>CM053570.1:63131177-63238290 GCA_028646485.1 Cryptoprocta ferox
TGTATAGATGAACCACATCTTCCTAATCCATTCATCAGTTGATGGACATTTAGGCTCTTTCCATGATTTGGCTATTGTTGAAAGTGCCGCTACAAACATTGGGGTACATGTGCCCCTATGCATCAGCACAGAAGTGTTTAAAACCCATTTTTATTTATGTGTAATATTATATGACATGTAAATTATCCTTGAATGCTTCACAGTCTGAGTGGTCTCTCAGGTTAAATATTGTTCCTGATACTGTGTTCCACCATATAAATCACCTAGCATCCCCTTTCATCATAGATAGTATAGCCATTAGCTTTGGCCAGCAACTTAAAATTATTCCATATTTTTTATTTAAAAGATTAGAAGTTAATGAAATATTAACAATTTATATTGGAGATTTTGGAATTAGCTAAATCATTGAAACTAAAAGGAGATTGAGGCTTCAGAGAGAAAGCCAATCTTAAATAGGTATCAGTGAGAGCACCTAAGTATACATTGAATTTGGGAGACAAAACATTAGAAAGTATTAAGTTCAACCATATGAAATTTCCATTTTTAGAGGTCAAAAACATTCAGATATTGGTGACTTTATATGATTCATTCAGCTGTTACACAAAATGGCCAAAAAGGGAACCTATATTCTGATGTCAACAGGTGTGAATATTTATTAAATTTAAGTACATGTAGAAATTCTAGTAGTTGAATTAACTTTTAATTTCATATGAAGTAATGATTTAAGTGTAAGCAGATGCCACAATCACTTCAGAAGCTAAAAATGTTTTAAAGGATCTTCACCTTGGATAACTGCTAAATCATCCACACTTCATGAGTGTGAATATTGTTGGGAGTACTTAGTTCGATAACCAAGTTTTATGGTGTGATGTGGACTGTAGTTAACCAGTATTTTGCTTTCAGCCTCTTCTCATGCTGACCAGAGGATTACTTTTTAGTCCTTTACTCTCTTCCAGTCCTTAGCCTCAGTGGTGACAACTCCAAGTTTATCTTTAAAAAATCAGGAGAAAAGGGGAAGGGACCTAATCATTGTGAAAATGAACTGTCAGGTGCTTTGCAAGAGGGTTAATATGTTATTATATTTAATTCTCACAACAACCCTATGAAATAAATGCTATTTCTATTTTATAATTGAAGAAACTGAGATCCGGAGAGGTTAAATAACTTGCCCAAGGTGACACAGTTTATAAGTGCTAGAGCTAGACTTCAAACATTCTTATTTCACTATCTACTGTGCTACTCTTCTTGTTTGCTTATTTCTATCTTATACACTTTAAAGTGCCTTATTTAATTCTAATAAATTCACACAGGACTAAGACAAGGTGATCATCATTGTTTTCTTCTATTAAAAAAAAGTAACATGGTAAAACACATTTGAATCTTTTCCTTTCTTTTAAGGATGAACGTGAAGCCAGAGAAAATGTGAAAAGAGAGCAAGATGAGGCCTATCGCCTTTCACTTGAGGCTGACAGAGCCAAGGTAGGTTTGGTCAAGGGGCCTTTGAGACAGAGAACTCAATCCTAAATAGCCTTTATTTATTTAAGTGCCAACCCTTTTATCACTTTGATCCACAACAATGTTAGATTTGCAATGGAGAAAGCTAGATTCAGTTAACAGAATATAATTCTACCCTTGGGTCTTGAAGCATGATTTATTTCAACAATACAAAGTTTATTTAAACAATCATGAAAAATAAAAACAAAAATAGGCCTCATATTTATTTTACTTATTTTTTAACCAGTCTGTAGTAAAACCCCAGCAATATTTAAACCACTGATATATTTAATATTTCTTGAGTACCTGCTTCTTACTGATCATTGAAGGAGGGGAAAGAAAATTATCCACAGGTTCTACCTTCAAAAGACTCGCAATGTGGTATAGAATAGATTAACTCAAAAACATAGCTATAATACTTAGGCAAGGATCATAAAAGTCAAAGGGAAACACTGAGTTCTGTGAGAGATTAGTGAGCAGGAGTTTCAGTGGAAAGTTTGTTCTAGCTTTTTTAGAGGGCAGTAAGTGAAAATCTGCTGAGGGAGGGTTTCATGGAAGAGGTTAAATATGTGAACTGAATAGAGAAAAGAGGTAGGAGACAAGAGGTGGTATATGCTAGCACCAAGCAGAAAGCATGGGTGCATGATAGAAGCTAATGCAGATAGAGCTTGATATTTGGGTATAGGAGAGATAGCAGAAAAGACCAGAAAAGAAGACCAGAGAAAGGTCTTCTGAAGGATCTTGAATGCCACACTACCTAGAGCTACACAGGTGTTTATATGGGTACTCAGCATGATCAGAGAGCTATGCTTTATTGTTGCTTCCATTTCCATTCTTGTTCCAGAGAGAAACATTTCTATTATCACAGTGCTGGGAATGAGCTGTTTTGCTTTTTTTTTTCTTTTTTCTTTTTAAGTAAACCAGTGTTATTGAGTGCTGGCTCCCTTTCTCTTTTATTGACAGAGGGAAGCTCATGAGAGAGAGATGGCAGAACAGTTTCGTTTGGAGCAGATTCGCAAAGAACAAGAAGAGGAACGTGAGGTAGGGGACAATTTCAAGTAAAGTTATTCAAAAACTAGGTTTATTTTTATTGTATTTGATACTGAAGCTGTTAATATTTCTTATAACTTCTTTCTACTTTCCCCAGACCCATTTCAGTATGGAAGACCTAACCTTTCCTTGAAAGAATCATTTCCTGCTTTATTGTATGGGACTCTTAGAAACTTGACCTTATACTAGTTACACTCTTTTCTGTTCTTTTCAAGAAATTCCTTTTCTTTTTTTTACATGACAGATGCTCCCATTCTTCCTGGATATTGTCTCACCCCAAGAATACAAAACTGTATTTTCTGCCCCTTTCCAAGTCTTCACTTTCCCTACCAAAAGACACAGAGTTACTTCTGTGACCTCTTGCATTGGGTCCCTAAATATGGGAAATCCATTTGACATGGCTTATTCCCCCCCCCCCAAAGTTCATGACATATTCATAACAATATAGAGAATTTTTCATTCACTCATTTTGCAAATATTTTTTTAAATACATAGTACATTCCCAAAATCTCTTAGGGGCTAAGAATAAAGACATGGGTCATCCCCACCAGGAGCCCTTGTCTTGTTAAAATAGAATTACAAAACTGTATGTAAAAGCTATAATAGAGATTTGCCTAGAGTGCAGTGGGAACAAAGAGAAGGAAGGGATGTCAAATGACTTCCTAGGATGAGTTCACAAAAAAGGACTTTTGGAACTTTTTCTAGACATGGGATTAACAGCAAGATTTACTTATAAAAAGAAAAAGCCATCTAACAAGTGATGGAAAGGCCTGAAGGGCCCTGACTTGGGCCGGCAAAAACTCCATTAGTCATCATTCCTGGTCAGAGAATGTCACTTCATACTTATTCAATAAATGTTTTATTGAACAAGAACTATGCTAAGCACTGAAAGAGAAAAGATAATAGAACAGTTTTTGCAAGAAATTGCATTTGGTAGGGAAGATACAACATGTCTACAAGTAACAGCAAATCAAGGGAAAACCATGCTAAATAACACAGAAGTAAAAGCAAAGTACTTAGAAAGTTCGAAAGTAAAATCTTACACAGCTTTGAGAATCAGACCACACTATAGAAGAAGTGATATTAGAGCCACGTCTTAAAAGATGTGTAATATTTCACTGTTTGGAAATCAAAGTTTATTCATGTCCAGACACATTATTGAGTGCCTATCACATACGTGCAAGATACTATGCCTGCCAAACCCTAGTCTCTGTACACTGAAAACTCTCAGTAATGGAAGATAGATTTATTGAGCATCTACTGTGTATAAAGTACTTTTCTAGCTGTTTTACATATGCTTACTTATTGACCATTAAAATAAACTACAAGGTTAGAGATTTTTCTTTACAAATGAGAAAACCGAAGCTCTTTGAGAAGTCACACAAAGTAATGGAAAAACTGCGATGCCTGGGTGGCTCAGTCAGTTAAGCGTCTAACTCTTGATCAGCTTAGGTCATGATCTCACGGCTTGGGAGTTCAAGCCCTGCATCAGGCTCTGCACTGACAGAGCAGAGCCTGCTTGGGATTCTCTCTCTCCCTCTCTCTCTCTCTGCCCCTTTCCTGTTCTTGCGCTCTTTCTCTCAAAATAAATAAACAAACATTAAAAAAAAATAAATGGAAAAATAGCTGAGATTCTCACCAAGTCTTTATGACTCCACAGCTCATGCTGTTTCACTTACTTCATTCCAATACAAGGTCATATATCATTGCAGGTGTCTATAGGAATCATGTTTGCAATGCTTCACAAAAGTTAAGAGACAGGTTTGTCACTATGCTTTTAGGCCATTTCAAGAAATATAGTTTGAAAATTTAGGACTCTTGTTCTTTGAGGCTCTTTCAGAGTATATCTATCAGAGTATATATGCTCTCTCAGTAGTATAACTTCAACCATATACTTGCTAAAGATCAGGTGTACACAGTTAACTACATGTTCAGGATCTAGAGCTTAGTAGTACATGTACTTTCTTCTGATGATTTGTCTTATTTAGCCCACGCTAAAATCTGTTCTCTTTCCCAATATAGATAAAGTCTGTCCTTTCACAGAAGACCCAATAAACATCCTTTAACATACTTCAATATCTATGTTCTGGCTATAAACATGTGAGAGGGTGGGACACTCTATTTTGCAACTAGTCATTATTGCATTTGTACATGAATGTACTCCCAAAAAACCAAGTTCAGGTAATACCCCATACTCTACCTACCCTCCCCAAAGAGTCATAGTTAAAGGCCCTTATAAATTCCACCAGTAAGAAACTTTTTATCTTCTGTGTATCTTAATTTGATTAAGTCTTATCCAAACTTAATTGACCCTTTTTTTTTCATGGAGCACCAATTAACATATTTCAGCACACTCATGTACAACAAACAACTCCTTGGGAAAGCTAGTATTATTGTAAAACCTTTAAAGAAACTGAGACCCTGGAAGATTATACAGTTTCCCTATGGTCACCAAACTGGTTGGACACATAATCTGGACTAGAAGCCCAGTCATCTGACTTTTCACAGTAATACTGCCTAACCAGAAATCCTAACCCATGTAATTGTATTGAGAAACAAGAATGGTTTTATTATTTTAATAATCTCTAGTATTTTAAAATCTTTTGGAAAGATGAAGTATTGAATAGTCAAATCACCTTGGTTTGCAGTGAAATTCCTTAGTGGTTTGTCTCATTTTGCTGTGTGGAAACTGTTGTAGTGAAATCAGCAAAATCTAGGAATTCTTATCTGGTCCTTGGCCATGATAAGGAGAAAAGCTTTAAAACTATTCTGAATGAAAAGCAAAGGACAAAAAAACTCCCATATTTTACCAATTTATATATTTACTTTTCCTTCCAAAATGAGTTTCAAGTATCCTACATAAATATGTGCAATTCAAATGGATTAAGGAAGAAAGAAAAGATACAATAATCAGGACAAAGGAAAATAAAGCCAAAAGTAAGATTAACATTTTGACAACAGACAGTGCAGCATATCCACCTTATGCATGTGATAGGATTCTGTACATCCTCAAGATGAACCACAAAATTTGTTCTGTTCTTTCCTTGGGCTAAAATGATTGTTTACAAGTTTCACTTAATCTATTACATCAGATAAAGGCCAGTCTCTCAAAAGATGCCCAGATTTTCCAAGCACTGAGACCCTAGAGCAATGCTTCTTATGATTCCCCTTCAGGAGGAAACTGTGCAGGGGCACCTGGGTGGCTCAGTCGGTTGGGCGTCCAACTTCAGTTCAGGTCATTATCTCACAGCTTGTGAGTTCGAACCCCATGTCAGGCTCTGTGCTGACAGCTCAGAGCCTGGAGCCTGCTTTGGATTCTATATTTCTCTCTCTCTTTTTCTCTGCCCCTCCCCCACTCATGCTCGCTCTGGCTCTCGCTCTCGCTCTCTCTCTCAAAAATAAACATTAAAATAAAATAAAGTTAAATATACATACCATATGACCCAACAGTCAGACATCTAGGTATTTACACAGGTGAAATGCAAGTAACAATAAAATTTATGTTCACAGAAAAATCTGTTCTTAATGCTGTATTTGTAGTCACCAAAAACTGGAAATAACTCAGGTGTCCCCCAACTGAAGAAGGAGTAATCAAACTGATGTTTTCAATGAAATACTACTCAGTAATAAAAGAATAAACTACAAATATAGTCAACAATATGGATGAATTTCAAATGCATTACACTAAATAAAGAAAGCCATTTATATGATATATATGACTATATTTATGTAACATTCTAGAAAAGGCAAAACTGGAGACAAAATAGATTAGTAGTTGCCAGGGCTAGGAATGGGGGAACTGTGTGTGTGTGTGTGTGTGTGTGTGTGTGTGGTTGGGGTGATAGAACTGTTCTTTATCTTGATTGATGATGATGGTTATATAAATATATGCATTTATCAAAACTTACAGCACTATACATTTAGAGGGATGGATTTTACTATATATAAATTATGCCCCAATTTTAAAATTGGGAAAAAAATCATTACATGGGCTACTCAAAGCCATGTATGATTTACTCACCCCTCTCCTTTGATTCCTCTCTAATCAACTCTACCCCCTTCTCCCCCTGATCTTTCTGCTCCTGCCACATTGGCTGCCTTGCTATTCCTCAGTCAGGCCAGGCACCAGGCCTTGGCGGTTACTGTGATTTCTGCCTGCAATACTTCTCTCTGACCTAAATGTCCGTGTGACTCCCTCTCTCTTTTTGGCTTTTGCTCACTGGCCTACAGTTTTTACTTATTGAGGCTTACAGAGTTTAAAGTTGTACCCCTCCCTCCCTCCCTCCTACCAGTCTCTCTGTACTCTCTCCATAGCACTCATCATTTTGTGACAAACTATACATTTTCCTATGTGTGTATTTGTGTTCCACCCTACTAAAATACAGGCTCCACATAAGCAGAATTTTTTTTGCCTATTTTGTTCACTGCTATTTTCCTATCATTTAGAACAATGCCTGGCATATAGGAGGTGCTCAATAAGAATTTATGGAATTAATGACTGTTAGCTTTAGCTATTTCAAACTCTGTTTCAACTAGCTATAAACTGTTATATATGTGAGTATGATGGGTACTTTTAGAAGCTAAGAAGATAATGCACATATGCATGTATTTATACATGTTTGTGTGTGTAAATTAAGTCAGTCTTTGATTCTTACTGTAAGATATTGGTATAAGAATATATTATTTTTCCTGTTTAAAAAATGTAAATGTGTAGAAACTCTTTTCTGAGTGTTTATTTATAGTACCTAATTTCACTTCAAAGAAGTCCCCATTTCTCATCCTTCAGATGTGAATGCTTTGAGTATTCATATTTTTTAGTAAAACAGAAAGTCCAAGATCAATTTATATTTCCAACTTATACTAGGTTTCCTTGTTTTGTTGCAAACCTAAAATTATGCAAATAAAAAATTGTATTTGTTGAGCACACCAAATTGAAGTTTAACAATGGTGTTTACTGTGACTGCTATTCAAGTGTAGGTGTCCTTTATGTCATTGTTTTACAACAGTGTTTACTTATATGAGGCCTTTGTTTTTAGCCAGTATATTTGAAACTGAGCTACTGATGTATGCTTGTTCTTTTTTGCCAGTAAAACTTGGGTATTCAGATCCCAAGGTTGCCAACTTACCTAATATCTCTTCATTGTTTTCCACATTGGGACCACTGGTGTGGGATATCTGAGGTCTGTTTTCATTCTGGGGAAAAGCCCTGGAGACTGGGTGCATTGAGGAAGCAGATATTGTCTGCACAAGGAATGGGGTAATGAGCTACTGTTGTTTATTCTTCTGTAGTATAATTGGCTGAGTTCAGACAATAATGTAGCATCTGTTGTTATACTGTGCAGGGAAATGTCAAAATAGAAGGCAAGCAGACAGGTGGATTAAAGGGAGAACAGGAGGAGAAACCAGGAAATATCACATTAAGTTCTGATTTAAAGTAGGTGCAGAGGAATTATAATAATGATAATGATAACAAGAACAACAACTGTCATCTGTTGAGCACCGTATTACAGTGTGAGGTTCAATGCTAGGCACTTATTGAGTGCTGGCCATGTGTCAGCACTTGCTAGGTATTCTATAAACATTACTGCATGTTATACAGAAAACTTTGTGAGGAAGGTATTATTGGCCCTATTTATTATATGAGGTAACTGAAGTTCCTAAAGACTGTTATATGCCTATGAGTCAAGATTTGAACCTCTGTCATACCCAAAGCCTGTTTCCTAACCAAACATAGTGTTTAATTGTTAAAGTTTTTTAAACTGCAGTGTTAGGAGTCAGGATAGTGATTAACTTTGAAGAGGATAATTTTCAGGAAGGGGGCAGAAGGACTTCTAAGGGCCAGTTATATGAGTATGTTCACTTTTTGAAAATTTATCAAATTGTACACTGTTGCACACTATCTCTGTATGCTGTACTTTTTCACACACGTTATATTTCAGTAAAAAACTTTAAAATGACAGAACACATGGCCTTGGACAAAAGATAAAGTTTTATACAGTATAACATTAATTAAAATTTTGTAAAAAAAAGGTTTAAATATATATTTATATAAAAATATGCATGAAAAATTGATGGAGAGTAGTGGGATGATGAAAAAGTTTTAGATATAAATGATTGTGATGGTAATACAACATTGTGAATGTACTTAATGCCACTAAATTGTATACTTAAAAATGGTTTAAAAAATTAATGGGTGTAAATACTCAAATGATAGCAGTGGCTATCTCTTGATGGTGAATCTGAAATTAATGTTAATGTTTTTCTTTTTCCGAAGGTTACATATTTTATAATCAGGAAAAATATGTTTTTAATCTCAAAGACATAGTTTTAAGTTTCTGTTTTAATTTCAGTTAATTAACATACAGTGTTGTATTATTTTCAGATGTACAATATGGTGATCCAACAATTCCATGCATCACCTGGTGCTCATCACAACAAATGTACTCCTTAATCTCCATCACCTATTCAGCCCATTCCTCCCCCACCTCCCCTCTGGTAACCATTGGTTTGTTCTCTGTAATTAAGAATCTGTTTCTTGGTTTGTCTCTTTCTCTCTCTCATTTTTTCCCTTTGTTCATTTGTTTCTTAAATTCCACACGTGTGAAATCATATGGTATTTGTCTTCTCTTTCTGACTTATTCCACTTTGCATTATGCTATCTAGCTCCATCTATGTCATTGCAAATGGCAAGATTTCATTCTTTTTATGGCTTAATAATATTCCAGTGTGTGTGTGTTTGTGTGTGTGTATCTCACATCTTCTTTATCCATTCATCAACTGATGGACATGTGGGCTGCTTCCGTATCTTGGCTATTGTAAATAATGCTCCTGTATAAACATAGAGGTGCATGTATCCCTTTGAATTAGTGTTTTTGTATTCTTTGGGTAAATACCCAACAGTGCAATTGCTGGATTGTACGGTAGTGCTATTTTTAATTTTTTTGAGGAACCTCCATATTGTTTTGCAGAGTGGCCACACCAGTTTGCATTCCCACTAACAGTGAAAGAGGGTTCCTTTTTTTCCATATCCCCACCAACACTTATTGTTTCTTGTATTGTTTTTAGCCATTCTTCACTGGTGTGAGGTGATAGCTCATTGTAATTTTGATTTGCATTTTCCTGATGGCAAATGGTGATGAGCATCCGCCATGAAAGACATAGTTTTAAAGAATCACAGTGTTAGAAATAGTCAAATGATCCCATTTAACAGTTTAGAAAATATATATAACTCTAATCCACAGAGGTGGTTTATTCCTACAAGCAACTCTTGGGTAGCCCTTAAGGGACATGTATGTTGAAAATCAATCTGAAAGTTGATGCTGGAGGGAGTCATACCTCAGAGAAAGGAGTGATCAGTTCTTGGTTACTAGGAGTACAGCCCCTGAGATTCAGATTCTTTTAGCATTTATTTAGCACGTGCTGTGTGCTTATCACTATACTAAGTACTTTTGCATGTATCATTTCAGTTAACATGTTAGTTTATACCTTCTTTTATCAAATACATATTGAACATAATTTTGTGCTATGTGCTACTCTTGGAATAAGCAGTAAGACATTTTTCCCTACTCTTAAGGAACTTACAAGCTAGTGAGAAAGCCAGACATTAAACAAATAACTATAGTACAGTATGGAGAATGCTGTAATAGACATAGTACAACTGGAATTTAATTTTGATATACACAGATTTATCTATTCATTGGGTTATTAATATATGACAGTGTTACTAAAATAGCTTAATATTTGAAAATGTTCAGCTGAAACTCATTGCTGATCAGAACACCAATATTAGATAAATACTCTCATGCTAGCCAAAGGAAGGAAGGAAGGGAGGAAGGGAGGAAGGAAGGAAGAAAAGAAAGGAGAAAAGGCAAGAGTAACGGGTTTAACTTCCTATTATTCTGATTTTTGAATTATATTTCTCCATTTCTGGGTTATCAGTTTCCCCATATAAAAAACAAGAATATAGGACTATTTAACTAGTGCAATGCAAGCAACCACTCACTAAAGCCTATCATGTATCAAACACTACACTAGGAACTTCACATATACCGTGTTTGTAATTCTCATCTTTTATTATACCCTTTAAGGTAGGTGGTATTATCCAATGCCTCAAGAAGAAAAATGACTTCAGAGTTATAGAAAAAAAGTAGCTTTTACTATACACTACAGAAATTCTTGATGGTTTTTTTTTAAAACCAGTATTAGAACTGACCAAATTATCCTGAATGACACAGAATTAGTTTCTTATCCATATTGGTGTCTGAACAAACTTTGTTTCTCTGTTGGTTATTTTAAACACATTTTTTCTTCCACCCTGTTTTCCCCACCCTCTGTAGGTTACCATTTTTATGTGTTTCTTTTTATTTGTAGAAGTTTATTGATTTCCTCCAAAAAACCAGCTTATTTATTGGTTAACTATATATTTTTTTCTAATGCATTCCTGTATGCTTAGCTTTATTAATTATTTTCTTCTAAGTTTTTTTCCCCCTAGTTTTTTAGTCTGATTATTCTTTTTTTTTTTAAAGTAAGTTCTACATCCAACATGGGGCTTGAACTTACAAACCCTGAGATCAAGGGTTGCATGCCCTACTGACTTGAGCCTATTTTTGTTCTTTCTTTTCTGATGATACAAGAATTTTAAGGCTAAGAATTTCCTCTGAGCACTGTTTTTGATGCATCCCATTGATTCCAACATGATGGGTTTCAACAATCATTGTTTTCTAGATATTCTGTACCTTTTATTTATAACTCCCCTTTATTATTTGTAATTCAGTTCTGTGTTGACAGTGTGGAGCCTGTTTAGGATTCTCTCTCTCTCTGCCCCTCCCCAGCTAGTGCTCACTTGCTCACTGTCTCTCTCTCTCAAAAACTTTTAGAAAAATGAAAATTGCTGTTGAGGATTTAGAGAATGTAAATTCCAATTTTTCTCATTGATGTTACTTGATTATAATAGCCATAGATCAATTAAAGGAATATTTTGTTTTTCTATTGATGACAAATTGGGAACATGGAAATGTCAAGGTAACCAGGCAAGAATATAACTATGAGGCTGAGCATGCTAATAGCAGGCTTACTTATAAGGTGCCTCCCAGAGTACCAGAGACAAGAAGGTTTTAGTGAATTTCTGCCATAGATTCCTATATCAGAGACCTTGTAATTTCCTTCCAGTGGAGTATCATGAATATGAAACAATGCAATACTGTAGGTTGTGAACCAGGAAACCTGGGTTCAGCCCAACTCTAGCCATGAGATCTCAACAGTTTACTCCATCTGTTTAAGTCTGTACTTTTACCTGTGAAATAAAGAATTTTGGCCATCTCTAGGTCCAGAAATTGGGACTTGGCCAAATCCCACAGCAAGTTAGTGACAAGGCTAAAACTAGGTGTGCGGTCTTCTGCCTCCAATAAAGCTGATATTCCATTCCACTTTGTTTGTATTGTAGTAAAATATATAGAACAGAAATTTGCCTTTCTAACCATTTCTAAGTGTACAATGCAGTGGCATTAATTATATTCACAATGTTGTGCAGCCACACCACTATTTCCAAAGTTTTTCATCATCTCAAGTGAATCTTTCCAGTCCATTTTCTTGTTCATATAATATCTAGTATTCTACAAATTCTTCGGTCATCTTGACTTGGAAAATGTATGCTTTTCAAGTATATTATTTACTTGTGTGTCTTTTGTAAATGCATCTAATAGTCTTAATTCATAACCTACAAAGGAAATAATTTGGGTATTTGATACCTATTTCCTCAGTCACAAACCATGAGCCCTTCGGTAAAAAACACATTACATTTCTTTTCTATGTGGTTACCTATCAATTTAATAATACATGTCATTAAGGTTAGATTTCTTTTAATTGCTTATTGGGCTAATATTAAGAAAATGAAAAACATGATTCTATTGTTCAAGCAGCAGCTTCTTCCTAGTTTCTCCCTGCCCCACCCTCCACAGTCCTATCTGTTACACACTTTGACACCTGGTTTTTGCCCTCTTTAGGCCATTCGGCTCTCCTTAGAGCAGGCCCTGCCTCCAGAGCCAAAGGAAGAAAATGCTGAACCTGTGAGCAAACTGCGGATCCGGACCCCCAGTGGCGAGTTCCTCGAGCGGCGGTTCCTGGCCAGCAATAAGCTCCAGATTGTCTTTGATTTTGTAGCTTCCAAAGGATTTCCATGGGACGAGTTCAAGTTACTGAGTACCTTTCCTAGGAGAGACGTAAGTTCACATGCCTATTTTAGGAAATATGTCCCGTGGGAGATATCCCACCATTAGGGCTGGACAAAGTAGTCCAAGAAAAAGTCCAGTGGTACAAGATGACATGCCGAGGAGTACTTTGTTCTACACACCGTTCTCTTCTCAGCCTTTGGAGCAGGTATGTCTTCCCAGGCCGACAGACATGACCCAGGAGCCTATGTAAGAAACTAGGTACTAAATCTTTCTACCTTCCTAGCTATTTCCCCTATTCAAACATCTATATACATGCTTTCCCAAGATCTCATTTCTGTGTACCTCAGAGTAGATCTGAGAATTGTGTGCTTTAACAGCTTAATAGTTTGATCAGGGTCAATGATTATAGGTTCACTAGAACAAGTCATGCTAAACCAAGAGTTTTTTATGATTTGATAGTTTTTACTATCCTGGAAAGTCACAGAGGATGACTTATATTCATTGTGTATCTGTATTTCAGCAAGGTATTTGATAGTCTCTAATATATTCTGGGGCAAAATAGAGAGATGTAAATCTGTAGTTAGTAGTCTCATTGCTGATTAAATGGTGGTGTCCAGAAAGTGATTGCCCACTCCCTAGAGTGGACCAAGAGGTTCTATATTCAAGGTGCTGTATCCTTTATTACTCATCATCCTTTTAAGGCTTTATCAGATTTATGGATTATGAAAAATAGGATTTTAAAAAAACCTTAAAATACTAAAACAATAGACAAAAATGAACCTATAGAAATTTTACAGAAATATATAGAGATAGATTTCCACATTAGATTTAGAAAATTAATTATTCATGTTTGGGATGGAAAGACTGTGCCTGCATTAGCAGAAGTTATGGTTGAATTGAGCTGAATAAGCATTAATGTGTTGTGGCTGCTAACAAAATGCTAGATGCATTTTTAGAGGTATAATCCCAACAAGAAGATAACTTAATTTGTCCTATTCATCTGTGTACAAGATAAACTTCCCCTGAAAGAGTCCTTAGACTCCATGCTGAAGCCCGAAGGAAAAAGAGCATGTCTAGAGCAGGGCGGATAGGAAGATGAGAAAACTGGAAATCCTGTCATTTGAGGAACATTTCCTCTGGAGATGGAAAGGCTATGGGAAACATGATTGTTGTCTTCAGCTACTTGAAGGGCTGCCATGAAAAAGAGAGATCTTACTTTGCAAGGCTCCAAGGACAGAACTGGGACCAGTGATTTCAAAGTTACAGGAGACAAATTTGGCCCAATGTAAGGAAGTATTTTCTAAGAAGGGAATATCTTGGGTCATGAAGAAGTGGTTTTCCTGTCATGGGAGATAACCATGCACTACTGAATGAATGATCCCTTTTTGGCAATACTGGACACACATGAGGAAGGATTCATTCCTGGTGTTCCTACTTTAACTGGGATAGGGCTTAGACTAGCTTACCTCTAGGATACATAGTAAATCTTAATATTCTGTGATTCCATTTTGATCCAATAATGTGAGGTCTAGTCACTTAGACTTCATCTAAAACACAAAAACAAGAATTTAGCTAAGGTTCATCTTAGTCCCTCATAGTGGCTGTCAGATTTGCAGAGTAGAGACAGAAACCAGTGGTATATGTTTAGCTCTACCACTCAGCCACAAAATCCCTAGGTGGGATGAGGATCCTACTACTTATATCTAAGCCAAGGACACTGGAATGGACCCCAGGTGCTAGCCATTGGTTCCACTCTCACTAGTCCCACCTACTGCTCCAAGCTCTTCCTCTTTGTTATATATAACACACACAAACATGTTCCAGGGAACACATGCATGTACATGCTCTGTGGACTGCATGGCCAAGTAAAAAAACTACTTTAATTCTGACACTGAAGTTAAACTCTAAATGTGTGAACACTTAGGAAAGAGCCCCTATCAAGGGGTTCAAGATCAGCCTGGTTCTCGTACTTATGTTCTGTGACGAACATCTCTCTTAAAGAACTTATAAAACTTAGGAGCTAACTTAGTCCTTCCGAACTCTTGTTTGTTTGTTTCTTTGTTTGTTTGTTTAAATTTAAGTATAATTAACATGTAACCTTATATTAGTTTCAGCTGTACAACATAATGATTCGATATTTGTGAACATTGCAAAATGATAGCCACAGTAGGTCTAGCTAATATCCGTCATCACACGTAGTTAGAATTTTTTTTTTTTCCCCTTGTGATGAAAACTTCTAAAATTCCAACCCTTGGTTTTAAGGCACTCCTCTTCTGGGCCTTTTATCTGAAAGTGTAAGTACTAGAAGAGAGAGAGTCTAAGGAGCTTCTGGTTTTAAAATTACTTTTTTTTTTCAAATTAATTTTTAAACTCAATTACTGGGAGTAGGGTGGTAGAAACAATCCCTAAAAAAAATTTTTTTAATGTTTTTTAATTTATTTTTGAGAGAGAGACACATAGCAGGAGCAGGGGAGGAGCAGAGAGAGAGGGAGACACAGAATCTAAAACAGGCTCCAGGCTCTGAGCTGTCAGCACAGAGCCCAATGCAGGGCTCAAACCCACGAACCATGAGATCATGACCTGAGCTGAAGCCGGATGCTAACCAACTGAGCCACCCAGGCACTCCCCCCCCCCTTTTTTTTTTAATTTTTTAATGTTTTTTTAAACATTAAGAGAGAGGGGAACAGTCTCTAAAAATGTTGAGTTTTATGGTCAGTATTAATGACCATCAGGTAGAAATGTAGACTGTACAAAGTCACTGTTGTAAATAAGCAAGGGAACTGTGAAGTGAAATGCAGAGGTTTTTGAGCCTGCTACCTGCCCGCCTTGAGCTCTACTGACTGAACACTCAGCCTTTCCGGTGCACACTGTGTTAACTATGGATTTGCCCTAAATCGAGGGTCAGTCACTTAGTTTTAAAGAAAATTTACTCTTTTTTAATGTTTACTCTTTTTTTAATGTTCATTTATTTATTTTGAAAGAGAGGGAGAGAGAGTACAAAGGGTAGGGACCGAGAGAGAGAGAGAGAGAGAGAATTTCAAGCAAGCTCTATGCCCAGTGCAGAGCTCGATCCAACACAGAGCTCGATCTCACAACTGTGAGATCATGACCTGAGCTGAAATTAAGAGTCAGACGCTCAACCAACTGAGCCACCCAGGCACCCTGAGAAAATTTGTTGATTTAAATCTCAACCATTCATTCTTTACACTCCTGGAGAACACTATTCAGAATAGTCTCGTTAACAGACTCTTCTCCCAGTGTCCCTTTCACACCTGACCCCATTTCTACCTCAAACCCTATCCCAAGGCCAGTTTAGATCAATTTGGGCCCAGTTCCCCAGAGGAAAAGTTTAACCAGAGGCTTGCTTCTATAAGAGGATTTTTCTAAAACCCTATTCTGATAATTCCCTTTCTTGTTAAAAACAAACAAAACTCATTAATAGCTCCTGTGGCCCCAAGATAAGGATAGACCCCTTAGAATGTTTTTGAAAACCCTCCACAATCTGATCCATACTTACCTTTCCCACCTTAAGCTTTTTCTCTCATTACTTATTTCCATCACCAGGAGATAACAAGATTGCTCACTATTCACAAAAGACATGAGACTCTCATGCCTCTATGCTTCTGTATACTCTGTTCTTTCTTCCTTAAATATCTACTCTCCCCACTTCTCCTGGCTTGTTTGACCTCATCTTTTAATGCCCAGCTCAAATCTCATTCCTTCAGAAGCCCTTTCCTTCTCCCAAGCTCCTCAACTGTGTACCCATTGCGGTTTGTACTTTCCTCTCTCATAGCACTTTTCCTGTTGTTCTATAATTTTTTACAAAGGCTGTCCGTAGCATGTTCATGTCTGTCTCCCCTGAAGTTCCCATAATGGTATCTCACACGTAAACATTTAGTTTCTGTTGTCAAATGTTAATGATCTAATCCTAATCCTAAATCTCTGATTTCAGAATGAACTGGAGAAGCTGTTCCAAATAAGAACAGATGCCATAGGCCCACCCAGATTCCAGACCCAGACCTAAACCCAGAAAGCCCACCCAGGACTCACTAGACCTCCTAGAGCCAGGGGTAGGGGGAGAGTTAATGGCCCTTCATCCTTTTCTAAATGCTCTTTCAAGTCAAATGACTAGTGTTTTTGCAAGGCTATTCTGTAACAGCCATCTGTGTCTGCAAGGATTAGGATCTAATTTGTAAAAGTCATCTTAAATTACAACCAAACTAAAGACTGTTAAAAAGCACATCTTAAGACCTCACCTCTTTAATAACAAATAATATAAGACTTAACTCCGGGAGTCTTATTGTGTCTTCAGCCTTTTCTCCACAAAGCAGAGACTGATTTCCACCATAGGACCTGGTAAACGTTCTTCTGTCCCCCCACCTTGCAATCAAAACAATACTTCGTGTTAAGATTTCCCAGCTGTCCAACTATTTACCGAATGTCTGGTGGGTATACCACTGAATTGAGCACTGTGGGACAAGCAAAATAGCAGCAGACACAGGCCTTTCCCAATGGAAACATTGAGTTATTTAATAGATTTTTGTTGTTGTTTTGCTTTCTGTTTTGCTCATAACAGTTACCAAGAGAAGTAGTATTCACCACCAGAGCTTTGGTCATGAAGCTGTACCTCTTGGATGTGTTAGAGCCATGTGAACATCAGTGACCCATTTGCTTACTTGGTCATTGCAAGGTAGTTGGTAGTGATGAATCCTAAAGTTAAGGAATGGTCCTAACCCCTACTACTACTCCCCCTGCCTCAGAGTCAGTAAGAGTCCCCTGCCAGCTTCCCAATTCCCCTCTGGACCTACTGGTCACTGGCCCAGTGCCACTCAGTGTGAGGTTGTCAGTATCCCCTAACCTTCCTCTTTCCTTTTCTCTCCTTCTTTCCCACCCCTCCTATTCTTTCCAATCTCATTTTACCCTTTTTATTCTTCTCTCTTCTTTCCACTCTTCCCACCTCCTTTTCTATTTATACCATAACTCTTTCCCCTTACTGCCTCCTCTATTTTCCTTCTTTTGCCCACTCAGAGAAGCTCCAGATGCAACAGGAAAGTGTAGTCTTTCTGTTTGTAATATGACTGGAGAATACTAGGAAAGGAGGATGGTAATGGCAGATTGGCTTCAGGACCAATGCCCTGTGTTCCTTGTCACATATGTAATTACACAGCCCTCATTCTTGCCCTGAGAGCATTTCTTCCTCCAGATCTATAGATGTGAACTCCCCAAACAGACAAACATGGATACATTTAGAAATACAGTATCAGACATTTTATATTCTAAAACAAAGTAATGAATGTATTTGTATTTTTCTCCAGCTTTCTAGTTTTTCCCCCTCCATAAGTATAACTTACAATTTTTTTCTTTCTCTCTCTAATGTTTAAGGAACAAGAGAATGAATATAAACAAGCTTCTAGCAGAGCAAGCCCTTAGGAAAGGTTTGTTTAAACTAACTTGGGGGGGGGTGAAGCCTTACAAATTTAGGGTATGCAGATTCCTTCCTCTGTTACCCATCCACCTTTGTTACATTTAGCACTAAGCTCAGTGCTGGAAACACGGGACTGAAAAATAATGACATAATTCTTACCCTTATAGGACTTACAGTCTGTATCCACAAACTACTGCTGGATGATATTTGACTTTATTGATAACACAAGGTTATCCTTTTTGCCACCATAAGGAAATAGAAGTAGTTTAATTTGCATTTCATTCATGTATTTGTTCTTCCATATGGCAAAACATTTGCTGAGCAGCCACTCTGCCAACCTCCATACCAGACGCTAATGATACAGAAATAAAAAATTGTTACTGACCTTGAAGAGTTCATATTCTAGTGAAAACACATCTAAAGCAAATTGCATTACAAATTATACCTACAGTTGGAAGGACAGCTAATTTCAGCCTGCAGTGGTAAGGGAAGGCATATAAGGAAATAAATTTGAACTGAGTCTTGCACAGAGAGATGTTGGTTGAGAAGAAACAGAGTACCATAGTTAAAAATAAAAGTTTTGGTTGCAGTTAGACCTGTATCTGAATCCCACTCCATCAGATACCTGCTGTATGACATTGGGCAACTTAACTTGGCCATGCTGAATGTTTATTTCTTCACCTTTCTTTCTTTGAAAGAAAAATAATAACATCTATCCCAGAGAGTTGTGGTAAGAATTAAATAAGAGAATGTAAACTACTGTCCCTACCACATAGTAAACAGTATCTGCTGTAATTATCTGAAATGGAGAGAGGCAGAAGAGGTAGGAAAGGCTTACAGCTAAAGAAAGCATGGTAGCAATGAATTCTTTCTTTAGAGCAATGATGGATATTTATGTTCAGAATACCCAAATGCTCTAAACCAGACAAAATAATGTATCATTGGAATCATTAATATATTTGAAAAATATCTCAGAGATATTAAAGCCAATGCTGTCATTTTACAGATAGGAGAATCAAAGCATAATAAAATGATGCACTTTACTTGTGTCACATGATCAATTATAAAAGCAAAGCCAACACTAAAACCCAAGTTTTCTTATGGCCATTGCTTTTTAAGATCACTGGCTCCTTGGGGTATGTAGGTGGCTCAGGTGGTTGACCTTCTGACTTCGCTCAGGTCATGATCTCATGGTATGTGAGTTCACGCCCGCATCGGGCTCTGTGCTGACAGCTCAGAGCTGGAGGCTGCTTCACATTCTGTGTCTCCCTTTCTCTGCCCCTCCCCTGCTCAAGCTCTGTCTGTCTGTCTCTCTCTCAAAAATAAATAAAAATTTAAAAAAAATTTTTTTAAGCCTCCAGTGGTTCTAATGGCCTACTGGAGAAGGTTTAAACTCCTTACCACAGCATACACAATCTCACACCATCTCCTCTTCCTGCTCAGTTCCTGCTCCCTCCCTCCTCCCCATGCAATCACTTCCCCACCACATTCATCTCACCATTAAGCCACAAAAAACTGCTTGCCTAAGGGAAACCCAGGTCTCACTCAGATGCAAAATGCACTCACAGAGCTATCGCATTCCTTTTCTTGTCAGCTTTGGGAGGCAGCAAGGCAGGCAGTGTTGGTGCCAGTCAACAGGTAGAGAAAGTGGGGGCCTCAGGTACAATGACTTGCTTGAGAGCATACATCTAGTTCGTGACCACTGAGGACTAGAGACAAGGCCTCTCAATTGCTTTATTTACAAAAGTGATTTTGGAAGGAAAGATGCTTCTGGTGTATTTTGACCACAGGTCACTTGAATTTATAGGTTGAAGTTATCTGCTAACCTGTTCATACAATATTTACAACAAAAGAATAAATAACAAAAGATTTAAAAGAATAGTATATTGGGGCACCTGGGTGGCTCGGTTGAGCGTTGGACTTCGGCTCATGTCATGATCTCATGGTTTGTGGGTTCAAGCCCCACGTCGGGCTCTGTGCTGACAGCTTAGAGCCTGGAGCCTGCTTCGGATTCCGTGTCCCTCTCTCTGCCCCTCACCCACTCGTGCTCTATCTCTCTCTCTTAAGAATAAATAAAACATTAAAATAAATAAATAAATAAACATTTAAAAAATTTTCTTAATTTAAAAAAATTTTTAAAGAATAATATAGCTACTTCTAAATAGGTCTATATGTGAAACTAATCTGGTAATTTAGCAGTCTAATTAAATAAAGGGGGAAAATTTTCTAGCAAGAGTGGTTTATATTTCTTCAGGTTAGTCATTTTGTTTAAGAAATGTATTATTTTCTTTTTTTTTTGAAATGTATATTTTCTAAATTATAAGTTTTGTTTTTAAGAATGAGATGAAGCATCCTATGCCTTATACACTGAATGAGTCTGAAAACTCATAGTTCTTAGGTGTCTCTACTTTATTCTTGGAATAATTGAGGAGATGGAATAGAGGAAGGCAATGATATAGAGGAAGGAACATTGGACTTGGAATCAAAAGATCATTTATTACCTGTACAACCTTGAACAAGGCACATCCGCTTTCTAAATCTCACTTGTCTTCTCTATGAAACAGAAGCAATAAATTCTGCTTCTCCCAGGACCATTTCATGGCTCAAATAAGGCAATGTATATAAAAGTATTTTATAAACTGTAAGATACTATCTAAATATGAAATGTGATAATGATCATGATGATTATCCAATAGCCAAATGTTTAGCATATTTTTTAAATAATAGTATTTATTGAAGTTTTACTATACTAGGCACTATTCTAAGTACCATATATGCATTATCTCATCTAATCCTACAAACTATTCTAAAGGTAAACATTCATCCTGTCCCCACTGAGATGGGGAAACTCAGGCACAAAAGAGTTTAAGTAACTTTCCCAATGTCATAGTAAATATCAGAACCAGATACAAACCTCAGTGTGTGACTCTAGAGTCTGTGCTCCTAATCCCTATATTATCATGTCTCCTGATTTATTCCAAGGAAGTAGTTTGTCATCTAGAAAAATACTTTAAATGTATAAATGTAGCTCAGTTTTACACATTTGTAAAGATTTCATCATCTCTGATTTCTTCATATTATCTTTGTAATTCCTATTCCAAAGTTACAGCCAGATGTAGGTAAAGTATATACTTAGTTGTATTTCACACTCTGTTTACCAGCAAATTTTTATTTTTCTAGGCACTGTGCTAAGTGCCAAGGAATAAGGCATAGTCCTTGCATTTGAGAATACCCGGTTTTCTCATACAAAAATAATCCTCATAATGCATTTCATGCAATGAGTTCATTCTAAGAGTAGTCAGACAAAAAGGGCAACAGAAATCAAAGTTGACCAAGATCCATGCTGACCTGGGTGATCAGGAAGGGCTTTATATAGCAGATAACAAAACTTTGAAATGGATAGGATTTTCAGTGGACTGGTAAGAGAACATTCTCCAGCAGCCAGGACAGCTTGAAGAAAGAAGCTAATGTTGGAAACCACAAGGCATGGCTAGATAGTTAAGTGCAAAGTAGATTAGTTAAAAAACGGGGTTTGTATATAGTAAAGTTCTAGGAAAAGACTGAAGGGGGAATTGTATAAAACCTAGAATACCAGGCAAGAGAACTTGGCTTTATTTCATGTAAATTTGTTGAGCAAGGTAATGACATGGTCATCATGGTATCATCAAAGTAAGAATAATTACCTATACAGTACTCCATAATTTATAAATTCACATTGCCTGGCACATTGTAGGTGCTCAATAAATGTCAGTCCTCTAATCTCTTTCTTGTAGCTTTAAATGTTATATATACAGTTAAAACTCCAAAGGTGTACATCTCCAGCCCAGGCTCTCTCCTTAACTCCAGATATTTGTACATACAACTGCTTACTCAGCACCTCCACTTCATGTCTAACTGACATTTCAAATTAAACATAGTCAAAACTAAAGTCCTGATCCCGCGCCTCACCCAAATCTGCTCCTCTCATAGTTTTCCTCATCTCATTAAATGGCAACTTCATTCTTTTTTTTTTTTTTAAGGCCAGAAACCTTGGAATCGTACTTGACTCTTCTTTCTTTCGTTTCTCCATCCAACTCATAAACAAAATCTGTTGATTTTATCCTCAAAATATATCAGAATCTACTTCTCACTCCCTCTACAACTAACCCTAGGTCAAGGCACTATAATATCTTGTCCGTATTATTGCAGTAATGTCTTAACTGGCCACTCTGCCTCAATCCATGCACTACCCACCCTACCCCTTCATTCTCTTTTTCTGAAAAACTTTTTAAAAAATATAAGGCAAATCACATCACTTCTCATCTCAAACCCTGTAACAGTTCCCCATCTAGTTTTGAATTTTTGAAAGGCCCTCCCTGATGTGACTCCCTGGTATATTTCTCTGACCCCACTCAATCTTTTCAAGTCATCTTGACATCCTTCGTATTTGTGAAACACAACAAAACATTTTCTCACTTCAGAGCCTTGCACTTGCACTTTCTTCCTCTAGAAATATATATTGCTCGTGCCCTTAACTTCCTTCAAGTCCCTGCTCTAATAATGCCTTTTCATTGAGGCCTTTTCTGACCAACCCACATAAAACAACAGCATCCCTTCCCTCCTTTCAGCACCCTCTGCTTTCTAAAGGACAATTGTTAGGCTGTCTACCAGTTATTGAGTTCCCACTGTGTATCACTAACTATGCTATGCATTTTACAGGTATCCTCTAATTGAATCCTTACAACCAACTTATGAAATTGGTATTAAGTTTATAGTTGAAAAAATTAAAGGCACAAGGAAACAATTTCAAACCCATGTCCAAAATCTATTATACCAAGCAAATATTATTCCCATTTACAGATACAGGAACTGAAGCTTGTAAGTTAAGCTTGGTGTTTTGACCAAGACCACATAGCCAGGAAGTAGAAATTTAATATCAAGGTACTAATTCTTTCCATTCTGTCTCACTGGAAGCCTGGAAAGATGAATTGACATGAAGAAAGGCTAAAGCCAGAAGAATATTGAAGGGATGCTACAGTACTTAAAATGAGATTGATAAAAATGTGGCCAAGAAGGGGGAGATTAGAGAGATGCTTAAACATAGTCTACTAACACCTGGACTAAGTATTTTGATAAATGGTTCGATAGTTTCTCCTATCCCATCTGTACTTGGAGTCAGAGAGATCTTGGTTCTAATGTTGGCACTTCCGTCTATTTGCTGAGGTACAGTGAGTACATTATTTCTCTTTGCTATATTTCAGTTACTTCATCTTTCAAGTGAGGATAATGTCATGTGTCCTCACTAATATATTGGGGTGATAAGATCAAACGTGATAATGAAAACACCTGGTAAAGGGCACAGGCCCATGCCATTTGATTTGGTAATGCTGAGTTCCTTTTATCCATTTCCAGCAAGTCACTGCTTTTGCCCTGTCTCTAACCTTTAAAAAATAAGTTTTTACACACATTCCTCATTCCTAATATGAGGGTGACCTGCATTTTGTCACTTGTGTTATAACAGACTCTTCCTTGGAAGGAAGTCCATTATTTATTACAGCCCCCCGAATGCAAGAAAAATGTCTTCTGAGTATTGGCAATCATGACAGGGAGACAGCATGATGATATAAAGAACCAGTTATTAGGTGGACCTTGGGCAAGGTACATAACCTCTCTAAACTTGTTCCTTCGCCTGTAAAAGACAGATAATGGTAGCTACATATGAGGTGATGTAGAATTAAGAGAGGTGATTTGAAGGCAAGGACATGACATATGGTAAGTACTCAGGACATACAATCCTTTAAGATGTGTAGACCTTGTACTTGGAAGAAATAGCACGGCTCACCGGCTGGACACGCCCCTGGCCAGGGCAATGTGTGCAGGATGAAACCACACCATCCCGCTTTCATCATACTTTCCTTTAAGTGAGCATATTCTCTCTTCCTTCCTTCATGTTACTGTTGCCAGAAAGCAGAATCTTCTTGAGATTGCTTGAAATGTAACTAAACACCAAAGTGGTTTGCAGTGAAATGTATTGGTACAATTACCACTTACTTTCAAAAGGAATTGGGCCTGAGCCTTACAAAAGTGGGTGAATCTCTGATGTCAAAGTTTTCTTTGAAATTTTTGTGGCTGGTTCGGTTGACCTCTTCAGTTCTTACAGCCTTTTCACCTCTCAGTCAGACAGGGGAATTAACAATTATTAATATCCTACTCTGCACCAGAACTTGTGCCAGACACTTCAGAAAATATTCTCTCATTTAATCTTTATACAAACCCTAAGACATAGATAGTAGCCCTGTTTTACAAATAGGACAACTGTGACTAAAAGATGTTAAGTAATATTTCCAAGGTCCCATACATAGTAACTGACATAATTGTGAATTGAACGTCCAAGGTCTGTGCTTTTTCATACAATGTGTCAGGGGTTCCCAAGACCACCTCTAGGTCTAAATATTTCCTAAGAGGACTAACAAGACTAATCATGTAGTCATACTCATGGCTATGATTTACTATAGCAAAAGGATACAAACCAAAATCAGCAAAAAGGAAAGGCACATAGGGAGAAGTCCAGGGGAAACCAGGCACAAGTTTCCAAGGTTCCTCTCCCAGGACAGTCACACAGAATGAGCTTAATTCCCCCAACAGTGATTTGAGACAACACATGTGAAGTGTTGTCAAGCAAGGAAGCTTATGAGGGACTTCGTACCCAGGGTTTTTACTGGGACCTGATTGCAAAGTCAGGTACCCTCCACTGAGGTACCAGAATTCCAGAAGGAAAGCTATGTATTTTGCACAGTATAGGCTAGTTGAACCACACCAGTTCTGGGAATGTTGGGAACCCTCCTGAAAACCAAGTTTCCGGATGCCAGCCAAAGGCCAACCTTATAAGCAAGGCTTTCAAAGACTATCAGTCAGGCTTTCAAAGAATATCAGTCTTTTCTACATATATCACCCGCTTTACTCTTGACCAAGACATCTTTACAGAAAAGTAAGAACAACCTGCAGTATGGGTCCCAGTTATGCTTTTTAGGTATCCTGGACTTCACCAATTAAAACAAATCCTATTAACCATTAAAGTCCATCTTAGAAAGTAAGGTGGTTTCCTCCTTAAGTTTCTATATTAACCTTTTTTTTTTTTTTTTTTTAACCTGGCCCAAGGCATCAATTCAGGGATAGCACAATTCTGGCTAAGTTGAAGCTGACCTGAACACCTTCCAGGGCTGAACCAGTGTCTTGATATCAGGGTACATACAAGAAGTACAATCCCAGAGGGCATACATGATATTCCTGGAAACAAAATCTGTAATTAATTGTTAGAGCATCCCAAGCAGGTTATGCATTAGGCCCAGTGTGGTACCTGCCTCCCTACCTTGGGTTCTCAGTCAATCTAAACAGTTTAGTTCAGCCCTTGGTTTCAGAGGGACTGCTGAAAGCAGGCAGTCTCAAATAGATTTGCTTGCCCATGATACCAGTTCATCTGCCTCATGAGCGTAGATGACATCTGAAGGTGTTTTGTGTGAAAGTGATGGAGCTGGGGCCACTACCTTCTGTCTCTTAGTCACCACTGTCATGTGTGATTATAGACTCAACAGTCTGTTTGAATTCAAAGCACTTGCAATAGCTTGGAAAGCCAGCATGGGGAATTTTCCTTCAGGAAGAGAGGAAAGTTTCCAGGAATAGTTTTGAAAAGCAAAGATTTTAATGCCTTCCTCCCTCCCCTACACCTCTCCAGGTGCCAGGGTTTTGTTTTGTGTTTTCTCCTTTGTTACAAAATCAGTGTGTCTCATTTAGCAGTCATAATTTTTTTTTAATTTTTAATGTTTATTTATTTTTGAGAGAGATAGAGTGCAAGTGTAGGAGGGGCAGAGAGAGGGAGACACAGAATTCTGTGCTCTAAACTGTCAGCACAGAGCCTGATGTGGGTCTCAAACTCACAAGCCACAAGATCATGACTTGAGCTGAAGTCAGACACTCAACCAACTGAGCCACCCAGGTGCCCCTATAGAAAATCATTTTTATACAACTTCACCAGAAAGACACATCATGTTTAGCAATTGGTCAGGTCAAAATCCTCAATTACAAAAAAATTTCTAAATGAGTTTACATAACCTCCCACCCCTTTTGTCCTGTTCATTTATCTGGTGAACAGCCTAGAAAAGGTCAATCCCTTTTTGAGCACAGCAGCATTTAATAATCAGATTGTCTTTCTAAGGTGTGTACATCAGTGAAAAAAATAGAGTCAAGCTATTTATTAGTCTGTTGTTGCAAACTGCAACTAATCTGGGAAGTTGGACACAAGTCAACAAGAGTAGTGAGACATCCCCCAAAGGAAGTCGAGTCTGGTCTGTCAGGAATGGGCAGAGGTGTGCCCTTCTTGTGGTGTGCACTATCCCGACTTGCAGCTTTTGTCAGGAATCACAAATTAGGAATGCAGTCATTGTCTATACCAAATATAAACCAATCAGGTTGATTTTCGATGGTCCTATCAAAAAGCAAACCCTTTCCTACGGCCATTTGTATGTGACCCAAATGATACAGACAATACTCCTGATATTTTCAAAATTGCAGGCCCCTGGAAGGGCTATCCTAAATTTACAACAGTCACAGAGTCAAAGTTTTGTTCATTGAGCTTCTGCTTGCTTTCAGTTCAGCACAGCACATTCTGATGCCAAAACAGCTCACAACAGGTTTTTGTTTAAAGTCAGGTCTAGATAATTAGAATCTGTGGATTTAGGAGTCCAAAAGAAGCCAGCAACTTTTCTTCAGCAGCAGCAAAGTAAGATGCTATAGGACCAAGCAGAAATGTTGTAAGTTCAAATAACAAGCAAGGCTTTCCTAAGCCCTTTTGGTATTGTCCAAATTTACCTACTCAAAAATATGCACACCACACTAGAAAATCACCAGCCTCCAAAGATCAGAGATCTGATTGTATACAAGCTCATTAGCAAACTAAAAACAGGGTTTTAAAACTCCCAAGGTCTATCTCTATCTGGAAATTGCCTTTCTTTCCCATGTTACCTCCCTTTTTCTAGAGGCTTCAGTAAGCAAAAATCATTAGTTCTGGAGACGTGTTCTGTTTCTAGTACTCAGAGTTTAAATTCTAACCCACTCCCCAGTGACAAAATTAAGGAAGTAGTGTTCTACTAACACAATCTGCAGCTTTCATTGGGATGATTCCTCTAGCATTTATGAAGTTAGAAGCTTATATAACGTTTTATAGCCACTTTTTACCATATATCCAAATACAGAAGCCACAAAACAATTATTTTTTTTTTAAATCCTTCTCTTACCCCCTCCCTCCTCACCTTTTTCTCATGGAACATTTACTCACCTAGCAGTACATTTAGCATTTAGAGGGTTAATATTAAGCTGCTGGGGAAGACTCTTGCTGGAATGCAAGGGAAGTGGGGAAGAGAGCAATACTCAGCTGTTGTAGCAACTAACCTAACAAATAGCTAAGCTGCAGAAATGGCACTGGAGTGTTTTTCTTCCTTTTTCCCCCTTCTGGTTTATCTAAAATTATGCTCCAGCCCTGAAAGCTAATTTGACACTTTTTTTCCTCCCACTTGAAGGAGAGAACAATACAAACTTTGCATTTTTGGCCTATGCAAAGCTCACTTTGGAAATTTTGTGATCCTTTTTCTTGCCACCTGAAAGAGAACAAAGCCAAAGGCGTTACAAGGTTGTACCTTTTTCCTTCACGTTAGTTAGCATAACCAAAACCAGTTAAGGGAACCCTGAAGCCAACTCTCCTGGATTGGATTTATCATTTTTAAATTCCATAGGTAACCTTTACCTTTCACAACAGATAGCACATGTTTCATACCATGGATGAATGACTTCATATCTACTCAGGCACCAAAGGTTGACCATTCCTTATCCCTTCCAACTTTCTTTTCCCAAACAGTGCTTTCACTGATGCATCAGGTCAGGCTTTTTAATCCCACTTCGGACACCAGCTGACACTGTAACCGCTCCAAGGTTTGATCATTCCTTAGCAGAACTCATAGGGCTGAGCATCTAGTCATATTCATGGCTATTATTTATTATAGCAAAAGGATACAAAGCAAAATCAGCAAAGAGAAAAGGCACATGGGGCGAAGTTCAGCAGAAACCAGGCACAAGCTTCCAAGGGTCCTTTCCCAGTAGAGTCACATAGGACATATTTAATTCCCCAAGCAAGGAAGCTTATTAGGGCTTCAGTACCCAGGGTTTTAAGTTGAGGACTGACCGTCTATGTAGCCTCTGCAGTGGCGTGTCCCAAAATTCCAGATCCCAGAAGGAAAGCAGGTGTTCAACAAAAATTACATTGATTGTACAAACAATTTGGGCATAGTGAGCCACTCTTACCAGTTCTGGGAATTGTGGGAAGCTTCTCCAAACCCAAATTCCCAAATGCCAGCCAAGGACCAACATTGTAAGCAAGACTTTCAAAAGAATAGCTGTCAGATCTGCTATGTTAACACTTCTCAGCACATATTTTTATAATTTTTTTATAATTTTATTTTTTTAAGATATTTACATCTCAAATTCATTTCTGGGGATTACTAGTGGATATGTAGGTGGAACTCTGTCAACTGGGAAACTTCTAAGCATTTGACTTTGCCTCTTAACTTCACTTGGAACAGAACTTAGTCCTGAAAGCGAAGGGTAAAAGTAGCCTCCGAAGAATACAGTTGATCCTTGAACAACATGGATATTAGGGGCACCAACCCCTTGTGCAGCCAGGAATTCACATATAACTTTTGACTCCCCAATAACTTATGTACTAATAGCCTACTGTTGACTGGAAGCCTTACCAATAACATCAACAGTAATTTAACTGTTTTATATTTTATATGTTTTATGTAATAAATACTGCATTCTTGCAATTTAAGCTAGAGAAAAGAAAAGGTTATTAAGGAGAAAATACATAATAGTACAGTACTATATTAAAAAATCTACATATTAAGTGGACCTGCTGAGTTCAAATTATGTTGTTCAAGGGTCACTTGTACTAATAAGCACCAGTTAACCTTATATTTCAAAGGAGATTTCCAACAGAACCTGAGGAAACCACAGTCCCAGGAGATGGGCATCTCCTAGTTCTAGAGTACCAACATACTCAATATAAACTTGCCCCAAAATATATAGTGGTCTGCTAAGAGCCCCTGCAGTTGTCTTTCAGGCTTCAGCCACTTTCCCTCACAGAGAGAATACTTTATTCAAACTGGCTACTTAAAATAAAGGAGAAGTTGTTGGTATTTATTTTTCCTTGCTTGTTTTATAAGCAAATATAAATCAACACTGTAAAGATGATTTATTCAACACTACCTCTTCTTTTCGATCACATTTCAGTGGCATTGTAGCCTGAAACAAGAGCATACACAGCCTGTGGAGTCAAACGGACCTGGCCTTGAATTCTGGATCAGCTTTACATTGAGTGATCTTAGATTACTTAATCTCTTAGTAAAAATGGGAGTAACAATACCTACTTTAAAGGATTGTTGTGAGCATTAAATGGAAGATGAATGTAAAATATTTAATACATACAGCATTTGCTATGCAGTTAGTCTCTAATAATAGTAACTGGTATGGTGGTAATGGTGATTATTTCTCTTCCCACCTCTTCTTTCCTATCCTTATTTTTTCTCTTTTATGTTTTGGTTTCAAGAGGACAAAGAATCTTGGCCCAATATTAACTATTTGGAAACTACCAGCTTTCAAGTAAGGATATCAAACAGTGTGCCTTACAGGCCTAATAATAAAAGTTTGAGAGTGGTGTTCAACTAGAAATATCTAGAGTTTAATATCTTCCTTCTGTTTTACCAAACCAGCAGATTTCTTTCATAGTTGGAAACATTCCTGAATTAGTTTATGGTGTTTTTCCTAGGGTAAGAGACAGGCTTATTTCCTCCTGGAGATTTTTACCTAATTTATGTCAGAGTCTTCCAGGGTCTGCTTTGTGTAAGCTCATTTAGGGCAGGATCTATTCCGCATCTTATTTGCCTTTGCACCTCCATTTTCTGGCACTGGGCTTGCATAGGCCTACCAGAGAGTAAGGACCCACCAGGATGTGACTGGATATAGGATGGATAGAAGGATGTATGGATGGCACACTATGGTGGGTGTGATGATGATTATGACGTGGTCTTGACCTACAAGGCCAAGTCTGGGTAGGGGACATAAGGCAGGAAATCACCATAGCAGGCATGGGACACATCCTGCCAAGCTAGGCACAACATGAAGAATACATTGCTTTGGCTGAACAGAAAGGTCTATGTCAGTAGTACAAATTGTGGTGAGCAATGTACCTGAGGTTAAGAAACTACTGTATTCTTATTTCATTCTGTAGGCTATAGGGAGCAGTTGGTTTTAGAACTGAGAGGTACAGTCAGTTTTCATTTTTCACAGTAGTTACGTTGAATAAAGTTGCCACAAACACTGAGTTAGCAAATACTCAATATTGCTCCTAAGGGAAATACAGGGTTAAGTTCTTATGAGCCTCTGGTTACAAGTTTTCATCAACCAATCAGTATGTAACTTTGTTTTATGTGTGTTTCTATTTAAAGACACCTTATTTAATATATGGTGTTTTTAACATTAAACTCATAGTCAGCAATACTATAGCCCATGCCTGAAGCTTATCTAGCACACACATTTTCTCCATAAAGCATATCACAGCCTTCTTAAACTCTATAGGAACACTAGACTGCACTTCAGCAGTATGCTTGGGGGCCATTTGAAACTGCAAAATCACCCCAAAAAGCACAAAAATGCAAAAACCATGGGACTAAATCTACCACAAGAAGGACATTTGTTTATACTATCAGAGCTAAAGTAATAAAACAGAGTATTACCTTGTTTGACCTCAGTTGGGAACATGTGTATCAGGCAACTCAAAATTTTCACCACTCTGCATGTGTTCTCAAATAACCATGAAAGTACTGCACATACTGATTTTGGAGTTACAAATAAATGTTAACAAGTAGATGAATTTACAAATTTTAGAATCTGGAATAATGAAGACCAACTATAATATGAGCTGTGTAGCCTTTCAGCAACACTTGCATAGTATTTTGCCCATTTTTAAAAATACTACTATTTTTGAAAAAAAATACTACTATTTTTGAAACTTGTAAGTTATAAGTTAGTCTATAAATTTAATACATGCCTAGTTTTACCAGGTTCTTGCTAGGTACTAAAAATACAAAGATGTGACCGGAAGGTCTTATAGATGAATGACCAAATAAAGATATTCAAAGGTCAAAAATGTTGTGATAGTCTATGCTGGCTATAGTGGGAACCCAAGGAATAGTAGAGGGTTTAGTTCTACTTGAAGATCAGTAGAGCTTCACAGAAGAACTTGATTTGAACAAGTATTTTTAAAAAGGAACAGCAATAAAAAGAAGTGTACTCTTGATACATGAAATAACTTGGATGGATCTCAAGGGCATTATGCTGAGTAGAAAAAGGCAGTCTCAAAAAGGTGCACCTACTGTATGACTCCATTTATATGACATTCTTGAATTGACAAAATTATAAGGATGGGAAACAAATTAGTGGTTGCCAGGGAATAAAGATAGAGGGTTGGTTGTAGGGGGATAGGTGTGAGTATAAATCTTATAGTTTTATTCTATATCTTAATCATAGTGATGGTTACCCAGATCTGCACATCAGATGAAACTGTATATAACCATTAACATACACACACTCAAATGAATACACATAAGAACCGATGAAATGTGAATAAGGCCTGTAGTCTAGTTAATAGTATGATACCAATGTCAGTTTCCTGTTTTTTATCATACTATAGTTATATAAGAAGGTACCATTGGGTGAAGGCTGGGTGAAGAATACAGGGACTGTACTATTTTTGCAGCATCCTGTGAGTTTATAAGTTTTTCAAAATAAAAAGTAAAAAAAAAAAATGGATATTTGCCAAGCAGAATCATGAACAAAAACCATAAGAATATAAGCCAGTATATACTGTTGGGTAACTGCACACAGTTTTCTGTGATGGAATTTAGTAGATGAAGTTGGGCACAGGAAGAATTGAGATAGGAGGTGGAAAAATACTGAAGAGTCTTCTATGTATTAATGTAGCAAATATTATTTGAGCACCTCTTATGCACAAGATATTAGGGATATGGTAATGAATAGACTAGACAACGTTCTTGCCCTCACAAAAAACAACTCCAGTGGAAATTTGAACTAGTTAAGGTAGGTATTAACCCTTGTAATAAAGATGAGAAATTTAGGTTTACAGCTGCCAAGTGGCTAACACAAATCGACATAGCTAGTAAGTTGCAAAGCAGTGGCTCCACTTAGGTCTTCTGATTCCATATTTTTGCCTTTTTCTTATTGTCTAAAGCTTGTGGATTTTTATCAAGAAGGATTAGAGTAGGGAGAGCCTAGAAAAATGAGACCAGGTAGGACTATTGCAGTAGAAAAGACAATAAGCTGTGGAAGTCTGAACTAAGATGGCATCAATAGGGATAAAGAATGGGGCGCCTGGGTGGGTTAGTCAGTTAAGCGACCAACTCTTGATCTCAGCTGATGTCTTATTCTCAGGGTCATGAGTTCAAGCTCTGCATAGGGTTTGAAGAAAAGGCAGAATCAGGAGAAAGGAATAATCAATGGGATTTGGTGATTGTCAAACTATGTCAGGGGTAGAGGGTGGGTAGAAAGAAGCAATTGTGAATGATGAGAAAGATGGTATCTACCATGTACAGAAATCAAAGAAGACCGATAAGGAGACAAATTTCACTTGAGACAGATTTGTTGTGTCTGGGGTACCAGAAGAAAATCTGGATGGTGCTTTCTAACACCGGATTTAAATTATGAGACTGGCTCAACACCAGAAAATGCCCCTGGCAGTGACTGGAGTGGATTTGAAGGAGATGAGTGATGGAGAGACAGTATAGGATAGTGGTTAAAAGATCAGAGTCTAGCATCTGCCATTTCCTAGCTCTTTGATCTTGGGCAAATCCCTTAACCTCTATATAGCTCAGTTTCCTCACCATAAGATAAGGATGATAGTACCTACCTCACAGGGCTGTTGAACAAATGAAATGAATTGATACTTCTAAAGCATCAGCATGTAGTAAGTGCTTGGCATATCTAAGCTATTATGATAAAGCTGATGGCAAGAAGAGCAAAGGTTTTTGCTAACCCACAGAGGTATTGAGTGAACCAGCGACATTTATAAGAAAACCCATCACTTATGTTCCTGACCAGATTAAAGGAAAATACAGAGGAGTTTTAAAAATATGTTTGGGGCAATTAATAGCCATTTCATGGAAGCTGAGTAGAATTCAGGCCTTAACAAACTGTCTCTGCCCTTTCTACTCATTTACAAAGGACTTGGAATGGTAGGGAATGATGACAATGAATAAAAGCCATTTATTTTTGTGCCATTATATGCATAATCAAGTATATTAGTTCTATGAAAGATAGATATTATTCCCATTTTACAGATGAGGACATGGAAGCTTAGAGTGGTAAATTTTTTTAAGGTTGTACAATAAATGTCAATACCAGTATTCAATTCCCAAAACTCAGGCCCTTTCCCCATACCATGGAAACGTAAAATGGAGTGACTGTTACTGATTATGTATAGGTATGTTGATGTATTTAAACCTTTACAAAATTATTTACTTTGCCCCAGAAGTTAATTTTATAAGGGGTTTATAAAGCATTATACCATTCAAAATTGCTATATCAGAAATCAAATAAACTTTTAAAGGCTTTACATACAATCCAATCTGACTCCTTCTGGCCATAAATAAAAAATCATTAGTTCTGTGCTCAATATTCCAGGTGCTTCTGCAGACATGCTTTACTCACTTAAAGTCTGTATAATAACCCCATTGTAAATACAAACAACTGCAAACGTGTATATGCACAGATTAACCTTTTCTAGACACTCCTTGTAATTTTCAAAGCCAGTGCTGGAGTTCCAGAGTGCATTAGCACTTGCATCAACATGCCAAATCCCCCCAGGGCCTCACTGCAGTGCCACCCCCAGGCCCAGCCCCAGCCCAGCCTACCACACCCTGCTCTTTACATAGAAACGTGACCTCAAGGCTTGAGGTTTTATGTCTATGGCTGAATCCCAAACCTGAAGATTCTTTTGATAGTTCCAAATTTATTTCACTTTCCTTCCTCTAGTTGGCTTTAATGTAAGAGCCTTGTATGAACAGACCTTCCTCATGCATGTATTTTAGACTGTGAAAACTAGAAAAGACCCCTATTTTATCGATGAAACAACCAAGATACAGAGAAGGAAAATAACTTAATCAAGGCCTAGGAAAACCATAAGATACCAAAAGCAGAAATGCTTGGCCCTGGTTTACATAGTCCCAAAATGAAGGTAAGATGTATGTTTTTTAAACAAAAAAAGAATTATACACATCAAATTATTTAGGATTATGTCTGATTTATCTGAGTAGTCCCTAGTACTGTGCTTGGCACATAGTGAGTAATTAATACTGATTCATTGTATATGAAAATATAAGTCAGAAAAATGGTTCGTTTGATTGGAGGAAACAGGTGTGCATATTAGAATGAGTCAAGGAGGAAAGAGAAATAATTGACACCTAGGACTGAGGTCTACCTTCCTTTTGCTCCCCTGCTGAGCCTTTTCCCTGTCGTAGCCCTTTACTGTTCCGAATTGCAGGGGGCCGATTTCTTGTCTGCATCCTGTCCTAGATTATACATTCCCTGAGGACAGAAATAGTGCCTTGTTCACTGTTGTATCCCAGTGCCTAGCTCGGATTCCGACATTGTAGTAAACACTCAGGAAATATTTGTTTAGTAAATAAATGAAAAGAAAGTATTCCTGCCCATTCATGCATCCACTGTTTTTATTTGGTTTTTGCTTTAGTATTTTCCGTCTTCACCAGGCAGAAACAGGGTATCCTCGAGGCTTGAGGATAAGCAAGAGAGGACCACAGTATAGTGACATTCACCCTCACTTAATTCTGGTTTCCCTCCTTTCCTTCCTCATTCCATGTTTCTCCCTGCTCCCTCCCACTGCATAGTCATGGAAGAGAACTCCAACGTCTTCGGGGGAAACCATGGAGTCTCTGGAATTTAAGCTCTAGAAGTCACCCCTCTGGTTAAAATTTTCAGGTGTTTTTTTTTTTTTTTAACAGCCAGTTGCCACCCTTTTTTTGACATCTCCAGCGGTACATTCTCAGAAGAGTAGGATAGACTAGGAAGGGAACTAAGCTGGGAGCCAGGTATCTGGGACAGAATTTCAGTTCTTTCAGCCATTTGTTGTGATTTCAAGCAAGGTATATACTTCTCTGGGTCTTATTTTCTTCATCTGAAATATGAAGAGATTAAAGTAAGTGCTTTCTTATTCTTCTTTCAGCTCTGACACTATGTGATTCTGTGATTAAATGACCCAGATATAGATAATACCTGCCCTGTTGACAACTCTATTCTGAAAACTAGAACAAAACCATTGGCTTTCTGGTTGTATTAGCTTTATTTAAGATCATCTTTTCTCCTTTTATATGGGAATGTCTCTGTCCCAGGCAGTTTATGGGGACTTAAGCTTTTATTTACTGTAGCTGGAGGCTTCTATAAGCTGGGGCTTTGACAATATTTCACATTTATTTATCTGAGCCAGAGCTTAGGATCAGGTGGCAGCTAAGTCACTTAAGGTTATTCAGATGCACTGAAAATGTTGCTTAATAATTCAGAACCAGTTTTCTCTGTTTAGAGTATTAAGATTTTTTAAATCCTTCTAATTAGCCAATTCCAACAGCAGTTTAAATAGACAAGGAAAAATCTGTCCCTTCTGAAAGGGCAACTGATGCAAACTTACTGTCAGTCTCTCTGACTGTGCAGCAGGACTGAGGCAAGGGCCAGAGAGCGTCCACAGCCAGGGGGCTTGCTAGGGTGACCTGTTAATGGTATTATTGATAAGTTCTGCCTGCTGTCAGAGTGAGGTTAGGAGGAAGGGGCCTGGGAATACAGCAACTCTTGACTCCCTTTCTTTGGATTAGTGGAGACTCCAGGGAAGAGTGGGGAGCCTCTATTCAGTCATTCAATAGGTCAGTCTTTCAACAAACATTAATTGAACTCACACTGTTTCCAGCAATACACTAGGCCCTGAGGATAGACAGCCAGTGAGACCTCATTTTATGCCCTCAGAATTCAACCCAACTGGAGAGATACACTCCTAGACAAACCTGAGAGGCACAAAAGACAGATAACTCAGTGTGAGACTGTAGCTGATCCTTTGAGCTAGATCCTCCATAAATGGGTAGCCTTGCCTGGTCAAAATATAGTAGTGACAGTTTAGCAAAGGACAAGGTTGGCATTGCCAGTGTCTACATTTCATTTTAAACACTGCCCTTAAGTCTGCCAGATGTTGGCAACCACCTTTTCTGAGGAGCCTGAGGTGAAATGGAGGTGTTAGTGTAGCAAACGTGGACTGCATGTGCAGAATAGGCACTTGAGGGAGAGACCACAATGAACATATGTGGCCCCTGTGTTCCAGAAGCCATGGCCCAGTGAATGGGAGAAGATGCCACTTATGATTAACTCTGGTACAAGGAACTAGAGAATGAGATTAATTTAGGCTCTGTCGCTTGGGCCTGGTTTTATAGATGAAGTAGCATTTAAGATGAGCCTTGAAGGATGTATATAAGTTTTCAACAGATGGAACTGGGGAGGAAGGACATTCCAGTAGAGGAAATAACAGAGGAAACAACATAAGCAAAGGTTCAGAGAGGAGAAGCACCAGACATATTTGGGGAATAACAAACTGCTCTAATTGGCTAAAGCATAAGGTCTGTGAGAGGATAGTATTTAGAGAAAGAATGTTGAGGCCAATCCACCACCACCCTTTCATAACATTTAGGCCCAGATACCACTTATTTGATGCATTTTTTCAAAAGAAAATAGAATAAACATCTATTTTGCCACTTAACTTTACAAATACTGTTAATAAAGTCTTGCTATGTGTATTTTTCTGTGTTCCATGATGTACATCTCTGGTTTGATCATTTATTGAGAACATATAATATACCAGGTTCTTTGCTGGAAGCTGGAAATACAGAAACAGGAAACACACAGTTCTTATCTGGGAGACATTTATGTAAAGTGCAGTGGAAGACAAGCTGTGTAGATGCTCACGGCAGGTGTAGAAGTGGTGTATCAGATGCAACATCCTTATTTAACAGAAGGAAGCTCAGAGGAGGAAAAGTGATTTGCCCAAGATCACAGAAGTGGTTAGAAGCAGTGTGCTAGAGTTAGGAGCCAGGTTTGCAGTCTCTCAAAGCATGCTTGGTCACTTCTCTTCTCCTCTACTCTGAGCCCTGCCCTTCTGTGGACATGAGGACTGAACTGACAGGAAATGAGCATGAAGAAAACCAGGCTAGGTAAAATGCATATCTGCAGCCACCATTAAGTACTATTTCCTTGGCATCTTCTTTCCAAAATACTTTTGTTTCTCATCATGGTACTTTTCCTTAAGTCCAGGAGAGAGTTTGGGAGTTTCTGGTATAAGTTTGGTATTGTACAGGTGCCTGCTGGACCAACCTTCAAAGAAAACACCCGTTCTGTTCATGATTCTTGCCTTCCAGTTTCATAAGCTTTTGGGCAGATGAAATGTAATATCAAAATAGCTCGGAGAGAGCCTTGGTAACATTTAAGATATTGAACGTGCTGCATCTGGTAACTAGAAAATTTAATGATCTCCTGCTGTTTTGGTAATTGGATAAGTAAATACATCAGAATAAATCACACCGGCAAGTCTTTTGTATGTCGTTAGGGACTCAACTCTTTTAACTCCTGTTCAAAGCTCCAGCTCCTGAGCAGTGTTTTCGTGCAGAGTTACACACACACCAGCTCGCGTGGTCCTGCTCGAGTACTAAAATGCATTCAAAATGCTCACTTTCTCCCTAGCCACTCTGCCTGAAGAGCACATTGAGCATACCACTCCAGATCCCTTGGAAGCCAGGGAGAAAAGTTTTTCTCAAAAGTTTAAACTAAACCTAATAAGACATTCAAGCCCTTCATGATCTATCTCCATATGTCTTTGCAACCATATGTCTACCGTTATGGGTATCCTATGAGCCTTGCCAGAAACACCACCCATTTACAAATTGGGAAAATGTGACCAAAGCAAAAGGGGAATATCCTGTTGTAGTAAGGAATCATGTAAGAATTTTAAGAAGAGAGGCAGGATCAGACACTTTTTTCAACTCTCTCAAGTGACAGTGTGAAATAAAGACCCAGAGGGAAATGGTCTATTAGAACCTATTAGGTGTTGAGTGATGTTGTCACCAGCTCACAGATTAGAAATTTGCGTCTTCTGGAGGTTCAGTAACTTAAGAGTATACATGCAGAACTAGAATTCTTACTACCTCCCTACTTAGCACTTAGTCGCTGCCTGGTGGTGAAACTATAAAGCAGATAATAATCAGGGTTTCTCAGGTTTTTAAGCTGAGATAGGTAGTCAGTTCTGAACCTGTCCAGTTAACAGGTTTCTCTCCAAACATAGTGGTTGCATTATAGACCAGTCTTTTATCTTTTATAAGGACCTGGCTGCCTTCCACGATATCAGCCTCTGAAAGGCATGTCCCCTAGACCAGTGCTTCTAGCCTTTTACAAATCACTGCACACATTGAAGACGTTTGTGTGCCTCATTGGGATAACCACACTAAGTTGCTCAAGGTTAGAGGCAATCCAGCATTGAGGATTCTGGTTGCTGTGAGGGATGAGGAGGCTAGCATCCTGGCATACCCATAACAGCACTGGGGCTGATCTGCACTTTATTTCTCTTGCCACACTATGGAATCCTCATTTGTGAATTTGCCTATGCCCTGTTTATTAAGCTTTCAGGGACAGTGAGCTTGCAAAGCATTCTATAAAGTAGGACTTCCTTTTATTTACTTGAAATCATGTCTTCTAGAGCCCAAGAGGGACTAATCTTGGGAACTGTCTTCTCAGAATGAGGACACATGCCTGTTCTCATTCTCTTTATGTTCTCTATTATTTTATTCTTTTTTTTTTTTTTTGCTTTTTTAGTTCACTCTACACACTTGGATCTTCTGTTTCTAGATTAAAGAGACTTTCCTTCCCACCCCCACCCTACCCATCTTGATAGAAGCCCCTGTATTCCCTCTGGATTTTCCCCACTAACATCATTGCTTAATAGTATAGTGACCAAAGCCACTACCAGGGATACCAGTGCAAGGAGAGGGTCACATCTTTTGTTTGGTGTTCAGGGTCTCTCTGACAATGTGCCAAGTTTGAGGCCATTTGGACATTAGTAGCACTTTAGAGTTTGTGTCCTCATTAACAGCCTGTCTAAAAGCACAGGCTGGGAATGAAAAATCTAGATTTGGTTCCACTAGCATTCTGCCATGAATGCTAATTAATCTAGGGTAAGTTCTTTTCCCTCATGGGACTTTTCTGTCCTCATCTATTACAGAGATTTAAAAAAAAAAAAAAAACCTCTAGGGGCATCTGGGTGGCTCAGTCAGTTAAGTGTCCAACTCTTGATCTCAGCTCAGGTCATGATCTCACAGTTCATGAGCTCGAGCCCCACATCGGTCTGTCAGTCTCTGCACTGACAGCATGGAGCCTGCTTAGGATTCTCTGTCTCTCTCTCTCTCTCTCTCTCTCTCTCTCTCTCTCTCTCTCGTTACCTGTTCCCTGTTTAGAAGTAGGATCAGAAGCGATGAAGGGGGATGCATCAGATGTAGGCTGGAAGTAAATAAGTAAACTTAAAAATCCCTTCCAGATCTAACCATCACTGACTTTGTGATAATTGAGGAGCTAGATAGTGAAATTTGGCCATTGCCTAACCTAGTAATACACTCTGTTTTGAGGAGATACGTGCTTCAGTTACATGAAGAGGATGGTCCTTCTAAGTAAGAGACAATAAATAGTCTAGTGTATGACTACAATACTAATATTATCTGGTGTGGTGGTTAAGAACACAGACTTTGGAGCCAGACCTAGTTTTAGATCCTTATTCTGCCACTACCTGCCTGTTCCGTCTTAGGCAGGTTATATAATTATCTGAGCTTCTATTTCTCATTTTTAAAATGGAAGTAATAGCACCTCCCTCACAGGGTTGTATAGTGCTTATAAACCCATTTAGAACAGTTAACACCTAGTAAGCTCCCAATAAATGGTTAGCTGTTACGATTATTATAATGTGATAAAACAAAGAACAGATAGGGCAACCTACAAGATATAATTTTTATCCCTTTGCCACTTTAGTCTTCTCTCCCTTTGTTCTTCCTTTAACTTTTCTTTCACTCTCCCTTCTTCTTATCTTAAAAAAAAAGTCAAGGAAAGAAAATGTCTTGTAGGACCCTATTCTTTGCAGCTACAGAAACCCACCCAACCTCACTCTGTAGCACACCAGTTATTCTGCCACAGTTTAATAATGGAAAGAGGAGCATCTTTCATTTTTTTCTGGAAACTCTTGTCCCAGTGCTGCTACTTTCCTGTGATCCAAGAAGACATATTAGTCCAGAAACTACGCAGGAAGGTGGGATGGAAATAAGCTGTTGAGTAGTCCGATAGAGGGACCCTTCCAGACTGAATGTTCCTTTTAGGATTGCATTACCACCTTCAACAAATGTAGAAGAGAAATTGCTAGGGACTAAAACTGGTATTGTTGTGCTTGATGATGATGATGATGGATAATCCCTTATGTTTGCAAAAGACTTTACAGTTACCAAAGTCTTTTCATACCCTGATCAGCCTATGACTAGCAGATCAGATCTTAAGTTCTCCCTCTGATACTTGTGGGTGTAACTGGCCGTTTTAGGGATTCCCAGCTCATCAGAAGGTAGGTAAAGAAAACGGATAATTAGCTATTAGGACCACTTTGACAGTAACAAAAGATAGCCTGTGTTCCTGTGGGGAACAACAAAGCTCATACCACAACAGGGACGTGCGCTATGATGAAGTTGCATAGTGCCTGCTTTCTTTATCCTCAAAGAAAAGTCAGTCACGTTACCTGTTCCCCGTTTAGAAGTAGGATCAGAGGTGATGAGGGGGTATGCATCAGATATAGGCTGGAAGTTCACAAAACTGGGTGTAAATTCTAGCCTTATCTTTTCTACCTATGTAATCCTGGGCAAATCTCCTAACCATTTTTGACTTCAGAGAATTCATCTATCAAATGGGAATAATAGGAGTATTTACCTCTTAGGATTATTGTGACAATTTAATTAGATAATATATAGAGCAACTAGTATAGCATGTGGCACTTATAAAATGCCAAATAAATGGTAACTATTAATGATGATGTTAATAATTATTTTTTAAACTTGTAGTATTTAATGTGCATTTTTTAATGGAGTAACTAACAGAATGGATTACTCATAACATACCAAAAAGATCAGTTGTTCTCCCATGTTCAAAGTAAATGCTAATTTTGAACAGAACCAAAAGCAGATATATATATTCAGCTTCAGTATAATTTAGAAACTTACATAAGCAGCTGCTTATGTCTCCTAAAGCAGAAAGAGCTCAGAAATCGAAGTGTGTTATGTACACATTCTTCAGAAGGAAGTTTGTGAGCATATCCATTTTCTGTTCAGATAACTTATTTTAAGAAGCATGACTTTGTGGGGGAGCACCTGAGTGGCTCAGTCGGTTAAGCGTCCAACTTCGGCTCAGGTCATGATCTCACGGTTGGTGGGTTCGAGCCCCGTGTCGGGCTCTGTGCTGACAGCTTACTCAGAGTCTGGAGCCTGCTTCAGATTCTGTGTCTCCTCTCTCTGACCCTCCCCGCTCATGCTCTGTCTTACTCTATCTCTCAAAAAATAAATAAATTGTAAAAAAAAAAAATAAGCATGTCTTTGGGGCACCTGGGTGGCTCAGTTGGTTAAGCATCCAACTCTTGATTTCAGCTCAGGTCATGATCTAACAGTTCGTGAGATAGAGCCCCAAACTCCATGTCGGACTCCATGCTGACAGCTCAAAGCCCACTTGGATTCTTTCTCTGCCCCTCCCCCATTCATGGGGTGCTCTCTCTTTCACTCAAAATAATAAACTTTTAATTAAAAAAAGAATGGCGCCTGGGTGGCTCAATCGGTTGAGTGTCCGACTTTGGCTCAGGTCATGATCTCATGTTTCGTGGATTCAAGCCCCGCGTCAGGCTCTGTGCTGACCGCTAGCTCAGAGCCTGGAGCCTACTTCGAATTCTGTGTCTCTTTCCCTCTCTGCCCCTCCCCTGTTCACGCTCTGTCTCTCTGTGTCTCTCAAAAATAAATAAAATGTAAAAAAAAAATTTTTAAGCATGTTTTTAAGAATAAGCTTTTTTGTGGCTTTATGGGTGGAAAATATATTTAGAATTGATTAATGCCCTTACTGGGTTGCTCTCATCTTCTAATCAAGGCAGAATAGACAGACTTTGAGAAAAAAGACTCTTACATCAGGTTACATCAAATCACAATTGTTAAGCTCTCGTTTAGCGTTGGGGGGTGTTGGGGTTTTAAGTGCCATTTAAATAATATCTGTTCACTTCCACTTGTCCAAGACTAACTGAAAGACATAAGACCAACTGAAAGACAGACATAGGACTCGGGGGGAATACAGATATCACCTTTGTTACTGAACAAGTTGATCAGAGATTGTGGCTTGGGATCTGCAGCCAGGAGTCTTACTAATACATTCTTTGCCCTTAAATGAGACAGACTTGCCTATGTAGTCCTGGGTATACAACTGGACAGTGCGGGCCCCTTGTAACAGGAGAGCAGATTTGGCTCCAGAAAAGGGAAAGGAAGGGGCTGAGCCTAGATTCTTCTCCCACACTCACCAAAAGGGTAGGTCTCATCTCACCCTGTGTGAGAGATAGGGAGAGCATCCCAGAGTCCCTCTGTGTGGAAGCATGAGTATGAAATAAATGCTTCATGGTTATAAGCTTCATCTTAGTAAATCTTCACAACAACCCTGGGTGGCAAAAATGTCTCAATATTATAAATAAACAATGAACCAGAAAATTAAGTAACTTATCCATGGTCATCAGAGAGTTAGGAGGTTTTAGCAATGGAATCCAACCCAAGTCTCCCTCCCTAGATCATTGGGGAGCTCGCAACACACAAATGACATCTACTAAGACATAAAGAAGATATTGAATTATAGTTGCTTCCATGTGTGAGGCTCTGTGATGGCTATTTTAATCCCTACAACACTTTCACCCAATAGAGAAGGAAACTGGAGCTCTAAGCATCTTACTGACATGCCCAAGAGCTGGAATTTGAACCCAAGTGTTTCTATTTCCAAAGTTCAACTGCAGCCCAATTGACCCCATTGAATCATTAACACCCCCCCACACACCCCACCCCCGGCTACATTTTTTTAAATGCAGAAATTAAAGCTTAGAGAAGAAAAGTGATTTACTCAAAGTTCTATCACTAGAGCCAGAACTGGAACCTATACCTCCTGGCCATTACCACCTGATACCATTAGATAAATCAGCCTTGGCGGTCAGTACAAAGGAATGTAGAGGAAGGAGAGCTTGTTGAGGGCTGAAAGATGAGTGAGTGCTTACAGAGGCTGTGTGGTCACATGTCTGTCTGTCTGTCTTTCTAACGTAGAAGATGGGACCTAGTTGTCTTTCACATCTGTGGGAAGGAGGAAGAGGAAGAAGGGATATGGATGAGATTCTACTGTTTGCTGTCTTTGTAGGCTACAGAAGATTGTGAATTTTCTGCTGGTCTAGCAAAGGGACTGCTTCTGGGGATCAGGCTGTGCAAGGCTCCTCTGCTAACAGTGCTGCCAGCACAGTCTAGAAAATGGTGGTGTTGGTCACCCAGAGGGGAGCAGCCAAATACTACAGAAAATATGAGAACAGAGCTTTTCTCCCTTTGAAGATTCTGGAATTTTATGAAATGCAAATTTTCACTCTAAAAGCAAGAATATATTATAGAAACCACTGGTGGTTTATTGTTTCCCAATTCTACATACTGAACCTTAAGGCTGTAACTCACAGAGTGAGAAAGAATTAGGCCACACAATGAAGGTGGGGGAGTTATAATAGAAATTATGAGGAAATAGGTCAGAAGGTTTGGGTTTTAGTTCTGCCTCTGCCATTCATGCTGTGCATTCATAGGCAAACACAATGTCTGGATCTCATTTCCTAATCTACAGAGTGTGGCTAATTCCCAATGCATGGTTTCCAAGTACTACTGCAGTGCATTTCCCTCATAAGCCGTTAAAATACATTGGGAACATTCAAAAAAAAATGCAACCTAGCAAGGTTTTTTTAAGACTTTATATTTTTAGAGCAGTTTTACTTTCAAAACAAAACTAAGCAGAAAGTACACAGTTCCCATATACTCCCTTACATGTATAGCCTCCCCCATTATCAACATTCCTATTATCAACATCCCCTACCAGGGTGGTACATTTGTTACAACTGATGAGCCTACATTAACATATCATTATCATCATTATCACTCAGAAGTATATAGTTTATATAGAGTTTACTCTTGATGTTGTACATTCTGTTGGTTTGGACAAATGTATGACATATAACCATCATTATAGCATCATACAGAGTATTTTTACTGCCCTAAAAATCCTCTGTGCTCTGCCTATTCTTACTCTCTACCCACTCCAACCCCAGGCAACTAATGATCTTTTTACTGACTCCATAGTTTTGCCTCTTCCAGAATGTCATATGGTTGGAATCATACAGTATGTAGCCTTTTCAGATTGGCTTCTTTCATTTAGCATTTAACATTTCTTCCACGTCTATTCATGGCTTAATAGCTCATTTTTTTAGTGTTGAATAATATTCCATTGTCTGGATGCACTACAGTTTATCTGTTCACCTACTGAAGGATATGCTTCCAAGGTTTTGGCAATTGTGAATAAAGGTGCTATAAACATCTGTGTACGGATTTTTGTAGATTCTTGTGTGGACATAAGTTTTCAGCTCCTTTGGGTAAATACGAAGGAGTACAATTACTGGATTATATAGCAAGAATATGGTTAGTTTCGTAAGAAAATAACCTGTCTTCCATTTTCCACCTGTGCCATTTTCCATTCCCACCAGCAATGAATGACAGTTCCTGTTGCTCCACATCCTCACTGGCATTTGGTGTTATCAATATTCTGGATTTTGGCTGTTTTAATAGGCATGTAGTGGTATCTCATTTTTATCTTAATTTGAATTTCTCTGATAGCATATGTTGCGGTGGAGCATCTTTCCATATTTGCCATTTGTAGTAGATCTTCTTTGATGAGGTGTCTTTAAGCTCTTTGGCCCATTTTTTAATTGGATTAATTCATCTTATTGTTGAGTTTTAAGAATTCTTTGTATATTTTGGATAATCATTCTTTATCAGATGTGTTGTCTTTTGCAAATATTTTTTCCCAGTCTGTGGCTTGTCTTCTTATTCTCTTGACAGTGTGTTTCACAGAAGTTTTTAATTTTAATGAAGTCCAGCTTATCAATTATTTCTTTTGTGGATTGTGCCTTTGGTGTTGTATCTAAAAAATCAAAGATGTCAAGGTCATCTAGGTTTTGTCCTATGTTATCTTCTAGGAATTTTATAGTTTCGTGTTTTAACTTTAAGTCTATAATCCATTTTGAGTTAATTTTTGGGAAGGATGTAAGGTCTGCATCTAGATCCAGTCTTTTTGCCTGTCGGTGTTCACTTGTTCCAGCAACATTTGTTGAACCTAGCATTTTTTCCTAAATGTGAAAATATTAGATCTAAACTTACCTTTATTCAGTTTCAAAATAAAAGCATTACTTTAACAAAATTAAGTAAAATAACAAGGACTGATGATAATATCTATCCTATATGATTGTGAGTTAATGTTTGTGTAAATACATTGCAAACTAAAAAGTACTATGCATATATTGCTGCTACTATTATTTTAGTATTACTCAGCTCCTGCTGTGAGATAGCCCCCAGTGTAGTAGTAGTATTATATATTTATGCTCAGATTTGTTTTTTTTTTTTAAGTGAGAGGCAGAATGTTGTGTCTAGAAAGAACCCCACAACAGAAGTCAGAAACTCTAGGGTAGAGTACTACTTCTGCTTCTTATCAACTGTGTGACCTGGGCCGAGTCACTTGACCTCTCTGAGCTTCAGGTGAGCAACCTGTGAAAAATGAAGGGGTTGGACTTTTGGCAATTAAGGAACTTTCTCCCTGTTACATTCTGGGACTCACTTGGTGTGGCTTAGATGAGATTCTGTCATATTGATTCATATTTTTCTCAGCAGCAGTGTTAGACTTTTTTAAAAAAGGAATTGAGGCCCAGGGAAATAATAGAAATGAGATGTATATGAAAGTTCAAACTGCTGAGAAAATTGATCTAGGAAAGAATAGCTCTATTTGTCCCATTTTTGCTAACATAAACAAGTTTCACAAAGACAAATTGATAAAATATTAATTTAATAAGAAAATACATTACTCACTTTTCCTAAATATAATGAATAAAATGTCAAAATCACTGACTTTCTTTTTCTAACACAGACAAAGTCAGGCCATATCTCTTATCTGAGAATGCGCCCCCTCTCCCAAGGAGTCCCAAAGGGTGGGTTTCTCTGTTGATTTAAAGAGTCAATAATTCAGTAAATTCCCAAGTAAATGGCAGAACACAAGCTCAGTTTGGGTTTTTGTATTCGTATTTTATAAACATTTCAGGGTTGTTTTTTTCCTGACCCTTGATCTTTTGCCATTCTTAAAGAGTGAAGATCTTCTATCTTGGAAGCTTGGTTAGAAACAACCTCAGGGCCATCTCATCCAACTTTTTTGTCTGGGTGGATCCTACTGTTAGCCACACCTCTGGCTGAATATCCTAGTAGTTCTACATATGGATTCCAAAGCTAGATTCACATTCTGGCTCTGTCCTGAATAGCTTTGAGACTTTGGGTGAGTTACTTAATGTGTTCCATGGATCAGTTTTCTCATCTGTAAAATGGGAATAATATACCTATTTCAGAAGATTATTATGAGAATTAAATTATCTTATAAAGTGCTTGGAATATGCCCAGTACAAAATGAATGCTTAATAAATTTTAGCCATTATTATTATCTTCATGATCTTCTCATATATACCCTTATTTGAATGCTTCCAGGGTCAAAAGAGAATACACTCATTCTTCCCTCCCCTCCCTACTCCATTTCCGCAAGGCAGCCTATTGACATGTTATCCAGAAGCATTCTGATTATCATGAGCTTTGGAGTCAGGCAGACTTGAGTGTGAAATCTTATTCTATCTGCACCTTGGGCAGGATAACCCATGGTATCTTCAACTGTAAAATGGCAATCATAATACCTACTTCATTTGACTTTTATGGGGACTGGTTCATGTACTCTATATAAAGCACTTAGCATGGTTCTAGCTACATGGTAGGTACTCAGTAAATGCTAGTTGCTGCTATGACAATGATTATGAAGAACAAGAAGAAAACAAAGAACAGAAGGAGGAAGAAGAAAGTAGCACAGCAGCACACCAGCAGCTGCTGCTCTGTTAAAAAGTTCTTTTCGGCCACCTGAATTCTGTTTCCCCTGCGATTTTAGCCCACCAGTCCCAACTCTGCCCATAGGCACAGTGAATAACACGAATATCACATCTCATCTACTTGGCAGTCCTTCAGATAGCCCTTTCTCTATAGTGGCAACCACCACCACCATGTCTCAGTTCTTCTCTCTCCCATTCTTCAGCTGTTTCTCAGAGAATGTGGTTTTTAGGCTCTTCCCTGCTTGGAGGTCCCTCCTGGCATGCTCCACATCCTTTTTTTTTTTTTTTTTTTAATGTATTTTATTTTTGAGAGAGTGCAAGATGGGGAGGGGCAGAGAGAGGGAGACAAAGGATCTGAAGCAGGGTCTGCACACTGACAGCAGCAAGCCCAGGGTGGGGCTCAAACTCAAGAACCATGAGATCATGACTGATCCAAAGTCGGGGATGCTCAACAACTGACCTAGCCTGGTGCCCCCACATCCTTCTTTAATGGGACCCAGAACACTGGGCCACCTGTCTTGCAGGGGAGAACCTCATTCCCCTAGGTTCCCCACAGTCTTTTTGTCCAAGCCAGGCAAATAAGAATGGAAGCAGAATGTTCATTTTGAAAATTCCTGTCTAAAATGATCTTCAAAGAAAAACATAGTGCTTCTGATCTGGGGTACCAGAAGGAGCAGCCCTGAAACAGCCATGTTTGCTGTGATATAGTTCAGAACAGCCCCACTGAGGCTATCAAAGGGGGTCTCTGGATACTGAAGCATTACCCTATCAGGGCAGCAGGGCAAAAATAAGAAAGGCAGTCTGGTGCAGACCTGGGCCCCAGGAGGATTCAGGAAAAAAGCTCCAGCTTTGAAGTTAGACCAGGACCCCTCCCCAAGGCAACATTCCAGCCAGTAATGGCTACCACCAACTGAGCAAGTACTGGCTTGTATAGTGTACCACACACTTTACCAACATTCCATTTAACTATCACACTAACCTATGAATGAGAAACTGATTATTCTCATCTAAGAGATGGGAAAACCTAGGCTCTCTGGTTCTATAACTTCTTCAAGGTCTATAGGTAGTAAAGTGACAGCAAGGATTTGAATCTAAGTTTGCTTCAGCCTTTTTAACCATTATGCTGTATAGACAGACCCATACTAACCATATGGCCTTAAACAAGTGGCAACCACTTTGAGCCTCAATTTTATCATCTCTACCTACCTTGCATGGTTGTTACAGGAATTAAATGAGATAACATAAAGTCCCTGGCATGTAATAGGGGTTTGAGAAACTTTATTTTCCTCCTCCTCGAGCCCCAGCCATCTCACCCAAAGAGACAGAGAAAATCACTTAACTCTTCATGGACACTGGGTCCAAGAAAACTGGGTATGTTTTCTGAACCTTTACCCTGCATGTTGACAACTTAAGCAGGGTGCAATTTGGGCCTGAGACTCCAGCCTCCCAGCCTGTTTTGCTTCATAGCATAATTTTTCTGCTGGGTCTGCATATTTCTAGCACTATTATGATTATGGTTTCTCCCAACAAACATCATATTTACAAACTACAAATAACAAAGTAGAAGATGCCGGAAGAGCTCTGGCATGTTAATTAAGAACAATAGACGAAGCAGCTGGGCAAAAAATACCAACGAGTCTGAAGCAGAGGCTCTGTTGACAAAAGACAGCGCAATATCATACGTTAATTGGGGAAGTGGGTAAACATTTGCCAGCAGCTTGCCCCCTGTGCATTGGAAGACAGACAGCAGGCTAGGCCCTCCCTACCGCCTTGCCTGCCCATCTGCCCAGAACCCAAGAGATACCAGTAGAGCTCCTTTGCTGTGGGTTCTGTATAAGCAGAGAGGATTCTGGAAGTGGATGTGTGTCCTTAATGACCCTCCTGGGCATACCAGGTTTCCATCTGGATACAGTCGAAGATTGTGTTCTTCCTTCAGCTTGTCGGCCTGCTTGTGACACCAAGCCTCTCAGGGACCCCATCCCCCTTGGCTAGGAGAAAACAAGCAGAACCATCTCATTAGGTGTGGCTTGAGTTGAGCAGAGGACAAGATTGCTGGCTTCAGATGCCGTATACTCTGCAGACCACAGGCCCAAAGCCCCTGTCTCTCACATACCAGACTACCTGGCCTGCCATCACATACACTCAAGAGCTATGCACTTATCTGTTTGTCCATCCTTACAGTTATTCATATACACAGGAGCCTTCACTGAATACCTGCTCTGTGCCAGACACTGTGCTAATTATATATATTTTTTCTCATTTAATCCTCACATCAGTCCTGCAAGGTTCATATTAACTTCAAAGCCACAAAGCTAATAGCCAACACAGCTGTGATTGAAACCAGAATCTTTCTGGTTCCAGAGCCCCACTGTCCCTTCCACTACACTAGTATTTCTTAACTTTTTAAAATTTATATTCCTTTCTGATAAATAGGAAAACTTTGTTTCTTTCTCTCACTCTCAGATTCCTAAATCCTCCATCCCTGGCCCTGGCCCAAGGGGTCATAAACCTAATTTTGGATTCCTATATGATTAGCCTATCCCAACTGAGCCAAGATTTTGTCTAGCTTTACTCCCCATAATTCATATTATAAGATAATGATTTTTTTATTTCTAAAATATAAAGTCTTATTGTGGCATTGACTCATTTTTTCAAACTAAAAATCCTCCCATCCCACCAAGGAGATTGCTGATATCCCTTCCTAGGGAGACTCTCCTCAGTGGAGGATATTGACCTTTGGGCATGGCAGAATACACATTGTCCAGTTTACTACAGGAAGGTTTAGCCATATCAGCCCCCAAAGGCTTAGCTCTTTTCCTGCCAAGCAGAAAAGTCCTTCCATGCTGTCAGGAGTTAATCAAGCAGAGGTTCCCAAGAGTGCCAACCAGCTATTTAGCCAGCACCCTTCCTAAGGGGCTCCTGTCGGCCAAGCTGAGCTGTATAGGAGGCAAGCACCTTCCACCTGGCCAGGAAGAGCAGTCCAGTCTCCTGAAGCTATGCCTGCCCTGTGGTCAAATGCTAGTTTTTCCACTCAACTATGAGATTTGACCTCTTAGAGCCTGGTTTCCTCTGTTGTAAGATGTTAATAACTCCACCTACGTCCTAGGTTTATTGTGAGGATCAAATAAGAAAATAGATTTGGAAATGTTCATGCCATTGCTTAGCAGGCTGAGAATCAGTGTGCACAGATAGGATCTGAATGCCATGTGGAGAAAACAGTGCTTGTTCCAGTCTTTTGAATATGTTTTCTTTTCTTTTTAGGTAACCCAGCTGGACCCAAATAAATCACTATTGGAGGTAAAGTTATTCCCTCAAGAAACCCTTTTCCTTGAAGCAAAAGAGTAAACACGGCCCAGCATTGGAACCAGCCATTCCTTGACAAGCCAGAGGCCTGCGTCAAGAGAAGGGCTCCTCGCCAACCCACCTACACGCTCGTCTCACTTAATTCGGTGTCACACTCTGCCTCTTGCAAGATTGCTGGAAAAAAGTAATAATAAACATAGCTAATTAAAAGTTCCCATCCACGAGTATATGTTCCCAACCTTCATAGAGAATTACAACTCTACCACCCTCCCTTATCCCTTTCACCTTGCCCTGTTCAATGACTAATGCACTGTTCAAGTGTGAGTGATCACGAAGTAGAACTTTTACCTCTCTAGTGCCCGTCTTTTCCCCACACTGTCTAGGACAGTTCTGTCTGCCCTGTGACACCAGGATGCTATGTATTTGATATGTCTCGTTGAGTCAGGGCTCATCCACCTCTGCCTTTTTATTTTAATGACTGGATTTCTACTCTGTCACCTAACTTTAAAAGGCATGGGGGAAATAAGTCAAATGGGACTTCTCAGCATGGAGATTAAACATTGTTGTAGGAAAAAAAGAAAAGAATATCATCTTTGTTGGTACTTTCTGACTTCTTTACTAAGATGTAAGGTCTGTTTGAGGACTGCATTCGACATGTATGCAAGATACTTATTTCCTGCTGCTGCCTCGGGTCTCTGAGTTACACCTAGGAGGTATTTGCTGTTCCCGTGCAGCATGGGGAACTGTTTAAGCGCATTATGTGAATATAGAGGTAGTGTGAAGAGGACCAGTACCAGGACTTTGGTATCTGGCCCAGCTGCAGGAAACTGTTGTTAGGTTTGCATTTGGGCAGATACCAGCTCCCAGGTTGCTGGTCCATTAGTGTACACTGAACACAGTTCTCTCCTGCTTTTCTCTCCCTCCACTCCATAATACGTTTGGACTTTGTTATTTGGTATTTTAAGCACCTTGTCTGTCACCAAAATGTGATCAGTCACCCCATGGACTCTGAGCCTCTATAAAACCTTGCTCTGCTATTTCATTCTTTTAATGTTTTAGTATTAGATATTGGGTTCCCATCTAAAATGAAAGTGATGCCATCCTATGGCTGAAAATTCTGACTTCATATATTTAAGAGAGCAAACTTGGCTCAGCTCAGAACACATGTGTTGCCTGAACCTACATTTTAATAATTTGGGGACAATTTAGTACATGTGGATTTTTGTTAATCTGTGGATTTGGGCTTTGAAGTTTACTTCATGGAAGCACTGTGTATGCCTTCACAGCCAGTGATTTCTTTTTGGTCTTGGAATGTTTCTCCAGATCTGTTTTTATGTCACCTGTGGTCTCTATCCCAGGAGTTAGGATTCTGATTTGGACATTTTCTATTTGTCCAAAGTATAGTCTAAGTGCTGGGTTTTTTCCCTAGTCAAGGGGTTCTCAGAAGGCTCCCAACTGAAGCCTAAGATATGTTTGGTCATTTTCCTTCTGCCTGGAAGTGGATGTTGGCCAGGAAAATTCCACCTGTGTCTTTTCTCTGATGTTCCAAACAGGGACCTCCCCTGAACACTTTCTTATAAGAGATGGGTTCCTAACAGACCAGTGCTCCTTATGGCCCCAGAGGTCTCCCAGGGAGACTGGAAGGAAAAGAGACCCACTATGGGGGGAGATCAACCTGAGCACTTCCTCTCCAGCTCCATCCTACCTCCCTTTTTTGGGGGAGGGGGTCCACACCTACCTAGTGGTCCCTCAAGACAGTCATTTCCTATGCTACAGATGCACTAGGGCACCAGGTCTTCTTTTTCCAGGGAGACCTTGTTCTGGAGCTGCCATACAGAAGCTCTAGCCCTGAGGGCAGGCCATACTCAGCAATAGCAGCAGGAGTAGGGGTGGGGGTGGAGAGACAGGACTCTAAATTCACTTTCATGTTTAACCTGTTCCATCTGATTTAGGTTTGACTTCATCATATTGTTCTGCCCTGTCATCTTCACTTCTGTATTCCAGTGATAATAGACTTTACTCCGAAACTGATTTCATAAAAGTTATTAAATGCTTCTTGAATGTGTATCAAGTTTACAACCCTGACTAGAGAGATCCTCCTTACTCAGGTCTCATGAAATCCTATCCTATAGGCCCTCGTTGCTCCAAAAGGCCTCAGCTAATTGTCACTGTTCACTGATGCCGTTCTGATTTACCAAGCTCCAGAACAGGATACTAAAGCAGTTTTAGGCTTTTTCCAACAAACACAACATTAAAACAATTTGCATAAAGTTAGGTTCCAAGAAAAACATTAAGCAATTTGCTATCACAAGAGAAGAAGTTATTAAGTAATTTCTGCTATCACAGAAATAGCGATGTCCTTTGGCAATTCTACTTGTACCTTTAAACTCCCTTGTGCTTTACATCCCAGCCTCCAGATGCAGTGAGTTAGTCAAAACCAGTGCTCAGTGTTCTTATGCCCAGCTATTTATAGTGAAGTTCCAGGGCCCCTTGTTATCCTCACTCCCATTCCAGTTCATTCCTTTGTGTTTCTCAGATTAACAGTTGTATGTTTGAAGCATTAGTTTGAAGTTTTAAGGAAGCATTGACAATTTCCCACAGTCTCTAAGAAGGTGCAGTTTGGGGAGGTTTCTGGTTTGCAATGTTGTCATGCTCTGACACCACTAGTTTTATGGGACACACAGGTGTTCACCTCTGAATGGTAAGCATCCAAAGCCTGAGTTGGATGAGACTGTCTTTTATGGAATCTTTCTTTTTTAATGTAGGAGAATAGGATTTGGACTTCTATAAGTTTTATTTGGTGACATTAGAAACATAAAATAAGCTTGTAGTTGCATTAAAATTGCTACTCCGAAAGGTACACGTGCCAACCTGAGTATGCTGGTCAGTGGGTTTAAAGATGTTGCACAGCTCTGGCAGATTTTCCCGAAAGCCCAGAAGTTGTTCATTTGGATAGGGGGAGAAGGTCTTAATTGTCTCCAGGAGCAGCATCACTAATTGGCACACTTCTACCATCCCTCCCCGCCCCTCATCCATCCAGTCCCAGTACCAGATCCCACAGGTGGCTGGGACATGGAATCCTAAATTCAGTCCACAAGTAATCATTTAAACATCACACTTCACATCAATGCGACCCTTTCATATGCATTATCTCATTTGTTCCTTTTAAAAATTCTTGGAGTTATCTCTCTCTCTCTCTCTCTCTCTCTCTCTCTCTCTCTCTCTCTCTCTCACACACACACACACACACACACACACGAGATTTTAGTGTCTTCCAGTTTGAACCCTAGTCTTGCCTCTTAATAACTGTGACCTTAAGGTAAATAACCTCTCTGAACCTCCAGGTCCTGATACATTCAGGTAGCATTTTGCAGTTTCCCACCCCTTCTACACTCATCATCATGGCCCACTGTAGTGAGGCAAGTGGAGCAGAGATGATTATTCCATTTTTGCATGTGGAGCTCAAGGGGCAGTGCTTGCCTAAAGTCATACAGAATGTCAATAGAAGGGTCCGCACTCAAGCCAGAGACTGATTTCCAGTTTCACAGTTCTTCTATAACAAATCTCTGAATTTTATGTCCAAGAATGGAGCTTGGCATCCCCTACAATTGTGTATAAAATGTTAAATGTGTAGTGTTTTGGAAGAGGAAATCTGTATTCATCAGATTCTCACTGGGTAATATTGATGCCAGAAAATTCAGAACCACCATTTATATCATGCAGACACCATCAGACTATTTGTGAAGTTCATTCCTCTTTTCATCAAGCCACATTTTCATCTAAAAGAAAGCTGCATCCCTCAAGGGGGCGAGATACCGCTGGTGGGCTTTCTTGCCTTGAACCTCCCTCTGCATTTAGTGCTTCTCCCTTGTCTCAAATATTCTGCTTTGGAAGGTGACCTTTAACAACCCCAACTGGCCTTACAGCTCCTCCCTGCTGTATTTTGAAAGTGTGGTCTGAAAGGAAATACCAATAAAAGAGACTTACTCTCTGGTCTTCATTCTGTTAACTCTTAATTTGCACATTACTAGTTGTTCTCAGTTGTGAGAGGTGATTTAATGTGTGGCTAAGAGCATAGCCTCTGGAGCCATACTGCCTGGGTCCAAGCAGTTACCTGCACTTAACTAGCAGTGTGCCCTTTGAAAGTCACTTTACCTTCTTGTGCCTCACTTGTTAGCTAAAAAAAAAAAGGAGGTAACAACCGTACCTGGTTGAAAAGATTGTGAAGATTAAATGAACTAACATTTAGCAAGTAGTTAACATGTAGAGCAATTAGCTGTTATCTGGTCTACAAACTCACGGATTATAAAAGGAAAAGAGAGTGGGTGATGATAGCAGTGACAAGTGGACATTTATGGGGGAGGACACACAAAATGTGAAATGCAGACATAAGAATTCCAGGAGCACTGCTCTGTGGCCCTACAGGGAAGAGTAAAGAGCCCTGCACAAAGTGTCACTGGTGTCCAGAGGCTAAGCCTGGGGCATCATGGGAAGGAGAGAAGAGGAGACTAAGTTGCTGAGAACTTAGGATGTACCCAGCACTGTGCTCAGAGCATTACATACATTACCTCATGTAACCCCACAACAATCCTGTCGACTGGGTGATCTTGACCTTATTTTGAAGAAGAAACAAGCTCAAAGAGGTAAAGTCTGACTGGCCTGAGTTCCACAGCTTATAAAAGAGCAGAACAGAGTTGTGACCCAGACCTTTGACTCCAGAGCTCCTGCTGTATTTATGGCAATGCAGCGCCATCTTCAAGAAAAGCATGACACATTACCAAGCATTTCACATAGTCACAGTCATAACATTTTTTAAATATTGATGGATACAAAAATGGGTAAAGCCTCACTTCTATAGAAAATTTAGTTCTCCAAAATGACTAATTCCCCAATGTATCAGGGGCCAAATTTTAAGCAATGCCTTTTATTTTTAAGCACATGCAGTGATTTAAGAAGGATCCTGTAGCTTCTACCTCTTTGACATCTCTGAAGTCCATCCCCTGCTCCTTGGTCTGTTCTCCCATGGGTGTTTCTTCCCTCAGACCTTGGTTGGCTCCCATCTGGGTTATAAAACTACATCCTAATTGATCTCCCTTTCTCTAGTCCCTCTCTTCTAGACGAGTCACCACACAGCTGCCAGAAAGAGCTTTCTAAAACACCTGCCTTACCATGCCACACCCCTGCTTTCATACCCTCAGAGGCTTCCCATTGCCCTCCAGATAAAATCCAAACTCTTGGCTTGGATTTAAAACTCCTGTCATCTGGCCCCCACCTCCCTTCCCATCTACCTCCAGCCATGCCCTGAACACACATCATGAGTCATCTGCAGTTTCCTGAAAGCATCAGCTCCGTATCACTTCTGGTCTTGGACACTATCCCCTCTGTCCTGAGTGCCCTCTCACCACCACCAGACTCCTACCACGCCTCTATCCTTCCCTTTCAGTTTAGACTTCATTTCCTTCAAAATGGTTTCACTGACCATTGCTACACCTTCTGCACACCCTGCAAGTTAGGTGCCTGTGCTGTGAATTTCCAGCCCTGTGCTCCCCTGCTCATACTGCTGGATCACTCTGAACGGTCACTCTCAGCTCACATATGCTTCCTACCCCCACCCCAGACTGTGAGCCCCCCAAAGGGTCTGAGTCACTTCTCAAAACCTAGCAAAATGACTAGTACATAGTAAGCACACAGTAAATTTTGACTCAGTAACTGCGTTTCAACAAAGAAATGATGTCTGTGTACAGGTGGTAGCTTCTATCTCTAACACCTTGCTCATCTGGGAACATTGTAAGGGCAGAGAACAGGTCATAATCATCTGTTTATTTCCAGAGCCAGCCCAGGGTCTGGCACATAGCAGTCATGCACCCAGTGGTTACTGAAGCAGTTAGTTAATTGGAGCTGGAACAAAACCAACTGGAGCTGCTGAGAAGAAACAAAGGGTAAAGGAGTTGTTGAATACCCAGGTAAGCCCTGCATAGTGTCACCCCACACCATCCTCAGAAGTATCTGCCAGGTCGCTCTACTAGTATCCTTATTTTACAGTTAGAGGAACTGGGGCTCAGAGATATTACGTCACTGTCCAGAGATGTACGGCTAATAGAAGTTGAGATTCCACTCTGGATCTGAGCCCAAAGCCTATGCCTGCTCTGTTTCCCCTCATCAGTGAGCCCCCGCCCTGTCCCTGAGCTGCTTCAGTAGCTGTAACTTCTAATAAAATTCCCACACACACTTCCCGCTTGCCTTCTAGGATACTGCATGCCTCTAGTTACCTCCCACCCCTCTGAAATATCCCCCTGTCTCCTGTGCAGTTTTCCTGCTCTGCTTGCCTGTGAAATGTCAGCAGCCCCTGAATTCCTTCCTCTGCCCTTTGCTCTTTGCAAACTCTCCTTAGATAGAAGGCAATTTGTACTTTGAGACTCAGCTCAGATTTTGCCTAAGGTATAAACTCCACAAGGGTAAGGTCTGTGTCAATCTGATCTGTTATCACTCCACACAGACCTGGCACTGTATAGATGCTTGGTAAATAGCTGTTGATAATATAGTGAATGTTGATAACATGTTTATTGAATGTCAGGCACAAAGTGCTTCACTCATAACAACTCTATGAAGTAGGAGCTATTAATATCCCCACTCTATTGGTGAGCAGACTGAGGCACAAAAGATTAGGTAATTTGTCCAAGGTCATACAGCTAGTAAACCAAGGAGCCGTGATTCAAACAGGTGGTTTGGCTCCAGAGTTCAGGCTATTACCACTCCATTCCACTCCTCCTCCAGAAAGTCTCATGGAATCCTCAGGACAAGTTAGGGGCCTCTCTAATCCTAACTGTGTTTGCCCCTAGCAGAGCACTTATCAGATTATTATGATTAAGTGCACAGAAGCCTCCCTTATGGACCATCACAGGTCTGCCCCACTGGGCACAGGGCACAGACAGTAAATGTTATATGAATGAATGAACTACAAAACTGCCCTGTAAGATGGAACATACTATACCTGTTTCAAACATTGATAAACTGAGGCTTATGTTAAATCAGTTGCCCAAAGTCTCATAACTACTATATAACATACGCTGTCTATCTCCAAAGCAAATCTTTTTTTTCATCATGCATTTTCATTAGATCTGCATTTAATTGAAGTATTATTTAAGTGCCCTTTGTTTTATGGAGATGGGGTCAGTTTTGACTCATCTATTCATCATTTAGATTTTTTGGTAAACACTGGATTCTCAGCCTCTACCTTGGCTCAGAATTTCCAGGCTGGGATGAGGCCACCAATTTCAGGGCACTGTGGTCAATGTTAGAGAAGTTCCAGGAGCCATGGGAACCCAGAGGAGGCCCCCAGCTTGGGCAGTTGGATAGGCTTCTGGGAGAGATGAACCCCACCTAGGAGCTGTGGCCAGAGTCCATTCTGGCATTGCCCAAGCCTAACAATCTGAGATCTCAGAGTTAGAAAATGTAGGCATCCTACAGGATCAACATGGAGACTGGTCCTCTGGGCTCAGGAATCCAGGCCCCTGGAAATGTTATCTGCCTTACTTGGGCACACATTGGTAACATTTGCATGATATTTTTCTGAAGAGCTGGCAACAAGGAGAGGCTTCCTGACACTATTTTCTGTGTTTGGGGGAGTCTAGTGAAAACACATGTAAAGAAAATCAGGTGTGGAGGCCAGGAACTGCGCTATATTTCTAAAGGAGAATGCCAAGGTCTCAGCCGGATGAAGCATCCCACATAGCAATCATCATCTTCCTGCCGGGGTCTGCATAGTCCTTTTCTCATTTCAGAGCATTTCCAGATGCTCTACCTTTCCAGAAGCAGGTCTACCTTTCCTCTTTCTACACATGGAGAAACTGAGGCCCAGTGTAGTGAAATGACTTGAGCAAGGCTCCGTTCTGACATGCCTTCAACCACATTAAGCATCAGTGAGGAACTAGCTTGTGCAATATCACCTACATGCCTCAGGTTCTTGATATAAAAAGCAATGTGCATCTTATGAATTTTTTACATGCTCTGGGAGGTCATAGACACAAAGGGAAAGACCATGTTCTCTGGCATAAAAGTGGTACTGTGCCATGGGGGAAAAGACCCCATATCCTGCCTTTGCAGAGCCCCATAAGAACCCAGAAGGACTATGTTGTGCCCAACATAGTGGAGGCCCTGTGAAGAGACAGGTGAGGCTGCTTCCAGAGGCTGGGGGTGGGCTCTGGGCTGTGCTGCTCTTTTCTTTTTATTTTTTTAAAATTTTTTAATGTCTTATTTATTTTTGAGAGAGAGAGAGAGAGACAGAGCATGAGTGGGGGAGGGGCAGAGAGAGAGGGAGACACAGAATCCGAAGCAGGCTCCAGGCTCTGAGCTGTCAGCACACAGCCCGACGCGGGGCTCGAACCCATGAATGCAAGATCATGACCTGAGCCCAAGTCGGAGACTCAACCGACTGAGCCACCCAGGCGCCCCTTTTTCAAATTTTTTTTAATGTTTATTTTTTAGAGACAGAGAGACCGAGCATGAGCAGGGGAGGGGCAGAGAGAGAGGGAGACACAGAATCCAAAGCAGGCTCCAGGCTCTGAGCTATCAGCACAGAGCCGGACGCGGGGCTCGAACTCACAAACTGCGAGATCACTACCTGAGCCAACGTCGACCGCTCAACAAACTGAGCCACCCCGGCACCCCATGTGCTGCTCCTTTCTTACTGGCGCAGTATCATTTTGTGCTTTATAGCAAGCATGTTCATGTTAATGGAGCCCCTGGAGAGGGTGGTGTGTAGGGGAGATGAGGTGACCTAGGGAAGGAGATGGCCCAGAGTCCCTCTGGGACCTTGAGCACCCCAGGCCTGCCAGAAGGTCTATAAGCCATGACAATCCATTAGAATTCTGATTCTGGAGGGAGTTTTCAGATTATGGTTCACTATCAGAAGTCACCTGTCATCAGCTCCCAGCACCCCAGTCCTTTTTCTAATGGAAGCAAAAGGGTACTGAGAAGGGAACAGTTTTCCCCTCTGTAGTAAAGGCAAAGAGAAGAGTCATTCATTCAGCAACAAATAACAATACCCAATATACCTTGAGTGTTTATTGCATGTAAACACATAGTACATGTTTACTACATGTCAGACACCCTGAAGGACTTTCCATGAATTGTGTTATTTAATCCTCACAGTGACCCCATGAAACCATTCTTTTTACTTCCACCTTCCATAGGGGGGAATGTGACAAATGCAGGACTCCAGCGCACTGTCGGTTTCCATACTGGCAGCCATGTTCAGCCAGGCCCTATGCCCAAAAGTGCTAAGGATACTGAAAGGTGCTGACAGACTCTTCACCAGCAGTGAAAGCAGAGTGTGGTCAGTCTCGAGGGGTGAAAGGGGGTGTACATGCTCCAAAGTTGAAGAAGACGCCCAAAGAAGAGGCTCCCAACACCAAAGGAAGGGTTGCCTTCATCCACTCCTCCTACACCTATCCCTAGGGGGTCAGTTCTGAGAACTAGGGGTGGGGAAAGTGGCCTTTACTCTACCTCTTATTCTCACCAGTGTCTTCTATAGATGCACCAGTCTTCTGTTCTATAGAACAGTTCTCATACCTCCCCCACCTAGCTGTATGACTCTGGAAAGTTACTTCCTCTCCATGCCTCAGTTTCCTCTGAAATGAATTGGGGATGAAGATGGGTGGCTGTGAGGCTTCAGAGAGGGGAAAATGAAGAGGCACTTAGAGAGCTTGCAGGGTTGACCTGTGTCTATTGTGCCTCTGACAAGAGACAGTGGGGCATCCTGAGTGCTGGGTCCTAAACAGTGAGTAGAAGTGTTCCAGGTAACTGTGTGGCCTAGGCCTGAGCACCGGGAGGAGGCATCTGCTCATCCACACCACTGCAAGCCTGGAGTCTCAACCCATGGTGGGGGGGTGGGGGGTGGGGAGGGGGAAGCCACCTACTTGTCAGCCAGCTTCCTCACCCTGACACCGGACCCTGCCAGGAAAGAGAGGTAACATGTTGGGCTCTGGCCCAATCAGTATCGGGCCCTGAGCCAGTCATGCAGCTTGGAACTCACCCACCTTACACAATCTGGAAGGAGACTGCGCAGTCCCAGCAGGAAATGGGACGAGGTTGTGGGGAGGGGTGAGGAGGGCGAGGGGAGAGTGGAAGTCAGAGTAGAACTCTTTGAGGGAAAGACGCCAAAGGCGCGTGGGTGAGTGTATGTGTGAGTGTGTGTGCGCGGCCTGGGCTGATGGATTAGGTCTCTCCCTCCTAACCCCACCTTCCCCTCGTATCTTCATTTTGGTGGGTGACCTGGGGGTTACAGGCTGCGAGTATGCGGCTGCGGACCCCCAACGCACTTCCGAGGAGGGATCGGCACTCACACCGCCGCTAATCCGGCCCAAGAGCCTAGCCTAGCCCTGATGCCCTTCATCTTCGCTTTCTTCTCTCCCCACATGCGATGGCCTGGCGGCGGCTGTTCAAACCATCCGTTTCCAGCCGGGAGGCGACTCGCCCACGGTCACACAGCGCGGCGAAGGCTCCGAGTCTGGGTGGAGAGTCAGCCCCGGGGCTGATTCCTGGAATCGCTGTTTCCAAAGGCCCTCTTGCAAGAAGGAGACCATGAGAAGGAAGGTCCAAAAAAGACCACCCTGCGGGTGCACACAGTCTTCAAACCCTAGGAAAGCCTACAAATCACCGGGGCCCTTGCACCGTTTCCTCTGTGTAGAATCGCCCTCCCTCCCCCAGTTTAGTCAGTTCCAGGTCCTTCCAAACTCAGTGACGGGAAACTGTGAGAACTCATTTAAAATGGGTCAGAAAGGAGAGCAGTCTCAATATAAATATACTACAATCAGTAACTTTCTTATGCTTCTGTCATAACCAGTTAGACGCTGCAATGGGTGAAACGATTCTGTTCACAATAGATACATAAAATACTAAAGAATGTGCTTTAAAAACTATAGGAACAAAATGACAAAATTTACAAGGGGACATAAAAGTGAATAAATGAAAGTCACACTGTGTCCAAGATGGAAATATCCCATATTGTAAAGATGTATAATAATCTCCCTCGAATTATGGTCTAAAGGCAGTTAAATAAAATTTCCAAAAGATTTTTAAATTTTTACTTTCCCTTTGGAGACAGCTTTAAAAATTCTAAAATATTTATTCAGGAGACTATCTTTCCAAAATCGGCAAGAGAATTTGAAAAAGAAGAATCAGGAATCAGAAAGATGCTTGCCCTCCAAACATTACACAACTACAATATTTTTTTAGTGAGGCTGGTGCAAAAGTAAATAACTCCTTACAAGAGAAAAGTGCTGAAATGACCTAAGGCCATCTGAGAATTCAGTATATAACATATGGTCAGTGTAGAATGGGAAAACGTGGACCATTAAGTAATGCTGTGATAACTGGCTAACACTGGGGGGGAGGCGGTTTAAGTTACAAACTTGCTTCACAGTTTCCACCAAAATTAATTTAAAATGAACTAAAGCTATAAATGTAAATCATGAAAAGGGGCTAATATAAAATATACGTGAATGCTTTGGAAAGTTGGATTTGAAAAATCCTTGCTTAAGCAACTATAAAAAAAGAAGGATCTATAAGGAAAAAATAACAGATTTGGCTGCATAAAAAAAGGTTTAAACTTCAGTATAACAACAAAACTGGGTAAAACAACAAAAAAGGAGAAATGCAGCATATGTTACAGATAAGAGGATGCTACTGTCTTTAATATATAAACAGCCATTGCAACTTAAGGAAAGGAGAAGCTGAATGAGAGAAGAATAAGCAAAGAATATACACAGTTTTAAAAAAAAACATGAGTGACTAGAAAAACTAAGAAATAACTAAGGAAATGCAAATTACAATGACAAAAGATTCTTTTTTTCCTGCCTGAATTGGCAAAGATTAAAAAGATCAGCAAGATGCACTACTGTTGAGTGTGTTCGTCGACACAACCTTTCCTGGGGGCTATTTGACAACTAGCTATCAAAAGCCTTAAAAAAAAAAAAAAAGCCTCTGACCAATCAATCTTATTTCTAGGAATTTATCCTAAGGAAATAATTAGGCAAATTCACAAAGAATGTTCATTGTAGTAATGTTTATTGTAGCAAAAATTGGAAACAAACAAAATACCTCAAGAGGAAATTGGCTAAATAAATTAAGGTACATCCACACACTGAAATATTAAGCATTTTTAAGGTTATGTAGATATATTAATATGAAAAATGTTTATCATATTTGCATATGAAACAAGTAACAAAAAGTATATTTTTGTAAAGGAAAGTACACAGAAAAGGAATTCCAAATTTACTTTGCTGAATTGTCTAAAATGTTTTATCAGAACAAGCAATAATAATGTTTCCATTTGGGAAATTTAATGTTTCACCTCAGGGATCCCTTTCTTCAGGAAGTCTCCCTTGACCCTCCTTTCCACACTCCCACTTCAACACCCTGTTTCTCACCGTGAGGTCATTGATGGGTGACTGTGTCTCTAGTTGGTCAGTGAACACTTTAAGGGCCCATCACAATTGATTTATCTTCGGGGCCCCAGGGCCTGGCATTTACTAGGTGCTCGACATGAATGAAATTAATGAAAGACCCCTTCTCTCGAGTTTCTGTTAATGATCGCTCAATTAAATGGAATCGAACCGAACGAAAGCCCCTAGGTTTGACCCTATCCAACTGGAACTGAAGGTAAGAATTTAAAAACCTCAGTGGGAATGGGATCTAGTTTCCCATCTTCCTGGACGTTCAGCAGCACTGTGGCCGCGGGCAAGTTGAGCTCCGGGCCACGCTGAACCTCGGCGGTCTCTAAAACGTGGAACGTCACACCTCCCCCCAAGGACTGGGTACGAAGCAACACAGCGCACATCAAGAGTTTATCAGGGTAGCAGTGCACATTAGGCGCTCAAAAATACCAGCAAATAGTTGGGCAATGAACAGTACTCTTCGCGCGTTTGTCCCAGGCTCAGCTGCGCCAGCCAGAAAGCTGCGGAGACAGGAAGCCTGGCGACACCGGGCGGCCGCCGCTCCCGCACGCACCCTGCAGACGCCCAGGTTTGATCCAAAGGAGGGCTGCGGCCGGCCGGGCGAAGGGGCTCTGCGCTGCAGGTTCTCGCCGCGCTCTCAACTCCGGTGCCCTGGCTGCTTCGCCTTCAGGTGGCTCCCTGGCCCACTCCTCCGCTGGGAGATCGAAGGCCTGGGGAGAGGCGAGCACCAGAGGGTCCCGTGGGCCCCAGAGGGCGAGGGCGAGGAGAAGGGCCTCGGGCCAGAATTCCATCCGCCGCCCCCAGCCTGAGACCGTGCCTGGAACCGTGCACAACTTGGGCCTTGGGTAGGGGTCTCTGGTCTCCTGAGTTCTAATTCTGTTCGGTCCCGTACTGCTTGTGAGATGGGGGCCCAGTCACCTCACTTTTCTGAGTCTGTTTTCTCACCTATCGAGTGGAATAATAGAACTTGCCTCGAAGACTCTGGCGGGACTTAAGGCCCCGTAGGGGAATGGCGAGGCGCAGGGCCTCTCACTGGAAGAGCGCCAGAGAAGTCAAGGGCCACTTTGGAAGAGGTTCTTTCTGGTTGCAGAACTGTGCCTGGGTCCCTGGCCTTGGTTTAGGCCGGATCCGTGGCTTTGACCCCGTAAAAGGGCCATTGAAGCGGGCTCGGGGGCGGGGACCGCAAACCAGGCTGCGCTTCTCTGTCCACCCAGGGGTGCACTCGGCTGAGAGTCTTAATTAACTTGGCGAGAGTTGATCTGAAGGAAAATATTGTCGTGGTCTGTGTGTGTACAGATGTGAGTGTATCCGCACGCGTGTTCATGCGTCCGTGGTTGTGCGTGGAAACAGCGTGTATGGGGCGGCCCAGGTAGATTCCTTCTCCCAAAGGCACCTTCCCCCTTTTCTCCGCGCGCCCCCTTCCCGGTAAAGAGTTTCAGCCAAACTAACGGAATCTGGAGCGGCCAGGGGAGGGCTGGGGACGGGAGGGGCGATTCCGTCCCGGAGCCACTGGTTTGGGGATAATTACTTTTAATGTCAGAAAGATTTAGTTTAATATCATCTCTATTAGGCTGCCGGGAGGGTAATTAAACGGGACGCGCCGCAGCCGGCAAACAGATGGCGTCTGCTTGCTCCGAGGCCGCGGGCAAACAGCGCAAAAGTCAATGCCTCCCGGGTCCCCCATCAGCGCCCCCGGGCCTTCTACTCAGCGCCACCACGCCGCACCTCCAGCCCCCACCACACCCTCAACCCCAACTCCAGCCTCACCCTGGGTCTCAACTAGGGCCGTCCCTTTGAACCCCACCCCTTCGCGGGCGGGGTCCTGGGGGATGGGGCCAGCAGCGAACACGGGTGGAGGTGGATTTTCCTGGCTAGGAGAGCTCACCCGGGACCCCCAGGCGCCGGCGCAGCAAATGATTCTGAGCTAAGAGGAGGTGCGTGAGGGAGTATGTATGTGCCTAATTGTGTGAGGATGAGCTTTCTGCCCTCAGCCGCCTCATTTCCTCCCAGCGGTCTGGCTTTCTCCGTGCAGGGTCCAACTTCAGGGCCCTGGAATAGGGTTGGGCCATGCATTAGCGAGGGCATATGTGTGTGAGCATATGCTTCTGTCTAGGTGTTCAGTCACCGACCAGGGAGTCAGTCTCTGGACATCTGGGTATGAGGTCAAGTACAAAGTGGATATCCTAGGATGAGAGCATGATTATAATCGCTGTGAATTCAATCAGACTTTCTAAAGGGGTTCTCTTAGGTGGGAAGGCAGCTTCAGAGGTGAGTGCACCCTGTGGGTGGTCACTGCATGCAGATGTGAGGGTATATCCGAGACTTTCACAGAATGAGGTGCAGGATGTATGTCCAGGTGTGAAGCCACCCTCTGGTGTGTGTACAAGGTAGACCCTGCTGCCTCAATATAGGCACCACTGGTGGCTAGGGGAGCCACAGCCCTCACAGCTGCTCCCTTGGGGACTTCAGTCCAAATCAGGACTAACCCCAGGGTGGCCTGTGGAGGTATGAGTGCAGTGACCTCGGCCCAAGATGGTTACTCTCCCTCCCTCCATCCGTGACACATTCACTCACATGAGCACCCCAATCTCAGTGTACCAGAATAAAGGCTGTAGGTCCTAGACTTGTTGAGTGGTGAATGCAAGGAAAGAGGAGGCTGCTCTGCGAGTGAGCAGATTCCCTCTGGTTGGGTGGGGTTCCAGGATGTGGACTCTGCCTCCTAAGGAAATGAGGTTCCTTCCTCACACACTAGTGGGAGAGCTTGGGGTTCCCAAGTCCTTGTGTCTAGACCTTTGGCTCCTCCAGGTTCACTCAACTAAAGTCGAAGACACAGCAGCCTGGCCTCAAGCAAAAAGAGGAATATCTGGGCCACCACCCTCCGAAAGCTAAGTGTATTCCTATAGTTCAATTCACTTAGGGTTTAAAATAATTTCTGAAAAACTTTGTGCACGGCAGCTCTGGGAGAAGGCACCAGACACCCCAGCGCAGGATTCAGCCGCAGTCCTCTCTCTCTCCCACACATCCCCCTGCCAGAGTGAAGTTAACAGAGACATTTCCTTAACCTTATAACCTCAAGGTGTTCTAAGGTGGGGTCTGGGTCTTATGTTCCTGCAGGACATAGTATCCCAGACTCACTCCCTTACCTCATTCCATGAGGGACACAGTGAGGACCTGGACCCTTGCTCTCTCCCAAACACATTCTCAGGCTCCAGTGAGTGGAATTTGCTAGGAGCAAAGGGCCTGGTTTATGTTACCATCACTGACTCTGTCAGGATGGGAGGGCACTTGTTCGCGGACCTGGTCAGCTTTCTGGAAACTCTTTGCCCCGCTCTTCCACACTCCACCTTCCCTCTCCCCCTCCCTCCCTCAGGCTGGCCATCCCGGACAGCATCCCGGAACACCGGGATGTTCCCCCCACCTCGAGGCTCCACGAACTGAGGTGGGGCCCCACCTTTCCTGCCTTCATTCCCAGTCGCCAGCCCCCAGGGTCAGAGGTTGAGCTGGTGGGGCGCAGCCCACCAGTTGTGCCAGGTGGAAAGGGCTGGGTTCTGAGGTCCCAGGGCCAAGTCTACACACCCAGTACATCGGCACCCAGTACCTCCGTGCCCCAGGCAGCGCTGGCCAGAACCCCGTGGCCCTGGAAGTTCTAAAGAACATCACAGAAACGCGTGGTTGGAAATGGAGAGAGAACGACAGGAAAACTCGTTTTTTCTATTAATTAAACAAATTTTCTTTACTCTGAAGGAAAGAGAAAAATGGAGAGTAAAAATGAGAGAGAACATTGGCCTGAGGAAAAGACAGAAAGAAAGGGCACAGAGAATCACAGAGAAACCCAAGGTGCTCCTGCCAGAAAACCGCGGCATTAATTCCAGATGTTGCCATTCAAAAGGGAAACAAAATCCAAAACCTGTTACCTCCTCTGCAGATCGAACTGTTCCTCAGGGCCATGAGAAGGTGAAAGTTAAAATTACTCCTGGGGGTCTTTGGCGACCTTGTCTCCAGCCAGAAGGGCAGACAGAAGGATGCGCGTCCTGCATTCAAGAGGATCTGGGGAGACAGAGATGACACGTTTTACTTTCGTTTAAAAAAGAAATTAAACTTTTTGTTAATTTGAAACAACAGTGACAAAAAGAATCCCACCACCACTTAAAGGAGATCAAGATGTTGCAGAAGTGAGGAAAGGAAAGCAAGAGGGGGCAGAGGAATGGAATTAGGGGTTGGGAGAGCAAAGATGCGGAGGGCAAGGGACCTGGAGGGCTCCGACGGGAAGCGTAATCTCAATTCTCTCCCGCCTCTTTAACAACAAAAATCCTCATAAACCGTACTTACCCTTCTTTGATGCCTATCGTATCAGGAATTTTAAAATAAAGGACCTGTGTTTTAAAGGTGTCAGGAGGAAAACACAAAACAGCCCCCAACTACTCCAAACGCATTGGACTTGGGAGAACAGAGCCGGAAGGAGGCAGGAAAAATCGTCTTGGCATTTATGCTATATGCCTTCTCCCTTCCCCACCCCCGCGTCCCCGTTCCACCCCACCCCAACCGCGGTAATTGAATTGTCACCTGCCCCTATCCCGCCCCCGGCCACCAGGGCCACTTGGGAAACTCGGCCTTGCCAAGCGCCCCGGGCCTCTGAGAGCCGCGCAGCGGAGCCCGAGTCCTAGAAGCCGAGGGGTTACACACGACTACGTAGAGGCGCACCGGACACGGCAATTAGGCGCAATTCACACGCTCTCGGGCGCACGGAAACTACTTGTCACGATATTTTCAACGCTCCTCCTAGCCTACTTTTTTCCACTCCTTCCCCGGCGAGCCCCTCCCCTCCCGGAGGCACTCAGTGGAGCTTTTGGAGTTTCGAATCTTTCGGACACTGTAGAATGCGGGGCTCCCCGGGCGCGGGCCCGGCCAATCAGAGCGCTGTCTGCCTCCCCTGGCCAATGGCAGGCGCCACATTGTTGTCCAATTCTGTCTAATGGAGCCCTAAGGAGCAACAATAGAGCGGGCGAGCGGCTCATTGAGAGTCTGGCAGCGCCGGGCAACTGGGGCGCGGCTGTGCGCAGCGTCCCGCGCGCTCCGCGAGGGGACGCCTCGAGGCGAGGGCCGGGTCGCGCGTTCCAGGCAGCCGGTCCTTAACCGGTTCCCCAGCTCGGATTTCCGACGGAAGGGTTGGACTGCGCAGCGTTCTGAGGGGGTCCGGAAGTTCGGACATGGTGACCGAAGGAGGGTGACGTGGTCAGATAAGGGACCAGGGGGCAAGGGGAAGAGGCCAAGAGCGCCTGCATCGCGAGCGGAGCTGGGAGGTGCGAGAAGCGCCAGCGGAGGAGGAGGATTCCCGAGCCCAAGGCAGGTAGTTGAGGGACGCAGGGAGGGCAGGGGAGGTGGCCTGGTCTACCGGCCCTGTTGACCAGGCCCGGGCCACGCCGGCCTTAGGGACTTAGAGGCTCCAGGGGCCTGAGGGAAGAGGCCGCTCAGAAAGGGAAGGGATCTAGGATACTGGGGCGGAGACACGAGGATTCGGTTCCGGGCTCTGGCGGGGACCCGGAATCCGGGGACCCAGAAGAGACAGGGCGGAAGCTCGGGGCTGGGCCTGCTTGGGCCTTCTGGGGCCGCAGCACAGGTGAGACTCCGCTGTTAGCCTATAGCCAGTCCAGAGGCGACTCCCCTGCCTCGGTGCTGTCTCCTGGGCTATACAAGTCCCAGGAACCCAATTCCGAGACCAAAACTCGAGAATCTGCACTTGAATAGGGTCCCGCAGGGATCCCAGGATGGGGAGAATGTGTCTGACGATTCTGTCCCTAAACTGGAGGGGAGGAGAAGGCAATGTGAGATGGTCAAGGAAAGGATCACCCTTCTATAATACCTAACTTCTCGCAAGATAACTTTTTCCTTCTCGACTACTCTCCCAGGCTACAAAACTAAAAATTGTGCCACAGGTTTTACTCCACCCCCACCACAACCTTTGCCTGAAGGCTTTATTTGTTTTTCCTTCTCGCACACACCTTTCCTGCGAGAACCCTGGGACCCAGACACCCATATCAGCTGTTGTTTTGTTGTTGTTTTCCTCACCCCTCAAGCTAACCTTCAGGCTGGGTTTTCTTTTCCAAAGTTTCTTCGGCTTAATTTTCTCTTTAACCCTCCCCACGCCTCCTAAAGTCATTTCCACACTCATTTTTCTCTCCCACTCTCTGGAGTCCCCGCATCATGAAACTTTTAGCCCCCACATTTCCATGGGTCCCTGCCCCACCCACCCCACCCCCGCCTAACTTTGCTCCTAAAATATTTGTTTTGCTAGCCTTCATTCTATATCCTCGAGCGGTGCTTTCCGTTCCTGATTTTTGTAACTCTCCTGCTCCCACCAAAACCTTCAGACCCAGCCAGCTGAACTCCATGCCTTGAATGCTCTGATAGCTTTCTCCTTTTCACCTTTTCACAAAATTGAGCATTTCGCCTCGGTTTTCCTGTTTTGTTCTTGGTATCAGTCTAACTGTTGGATCAAAATTTTCTCTCTAGCCCGAGTCCCATCAAACATTTCTCTCTACCTGTCTCACTCCAATTAAGCTAAACTTTGGGAGATAATATTTTACTTTTCATACCCTCGTTATATCCACCTGAAACAGTAACATTTCAAACTTTAAGTGTCTTTTTATTTTTATTTTCCAGCGGAACCACTGAGTCAAACGAAATCTTAGACCCAGCGCATAAATCAGATATAAGAAGAGCCCTGGTGGGGGTGGGGTGGGGGAGTTCAGCCTTACAAGGGGGATCAGAAGGCACCTCCTCCCGGCAATTTGGCAACCACTGGCCAAACTTCCGCGACCGAAATTTCCCTTACCAAGCCTGATTTCCTCGTGGGTACGCTGTACCTTAGCACACCGTGCGCTCCTCACCTCAGGTCTCTTCCTTCTTCCCACGGTCTTCTACGCAGGTCCTGCCATGGAGCTGCGCTCCGAGCTGCCTAGCGTGCCCGGCGCAGCGACGGCGGCAGCGACAGCGACAGGGCCGCCTGTGGCGTCGGTGGCGTCGGTGGCGGCGGCGGCGGCGGCGGCCGCCTCACTACCGGTGAGCGTGGCGGGAGGCTTGCTACGAGCGCCGCCGCTGTTGTTGCGGGCGGCGGAGAAGTATCCTCGGACCCCCAAGTGCGCGCGCTGCCGCAACCACGGCGTGGTGTCGGCGCTCAAGGGCCACAAGCGCTACTGCCGCTGGAAGGACTGCCTGTGCGCCAAGTGCACGCTCATCGCGGAGCGGCAGCGCGTCATGGCGGCGCAGGTGGCGCTGCGCAGGCAACAGGCGCAGGAGGAGAACGAGGCGCGCGAGCTACAGCTGCTCTACGGCACTGCCGAGGGCCTAGCGCTCGCCGCCGCCAACGGCATTATCCCGCCGCGACCTGCCTACGAGGTCTTCGGCTCGGTGTGTGCCGCCGACGGCGGGGGGCCGGGAGCGGGAGCGCCCGCGGGGACCGGAGGCGGCGCAGCGGGTGCGGGGAGCTCAGGTGAGCGCGCGGCCGGGCGGGGAGGAAGGGAAGCAGGGACGGGGTCCAAGGGGACGAGGCCCAGGGACTTGTCTTGGTAAAGAATGGAATCCCTTTTTCTAAATGCCCGACTGCTAAAGTTCACCGCGCACCCAGGCCCTGATTTGGGGCACAAATATGAACTCTTTCTCCCCTTTCTGAAGAATTTGCCCTTTACTCCTTTTTTTTTCCACCGCGGGCCCAAATGTAGACCCTACAATCTTATCTCCTCTACCCAAACGCAGCCAAGTCCCAGCCTCCCTGCTCATTTTACTCGGTCTTCTCCCCAGCGCGGAAATCCGCGCGTCTCATATTTAACCTTGATTCTGATCTTCACACGCCTTGGTTCCTCTGCTCCTTCCCAACTCTTCAGAAATCCGGCCCTCTCCTAGTCTTTCTCCTCCGCACCGCGCTGCTTTCTCTAGGTATTAAAGACACTCCCTTTCTTTTCCCCTCTGTGATTCCTTTTCTCAAGTTCCTAATGCTCCCCGGACAACCACGTGCTGCGCCTGCTCCCTTCTAGCTTCTTTCCCCCCACTTGTCCCCGTTTCCTCAGAAGAGGCGCTCACTCACTTCCCTGGATCCCCACTCTTCTTGCCCCCCTATTCCCAGTCTGGCCCCACCCTCTTCTTCAAGAACAACTCGCCTTCTTCTAGGGAGGGAAGAAATTAAGTCTGGGCCCATTGGGGGTCCTCTGAGACCCCAGCTTGGCAGCGAAGAACTTTTTACGTTTTAATTTTGGAAAGGGTGGATTAGAAATAGGGGTTCTACTTTTGCCGTAGAAAGGCTTGAGATCTCTTAGATACCCAAGGTGCCTTCCATTATAAGCTATGTTGCCCAGGGCCAGAGGGCATCCAGGGCAGAGTTTGCTCTTGAAACGATAGATGTCGAGTGGGGTCTCCATACAGTAGATGATATAGGTGGAAGTTATGTTGTCTCCTGGGCCAGGCCACTTCTCCAGGTCAAGGCAAAGCTGGGAAGGAGGATAAAGCATGGAGGTGTTGGAGCACAGATGTGGATGAGGTGAACTGGACATTGTATTTACAGGGCCCAAGTGGTTGGGGTTCTGGGTACATACAAAAAGAGTGCGCCCTAGGGGTAGGGGAAGTGAGACAGGACTGTAGGGGCTCAGAGAGTAAGGAATACTGGAGAAAAAAGAAAGAGGCACTGGAGTCCAGAGAATGAAGGTCGCCGGGTACAGAGAGAGAGGAAACTGGGTTCAAAAGGATAATTTACTGAGGGTGTCGTCGCCTCCCCGTTCCTAAACACTCTTCATATACCCTTTTCTCCCTTCCTAGAAGCCAAGTTACAGAAGTTTGACCTTTTCCCCAAGACGCTGCTTCAGACCGGCCGCCCGGGCAGCCCGCAGCCGCCACAGGGGAAGCCCTTATCACCCGACGGCGCAGACTCGGGTCCTGGGACGTCTTCTCCAGAGGTGCGGCCGGGCTCGGGCTCGGAGAACGGCGACGGGGAGTCCTTTTCTGGGTCGCCCTTGGCCCGGGCCTCCAAGGAGGCAGGTGGGAGCTGCCCGGGCAGCGCAGGCCCGGGAGGCGGTGGCGAGGAGGACAGCCCGGGCTCCGCCAGCCCTTTGGGCTCCGAATCTGGTTCCGAGGCCGACAAAGAAGAGGCAGAGGCCGCTCCCGCTCCAGGGCTGGGCGGGGGCCCGGGTCCACGGCAGCGGACGCCGCTGGACATCTTGACGCGCGTCTTCCCGGGCCACCGGCGAGGCGTCCTGGAGCTGGTGTTGCAGGGTTGCGGCGGCGACGTGGTGCAGGCCATCGAGCAGGTGCTGAACCACCACCGCGGGGGTCTGGCGGCCGGCCTTGGCCCCACCGCGCCCCCTGATAAGGCCGCGGTGGGTGCAGTAGCAGCTGCAGAAGACGCGTGGCCGGGCCGCGTCGACGCCGCCGCTGCTGCAGGGCCAGGGCTGCCCGCGCCGTTGCAGGCCGGCCCCGCCGCCCCTCCGCACCACAGACCTTTGCTGGCCGGCGCCATGGCCCCTGGGGCGCTGGGCTCGCTGAGCAGCCGCTCGGCCTTCTCGCCACTGCAGCCCAACGCTAGTCACTTCGGCGCCGACGCCGGCGCCTACCCACTGGGCGCGCCGCTAGGCCTCAGCCCCCTGCGCCTGGCTTATTCGGCGGCAGCGGCGCACAGCCGTGGCCTGGCCTTCATGGCCCCCTACTCGACCGCCGGCCTGGTACCCACACTCGGCTTCCGCCCGCCTATGGACTACGCCTTCAGCGACCTCATGCGCGATCGCTCGGCCGCCGCCGCTGCGGTGCACAAGGAACCCACTTACGGTGGCGGCCTGTATGGGCCTATGGTCAACGGTGCCCCTGAGAAGCAGTAGGACGAGGGGCCCGGAATCCGGGCGGCCCCCAGACGGGGACCTCAGCCTTGATCCCACGGGCCTCAGGTCCCTTTTCACGCGGTGCGCCCTCTACGACCCGGCTCGGGTCCTCTCGCTCAAAGGTGATTTTCAGTTTTGTTTTGGAAGGGTGGAGAGCTGAGCAAAAGGGAGCAACTACAGATGCAGGTGTTCTCAGAGGGAGTGCGTGGCCCTGAACCCCTCCTCAAGGTTCCACCAGCCCTTCCAAAGGCGGAGAATTCTTGAGAATTCAGAGGCTGAGGCCGCACACGCTCCTGCCTCTCCTTTTGCTGTGCTCGTCCCACCCGCCCTCTTTCCAGTGGATGGCAGGATAGTCCGAGAGTCTGTCTTCTGTGTCTCCCTCTCCTTATTAAATTTTTTTAAAAAAATATTCGCTCTAACAAATATAAATTTAGGACGTATAAATCTCTTGGCACTGAGTCGAGTCTTTGGGACACACACATATATATCGATACCAATTGTAAAAAAAAAAAAAAAAAAGGAAACAAGTTCTAAGGTGCACTTTCCTCGTTGCGGTATTTGTCGCTCTCTTTGTTGCTTATGCCGATAAGCATGGGTTTCCTTGGTGCAGTGTGAGTTTTTATATATGTATAAATCTATATATAATCTATACATATATATATACAAGCCAGTGTATAATGTTATAAAATGGAATTCTAAGTTATTAATTGTAATCTGTAGGTGACCTCGGTATTAACGTGAAAAATATTCAGAAACAAGCAAAAAAAGGACAAAATGGAAAAAAGTAGACTATGCGCGCATTGTACTTACCAGGTTTTATAGATTAAATATATTGTGAACTCGGGACAAATCCTGCCCACCCGCCCCTCTTGCTTGCGGCCGATCTCTCCCTAAGGAGTGGTCAAGGTGCGCACTGAAGCAGGAACAGAGCGACAGTGACTGAGCCAGAACAGCCGGCCCGCCGGCGCATCCCCGCCTCCCGGGACTCGCCAAAGGCCCGGCCGAAGGGACCGCAGCGGAAAACGCTGCTGCAGAGCATGGCTCACTTTGTGCTTTCCTTTGCATAGACATGAGCTAGAAATAAATGTTATTTTCTAAGAAAACAGCACTGAATCCCGTCCCGCTCCTCAGGCGGCCACGTTGAAAAGGTCCTGATTTCCCGCTCGGGCCCCGTGGCGCCAGCTTGACTGGTCCGGCTGGTGTCTGCCTCCGGGGGGTACAGAGCCGGGAAACTCTCCCCGGCGCGGGGAAGGGCCCGCCGACGGGAGTGACGCGCGACTCAGAACCCCGGGAGGAGTCGCGCCCGCTGCGCGCCGGGGACCCCGAGTCTTTCCCACGCCTGTTCTGGGCGCGCAGGCGCGGCGGGTCGCCTTGCCAGTGCCCTGGATCCCCGGATCGCTGGCAAAGCCTCCTACGGAATTCTGAGAGGCTGGCGGCCGGATTCCGGTTCTCCCGGGCCGCAGATTTGGGCACAGCGCGGGTCGCACACCGCGCGCTTCCTTTCTCAAAGAGGTTTGGAACCAAGGCAACGGAGGCAGTGGCTGGGGAACGAGCGCTGCGACCATTCTTCAACGGAGGCTCGTGGCCGGGAGTTATTCTGGAGGGGGTGGGGTGAGGGTGGGGGTAGGCGCTGCCCTCGCCCGTGGCAGGTAATCCGAAAGTGGCGGTGAGGACGCGCCTTCCGGCCAGGTCGGTCTCAGCCCCCCAGTTGCCTTCCCTCTTCCAGCGGGGCTGAGCACAATAGTGGCTTATCCGCCGACCCCCTCCTCCCACCTGCTCCACTCCCTGCAGGGTGACTCCCTCTCTCCGGGAAACAGGGTGCTCCCTCCCCTAGTCTGGGCCCGGCGTCATCCCAAGGTAAACTTCTGGGGCCGGCTCGAGTTCCGCCAGGCGGTGAAACTTAATAGCAGGACAAGAAAACGGTTTAATAAAGAAGGGCTTTAATAGGGAACTAATTTGATTGAGTTGCCTAATTCCACTTTAATTGGAAAGGGGTTTGGCTGTTTGGTTATAAAGTGCGAGGGTGACGATGAGATGGAAGCGGGGGAAGAAAGAGCGAGAGAAGAAAGATGGGGGACAACAGAGAACGGGCAAGAAAGGGAAGGAAGATAGGAAGGAAAGAAGAGGGAGAGAGGAAAAAAAGGAGGGACGAGTCACTAGAAAAAGAGAGGAAGGCTAGAGAAAGCACGCACTTTTAGAAGTGTGAACTTTCTTGCCCTTCATGTTGCTCCCTCAAGCCTCCAGGTTTTTGGAGGCCTCGGGTCCTCTCCCAGCACAGGTTCCAAGCCCCACTCCACCCCCTTCCTGGCCTCTGCCTTCATCCCCATCCAAGGTGAACTTAAGACCGCTCTGGGTCTCTTGCTTTCAGGAGAGACCTACGTGGAGTCTCCCGGAGCTCCCTGGTTGCTGCGGGTGCTCAAACCAGACCGCAGGGGTTAGCCTGGCAGCCAGCATTACCCACTCTGAGGAACAACCTGAGCGGAGCGTCGTTGTCGACTTCAAGATTAGTATTTTAGTTCAACCTCACAGCAAACTCGGAATAATACAGTGAGTTGTTTATTATTGGCTCCGTTTTCCAAAGGAAGAAACTGAGGTCCAGAGTGGTTTGCAGACTTATCCAACCATTGGGGGACTCTGGACCTCCTTTCCTCTGCCCTCTGCACTGCCCTAGTGGACCTTCTCCACCTTCTCCTCTCCTGAAGCAGTCTCTCCTGGCCGTTGGTGGGGGCTCTGAAGAACTGCCCCTCATGTGTACCCCTGAGGCTCAGAGAAAGGAAGCAGCTTGCCTCAGCTCCAGGCTGCCAGCAGTTTGGTTGAGCTTAGAAGGATTCATGAGTGGTGAAACTTTGAGAGGTTTCACCATAGTGAGGTTCCCAGGCTCCTCTCCTCCTGGCCCCTGTGAGTCTTGGTGGCCCAGATGCAGTGATGGAAACCCAGGGCTGGCAGTCACAGCCTTGACACTTAGCGAAGTCCTGCACCCCATGCATGGTCCTGACCACACTGCAGAGTCAGGAGCACTGAGGCTCAGAGACTGGCAGTGACCAGCACAGGGTTGCACATTCAGGTTCTGGGGTGTCAGAATTAGAAACCAAGATGCTCAAGCCAGTTTGTTAGGTGGCAGTGGTGGGAGTGGGGGCTGAGTCAGTATGTGCCTTGGTTTGGGGGATCTTCTGCAGCAGGTGGGAGGGGGTTGGGGCCTGAGCTCTGCTGAGATCTCCTGGGAGATCTTGTGGAAGGCAGTAGAATCATCTCTTCTTTGTGGGGAGAGGAAGGTGGGATGGGAGTTTCCTTCTTTACCTCTACTGTCCATATTATTCTCAAACTTTCCCCTAAGTATGCTGCAGCTGCCCCTGGCATGGGAAGACCTGGGATCTGGGTCTGGATTACCATGGGGGATTGTTGTAGTAGTCATTTCAAAATTATCCCCCCTTTCTCTTCTTCATAACCACAGCAGCAGCTACACACTATTGAGTACCTACTGTGTATCGAGTCTCCTTTGAGTAGAAGTAAGATGATAGCACCAAAAAATGACCAGGGGGAGCAGGGATCGGGAGAGTAAAGGTTGACTTCAAGAACTCTCAGGAACCAGACTCTCCACTCATGATCCAGTGGGGGTGGGAGTGAGGGGAGTAAGCCAAGAGGAGGGCTCATGGATAATTCCCAGGTGTCTGGACCACTTGACCCTTTGCAGGTGACAGAGTAGTGGGCTCCTGGAGCAGAGGCAAGATTGGAAGATGAGGAAAAGATTTCAGTATTCAACATACAGAATTTGTGGAATTTATGGGGCCTCTAGGTGTGGACACCAAATGATCAAAAAAAAGTCAGCATGTGGGTGGCAGCAGGGCCTTGGGAGGGATGAAGTGGCCCAGCCCTTTTCCCCCGTTGGACAAAGACTCCCTTAGTGTAAGCCATGGGCCTGGGTGAGGGATGTTGAGAACCCAGACACTGGAGTTCTGCCTCTCATCTTTTCTGTTCATTCCAAGAAGGTTGGCATCTGAAAATCATCCTCTTAAAATTTTGCGCCCTGTAAAGGTTACTGTCCTGGAGCAGGACCCTGGGCAGCCTGTGCCTGACTTTGTTGTAACACCAATGAAGCTTAAATGTCAGGGCTCCTCAACTGTACAGATCCCTTTCAAACTTTCCCTGCTTTCTACTCCCTAAGACTTTAGCTTTAGTGGGTTTTTGCCCTTTCCCCACATGTCCATCACCACCTCCCTCTACCCCTGCACTCTGGCCACACTGAACTCTTCAGAGTCACCTAACAGACAATGAACTTTCCTGCATCTTTGCCCATGCAAGTCCCTCTGCCTGGAAAGCCCTACCTTTTTCTTCTACTTTGAGGACTATCCTCAGTTTTGCCAAGGCCCAGTGACACCAATGAAATTTAAAGTTCAAGACTCCTCACTTGGAGGAGAAGATGGCAGTGCGGGAGGAGGACCCTAGGTTCAACTTATCTCATGAATACAACGAGATAAGTATCCTAAATACCCCATCTCCCTGAAGAGTGGAAGAGCAAATTCCACAACTAAAGGTAGAGAGGAGCCCACATCAAAGAAGGTAGGAAATGAGACACAGCTTGGGAGAGAAAGGGATCATGGCCACTTCCAGGAGAAGGGAGCCATGGTCACAACAAAGGGTGAGAGACAAATTAACACACAGGGGAGCACGTGGGGGAACAAATCCCCATAGCAATTGGCTTAGAAAGTAACAGGGCCTGAATGAGTTCCTGCAACCATCAGGGCTTATGGACTTTTAAAGGCCTGGACTTTTAAAGGTCACTGTGCTTGGCTCTGGGAAAGCTTGGAGGACATTGGGGCTGCTCTTGGAGAAAAGGCAGGGCAAACAGCCCATGGACATACAGCTTGGTAACAGTGATCTCAGGAGGGCCTGGGGTACACAGTGGGGAGGTTAGTTGCACATCTCAAAGCATGTCCCAAAGAGGCAGCATTCACAGAGAGACCCTTCTGGGAACAATGAACTAACTGGCCCCATTTCCCTTCTCTGCCCATCAGCATAAACACAGAGCAGTGCCAACACGCCCTACCTAACTTGCTTACACCAAGCTCCACACTCTGTGGTCCAGAAGAACTGCTATTCCCAGTCACACTTGCCTCAGTCCCAGCATGGCAGGGTCCCCCACCCAGAAGACTGGCCTAACCCCCTGCCAATACCAGGTCTCTTGACCTCAGAATTTTGTGAGGCCTCCATTCTGGTGGTGGTGGCAACAGGTCTCATTTCACAAGCAGACCAGAACACACTTAGTGAAAATGTACTACATCCAGGACAGTGACCAAACACTGTGCACAACAGGAAAAGAGAGCCTCAGCACACCACTGGCCTGAAGTATAAAGTGGCCAGGACACAACAGCAGAGTGTAGCACACAACACATATTGGAGGCCCTGAGGAACAGGCGGGACACCACACTGCAGGACACTACAGGACCTCTTCTTCCCATAAGGCCATTAACCTAAAAAAACAGGAGATATAGCTGACTTTCCTAACAAAGAGAAGTAGGTGCAGAGACTTAGATAAAATGAGAAGACAGAGGAATTTGCCCCAAATGAAAGAACAGGACAAGGGCACACCTGGAGATATAAGCAAAACAAATACAAGTAACATACCTGATGGGGAATTTTTCTTTTTTTATTTTTCTTTTTAAGGTCTTATTTTTAAATAATCTCTAGACCAACAGAGGCTCTAACTTACAACCCTGAGATCAAGAGTCACATGCTCCATTGACTGAGCCAGCCAGGTGCTCCCCTAATGGAGAATTTAAAGCAATGATTACAAGGATACTCACTGGACTTGAGAACAGAGTGGAGGACATCAGTGAGACCATTAACACAGAAATAAGGGATAACATAGCAGAGATAAAGGGCTCAGTAAATGAAATGAGAAACACACTTGAAGTAAACAGCAGCCTGAAAGAAGCAGAAGAGTGAATTAATGACTTAGAAGACAGAGTAATGGAAAGTAATCAAGCTGAACAAAAGAGAGGAAAACAATTATGCAAAATGAGAGTAGACTTAGGAAACTCAGTGATTCCATCAAACATAATAACATTTGTATTATAGGAGTTCCAGAAGAAGAAGATGAGAGAAAGTGGGGGCAGAGAATTTATTTGAAGAAATAATAGCTGAAAACTTCCTTAGCCTAAAGAAGGAAACAGATATCCAGATCCAGGAGGCATGGAGAACTACCAACAAAACAACAAAAACAGATCCATGCCAGGACATATTGCAATTAAAATAGAAAATACAGCAATACAGAAAAAAAATATTAAAAGAACCAAAACAAGACAGTTGCATACAAAGGAAACCCCATAAAGTTATCAGCAGATTTTTTTCATCAGAAACTTTCCAAACCAGAAAGGAGAGACTTGATATATTCAAAGTGTTGAATGAGAAAAACCTGCAGCTAAGAATACTCTATCCAGCAAGACTATCATTCAGAATAGGACAGAGAGTTTCCCAGACAACTAAAACTACAGAAGTTTCTGATCACTAAACCAGCCCTACAAGAAATATTAAAGGGGACTCTTTGAGTGGAAAGGAGAGGCCAAAAATTACAGTATGAATGTAGGAAACACAAAAGTAGTAAAAATGAATTTTTCTGTAAAATTCAATCAAAGAACTCACAAAAGAAAAAGATATAAAATGTGACAACCTATACCTAAAACATGGGATGAAGAGTAAAGAATGGGTTCAAACTTAAATGACCATCAACTTAATATATACTTCTATATGTAGAAGAAACAAATCACAAATCAAAGGCACTAATAAATATGTGAAGAATAAAGAGAAAGAAATCCAAATATATCAGTAAAGAAAACCATGAAACCCTGAAAGAAAGACAAAAAAGGATCAGAGAAAAACTTCAAAAATAACCACTAAACAAGTAATAAAATGAAAATAAAGATATCTATCAATAATTACATTGAATGTAAATGGACTAAACACTCCAATCAAAAGACGGGGTGACAGAATGGGTAAAAAAAAAAAAAAAAAAAAAGACCCATCTACATGCTGCCCAGAAGAAAATCATTTTAGACCTAAAGATACCAGCAGATTATAACGGAGGGAATGAGAAACACTTATCATGCATAAGGATGTCTAAGGAAAGCTGGAGTAGCAATACATATATCAGACAAAATTGCCTTAAAAACAAACACTGTAGGGGCGCCTGGGTGGCTCAGTCAGTTGGGTGTCCGACTTCGGCTCAGGTCATGATCTCACGGTCCGTGGGTTCAAGCCCCACGTCAGGCTCTGTGCTGACAACTCAGAGCCTGGAGCCTGTCTTCTGATTCTGTATCTCCCTCTCTCTCTGACCCTCTCCTGCACGCGCTGTCTCTCTCTGTCTCTCAAAAATTAAAAAAAAAAAACATTAAAAATAAAAAAAAATACTGTAATGGGAGACAAAGGAAAACACTATATAATAATAAAGGGGACAATACAACAAAAAGATATAACAATTATAAATATTTATGCACCCAAATACATAAAACAGTTAATAACAAACATAAAGGAACATTATAATTGATAAAAATGCAATAATAGTAAGGGACTTTAACACCCAATTTACATCAGTGGACAGATCATCTAAACAGAATATAAACAAGGAAACAATGGCTTTGATCGACACATTGGACCAGAAGGATTTAACAGATATATTCAGAACATTTCATCCTAAAATAGCAGAATACACATTCTTTTCAAGTGCACTGGAACATTATCCAGCATAGGTCACATATTAGGCCATGAAACAGGCCTCAACAAATTGAGAAATATTGAAGTTATACCATACATCTTTCCTGACCATGACACTATGAAACTAGAAGTCAATCACAAGAAAAAAATCAGGAAAGACCATGAAAACACAGAGGTTAAATAACATGCCACTAGACAATGAATGGGTAACCAGGAAATAAAAGAAGAAATAAAAAAGTACATGAAAACAAATGAAAATGAAAACATAATGGTTCAAAACCTTTGGGATGCAGCAAAAGTGATTCTCAGAGGGAAGTTAACAGCAATACAGGCCTATCTCAAGAAGTAAGAAAAATATCAAATAAACAACCTAATCTTACACCTAAAGAAGCTAAAAAAGAACAACAAACAAAGCCTAAAACAGCAGAAGGAGGGAAATAATAAAGATTAGAGCAGAAATAAATTATATCAAAACTAAAAAAACAGTAGAAGAGATTAATGACTCCAGGTGATGATTCTTTGAAAAAATTGATAAAATCATTAGACCTCTAGCCAGATTCATCAAGAAAAAAAGACAAAGACCCAATAAATAAAATCGCAAATGAGAGAGGAGAAATAACAAATACCACAGAAATACAAATAATAGAGAAAATGGATAAATTCCTAGAAACATGTCAACCACCAAAACTAAAACAGGAAGAAATAGAAAATGAACAGGCTGATTACCAGCAAAGAAATTAATCAGTAATCAAAAATCTCCAACAAACATAAGTCCAGGACAGATGACTTCACAGACAAATTTCACCAAACATCTAAAAAAGAGTCAATACCTAGTCTTCTTAAATTATTTTTAAAAATAGAAAAGGAAGAAAAACTTCCAAATTCATTCTATGAGGCCAGCATTACCTTGATACCAAAACCAGATAAAGACACCATTAAAAAAGAGAACTACAGGCCAGTATTTCTGATGAAGATAAACACAAAAATCCCCAACAAAATATTAGCACACCAAATCCAACAATACATTAAAAACTCATTCATTGCAATGCAATCAAGTGGGATTTATTTCTGGGATGCAAGGGTGGTTCAATATTTGCAAGTCAATACACGTGATACACCACATCAGTAAGAGAAAGGATAAGAACCATATGATCATTTCAACAGATGCAGTATCCCTGATGAATCTGAATGCAAAAATTTTCAACAAGATACTAGCAAATCAAATTCAACAGTACATTAAAAGAATTATTCACCATGATCAAGTGGAATTTATTCCTGGGCTGCAGGGCTGGTTCCATATTCACAAATAAATCAATGTGATACACTACATTAATAAAAGAAAGGATAAGAACCATATGATCCTTTCAAAAGATGCTGAAAAAGCATTTGATAAAATACAGCATCCTTTCTTAATAAAAACCCTCAAGAAAGTTGGGATAAAAGGAACATACCTTAATGTCATAAAAGCCATACATGAAAGGCCAACAGCTAATATCATCCTCAATGGGGAAAAACTGAGAGCTTGCCCCCAGAGGTCAGGAACAGGACAGATACGTCCACCCTCACCACAGTTGTTCAACATAGTACTGAAAGTCCTAGCATCAGCAATAAGATGACAAAAATAAATTTTAAAAAAGGCATCCAAATTGGCAAAGAAGAAGTCAAACTTTCACTCTTCACAGATGACATACTGTACATGGAAAACCTGACTCAACCAAAAAACTGCTAGAGCTGATACATGAAATCAGCAAAGTCACAGAATATAAAATCAATGTACAGAAATCGGTTGCATTTCTATACACCAATAATGAAGCAGCAGAAAAAGAAATCAAGGAATTGATCCCATTTACAATTGTACCAAAAAACCATCAACCCAACTAGAGATAAAAGATCAGTATGCTGAAACCTATAGAGAGCTTATGAAAGAAATGGAAGAAGACACAAAGAAATGGAAAAACATTCCATGCGCATGGATTGGAAGAACAAATATCATTAAAATGTTGATATTACCCAACTAAAATGAAAGAGTATCCAGTGGAAAAAGTAGCTAATGGAAAAAAGACATTTCCTGGTTCCAGATGGCTGGAAGGCCAGGTTTAGCAGGACCACTGATTGGAGCAGCTATCTGTTGTCCTTCAGTCATGGTGGCCTAACGGTAGCAGACTCTTGCATGTTAACCTGAGGTTCCAAGACCAGATAGATGTTCCAGTGAACAAAGTGAAAGGTTACATGGTCCTTTATGACCTAGCCCCATAGGTCAAGATTGTGACAAGATTTTTCTACTTACAAGTGACTGACATCGAAGTCACTTTGATTTAAAAAGAGGGAATTGACATCCTCTCTGCAGAGACTTCTGTAAAGAATAAGTCTTGCCTGCTGGAAAACCAAACTTTCAGTATAGCTGAATGTCTGCCCTTTGCAGCCCTAAATCGTCTTTGTTTTAGCATGTTACGGTAGAAGCTTTATAAAGCATGTTACTTGCTTTTCCATTTTCTTTTCCAAGGGACACTGAGATGCTCCAAGCTTTTTTTTTTTTTATTCAAATTCTTCTCAGGAGGTACATGATAGGGCTGTGGGATCTTACTGGATTGAGAGGGTTCACTGACTCTAGCACTAAAGATTCAATATTTCTGGGATTTTTGATGCTGTTAAATTTTGAAAACCATTTATTATGAACAATTTCAAGCATATAAGTAGAGAGAAGAGTATAATAAATTCTTAGATATTTATCACATAACTTTAATAATTCACATTTTTTTCTTTGAAGAGTTAAAAGTAAATTACAGACCTTGTGAAACACCTCAGTATACATCTCTAAAATATGAGACATTCTTACAAAACCTCCACATACACTTTCAATGTTAAAAATAATTCCTTTAGAGGCGCCTGGGTAGCTTAGTCAGTTAAGTGTCCAACTTTGGCTGAGTTCATGATCTCATGGTTCATGGGTTTGAGCCCCGCATCAGGCTCTGTGCTGACATCTCAGAGTCTGGAGCTTGCTTCAGATTCTGTGTCTCCCTCTCTCTCTTCCCTTCCCCCTGCTCATGCTCATGCTCTGTCTCTCTCTCAAAAATAAACATTTTAAAAGTTAAAAATAGTTCCTTTATATTATTTAATACCCAATACATATTAAGATTTACCCAATTGCCCCATTGGGGACTGACTGATTTATTTATAAAAATTATATTATAAAATAATAATTATAAAATTATAAAAATATATATATAGTAAAATTGACTTTTCTATAGTAGATTTCTAAAAATTGGAACACATGTATAGATTTGTTCATTGTCATCACAATCAGGATTCAGAACATCTCTATTACCCCAGAAAACTTCCTTCTGTTGCTCCTTTATAATCAGTTTTCTTCCCAACCCTTAACCCCTGGCAACTACTGATCTGCTCTCTGTCTTTAATTTCTTCTTTTCCAAAATGTTACATAAATGGAATCCTATAGTATGTAGCCTTTTGTAACTGGCTTCTTTCACTCAGCATGCCTTTGAGATTTATCCAAGCTGTTGCATGTGTCAGTAGTTCATTCCTATTTATTGCTACATAGTGTTCAACTGTGCAGAGGCACCACAGTTTATTAATCCATTCACTGTTGTTTTTGGTTTTGGTGATTATGAATGGAGCTGCTGTCAACATCCATGAACAGGCTTTTGTGAGATCATAAGTTTTCATTTGTCCAGGGTAAAATACACAGGAGTATGATTGCCAGGTCACATGGTAATTGTATGTTTAACTTTAGAAGGTATTGCCTATTGGGATACCTGGGTGGCTCAGTGGGTTGAGTGGCCGACTGCGTGGGTCATGATCTTTCGATTTCTGAGTTCAAGCCCCACCTTGGGCTCACTGCTGTCAGGGCGGAGCCCGCTTTGAATCCTCTGTCCCTCTCTGCTCCTCCCTGCTCACTCTCTTTCAAAAATAAAAATAAACATTAAAAAAAAAAAGAGAAGATATTGCCTATCTGTTTTCTAGGGGGACCATTTTTCATCCTCACTAGCAATATATGAGAGTTGCCACATCAGCACACTTGATCGTCTAGCTCTTTCTTTTTAAAAGTCATTTTAGGGGTGCCTGGGTGGCTCAGTCGATTGAGCGCTCCACTTCGGCTCAGGTCATGATCTCGCGGTTGGAGAGTTCGAGCCCCGCGTTGGGCTCTCTGCTGTCAGTGCAGAGCCTGCTTCAGATCCTGTGTCTCCCTCACTCTACTCCTCCTCCAGCCTCTCTGTCTTTCAAAAAGAAATAAACATTTAAAAAAATTAAAATCATTTTAATACTAGTGCTATGGTGTCTTACTGTGGTTTTGATTTGCATTTCCCTAGTGACTAACGATCTTAAGCACCTTTTCATGTATTTGTTTTTTGTCCATATATCTTTGCTGAAGTGTCTGTTCAAATATTTTGAAAAATTGGGTTGTTTTCTTACAGTTGAGGATTTTCAAATAACAGCTTTATTGAGACATAGTTCATATACCATATAATTCACCTATCTAAATTGTACAATTCCATGGTTTTTAGTGTATTCCCACAGTTGTATAACCATTGCCATAATCAATTTTAGAACATTTTTATCACCTCCAAAAGAAATTCTGTACCCATTAGCAGTCACTACCCATTTGCCCTAAACTCTCCAACCCCACATAGCCACTAATTTATTTTCTCTCTATATAAATTTGTCTATTCTGGAAAATTCATATAAACAAAATCATATAACATGTGGTCTTTTGTGTCTGGCTTCTTTCACTTAGCATGCTATTTTCAAGGTTCATCCATGTTGGAGTGTGGATCAGTGCCTCATTCTTTTTTATTGCTAAATAATATTCCACTGAATAGATACACCACATTATCTTTACCCATTCATCTGTTGGTGGGCATTTTAATTATATCCACTTTGTGGCTATTGTGAATAATGTTGCTATGAACATCTGTGATTATGTTGCTATGAACATCTGTGGACAAGTTTTTGTGTGAATATACATTTTCATTTCCTTTGAGTATACGCCTAGAAGTGACATTGCTGGATCACATTACATCTCTATGTTTAACTTTTTGAGGAACTGCCAAACTCTTTTGCACAGCAGCTGCACCATTTTACAATCCCACCAACAGTATAATAGGTTTCCAGTGTTTCCATATCCTTGTCAACTTGTTGTTATCTGTCTTTTTGATTCTAGCCATCCTAGTGGTTATAAAGTGGCATATCGTTGTAGATTTTGATTTGCATATCCCTGATAGTTAATGATATTGAGCATTGTGTCATATACTTTTTGCCCATTTGTAGGTCTTCTTTGTACAAATGTCTATTCAAGTCCCTTGCCCATTGAAAAAAACTAGATTGTCTTTTTTGCTATTAAGGTTTTTAAAAAGTTTTTGTTTATTTGAGTAATCTCTGCACCCCAAATGGGGCTCAAGCTCACAACCCTGTATCAAGAATTGTACCCACCTCTAACTGAGCCAGCCAGGTGCCCCTTGCTCTTGACTTGTAAAAATTCTTCCTATATTCTTGATACAAGCTCCTTGTTAGCTAGATGATTTGCAGTATTTTCTCCCATTCTAGGGTTGTCTTGTCCCTTTCTTGGTGGTGTCTTTTGCAGCACAAGATTTTAGTTTTGATGAAGTTTATCTGTTTTTTCCTTTGATGTTTGTATCTTTAGTATTACATTTAAGAACCTCTGCTTAAAAGAAGGCCATGAAGATTTACACTTATATTTTCTTCAAAGAGGTTTTTTTTTTGTTTTGTTTTGTTTTTTTGAGAAAGAGAGAGGGTGTGAATGAGTGAGGGGCGGAGAGAGAGGGAGGGAGAGAGAGAAAGAGAGACAAACAGAAAAGCAGGGCTCACTGGAAGCAGGGCTCATGGTCACTCAATGTGGGGCTTGAGTTCACTAGGTGAGGGACTCGAACTCACGAACCATGAGATTATGATCTGAAATCAGATGCTTAACCAACTGAGCCACGCAGCAGCCCCTCTTCAAAAAGTTTTATAGTTTTAACTCTTATATTGAGTTTTTGATCCATTTTGAATTAATTTTTGTATATGTTTGAGGTAATGGTCCTAATTCATTCTTTTGCATGTGGATATCCAAATGTCCCAGCACGATTTGTTGAAAAAACTATTCTTTCCCATTGAATTATCTTAGCATCCTTGTCAAAACTCAATTAACCATAAATGTGAAGGCTTATTTCTGGACTCTCAGTTCTGTTCTATTGATCCATGCTAGTATCACTCTGTTTTGATTAGTGTAGCTTTGTAGTAAGTTTTGAAGTAGCAAAGTGTGAATCTTTTAGCTTGGTTTATCTTTTTCAAAATTGTTTTGACTATTTGTGTTCCTTGAATTTCCCTATGGATTTTAGGATTATCTCATCAATTTCTGGAAAGACATCAGTTAGAAAATTGATGTAGGTTGTGTTGAATCCATAGATTAATTTGCAAAGTATTCCCATCATAACAATATTAGTCTTCCGTTCCATCCATGATGTCTTTCTATTGATTTGGGTCTTCCTTAATTTTTTTCAACAATGTTTTGTAGTTTCCTGAGTATAAGTTTTGTACTTGATAAATTTATTGCTGAGTATTTTATTCTTACTGATGTTATTGTAAATGGAATTTTTAAAAATTTCATTTTTGAATTATTCATTGTAAGTATATGGAAACACAGTTAATTTTTGTATTTTGGTCTCATATCTTGCACCCTTGATGACCTTATTTATTAGTTCTAATAGTTTTTTAGTGGGTCTCTTAGTGTATGCTGTACAAGATTTTGTCATCTGTAAACAGAGATCGTTTTACTTCTTTATTCTAGTATGGAAGACTTTTATTTCACTTTGTTGCCTCATTTCCCTGACTAGAATCTCCAACAAAATGTTGAATAGAATGGCAAGACAAGGCATCTTTTTTTTAGTTTATTTATTTATTTTGAGAGAGAGAGAGAGAGAGAGAGAGAGCAGGAGATGAGCAGTGCAGAGCCTGATGCAGGGCTTGATCCCACAAACCATGAGATCATGACTTGAGCCAAAATCAAGAGTCAGATGCTTAATGGACTGAGCCACTCAGGCACTCCATGAAATTAGTCAGGCAGAGAAAGACATATATCATATGATTCCACTTATAGGACATATCTAGAATAGGCAAATTCATACAAAAAGGAGAGATTACCAAGGGCTAAAGGCAGAGGGGAAGGTGGAGTTATTTCTTCACGGGTACAGAGGTTATTTGAGATCTAGTGAGTTTTAGGTGTAAATCATAGTAATGGGTACAAAGAACTGTGACTGTAATTAAAGCCACTGAGTGTATGCTTACAGATTATTAGAAAGATAAATATTTTATCAATAAATATTTTAAATATTATGTATATTTAATATACATTCACCACTTGGTAATGGTGAATATATATATTTTTAATGTATTGTTGGATCTGGTTAGCTAATGTCTTGTTGAGGATTTTTGCATCCATGTTCATCAGGGAAATTGGTCTATAGTTCTCCTTTTTAATGGGTCTTTGCCTGGTTTTGGAATCAAAGTAATGCTGGCTTCATAGAAAGAGTTTGGAAGTTTTCCTTCTATTTCTATTTTTTGGAACAGCTTCAAGAGAATAGGTATTAACCTATTTTGTTTGGTAATTCCCCTGGAAAGCCATCTGGCCCTAGACCCTTGTTTTTTGGGAGATTTTTGACTACTAATTCAATTTCTTTACTGGTTATGGGTCTGTTAAAATTTTCTATTTCTTCCTGTTTCGGTTTTGGTAGATTATATGTTTCTAGGAATTTGTCCATTTCTTCCAGATTGCCCATTTTATTGGTGTATAATTGCTCATAATATTCTCTTATTATTGTTTTTATTTCTGCTGTGTTGGTTGTGATCTCTCTTCTTTCATTCTCAATTTTATTTATTTGGGTCCTTTCCTTTTTCTTTTTGATCAAACTGGCTCATGGTTTATCAACTTTGTTAATTCTTTCAAAGAACCAGCTTCTGGTTTCATTGATTTGTTCTACTGTTTTTTTTTGTTGTTGTTGTTGTTGTTTGTTGTTGTTATTTCAATGGCATTGGTTTCTGCTCTAATCTTTATTATTTACTGTCTTCTGCTGGTTTTGGGTTTTATTTGCTGTTCTTCTTCCAGATCTTTAAGGTGTAAGGTTAGGTTGTATATCTGAGAACTTTCTTCCTTCTTTAGGAAGGCCTGGATTGCTATATACTTTCCTCTTATGACCATCTTTGCTGTGTATCAGAGATTTGGGGCTGTGGTATTATCATTTTCATTGGCTTCCATGTACTTTTTAATATCCTCTTTAACTTCTTGGTTAGCCCATTCATTCTTTAGTGGGATGTTCTTTAGTCTCCTAGTATTTGTTATCTTTCCAATTTTTTTTCTTGTGGTTGATTTTGAGTTTCATAGTGTTGTGGTCTGAAAATATGTACAGTATGATCTGGATTTTTTTGTACTTGTTGAGGGCTGATTAGTGTCCTAGTACGTGATCTATTCTGGAGAATGTTCCATGTGCACTGGAGAAGAATGTATGCTCTGCTGCTTTAGGATGAAATGTTCTGAATATATCTGTTAAGTCCAGTGTGTCACTCAAAGCCAATGTTTCCTTACTGATTTTCTGATTAAATGATCTGTCCATTGCTGTAAGTGGGGTGTTGAAGTCCCCTACTATTATGGTATTATTATCAATGAGTTTCTTTATGTTTGTGATTAGCTGATTTATATATTTGGGTGCTGTCACATTTGGAGCATAAATGTTTACAATTGTTAGGTCTTCTTGGTGGATAGACCCCTTAATTATTATATAATGCCCTTCTTCATCTCTTGTTACAGTCTTTATTTTAAAGTCTAGATTGTCTGATATAAGTATGGCTACTCCTTCTTTCTTTTGTCAACCATTAGCATGATAGATGGTTCTCCACCCCCTTACTTTCAATCTGAAGGTGTCTTTTGGTCTAAAGTGGGTCTCTTGTAAACAGCATACAGATGGATCTTGTTTTCTTATCCATTCTGTTACCCTATGTCTTTTGATTGAAGCATTTAGTCCATTGACATTTAGAGTGAGTACTGAAAGATATGACTTTATTGTCATTATGTTTCTTGTAGAGTTGGAGTTTCTGGTGGTGTTCTCTTGTCCTTTCTAGTCTTTGTTGCTTTTGGTCTTTTTTTTTTTCTCTGCCTTTTCTCCCTTCAGAGAGTCTCCCTTAAAATTTCTTGCAGGGCTGGTTTAGTGGTCATGAACCCCTTTAATTTTTGGTAGTCTGGGAAACTTTTAATCTCTCTTTCTGTTTTGAATGACAGCCTTGCTGGATAAAGAATTCTTGGCTGCATATTTTTCTGATTCAGCACATTGAATATATCCTGCCACTCCTTTCTGGCCTGCCAAGTTTCTGTGGACAGGTCTGCTGCAAACCTGATCAGTCTTCCCTTGTAGGTTAAGGACTTTTTTTCCCTTGCTGCTTTCATGATTCTTTCCTTGCCTGAGTATTTTGTGAATTTGATGATGATATACCTTGCTGATGGTCGGTTTTTGTTGAATCTACTGGGAGTCCTCTGTGCTTTCTGGATTTTGATGTCTGTGTCTTTCCCCAGGTTAGGGAAGTTTTCCACTATGATCTGCTCACATAACCCTTCTACCCCTTTTTCTCTCTCTTCATCTTCTGGGACCCCTATGATTCTGATGTTGTTCCTTTTTAGTGATTCACTGATTTCTCTAATTCTTAAATAGTGCTCTTTTGCCTTAGTCTCCCTCTTTTTTTCTGCTTCATTATTCTCCATAAGTTTTTCCTCTATATAACTGATTTGCTAGCAGCTCTGCCTCATCCATCGTTGCCACTGTAACATCCATTTGAGATTGCAGCTCAGTTATAGCATTTTTCATTTCATCCTGACTAGTTTTTACTTCTTGTATCTCCACAGAAAGGGATTCTAAACTATTTTCGACCCCAGCTAGTATTCTTATTATCGTGATTCTAAATTCTGGTTCAGACATCTTGCTTGCATCTGTGTTGATTAAGTCCCTGGCTGTTGTTTCTTTTTGCTCTTTCTTTTGGGGTGAATTCCTTCATTTCATCATTTGAAGGAAGAAAAGGAATAAGGTCAAAAAATTAAAATTAAAAAATTAAAAACAACACACACACACACAAATCAAATAAATGATGCTAGATTCTCAGTGTGTTTTCATCTGGGTGTTGAAAGGAGCTTTATAGATTAGAGAAAAAATGGGAAAAAAAGGAAAAGATTTGAAATTTTGAAAAAAATGAATACAATGAAATAGAATAAAATGAAATGATGGAAGTAAAATAGAATTTGAAAATTTTTCAAAAAAGTAAAAAAAAATAGAAAAAAATTACAGAAAAATATTTTAATAAAAATTGAAAATAAAAGTAAATGTTTTTTTCTTTCTATATTCAAGAAAAAGAAATGGAAAAGAAAAAAGAAAAAAAATTGAACAGATGGACCAGCTAACTGACTGAAATACAATTGAAATTACATCGTTTTCTCCTAGAAGTCAAACTCTGAAGCACTTTATAGGTTGTAAACTAAGCAGACAGGGAGACTTGTGGTGTGTCTGAAGAGCAAGGCTGGCCCAGTTGGGAGGGGTTTAGTGTAATGGCTCCATTCTCCACTAGATGGTGCTGCTAAGCTTACTGGGGTAGATTGTTGTGGCGCTTGTAGTTGTGTATGCACATGTGAGGGAGGGGTGACAATGGCGTCACCCAGCTACCCAGTCTCTAGTATTTGAACTCTGTGCTCTCCTGGACCTGTAATCGAGCACTCATCCTTTGTCTCCAGTTTCCGTCCACTCCCTGCTTTTACACTTTCCGTGACCAAGCCTTCAGGGTGCCAGGCCACACCTCCCTCCTGAGTTTTATGTCAAATGCGGCTCTGTTTCCCAACCCCTCACTTCTGAGGGACTGCAGCTTTGACCTGCTCACACCTTCTGGCGGAGGGTCTCACTGAGGAATGGCCCGTGCTGGCAGCACCTACGAACGTTCCTGGGACTGTGCTGCTGCCAATGCTCAGAAACTGCGGCTGGGTGCCAGCCCACTCCAGAAAAAGTTCATGTGATCGTGTAGCAGCAGCATTTCAGGGATTATGGAAAATCACAACACACATCTGGCACCAGGCTTCACCCTTAACGACCTTGTTCCAGCATCAGTGAATGTGGCTGTTCTCTGGGGTCTGCTGGGACCTTTGCACCGCCTCTGCCAAATGTCCCCCCAGCAGAAAAACCGCCTCTTCCCGTGTGGCTTGAGGATGCCCTGGACTTCACTCTGCTCCTGGGGATTCGCCCTTCCCACCAGAGCCACCAGGTATGGAGCTGTGTACTTTCAGACCCTGCACTCCCCCTGTTAATAGAGTCTTAATGGAATTTAAACCTCTCCTTTCTCCTTTCTTCTTTTTTAGTTCAATCCCTGCAGCTGTTTCCACTTTTCCACTTTCTCTCCAGCTTCTTTTGGGGGGGGGTACTTTCCCCGTACTCTCCCCAACTGTCTCCATCTTCTCTCTGCAAGCAAAAACAGCTCCCTGCCCTCCGCGGCTTCTCTCTCCCCCAGTTCACCTCTCTGCGCTGCGTACCTGCTGAGTTCTGTGGTTCAGGTTGTACAGATTGTTGTGTTAATCCTCAACTCAGTTTTCTAGGTGTGCAGGATGGTTTAGTGTTGATCTGGCTGTATTTCATGGACACAAGCCGCAAAAAAAAAAGCTTCCATGCTGTTTCACCATCTTGGCTTCTCCCTCTCCCTCTCTCTTTTTTAATGTTTATTTATTTTTGAGAGACAGAGCATGAACAGGGGAGGGGCAGAGAGAGAAGGGGACACAGAATCCTAAGCAGGCTCCAGGCTCTAAGCTGTCAGCACTGAGCCCGATGAGGGGCTCAAACTCATGAGCTATAATATCATGACCTGAGCCGAAGTCAGATGCCTAACCGACTGAGCCATCCAGGCACCCTCCCTTTCTCTCTCTCTTTCTCTCTCTCTTTCTTTTTTTCTTTTTGGTCAGCCCATGGATTCTAAGAGGTATGAGACCACATGTAAGACAGTGCAGGTAACATGTCAGTGCTGGGGTCATTGCTTGTACATGACTGAAGCAGATAAGAATCAGTAATATATTTTACTGTATTTGAAAATTTTATCATAAGCCTTAGAAGTGCTCAAATCCTGTAAGCACACACCCGAGGGACAGTGAAAAACAGAGACTCAGTGTAAAACGTGGTTGTTAGCTTGGTGCCCAGCACTCTTGTTGCAAATCTGCACAGCTGGGTTAGAGCATGTCAACGCTCACTCCATGCTTCCTCTTCGTAATGAACTTCCCACTTGTTGGATGGCTTATGCCAGTATAAGCAGCCACTGACTCAGTGGACACATACACACTACATAGGAAAGGAAGACTAGAGGGAAAGTACCACACGGTGGATAGTTTCTAAATGGTAGGATGGCAGTATTTCAAATCTTTTATATTTAATTTTCTGTATGATGATTGATTAGTGAATAAGTACAATAGGATATTTGCCTAGGATTCAGTCTTCCAATAAAGTACAAAATCTTATAGAAGATGCAATCACTACAGTAGCCTATGGGCATCCTGGGGAAGAACTGGTTTTCTAAGAAGATAGTAGCAATTTGGCTGAACCTCAAACAAGCAGGAGAGGTCATGGGACTCTACCATTACAGCATAGCATGCACTTTAGGGTTTACCCTTTTTTAGATTGACTCTTTCACGTTGAATAAGTTCCCCTTATCTAGGAAGCCAAAGGCTTTGTCTCTCATTTCTTTCCTGCTCCTCTATTCTGGCTTCCTTTGTCCACCAAGGAGGTTGGCCCAGCAGCTCAGTCCATACTTATTAATCACCCCTACGCACACTCCCACATCGTGTCCACATCCAGCAAAGCTCACTAATAAGTTGCTGAGCAACCCCACCAGTGCCCTGAGAGTTGCTATGTATCCTCCTAGTTCCCACTGAGGACCTGTTGGAAGATCTTCCCAATTTGAAGGCAGAGGAAGAAGCCCCAAACCTCTCCAAGGTAAACTTGCTTTTCTTTGTCTAAGACAGAACCATTTTTTTCTTTTTCAATAGACCTAAGGTATGTAATTCTGAACATGGACATCCCAGATGATATATACATTTATCTCAGTGCGGAGGGTTTCAAGTGAGAGTGTATTACCAACTGATACATATAAAAGAGTATTTTAAAAATGACAATAGCAGTTGTAAACTGTATGCTAGTGAGCATTTCCTCAGCAGAAATTTTCATACTCGAAAGTGAATTTTGTACTTGCTTATCAAAATGGACTTGTGAGATCTTGCATAAAAAGCTTGAGCTTTTTCCATGTCCTCTGTGTTTTGTTCTGGGGCCACTGACTCAACCATGATTCCCATTTGGTTTCCACCGGGACCTGAAACCACCAGGGAGATGTCAGAGCATAACAGGCCCTTGTAGGTACCTTGCTTGAATCTATGGTGACGCTCAGGACAAAAATTAGGAACTTTCGATCCTGCCAACTATGCCAAGTAATGCTGACCAAAAGAAGAGGCTGTGATATGAGTGTCAAAGGAGGTGATGCCCAGGGTTCCTCCAACTACAGTCTTTTTCACTGTATCACCCCAGCACTGATCATGGGACCAGGGGAGCCACAACCCACTGAGTAGAGCCATGGAAACTTCTGCTGCCCAGCCAGGGAATCAATGTGAGAGGGTACATGAGTGGGAACTTGCGTTTAAAATTTAAAACAATAAAATAAAGTGTGAAATTTGATGCACAATATTTTTGTTTGGTAAGCATGGTGTAGTTCAAGTAAAAAATCATATATATATGATCTCATTCCCACCACTGTGAGATCATGACCCCAGCCGAATTTAAGAGGCAGACACCTCTTGCTCCTGAGGTGCTGAGCCACCTCAGGTGCTCCTAGTTTATTTAAAATTAAAAATTTTGGGGGCGGCTGGGTAGCTCAGTTGATTAAGCATCTGACTCCAGCATAGGTCATGATCTTACAGTTTGTGAGTTTGAGCTCCGCATCGGACTCTGTGCTGACATCTCAGAGCCTGGAGCCTGCTTCTAATTCTGTTTCTCCCTCTCTCTCAGCCCCTCTCCTGCTCATGCTCTGTCTACCTCTCTCTCGAAAATAAACATAAAAAATGTTTAAAAAAATTTATGGGCATCTCGGTGGCTTGGTTGGTTAACCATCTGACATCATGATCTCAGAATTTGTGGGTTCGAGCCCCAAGAGCCTGGAGCCTGCTTCAGATCCTGTGTTTCTCTCTCTCTTTGCCCCTCCCCCACTTATGCTCTGTCCATCTCTCTTTCAAAAATAAATAAAGCATTAACATTTTAATGCTTTATTTATTTTTGAAAAAGAGAGAGAGAGGGACAGCATGAGCAGAGGAGGGTCAGAGAGAGAGAGGGAGACACAGAATCTGAAGACAAGGTCCAGGCTCTGAGCTAGCTGTCAGCACAGAGCCTGACGCAGGGCTCGAACGCACAAACTGCGAGATCATGACCTGAGCTGAAGCTGGACGCTCAACCGACTGAGCCACCCAGGCGCACCCCAAAAAATTAAAAAAAAAAATTTAATGGCACGATTATACATACAAATTTAACAAAAGAAAATTCTCATTGTATTTCTTTTCTATTCATGATTATTTTTCATTTTATTTCATACTAATTATTGAAAATATTTTTTTCGTGCACCTGGGTGGCGCAGTCAGTTCAGCCTTCAACTTTGGCTCAGGTCACGATCTTGTGATTTATGAGTTCAAGTCCCACGTTGGGAGCTGTGCTGACAGTGCAGAACCTGCTTGGGACGCTCTCTCTCTCTCCATTTCTCTGCCCCTCCCTGACTTGTGCTCTCTCTCAAAATAATAAAAATAAACTTTAAAAATGAATATTTTTTTCATCTAGAGAAAGGGGCTGTTAAAATATGATTCATTGCAGGTGTCAAATATATTACGTATACCAGAGGTAAAAGCCTGCTTTACCTGCTTGCCACATGCCAAAAATGCCAAGGAATTAACACTCCGAGGGACCAGTCCTCTACAAATGATTTTGAGAGTTGGTATATAACTTATTCCAGGTCTTTTGCTCTTCGGGTGTGATAATTCTGAATCTTGTGTTTTATGCCATTTCCCAGAGTTTCCTCATGATATTGAGGTCCAGTTACCCACTGAAGTACCTGTGTAACAAAAAACCCTGCATTAGTCCCTTTCCTTCCCTGGATTGCTTCATTGCTGCCCTATGGGTTTGTCAGGGCTTCCCACAGAAACTCAAATCCATGTTTCAGAGTCTGCTTCTGGGGAAACCTTATCATTTAACCCAGACCAGCCCTTCATTTTTTCTTTTTAATGCCAGTGGTTTACTAAGGAAACCAAGTCAATTGTCCTCTAGAATTATCCTCCTTAGAATCTGTCTGATTGCTTCTTCAGGTGTCATTTAACTTTTTCCTCTATCCCCTGTATTTCTGGTAAGAATTTTTCTTTGGTGATTCTGTTTCTTTCATGCTACATAACACAAGAATGTAGACCATCCACCAGTAATGATGTTAAAATTGATCAGTGGGTTCAGGTGGTGACAGTCTGACTCCTTCATTGTTAAGGTGCATTTCCCCCCTTATGATCTCTAAATAATCTGTGAGTTGATAATTTGATACCTGGCAAGTATCTAGTTCCCTAATGTGGTGGGCAAGTTAGTGCTCTTCCCCTAACGATGTCTGTGTCCTAATCTCTAGAACTTGTAAATATGTTATATTATACAGCAAGAGGGAATAAAGGTTGGAGATGGAATTAAGGGTAATCAGATGACCTTAAAGAGTATCTTGGATTACCCAGGTGGACCCAATGGATAATTGGGTATCTAATTGATGACCTTAAAGAGTATCTTGGATAATCCAGGTGGACCTTGGATTACCCAGGTGGTAATCACAAGGATCACTTTAAGTAGAAGAAGGAGACATAGGAGAGTTCAGAGTCAGAAAGAGATTTGGAGATGTTACTCTGCTGGCTTTGAAAAAGGAGAAAGAGACACTAGCCAAGAAATGCGGACAGTCTCTAGTACCCAGAATAGCTAGGCATTGGATTCTCTCCTGGTGCCTCTCCAAGGAACACAGTCTTCATGACATCCCTGTTTTTAGCCCATTGGGATTCATTTTGGACTTCTGACCTCTAGAACTGTAAGGTAATAAATTTATGTTGTTTTAAGCTACTACATTTGTAGTGATTTGTTACAGTAGTAATAGAAAATGAATATACATGTTAAACTTTTATCAAATGTGATTTGCATCTATTCATCATTAGAACATTATTCCATGAGGGGCTGCAAAAAAGTGTTTTTTTTCTAATTCCATTATTTCATCAACATTTTCTAATTGAAATTATTTTGTAAAAACAACAACAACAACAACAACAACAACTTTTCCTTATCAACCAAGGCTATTTGGTTCCATGCAATTTGCCATACAGTTTGAATAGGAAAGGCAGGGTAAATGCTTAATTATTTCCATTAATTGTCAATACTCAGAGTTAGGAATTGGTACAATGTTATCTCCAATAGTGATAAATAAATTGTTATAAGATATTATTATGTGTTGATCTCAGTCAAGATATGTAATTTCTCTAAGCCTTATTTTCCTCATCTGAGTAAATGAGGAAAATAAGGTCTTACCTCATAGAGTGCTGTGAGGATTATATGATGATGATGATACATTTATGTACCTAATAACACATCCTCAAAATATATGTAGCAAAATTCACAGAATCTCAGAGTGAAACAGTTCTGCAGTAATAACTGAAAACTATAATACTTAACTTCCAACAATAAATAGAACAACTAGATAGGAAATAAATAAGAAAGTCTTAAATAGAAATGAAGTTCTGATATATGCTACAACATTAATGAACCTTGGAAACATTATACTAAGTGAAATATGCCATACAAAAGAATAAACATTGCATGATTCCACTTATATGAGGTACCCAGAATAGTCAAATTCATAGAGACTTAAAGTAGAACAGTGGTTACCAGGAGCTCAGGGAAGTGAGGAATAGGGAGTTAGGGAGTTAGTGTTTAATGGGTACAGAATTTCAGTATGAGATGATGAAAAAGTTCTGGAGATGGATAGTGGTGACATTTGCACAATGTGAATGTACTTAATGCCACTGAACTTAATAACCACTTAATAAACTTAATGTCACTTAAAATAGTCAAAATAGTAAAATTTATATATACCTTACTGCAATAAAAATAAGTATACTAATACTAATATAGACTTATTGTGTTCTAGGCACTGTTCTAAGAACTTTCATAATATAAACACACTTACTTAGTATATAAGTAAGACACTTAGCATAAAGCTTGGCACATAGAAAGTGCTTAATAAGTTATAGCTAATAATAATAATAAATAATAATAATAATTACTGTTTGTTGAAGATGGCAATCCCCATTTAAAAAAATGGAGACTGAGACTTGGGGAGTTTAATGGACTTGCCCAAGATCATTCATCATGAGAGAAATGGTTCAGCGTCTCCATTTGGCTGCCAGACTCCAAAACTGTCAGTTTCCCACTTTTCTGGTTCCCATGAATTATTGAATTTTACAGTAAGCAACTTGTAATGATGGAAAAGATAGAAAAAAATCCATCAATATAAATAGTTGTTGTTAACAGCCAAGATTTCAGTGCAAGAGAAAATTATAAAATCAGAAGATCTGTACGTGAAAAGATGCTCAATAGCACTATCATCAGAGAAATGCAAGTGAAATTTACAATGGGATGCCAGTATCCAACCACTAGAATGACTAAAGCAAAAAAGAGTGATAACATCAAGTACTGGCAAGCTTGTGGAGTATAATTAGAATTTTCATTGCTGGTGGTAATGAAAATAGGTCAACTACAGTCTGGCAGTATTTAATAAAGTCAAATACACATGTATCATATTTCCCTGAATCCTACTCTTAGTTACTTATTCAAGAGAAGTAAAAGCATATGTCTACATAAAGACTTCTACTGAAATGTTTACAGCAACTTTATTTATAACACCCAAAAGTTGAAAAAACCCAAATGTCCATCAACTGGTGAACAGATAAACAGATGGTATATCTATATGCTGTAATACTAATTCAGCAACAAAAATGAATGCCATACTAATATATGCAAAAATATGTATCTCAAAAATATGCTAAGAGGTCAAACACAAAAAAGCATATGTCATATGATATATAAAATTCTAGAAAAGCAAAACTGAAGTGACAGCAGATTAGTAGTTGTTGGGGGTTGAAGGTCAAAAGAGGGGATCAACTGTAAAGGGGCATGAGGGCATATCTTAGAGTGTCGGATGTTACACCATTTTTCCCAAAATGAGTTAAATTTATTGTACGTAAATTATGCATCCATAATTAAGAAATCAAATGAGTTAAGTAAAACTCCAATGTTAATTTAAATTGGAAATGTTAGTATAAACTCATGATTTTTTAAAAAATTCAAATTTATTCATTCTGTCCAATGAAAAGACCTAGAACCAATGACAATCTAGAGCAAAGAGCACTCCTATCATCCAAAATTTGGTCTCTGAATATTCCTTCACTATGGTACTGTGGAGAACCAGAGCTCTTCAGGAAAATGGCCAGTTCCAGGCCATAGGCTGGGAATGTAGAAGATGAGCCTGGGACACTTTCTTGTACTAGAAAGTAGTTAGGCCATCAAAAAAAGTAAGTGAGGCTGTGTCAAAAGCACAAAAGTTAGCAGGGTCTTCCCCTGGCCAAAAAAAGAAATAACTTGTGCATCAAAATGAATATTGACTGTAACACGATTAGAGCACAGATATGGCTCTGCCCTCATGGAGCATATCATCTGGTAGGGAGAAATACAATAGCCATGCAAATAAGCATACTGAATTAGGCAGACTAGGCCCAGCTATGCCTTGGTAATACCCCTATATCTGCTTGGCATCATAAAGAAAATAACAAAATACTATGAAACAGAAAGAAGCAGTCTTGAAAAAGAGCCAGATTGAATTTAGAGAAATGAAAAATACATCATTGAAATTAAAATCTCAATGAGCAGACTAATATCAGATTAGACATAGTTGAAGAGAGAATTAGTGAACTGGTAGATGGATCCAAGTAAATTACCCAGAATGCAAACATAGACACAGAAATGGAAATATCAAAGACAGGTTAAGAAACATGGAGGTTAAAACAGTTCAACATTCATCTAATAAAAGTTCCAGAAGATGAAAATAGAGAGAATGAAGAGAGAGATAATCTGTAAAGCAATTTTGAATACGAATTATCCAGAATTTATCAAAGACAGAAGTCTTCAGGTATAGGAAGCCTAAATATCTCGAGCAGGATAAATGAAAATAAATCTATGCATAAACATTGAAGCGAAACTGAAGAACCCTATAATCAAAGATAACATCTTAAAAATAGCAGAGAATAAAGAAATTAACCACAGAGGGTGACAATTAGAAAAACTTTAGACTTATCAACAGCAACAAGAAAAGACGGTGTTCAGCGGTATTATACTATCAAAATGCCTAGAGAAAATAAATATCTACTAAAATTTTATCCACAGGTAAACCATCATTCAAGAGTAAGGACAAGATAAAAATATCTTCAGAAAAAAAATGGAAATATTTACCAGTAATTGACTTTTGTTGAAAGAATAATTAAAAGATGTACTTCTAGAAGAAGGAAATCTAACTCAGGAGTAAATGTACAACACAATGATAAAAACATAAATATGTGGATTTGCTGAATAAGGTTTGATTATATGAGGTGATAATAAAAGTTAATTTTCAGCAGTCTAATAGAAGGTGGAACAAAATATTACAAAACGATAACATGACTAGAGTGGGAGTGATTGGAGATATAGTTCTAAGTCACTGTTTTATATAAAGGAGGGTAAAGATATTCTTTAACCTAAAAAAAGATATTCTTTAACTTTAGACCTTGTTAGTTTAAATATAAATATTAAAAATTTCAAGGTAACTCTAAGTATAAAAATAGATTGTGTAATTTTAAAACAATTAGAGAAGAAGGAATAAAAAATAGTCAATCTATTAGAAGGCAAGAGAGAAGAATACAGAAGCATTAACAAAGCAGTAAATATAGAAACTCATAAATTAAGATGTTAGAAATAAATTCAAGTATATTAGAAATCACATAAATGTAACAGACTAAACACATTAAAGGTAGAAATTATCAGATTGGATTGAAAAAATATGGTCATATGCTCTTTAGAAAGGATGCTTTTAAAACATAAGGACACAGGTGAGATATGTACAGAATTTGCTACAATTTCCTTTTGCACTACTAGGATCCAATCTGTCACCACATTAAGTCTACTCAATCCTGTCACTGATTCTCCAAGGTACAGCCATTTGTGATACCTAATAAAAAGATTTACTATAGGAGGATCAGTGGGATAAACTACAGTGCTCACTACAAAATTGACTCTGAGGCTGTAATTATAATTTATTGTCTTTCATCCATTCAGGATTTCCCATATGTTCAGCCTCATCTAGAACTTCTGCTAATCTAGATTGCTTGCCCCAGGGGATGACCCAGACTTTCAAGGATCTGGGTTCTTAGTTACCATGTTCTTGTAAAGCCATGATTGCTGCAATTGCCTTTTTGTTGTTGTTGTTGCTGCTATATGTCATGGAAGCACCAAATTCCAAACAAACTCATTCCTGTCCCCATTATATAGCAGCACTTCTGATTCCTTATGATAATCAGGGATAGTTACTCCTGTCAGTATAATTCATTTCTTTGCCTGGAGGTCTACCAGAATGAAGGATCCCAAATGACCAAAAGGCAGTCCTAGCTTTAGGTTCGTTGGAACACTTTATGGTGTCCCTTAGTAAAAACATTTCATCCCTGAACCTCAGAACCTCTAACCATAAAGACATTAAAGTTGTGAGAGCTGAAGTACAGAATTCTCAAGTGAGTCCTAATATTGGTGGTAATGGAACCAAACCTACTTTCAGCATTTAGCTCCTGGGCCAATGTATTTTGACTTGTGGAATACAGTACCCTGTAGAAATTCAAAATTGCTATGCAAGAGTGGTCACAGCTAAAGCAGCCTTGGTAAGATAGAGCCCATGACACTGAGCCATATATAGCATCCATCTTTGCCACTCTGACAAGATTATTCATGGGCCTATTGTATAATCACTGGGATGGCCAAAGAACAGTTTGACTAACATCCATTAAGTGAGCCATTCTATTGACCTAGTTATTCAGTGCCTCCTCTGGTGGATCTCTGAGGAGCATTCTTTATATGTGACACAAATACCTTCACACTTCATGACCACTCCTGTAGGTTGATCTAAATGAATCTTTGTCAAGCCTCTTTGTTTCTGATCTTTCAATTTTCTTTCCTCCAAGCTCCTGATTATGCACACAAGCCTTTTACCACTTCCCAGGAATCTATATATATCCTTACCTTTGTCCTTGACACACCAAATTGATGCCTACATGTACTGCTTGAAGCTCTCCCCAGTGGGTGGGTTTCTTCTTACTCCCATGTCTTGGAATCACCCACAAACAAGTTGTAGTGTGTAGAAGTCCATTTTCTACTTGTACAAACATATTGAGTCTACCCATCCATGAACCAGTCCCAAGTTTTTCTCCTTCCTATCAGCCACTTGTTGCAAATCTCCTAAGAAGTCATAAGTGAAAATATGGTGCCTGGATAGCTCAGTAGGTTAAATGTCGAACTCTTGATTTCAGTTCAGGTCATGATCTCAATTTGTAAGACTGAGCCCTCCATTGGGCTCTGCTCTGACAGCATGAAGCCTGCTTGGGATTCTCTCTCTACCTCTCCTTTACTCATGGTCTCTCTCTCACAAACAAAACAAAACAAAACAAACAAACAAAAAAGAAGTCCTAGGTAAAACTGATGGAAAGACTGCAATGTAATGGAGATAGGAGATCATTGAATTTGGGTTTCCTATTTGTACCTTCTGGACCTTCTCAACCCCAATACCAATGTATCATTTACATTGTAGGAATAGAATTGTTTGGTGGTTCTGATAATATCTAGCTCTTGATAAGCATCTCTGGTTTCATAGTCATTTAATGTTTTAGGTCAGGTTATCAGGCTCTCCTGAGGCCCAATAGCATGCCAGGAGCTAGTCTTTGAATGGCAAATACTTCTCTGGTGCAGAAATATGAATAGCATTCCTCCAGAATCCTAGAAGTCTGTACTGAAACTCTGATTTGGGGGCTCATCAGAGATTCCTCATGGTCTCCTACCTACCATGAATAACTCTAACACCACTGAGTTTATTGGGCAGCTTTTACAGAAACCTAAATGAGCTGTAGAGCCCTCTCAAAACAGGTAAACTTCTAAGTCGCTCCAAAATTGGATTATAACAGTATAACTAAATATGGGCTGTATCTAAAACTCAAAGGGCCTACCAAGGGCTGTGCCTTTTTCTTAGTTATGGTAAATAAAAGGTACAATAACTTAGCCTTTACTTTGGGGCGGTGGGATGTCCTAGGGTGCTCTATGCCATCAGAGTACTAAAAGTTGTTATTCATGTGGCAGACCCCTTAATATTTGTAGGATTAATCTCCTACTTTCTAGCACACATGTTTCTTTCCAAGGTATACAGAGTACTTCTGCTGATGAGATCTGATGAACATGATGTCTTTAGTATACTGGACCAGTATGATGATGTTCTGTGGAAATGTCAAAATGACCAATGTTCCTTTGATTACATTGAGATAGCAAGGAGGATAATCATAGCCCTGGGGCAACAAGGTCAATGTGTATTGCTATTCCTTCTAGGTGAATGTGAAATGAGAACTCTGAACTGCTTTTGATCTTCCTTTTTGATGGGGATTGAAAATACATTTGCTGCACCAACAGCTCTATGCCAGGTGTTGACTGATTCTAGTGGAGATATCATTTCTGGCATAACAGCTGTGCCTGCATCTGCCACTTGGTTCAGTTTCTGGTAGTCCACTATTGTCCACCATGATCTATTTTTTTTGCAGGGAATATAATGATAAACTAGACACGGATATGGTAAAAATCACCACCCTGCATTCTTTAATTCATTGACGCTGGCACTAATTGCCATTCTACTCATGCTGTAGCACTGCTTCTGATTCCAACTCTTGTCCTGGGCAGGGGGCAGTTTCAGGAGCTCTCGCTAGACCTTTTCTCACAGGATGGGTTCCATGTAAGATTACCTTTACATAACCAAAATCCAACAAGGGAGCCATGATGGCATGTTGAATTTTCTGGTTAGAAGTTCAGACACTTTATTCAATAGCTCTCAAGAGACTTGGGTGTTCCCCTTTCTTCAGTATGGATTGTCTGGTAACTGGTTAAAGGGCTTTTGGGGACAGGGGTAATATGTATTGTATATACTTGCTATGGAATTTCTTGGTCCTTCCTAAAGAGGACCTGGCTTCTCCTTCAATTAATGGACTTTGGATCTGAGAACTGGCTCAGCTCTAGAAACTAGGCAAAGGATCATGATGTTCCATTGTGGCAACTGATTATCAGTTTTCTGCTTCCATGCTCTTGATATTTTTTTGGTTTATAATTAAGTTAGCACTATAGATGGATGCCCATCTGTCTCCTCTGGAAACACTGTTAGTCATCACCACATAACCCTGTGGGTCAGGGTCTCTGGTTGCCCATATACCCACCTTGTTTCTGCTGTTTAAGTGCCACTACCTGACCTCTGATAGTTTGGAATTCCTTCTTCCCATTGACACCAGGTAGCTCAGTTTCATAGCTGCATCTTTACCATCAACTTGGCTTCTAGAGGAAAGCCAACACTGAGTTGGTTTTTTTTTTTTTTTTTATAGTGCCTTCCCTGGCATTCCATAGTGCATAGTAAAGTGAGTGTTCTCTAGCTCTCTTACAGAACTTCGTCGGTGGCTGTCTGGTCTTGCATCATAAATCTATTGGAGCATACCCACTTCTCTGAACTTTCTGACCTCTTCCATAATACTCTGCCAAGGCAGTTATGGTATTTCTACCTCATTTACTGTAGGCCAATGTCATATATAAGCTTCAAGAAACCACCCTAGCAGTGTGTTAAGACTGGCTTTGAACATCCTTGCCAGGATGTGAAGTCCTGAGTGACAGGAACACCTACTTCGATAAACTACTTCCTATCCAGCCTAATATTCTTCCTTTACCATGGTCCAGCACCCTCAAGATACACTGTCATATATAATCTTCTAGTTCCTCCTGGTATACATAAGTAAGTTCCTGCAGCTCTGATGGTGAATAATCTGTTACCTTCCATGTAAGGGACAGTACTTCTCCATCAAACCATGCTGAGATCAGACCTAGATTTTGGCCTACATGTCATGGGTGGTGGGGTGGGGTGGGGTGGGAAGAGGCAGGAAAACAATTATTACCTTGGAAGACAATTGCCCTTGGGAGGACTTCGCATGGTCTCCTGGGAATGGGAAGCTACTCCTCACTATGCAGGGAGAGGAAGCATTTGTGCCAACCAACAGGGCTCAGGAAGATGTGGGGCCTAAAGTTCTCAAGTCCAAATCCCAAGTCTCAGAGTCCTACTTCTGCTGCTCTACTGGGACTTGGACTTTGGCTCAGGACTTACTGGAGCTGTGGATTCAGTCTCTTTTGTAACTTAGTCATGGTTACAATCAAGTCTTGGGCTGATTTTCAGCACAGTCTCCCCTCCTGCTGCAGGAGATGAATGTCTCTTTAAATTGTGCCATGGAGATCTTCTAGTTTTCAAATGTGCCCTGAGTCGATAGTAGACTTAACAGCCTGACAGATCCTCTTTCTTCAAGGTAACACAACCTAATCAACTCCACAATCCTTATAATTACCATTGCTTCCATTGCTTTCAAGGACTGGAGCTATTACATGGTTGTTGGTTTCTTTCCACTTCTATATCTGTCCAGTCTATCACAGGCTAGAGTCAGTAATTGTGCTGCTACAAAAGCATCCCACTTCCCAGCATAAATGAGATTCTTTTTGCCATCTAGCTGCCTAGTAATTTAATTCTAGAATCTCCTCCTGAGGTCTGATTTCTAGGATCATTTCTGTTGCCACCTGTTTAGTTTGGGTTTCCTCAAGAGTAGATCTTCAGATGTAATTTGGGTGTAAGTAGTTTATTTGGGAGGTGGTCCTATGAGGCATAGTGAGAGAGTACAGAAGTGAGATAGGAAATGGAGAAAAGCTAATAAAAGATATGCTAATGAGTGGGTTACCTCTGGTACCACTTGGAGCTCAATCCAACGGGGGGGGGGGGGACCCTCTGAGAGGGAGTGAATTGTCCCACAGCGGGCTAGGAAGTGGAAGGTTTTATCCACTGACTCCCAATCCTTCTTGGGAGAGGGTTGCTCCTGGAGTATTAACTCCTCTGCATTTCTGGCCTGCTCTGCACGTGATTCTCTCCAATACTAGAGAAAGCTCTCAGGCAGAAAGGCATAGAAAACTATCGGCATGCTTGGAAACCATGCAGGTGATCTCAGCATGCTTCTGACCACAGCAACCTCCTCACTGGCATTTCCCAAAACTCCAGGCTGACCATGCCATTGTGTGGTTTCAAATCCTGCAGTGACTTCCTAGGATTCATTCTTAGGATAAAGTAGCTACTGTTCCCTGAGGGCCAGTGAAATGCCAGGTGTCGTATAAATGCCAGATCTTCTCTTGCATTAATAGATTTTATCTTTACAAGAGTTTCAACATTTTCATTCCACTGAGGAGAAAACTGAGTCCTAATGAGGTGTGAATGCCTTGGACTAGCACAGGAGCTCCTTCATATTCCTGCCCCTGCCTGCTCCTCCTTTCTGAGCCCTCTCCTTTGTCCCACCCACACCAAGCCACTTGCAGTTCTCCAAAATGACCCATCTCCACACCTCCCTACCTTTCTACATGTAGTTTCTTTGGTGTAGAATGCTCTTTCCTTTCCAGATTTTGCAAAAGCCTTCCTATACTTCAAGATTCAGCTCAAGTGACACCTCCTCCAAGGAGTCCTCCTGGCCCTAGCAGGCTCAGTTAACCCTTCCTTGGTGCTGCCACAGTCTCTGTTTGACCTTTTGGTGTTCTGTCTGGCTGTTGACATGTTTGCACCCCTGCCAGAAGAGCCTGAAGAAATGCTCAGTGGATATTTGCCAAGTGAATGAAAGATCACCCCACTCATTTTGCCAGCTTGTGCTGTTACCACTTTTTTACATTCTTAAGTTTTCCAGGCCAAGCTGTAGGCTTCTAGGAGGGCAGAAATCTCTA
>CM053570.1:63238790-63336185 GCA_028646485.1 Cryptoprocta ferox
TCCTTATTCTTGCTATCTTAAATTCCATACTGTGTTTAATGGCATACTTGCCAAGATACTTAGCATGTAAAAAACAAAGCAGGCGTTTGATTTTTTTTTTTTTAAACAGCTTCATATTGAAGCTGAGACTTACCATAAACAAGTTGAGTGGCAGGCCTCGTATGCTGTGTCTTGTTACATAAAGCTATTGCCAGAATCTTAGTAAATATAACATTTTAGGAATTTGTCTTTGTATATTCATAACAAATTATGACAAGTTAAGTGAGAATTACATTATTGCTCTTCCTGTGTCATATTTTACTAAGATTTTGTGCCTCATATCTATCTACTGCTGAATTGTTTACTAGTAATGTTAAAAGGAGTTGATAAATCATTTTCACTTTACATTTTTATATAATCAGGTAACATGAAATATAATTTGATGTACAATTTTGCCTGTTACAGAGGGTGTGCTAATTATAGTGGTATATGCACAAAACATTTTGGCATGACAAGAGGCTGAATAAATAGCTATTTTACTTAAAATAAATAAATAAATAAATAAATAAACAAACAAACATTAAAAACAAAAAGTCAGTCTTCCCTGGATTGGAAGCTCTAGGAGGGCAGGAAACACAGTGGATCCTCTCATCACTGTATCTCAGCACCTAACCTAGGCCAGGCCTAGAGTGGAGCTAGATTACATATTGTGGAATAAATGAATGAACAATAAGTACTCTTTATGATGTACTCATCCACTGTACTCTGCGCTGTGGATAGAGAGACAAACAAGCAGGCCATGTCTCTGTCCTCAAACCTCAGTTCCTCCAGAAGCCCACCCTAACATAAGTGCTCTTCTGCAAACACTTTATCCTACAGGTGATCCCAGAAAGCACTTTCCCAGGAGAGACGAGAAGTGAGACAGGCAGGCAGTGGGCCACCTGAGGGAGTGTCACTGAACATGTTACCACAGTGAGTGACTGGAGCTTCATTGTACAGCTGTCTGGGAACTTCAGTGGACAACATGTGCTTTAGAGTCATCCTGCCCATGGGGTAAGGGAGCAGGGGTGTTCATACCCCCACTTCTGCTGGTCAGTGGTTGAAGGCTGGCATGTGTGTGGGGGGGGCTGGAGGTGAGAAATGGGCTCCAGTAGCCAGGGGAGGCCCATAGGTAAAGCAGGGCATGTGCTGGCAGTTGGAAGGTGGGCAGGAATGGTAAGAATGAGGGCTGTGGGTAGGGTATGGAGAGCGACTGCTGCACCCAGTGTGTGACAGTCACATAAACGTGTCATTACTGTCTAGCCAGTCTCCAGATGAAAGTCCTGACCAGGACCAAGTATGCAATGTGACTGAGAGAAATGCTTGGGTTGAGAGCAGTTACCTCTTTAAAAGTTGCACGCACACCACTTTGCTGCTGCCTCTCTTCCTCTGATGGAAAGTTGCCACTAGTTTTAAGGAAGATGAGTGTGTGGGCTCTCTTTAATCCTGGCGTGCTCCTGCAGTTGTCTGACGCCTTCAGAAGGGACTGTGGTAGTGTTCCCCACCTCTCAGCTCCAGCCACTCATCACCATGTGGGGATCTGGGGTGCAGGGTGATGTGGGGTCACATCTGATTTTCTTAACAGAGAAGTGGTAGAGTGCCTGAGTGGCTCAGATGGTTAAGTGCCCAACTCTTGATTTAGGCTCAGGCTATGATCTCACAGTTCATGAGATCGAGCCCTACCTTGGACTCTGTGCCACCACCACTGACAGAATGGAGCCTGCTTGCGATTCCCTCTCTCTCCCTCTCTCTCTACTCCCCCCTCTCAAAATAAATAAATGAACTTAAAGAAAAAAAAGAGAAGTGGTAATTTAGATATTTATGTGAAATCTGATTTTAAATATCCTGGGTTGCATAGTATCCTCCCCAAATTCATGTTCATCTGGAACCTCAAAATGTGACCTTATTTGGAAATATGGGAGAAGCAAGACTGGGGGAGGGCAGCCTGCTGGTGTGAGGGGCAAGTTCAAGTGCTGGTGGGAAGGGGCCAGGAGGGAGAGGAGCTGATACATGAGGAGGTGCATGGCTGGAGCATGGAGGTGGTTTTGGGCCAGAGGAAGGATCCCACTTTTCAGAGAGAGAGAAGGGCAGGGGCAAGGATGGTGGAGGATGCTGGCAACTGGTAAAAGGGGAAGCTGGGGGGTCACAGTGGACTGATGCAGGGTCTGGGGTCACCTGCTGAGAGTGAGGCAAAGGGGGTGAGGGTGGTACACAGCTGGTGCACATTCACTGTCAGTGGGCACAGCGGGGACTGACCAGGAGGCCTCAAAGCTCACTTTCCTACAAATGCCGCAACGTCCCATGCACACATTCTTCTTGAGGTGTGTGGTTGGGGATGGGAGGGGCTTTGTCCCCAAGTTATTGTTGCCTGAAAGACCAGCTGTATCAGGGTGTGTGTGTCCCTTTAAGTCTACAAAGCTTGACAGCAGATCTGATTTAAGTCTCATTTCCTGAGTATCTGCTGTTTTGGAGGCACTGGAACATGCCTCATTTCTTTTACTCTTTGAAATAATTCTGTGAGAGCATGATCATTCTTCTTTTAGAAATAATAACAGAGCTCCTTGCTTGGGGCATCCTGTGTGCTAGGCTGGTCCTGTGCACTGGTCACCTCATTTCATCTTCCTACCCCCTCCTCCCCACCTTGCTGAGGAAGAATGGATTGCTGTCACCCCTATTTTGCAGATGAAGAGGGTAGGAAGGGGAGGGATGTTAAGTACCTGATCCAGGGGGACCCAGTCAGGCTTTTGAAGACTAGGTACAGCCCCTTTCCCATGCCAGTGTGTGCCTCTCCCTTGCAGTCTGTTTGTTGTGCTCATTATCCAGATGTTTGTCCCTCACAGGCTGGGTATATGAGTGGGACCAGGATCTCCTCTCTTTGTCCCTGACAGGGACAGTGAGCTCATCCAACAGAACTCCCACCCTGTCCAGCTCTGGCCAGTCATTCCATCAGTGAGGTGGTTGAGAGCAAAACATATGGAGGACCCAGGGCTGACTCCCCAGTCCAGGGCCTGGCCGCCGGCTGTGCTCCGCAGGAAAGGGCCCAACCAAAATTTTAGCAACTTGGGCTGAGGAGACACTTTCTGCCCCCTGGCGAAGCTGTTGGCATGGTAGAAGAAAGGGGAAAGCTCGCTGATTTTGCATCTTGGCTCTGCTATTTCCTGGCTGTAGATCCGGGTGCTGAGTTATGCAATCTTTCTGAGCCTGTTTCCCTAACTCTAACATGGGGGTGGGGGGGAGCAGTTTTCAGCAGCACTTCGCAAAACTGGAATCCAGGGGCCCCTCTCCGTGTTGTGAGGATTCATCAAGAAAAATAAATAATAACGCTTGGCATTTGTTGAGTGTTTACTATGTGTTGAGTGCTAGTCTAGTGCTTTGCCTGTCATCTCATTTAACCCTTACAACAACCCTGTGAGTCAGGGAAGGAAAACAAGGCACAGAGAAGTTAAATCCCCCAGCCAGTAAACGATCTAGTGCCAGTTCTAAGACTTCGCTGACCGTGTCATTTCTCACCCTGAATTTCTTCATCTCTGAAATGGGTTCATAATACTTACATCATAAGGTGAGTCAGCGGCACCCTGCGCAAGTGAGAATTCCCTCACTGTGAGTAGTGCTTCCTCCCTTTATCGCTCGGGGGCTTCCAGGCTCGCCCCGAGTGCCAGGGTGTCAGTTTCTCTGGCCCTCTCTTCTTTTTTCTGCCATCTCTTTTTTTTGTGTACCTTCTATCCCTCTCTCGGTCTTTCCCCCAGTCTTCTAACCTCTCCCACCCCTATCCCCAAAACCCTCCCGGTTTTCTCCGCCTGTCCTCTGCTGCCCCCGTGTGGCTAGAGCTGGAAAGAAAGGCCGCTCCTCGCGGCGCCACCCATCCCTGGCCGCCGCGCACCTGAGGACACAGCTGGAGGTGAGCGCAGGTGCATCCAGATGCGGTGCCCGCGCTGGGGACTCTCTCTCTCTCTCTGCATCCGTCTGGCAGAGGGTCTGGGTTTGGCACCAAGCCTTAGACTTGACTCACCCCTGGATCTATCCTGACTTCGTGTTGGTGCGAGGGACTGAGGCCTGACTCTAACCTGGGATCTGAGAGAGCCCTGGGAGTAGCCTCTTCCGAAGCTTCAGCCCCAAGGAGGGCCTTGGCCTTCGTGGGCGTACCTGCCGCCTCTAGAATTTGGTGAAATTTGAGCTCCAGAACTATCTTGGTCTTTTGCTAGCTTCTTTCGCCCTGCGGACCCTTCCAACGCACACCAGGTGCTCTCCATCTTTAATAGTCACCGTCGTTGTAACGGAAGGTTAAAAATGCGTTGGCAGAGGAGTTATTTCGCTTTCATGGCACATTGCCAATGAGCAGCATCTCCAAATACTTTTCTATACCACTTATAGCCCTTTCTCAGAGCTTAGTCATCTTCCCGTCAGAAACCTGATGGATATCCCATTCTTAAATTGTTTTACATGGTTTCACAACATTTAACTCTTTCAGGTGCTTAAATATATTTTAAAATTGCACAAGAAATATGTGGTCATTGTGGAAAGATTAGGGAACACAACAAAGGACTTCCAATTAAAGATGACGGGTTGGATACACATGCTCTTTCCTGAAACTCCACGAAAATGACAGAGGAAGATTTTATTAAAATATTTAAAGCCACAAGGACAAAGGGAACAGGAGACAAGATGACAGCAGCTTTTGGAAGCTGGGAGTGGAGCTCAGACATTTAACTCGACAGACATGGAAAGATGCATCTTAAACCATAGTGGGTCTGCTAGATTTATAAGCAGCTAGATTTACCTTGGGAACCCTGAAAAGGCTCAGGCCCCATGATTTCTTCCCCCTGAGGCCAGACTACCTCCTCCCCCAACTTGGGCAGAGAACCTGAGGTTTATTCTATGGAGAGGGTCTCTGGCCTGGGAGGAGGGGACTTGAGGGTGGGAAGTTAAGGAGATTAAGTGGATGTTGAGTCCCCAGCACAACACTCCTTTCCCTGCCCCATTCAACTCCTGGCACCTGGCACCCAGGCAGACACCTCTAGGCAGGAGACTGAAAGATGAAACTGCGGAAGAGGGGTGGTGCCTAATGAAGGCCCCAGCAGGCCCCCTCCCCCAGGCCCATTGTCAACAACCCAACCTATGTGCACACAGCTCCCAGTTAGCTTTAGAATATTTTAAACTGCCTTTTTTTTTGGGCCTAATTTCATACCTAGAGAAAAATTGCAAGAATTCCTGTCTACTCTTCACCAAATTCCCCTAATATCAACATATTATTTTTTCACTGAACATGATGCCCCTTTGCCCCTGAATAATTCAGTGTGTTTCTCAAAACTGAGGACATTCTTTTTAACATTGAAATTAACATTGATTCAGGGCTATTATATCTACAGACCTCATTCAGATTTAGCCAACTGTGCCAATAATGTCCTTTAGAGCAGAAAATCCCAGATCATGTGCTGCATTTAGTTGTCATGTCTCTTTAGGCTCCTTTAATCTGAAGCAATTCTTCAGTCTTTCTTTGCCACATTGACGTTTTTTTTTTTTTCAAGAGTACAGGACAGGTATTTTGCAGAATGTCCCTTAGTTTTAGTTTGTCTGGTGTTTCCTCCTGAGGGAACCGTTGGCAGCAATATCACACAAATTATGTTGTGTTAGTGCACATGTCGGGAGGCACATGACGCCCATTTATCCCTTTGCCAGTGATGTTAACTTTAATCACCTGCTTAAATGAGGTGTCTGCCAAGTATCTTCAGTGTAAAGTTATTCTTTTTTTCTTTGTAATTGATAAATATTTATTATCTACCAGTTTTCAAATCATTGATTATTCTTGCCTGAATCAATTATTATATGGATGTTATCTGGGGATAATATTCTAATGCCACCATTGCCTTTTATATTTATTAGTTGTTTTTCTAGTACAAGGAAGAGCTTTTCCCTTCTTGATATTTACTTATTTATGAAGTTGTATTAATGTCATCTCATGGATTTTATTTTGATCAATGAGTTGTAGTCTTACCATATATATGTATATTATGAAATATTATGCTCAATATATTATGCTGTATCTGCATATTATGCTCAGTTCATTCTAGGTTTAGCCACTGAGAGCCCCTTCCTGATGGCTCTTATGTCCATCATAAGATGGACTTTCTGGCACTTTTTGGCACAAAGGGATATTCTGGACTTATCTACTACTTTTTCTGCCCTAGTCTGGGAATCAGCCATTTCATCAAGGAGTCTTGTTCTTGGAGAACAAACAAAGAACAAGCAACACATGGAGACAGCAAAGACCCTCTGAGAGCCAAGGAGAGCATCTAGTAGAAAAGATAGACAAAATAAAACAAATGAACAAACAAAAAGATAAAAGCTATGTGGCAGAAAGAGGCTAGATAGGGAGGTAAACACTCTAAAAAAACCCAACACACTATCATGAATATTTTCAGGGAATAAAGAGAAACTATTGAATCCACTAAAAAAGAAGTGAATGCCATAAAAAGAATGATCAGGAAAGAAAAAAGTCTTGGGTGTTAAATATCGGAAAGCATAAATGAAAAAAAAATCAGAAAAAAAATTTACTGATATTTTGAAAAGATATTTTGAAAGGTGAGGCAAAAAGACAGAGATGGAAAATGTAAGAGCAAAAATAAGCCAAGGTCCAAACCCTAAAAGGTGGGAGTCCTAGAAAAAGGTCCATGGTAAGAGTGGGTGGTAGATGTTGGCATCCCCTGCCTTTTTAGAATGAGGGATAGAGCTGTTGCTTTGGGTATGTGAAGGATGTTGAGTAGCAATATGCTGGCAAATTTTTAACAACCAGCTCTCCAAACATGTGTGCATATGTATGTATCCATAAGTTCATTATACATTTTACTAATATAAGTAACAAAATTTACAGTGATAACATATACAATATTCTTTACTATAAATTCTATCTAGCTAATTGATTCTAACAGAATACTTCCACTGATTTTTGCCATACTCTTACATCTGTAACTAACTGATCGTTGCAATTCAACTATAATTTGACAAATGGAGTTGCATTCCAATGTGCTTTTTTTCCATGTAAATTTATTGTCATTAAATCTGATACATGTTCTTCTGTAAAACTGTTTCTCAAACCTCATATAAATTATAGTCACTAAATTTAAACCTCTTCAGCTTGACCACTACATATTTTGAAATTTCACCTCTTTTTTTAAATTTCAAGTTTTTGAATTTTCTACAATCACTGTAAATTCTATTAATAATTTAAAAAGGTAGATGGAAACTATGTTATGTTATCCAGTAAAAATTTACTGAACACTTACTAAAAAAATAAATTTCAAGTTTTTATTTAAATTCCAGTTAGTTAACATATGGTGTAATATTAGTTTCAGGAGTAGAATTTAGTGATTCATCACTTACATACAACATGCAGTGCTCATAACAAGTGCCCTCCTTAATATGCATCAGGTATTCAACCCATTCCTGCCCACCTCCCCTCCAGTAATCTTCAGTTTGTTCTCTGTCATTAAGAGTCTATTTCATGGTTTGCTCCCCCATCTCTTTTGCCCTATGCTCATCTGTTTTGTTTCTTAAATTCCGAATATGAGTGAAATCATATAGTATTTGTCTTTCTCTGACTGACTTGTTTTGCTTAGCATAATACACTCTAGCTCCATCCATGTCATTGCAAATGGCAAGATTTCATTATTTTTGATGGCTGATTAATATTCCATTGTGTGTGTGTGTGTGTGTGTGTGTACCACATCTTATTTAACCATTCATCAGTTGATGTACATTTGAGCTCCTTCCATAATTTGGCTATTGTTGATAGTGCTGCTATAGACATTGGGGTGCATGTACCCCTTTGAATCTGTATTTTTGTATCTTTTGGATAAATACCTAGTAGTGCAATTGCTGGATTGTAGGGTAGTTCTATTTTTAACTTTTGGAGGAAACTCCCTACTGTTTTCCAGAGTGGCCACACCAGTTTGTGTGGAATTTCACCTCTTTGTCAATGATGTGAATGACGTTTGCTGCATTAGATAATAGTTTGCAAATGTTGGAAAAATATTTCCTCAATATTCACTGTGATTTATAATGTAGCAGCTATAGATCTGAGATGTGTATAATCTGCATTATTAACATTTTCCCTGCACTTTCTTATGTCTAGACCAGAGATCAGCCAACTCCTTCTGGGAAGGACCAGATAGTAAATATTTTAGGCTTCGTGAGCCTCATATGGTCTCTGTTGCATATTCTCCTTTGTTATGTCTTTTTCAACATTTTTAAAATGTAAAAATCATTCTCAAGTCACCATACAAAAATAGCATGTTGGCCGTGCTTTGCTTATTCCTGGTCTAGACAATTAACAAAACAATAACTCAAGCCTGATGCTGTAGTGTTTGCGAATTTCTGTGGTGTAAATACAGAAATGTATTTCTAGAAATTAGAAATTGCTAATTTCTAGCTATCGATGTGCTATCCCTGAATATGTTGGGGACTTGGGGAGTGATGTGCAGTTGCATGCCATTATATAGCATTTGTGTCATGCAGATACTGTAGATTTAAATAACCTCAAGAGTACAGACAGCAGCAGGATATAATAAAAATAATTAGGAAGTAATACATTTTGAGTATGTATCATCTTTGTTTTTCTATACAGCTTATTTAATTGTAAATGGATATAACTTAATTTCTAATAATGGCAGTATTTAGCAACTGGGGTGCAGGTGAGGGGAATGGCAGAAGTCTGGTGGGGATCCTAGGGTGGGTTTAGTCTCTAATCAAGTTCAGAACTCAGTCTGTGACCTTCATCATAGCTCAGTCTTTGAGGGGCTCTGTCTGGGGTTAATTTTTGGGCTCAGTATATGGCCTGAGAAAAGGTGAGTATCTCTTTTGGAAGCATACTGACCCCTGCAAAACTGCAGTTTCAAACCCAGACCTCTCCATTTACAAGTCAGGGAATGATCTCACAGATCCCAAGGCTAAGAAGAGGCTCCAAGTTACTGTGGCTCCCCAACCCCACGAGCCCTTTCTGGGTGAAACTTCTCCTCCTATTATCTCCGAATCTCCCACTAGAGGGCAGCAGAGACTTGACTAAAAAGAAAAATGTTCCCAGAACCTTCACCCAGGACTCCCCACCATCTGAGGGCGGGAAGAAGGATTTTCCTTTTTATTTGCACCACCACCTAGGTTCCTGGCTTAGCTTCTAGGGTCATGGAGCCAGACTCTGGAAACCCGATTGACCCTGAACCTTAACCCCTTGCTGTCCTCAGCCCTGGCCCTGTCTCTCTGGCTAAACCATACATTCTGGTAGGTTGGGGTGGGATTGATTACATTTATACTCCCAGTGCCTGGCATAGAGCCCAGCACTGAGTGAGTGCTTAGGAAATGTTTATTGAATCAGTACTTAGAGGGTGGGGCAAAGCAGTGTATGGAAAAGAACCTGGTTTTAGACATGATTTAAAGTCTAGCTCTAACTGTGTGGCCTTAAGCAAGTCAATTAACCTCTGAGCCTTTGATTCACTATTTGTAAGAGGGAACACTGGTATCTAACTTGAAGTTCTGTGAGGACTGAATGAAATGATATGAGGGTGGACCCAGTATACACTAGATGATTAATAAATGGAGAAACTATTAAGATGTAGTTTTGAGGTATGGTAAGTACTCAGATGTGGATAAAGGAATAGATGTGAGATGGAAGATGTGATTGCCAGAGGAGGCTGAAGGTCATGAAAGAGCCTGAATGCCATGTTGAGGACGTAGGGTTTTCTGTCCACAATGGAGAGCACCCGAGGGGTTCTTCATTGTAGTTGGTGAGACATAGCAAACTTCTTGTCTCAGCCCCTTGGCAATCTCATTTATTGAGAATGCACACACACACACACACACACACACACACTTACACACAGACACACACAGGCATACACACGTACTTCATTTAGAAATCACTTCAAATTTATAGAAGAGTTGTAAATATAGTAGAAAGAATACTATATCCTTTTTATCCAGAAGTAGCTATTGTAAATTGTCACATTTGCTTTATCATCCCCCCCCTTTGTATATTGTTATTTCTGATCCATTTGAGAGTAAGGTGCACACACCATGACCCTTTGCCTCTAAATACTTGAGTGTAGACTCTGTGCATTCTTTCTCTGCTGCTGTGGCCACTCCAGTTCCTTCTCACCAGACATGCTGGTCTTCAAGCTGGACATGAACTTGCCCAATAGTGGCGTGCCCGCAGGACTGGAGAAGCGGCTTGGCACGGCCAGTGCAGCCATCCTGGGCAAACCTGAGGACTGCCTGAACATAACAGTTTGGCCAGGTCTGGCCTTGGTGGTGAACAGCTCCACTGAGCCCTGCGTGCAACTGCTCATCTCCTCCAGTCCGTGTGGGGACACCGCAGAGGAGGACTGTGGTCACAGCGCCCAATTTTTCAAGTCTCTCACCAAGGAGCTGGACCTGGGCCAGGATCCAATAATTAGCTGCTCTTTCCCTCTGGAACCCTGGCATATTGGCAAGAAAGGGACAGTCATGACTTATCTATGAGTTGAGCCCTCAACCTACCGGGCCACCCAAACGCTCCGTCTCTTTGGTCTTCTATAACTTGGAATGGTTCCTCAGCATTTCTTTGACTATTATGAAAATTACATTTTGAAGACACAGTCTGCCCCTGCCCCCTGCCCCCTGCTCCTTCTTTAATAGAATGTTTCTCATTTTGGTTTTGTCTGATGTTCCTTTATAATTAGATTCAGGTGCTACACTGAATATGCACATGTAACACTGCATAAGTGACGTTGTGTCCTTCTTAGGGACATATCAGGAAGCACTCGATGTCTGTCTACCTGTCACTGGTGATGTTCAGTCCAGGTGTTTTTGATACTGGGTGCCACCAAGAAGGGTTCTGTGTGGTGAGAACTGGTACAGTTTGCAACAAGGTTGTCATTGCTCTGTTGGGAACTGGGCACCAGGTGGTAAGTGATACTTCATACGTCTATGCAGCCCACATAGCCTCTCAGGAAGCTCCCAGGCTAGTGGAAAGCCAAACAATCAGACTCAGTCACGCATTCATACATGCATTTCACAAGTATTGATTGAGCACCTATGTGGGCAGGGCTAGGATATAAGGGTGAGCAAGAGAAAGCTGGTGTTTACCTTCATGTGACTCACAGTCCAGTGGAGAGAATGGATGGCTGCAAACATAAATAAACAGACAAATGAAAAATAAAAGATTACTGCGTCTGCAGCATCTAGACCCTTGCCTGTCACACAGAGCTGCTCACAGGTGAAGAAACTGCGGCTCAGAGAGGGAAGACAGCCCCCTGTGGCCCACCCAGGTGGTTTTTGGGGGTTGTGAGTCCTGCTCCTCCCCAGCAGGATGGGCCAGCACGTTGGAGCTCCCAATCCGTGGGCAGCTGGGAGTTGGTTCATCTCAGAAGGAGCTGTTTCCCCTGTCTTCGTGCTGCACTGCCTCCTCACCCTATCCTGCGCTGGGACCTGGGGGCCCCTGATTGGGCCTGTGGTTATTTAGTCAGTGATAATATTGGATTTACTTTCATCTCTGAATTGCATCAAATGTCGCCAGTGACATTTCTCTGACACACAAGGAGAAGGCTGGCATTTTTAGATTGTCAGCGTGTTACAGATGTAGAAGCGGATTGTGTCGGGGCGTCTGGTTTATTGTTAATTAGATGGAACAGGCAAGGTCTCCTCAGTGAGCAAGCTGGTGGATACGCCCTTCCACAGCGCCCACTTCAGACTGACTGCAACCCCCCGCCAACCCCGGAAATAAATGAGGCTGCCAATTTTCCCATTGTGATGGGAAATTCATTTCTGAAGTTTGGGGGGGCAAACAACAAAGTGAGTTGTTCTCTATCTGTGGGTCTCTTTAATATTTCAATTATGTCCTGAAAGCTTATCATCTTCTTCCTTTGTAAGTGAGAGAGAAAATGAAGACAGTCTATTGTAGACAGTGGTTCACACTAGTTTAGTCCTTCGAGGTCAACATATACTTATTGAATGCTCACTAGCTGCCTGGCCCCAGGTGTATTCCTTAACCTCTCTGCCTTGGTCTTCTCATCTGTTAATTGGGGATAATGATAGTCTTACCTCCAGGGTATTGTGAAAGGCAAATAAATTTAAATATCCAGAGTGCTTAGAATAGCAGTCTGCACATCACAGGCACCACGTCCCTTTCTGCCATCACTGCTAGCACTGTGATGATCACAGCCAGTGTGGTGGGTGCGGAGGAGGTGTGTTGTGGAAATATGCCCTGTCCCTCAGGTAACTTATAATCTGATAGAGGAAATGGACGCCTCAGATCTAGGAGCTTCCATGATTGTGGATCTTGCAAGTTCTATGACTTTATATTTTTAGGATTCTTTGAATTCATGTTCCTAACATCCTATGGGGTTATAATTGTAAGGTTCTGTGATGCTAAGTGCAGAGAGGTGATCTGAGGTGACAAACACTGGCTTGTTGTTCACCACGCCTGTTTTCCTCTCCTGGGCACATAGACTGTTTTAGCAGCCTGCCTGTGGTTAGGTGTGGCCACAGGGCTGAGTTCCGGCCGAGGGAGATGGGTGGAAGTGACACAGGCCCTGCCAGGCCTGGCTGTGAAACCTCCCATGGAATCCCCCACGTCCTTTCTTTCTCCCTGTCCTGACCCAATGGACAGAATGCCATGACCTGCTGCCAACCATGGGCAAAGCCATCATGTGGAAGGAGCCCGAATTCCTGAATGAGCACGTGAAAGGTGGTCCAGTCAGGAGTGTGAGCAGGAACATATCTCCTATTGTGTAAGCCCCTGAACTGTTGGTGTTTATCTAACTTGGCAGCTGGCAGTTTGGGGCAGATGAGGAGGCAGGTGGGATCCTTCCTGATGGAACCTTCTTCCCTTCCTTTCCGTCTTGTCTGCAGTCCGCATTAGTTCTTTTTCAGGCTGCCTTCTCCAGCCCTACACCTGGGTCACAGTGTCCCCAGAATGCAGGTCCAGGACTGCCCATCAGCAGTCCCAATTCAGCTGTTAGCAGCACAGGCACCAAGACTGTCTGCTGTAGCGATCACATCCTGTGGTCCCAACCCCTCCTTACCCTGCAGCAAGCATGAGAACCCCGGCTGGAGCTGGTGTCAGTGCTCTGATTGGGGCTGAGGAGCCCATCCTCTGGGCAGGCCTCTCAGGTCAGCCCCTCCTCCTTTCTCTGTTGTAATAAAGCAGGGCCCAGCTCTTTCCCTGGGCAGACAGGAAGTGGGGTCTCTGCCTATGCTCTCACCTCTGTCCCCTCTTGTCCACGCCTGTGCCCACACCTCTTCCTCTCTTCTCAGTGTGCTGCCAGGTGGAGCAGGCTGCCTCTCCCTGTCCGATAACATGGCCCCCAGCTCAGCCAGAATGTGGCCTGTTGACCCAGGGCACCCCTCAGGAGAGGGCAGATTTTGCTTCAGTAGAATTAGAAACACAGCCTGTTCATTGTCAAAGGCAACTTTGTAATTTATGCTTATATATCACTGTGAGAGATTGTATGTTCAGCTGCGCTAGCTTGATAAATACATGGGCCCATAGTTAAGAGCCTTTGCTTCTGCCAAGGTTTGGCTCACAAACTGGGATCTGAATTTTAAAAAGTGCCTCATAAATTTTAGCCACTCGGCTATGAAGATAATGGGGGTCAGGGCAGAGGGGCACATGGAAGACCCACCACTTCTCTATCTGGCAAGCTGGAGCTCCCAAGCCACCTCCTCCAGGGTGCCTGCCTTCATCCTCCCAGACAGAGTTAGCTGGTCCTTCCTCTTGGCCTGTTTTCTTATCCATAAAAGACAGATGCCTTTTCCTAGGGATCCACTAAAGGCTAAATGAGATGCTACATATACCGTGCTCAGACTGGGGCCTCATCCTAGTGAGCACCCAGTTCTATTAGCTGCAGCTCCTGGGGAAGGGGTAGGTGTTGGTGTTAGGATGGCTCACTAAGATTCTAGGCTTCATGGCGAGGCACTGACATGATGGGGAAAAGACCAGTGAAGATAACTTTAGCTTCAGGAGACCAATATTAGGACTTGAAAAAGGGGGGAACAAAGGCTGCTCCTGGACTCTGGGAAGGGTGTCCAGGAGGGGCAGTACTTGGGCTCAGTCATTTGTCTTCATGGAGGGAAGTACTTCTGAGTAGGGACCTGAAATAGTCTTCTAGTCTTCTGACCTAGCCCTCCAGCAAACACTCATCCTGGGTTCCTAAAGAGAATGGCACTGGTCCTTGGTAGAAACCCATAAATGAGAACTAGGGAAATTTGAAGGCCAGACAGTTTACACTTAAAGAAATTGAAGTTCAGAGAGTGTAAGTTACCTCCCTAGGTCACACAGCCATCAACTGGCAGAGCCGGGATTGGAATTGCAGTCTCCAGGTCTTTTCCTTGGTCTGGTCCAGGGCCCACATGAGTGAGGGCAGCAGCTGTATGGACGGAGGGCTCCAGACCAGCCTCCCAGTTGGCACAGCTGGTGGGGGCAGCTGGAAAGCTCTGGATGCCACTGAACAGAAATCATGAGCTTCCCCAGGGGCCAAGAGAAGAGGCTGCGGTCTTGTGGATTCATCGTTCCCTGTCCCTGGGGTGGCCTACTCCTCCAGCTGGAATGAAAGGGAAGCCAGAAACATCACACGTGACACCTGCTCCCTGCAGATTAGCGCTTGTTTGCAAGGGCCGTGTATGCTGCACATTTGCTTTATGTAAATAACAAAATAAAAAGGCAGGCTCTGTCACCATGCAGTTCCTCTGTCCTTTAGAGCAGGAGGCTTCCCACTGAAAGATGTTTAGGTACTAATGGATTCTACCTGAGTTGTCATCTAAACAGCAAACATCTTTGCAGTTGCATAAAATCTTTCCCGTTTCAGGTGGGTGGCCGGGGAGGTGCTGTGAGCTGGGCAGAGGGGGCTTTATGTGCCGTTATTTTTAGAACATGAAGGAAGGCCTTAGAGATCTGAATGGTTGTGGATGTTATAGAGAGGTTTTTCAGGTTGGATACAATCTCAAAAAACGGAAAGAGGTCGAAAGAGGGTGAATCTTTAATGGCAGAGCCCGAGATAAAAGGCTAATATATCGATGTCACCTTTTTAACCTGAATTTTATAGGGATGAAACTTAGCATCCATCTTCCACTATATGTTGTCAACCTTATGGCTGTACCTGGAGTCTCAATGGGTCCGTGATGAGCATGTCTGTGGCAATTTGCTCCAACATCTGTGTATTAGAGGTAGTCTAAGTGACACGAAGCTTTGAATAGAGCTCTTGGTTTTTTCTCTTCTTGTGGATGCTGCAAAGTCAGAAGATATGTGGGCAGCTGATCCTGATTAATGGAGAGCTCATGAATAAGCTTGGGACAGGAATGTGTCCTGAGAACAGGGAAGGAAAGTCAGGGAGCTGCTGAGTCAACCCAAGGGACTGGAGATTATGGGATGGCTTCTGGTCACGTGATTGGAGGCAACCCTGCAAAGAGAAAGGCACGTGTTGTTCTCTAAGGCACAACTGGGCTTCCATTTGTGGAATTTCCAATTTTTGTGAAATTTCCACTTGTGGATTTCAAAATTTCCATTTGTGAAATTTCCACAAATTTCCACCATATTTGCCACTGGTGACTGTGAGGTTGGGTAAGTCATTTCACTGCTCTGAGCATCAGAGTTTTAATTGGGGAGTAAGTAATAGTCCCTGCCTTAAAGGAATGACGTGAAATAAGGAATATAAAGTTCCAATAACCAATGGATGCTCCATAAACGCTGTTTTTTTACCCTCTCTGGTGACAGCTAGGTTTAATCTTAGGTGTACCATATTTCTGTATTTTCTGTCTGTCTGTGTCCACTGACTTAGAAGTTGGGCTAAGTAGAAGAAAGACTCTGGGGGCAAGGATATGGTGAGTCCTGTTTTCTATGGAACATCTGGCTTTAGGTTTGGAATGTTGTGGTACAGACTGTTCCCTGACAGAAGTAATACTTCCGCTATAGATTAAAATGTAAAAGACTCAATCCTTGATCCTTGGCCCACAGTAGGCTCTGAGTAATCATCTGTGTTGGAATGTTAGCTAGCGAATCACCAACCAGTGCCTGTCCTCCAGAGGCCTCCTATTTAAGCTCCACACAGGAAGAATGGAGGGACCACCTGCCCCTGGAAGTGGTTGAGCAGATACTGAAAACATGTTGGACTCAGTCCTTCTGTTTCTTCAAGCAAAGGTTGTGCACCACATGCTGGGGCTACCCTGAGCCAAGAGGGACAGACGGTCTGAGGAGTCGGGAAGCCTTCACAGAGGAGGTGACATTTGAACTGGTCTTGAAGATGCATAAGAGTTCTCCCAAAGGAGAAAGAGAAGACTGCGGTGGGCAAGTGGCACCTGTAAAACCCAGAGGCATGCAAGGTGAGTTGCAGTTGTAACCCAAATGAAACCTGAGAGCAGCTCTGCAACCCCAGGGGCAGCCGAAGCTGCCGGTAAGACAGAGTCCTGCTGCCACCGCCACCTAGCGGCAGCGGGGGATGGTGTTCATCATAATATTAGCATTTATTAAGCACTTTGTGTGCGCCTGGCACTATAGGTGTTCTACACATATTAACTTCTTTAATCTCCGTCAAGCTTATGAGGTAGCAGCTGTCTATCTAACCCCACTTTAGAGATGAGGAAACTGATGCCCACAGAGGCTAAATAACTTACCAAGGGTCACACAGCTAACAACTTGAGGACAAGCACCCTGCATCTCCCTTTCCTTCATTTCAGTGCACTGCCTTATTTGAGGTCTCCCATGAGAGAAGTGTGCGGACCACAGATCTATTACGTGAAAAGGCCAGAATGAGCCACTACTGTGGAAATCATTGTTCAGCTGGGGCTGAGGAGAGGAGGGAAGAAGAAATTGCATGTGATGACAAGATAAAAAATTAGAGGTGGCTAAAATTAAGTACTGTTACTCACATACCTCGGGCCCACTCCCACACCTGTTTTTCTTCCTGTTTCTCTCTTTTTCCTCCCTGCCGGTTTTTAGGGCTCATCACAGGTCGCTGGTGATAAGAGAATGACAGTATCCAGAGTGGCTTGCCTGCCGGCACTGATCTGGAAGGCAGCACCAACTCTCTGGTGTAGGAGTTACTTTAATTTCTGCCTTCCCCCTCTGTTTTTCTCTTCTGAGGCTCAACTTTAAATTACATACCTCCCCCCACCCCAACTTGTTGAAGACACTGCAGATCAGGAAAGTTGTCAATAGAGGTGGTGGTTTGGGGGGAAGGGAGGGAGGGGGAGCTGGAGGGGAGGAGAGAGGGAAGGATGAAATGTGAGGGTAGAGAGGGGAAGAAGAAGAAGGGAGGGGAAAGGAGGAGGAGGAACAAGGAGGGGGAACAAGGATGTCAGATGGATGGTGCTCTGGAGACTCTCTTCTCTATGCCTCTCTGTCTGCCTCTGGGGATTTAGTAGGTAGGGATTTTCCTTCAGGTCCACAAAAGTGGCAGGAAAAGGCCTGGGACTGGACACTAGGAATCAACTCATGTGGGTCTGAGCAGTTGTCACTGCATTGAAGTGAACTGAATGGACACTTACTGGAAGGAGCTGGGGTGTGGTCAGTGACTGTGGGTGAGGCTCAGGCCCAAGACTCTAGAGAAGGCATGGCTCCAGGGAGGGGTGGGTAGTGACCAGTTTTAGACTCCAGCTGACCTGTATTCAGATCCCAGGTTCTGCTACTTACTAGCTGTGTTACCTGGGCAAATTACCAAGGATCTTTGGGCCTCAGCTTCCTTTAGAGCTGTTGTGAAGTTTGCATGATATAAATTGTACAAAGTACTTGGCACATACAAGTTCCTTTCTTTTTCTCTGTGAGTATTAACTTGTGTGACTCTGGGCATATCATACCATTTCTCCAAACTTCTGTTTCTCGATAAAATGGGAGAGCTGCCTCTTGTGCCTATCTCACAAGGTCAAGGTGAGGACTAAATGACACAAGGCATACTTAAAGAACTGAACTAATGGGAGAAGTAATTGAGGTATTAGATGTGTTGCTTCCATCTGAAATCATTGTTCTGATTGCTCAGGTTATAGAATCATAGAATCATCTGCTCTTGCTTGACTGTGTACCTGAAAATCTAAGTGTTTGAAGAACAGGGGAATTTCTCTGTGGTAAGGGAGGCTTTTGTGTGTTTTCATGTTCTGCATTTTTATCTCAGAGCTGGTTACACAGAGGCTTTGTGAAAATTCATCAAGGTGTACACTTACTTACTTAGAAAGTACTTTCATACTTTCTATATGTATGTTATACATCAGTAAAAAAGTTTAGTTAAAAATATTTGTGTGGCTGATTAAATTTTAATGATACTAATAAATTGTTAAAATTGTAAGGTAGGGTAAGGGTATTTAAAACAGAGAAATAATTCTTATTTTTTAAATACATGTTAAAATATTTAGGGATGAAGGGAAAATAATTTAATTAAAAAAAAAAACCAAGGTTTGGAGAGAGGGTGAGTGGGTAGGAATGTAGATGAATCTAGATTGGCCAGAGGTTGAAAACTGATGAAGCTGGGAGACAGGTACATGCAGGTTCTCTATACTTCCTACTTCTGTATATTTAAAATTTTTTTCATAATAAAAATGTTTTAAATATATTGAGAAGTTCGTATACACCATGACCAGGTGGGATTTATCCCAGGTATGCAAGGCTAGTTCAACATTCAAAAAATCAATTCATGTAATCCATAACATCAACACATCAAAGTAGAAAAATCACATGATCGTATCAACAGATGTAGAAAAAGAATGTGACAAAATCCAACACTCATTCATGATAAAAACTCTCAGCAAACTAGGACTAGATGGAAAATTCTTCAACTCAATAAAGGATATCTACAAAAACCTACAGCTAACATCATGCTTAATGGTGAGAAGCTAGAAGCTTTCCTGGTAAGATGAGGAACAAGGCAAGGATATCCCCTCTTACCACTCCTTTTCAACAAGTGGAAGTCTTAGCTAATGCAATAAGACCAGAAAAGGAAATAAAGTATACATATTTAGAAGGAAGACATAAAAATAGATGACATAATCATCTATGTAGAAAATCTGAAAGAATCTACAAAAAGCTCCTGGAACTAATAAGCAGTTAGAGCAAGGTTGCAGGATACAAGGTTAATATACAAAAGTCAATCACTTTGGTATATACCAATAACCAACAAGTGATGTTTGAAATAAAAAAACACATTGTCATTTACATTAGCAACCCCCCCAATGAAATACTTACATATAAATCTAAAAATATGTATAAGATCTAGATGAGGAAAACTATAAACCTCTGATGAAAGAAATCAAAGAAGAACTAAATAAATGGAGAGATATTCCATGCTTATGAATAGGAAGACTCAATATTTCAGTTCTTCCTAATTTGATCTATAGATTCAACACAATCCCAATAAAAATACAAGTTATTTTGTAGATGTCAACCAACTGATTGTAACTTTTATATGGAAAGGCAGAAGATCCAGGATATCCAACAAAATATTGAAGGAGAAGAACTAAGTTGGATGACTGACACTACCCAAATTCAAGATTTACTACAAAGCTACAGTATCTGATGAGGTATTGACAAATGAATAGATAAATAGATCAATGGAACAGAATAGAAAGCCAAGAAATAGATCCACTTAAATATGGTCAATTGATCTTTCACAAAGAAGCAAAGGCGGTGTTGTGGAGAAAAGATAATCTCTTCAATAAATGGTGCTGGAACAACTTGATATCCACATACAAAAAAAAAAAATCTAGACACAGATCTTAAATACTTCACAAAAATTAATTCAAAATGGATTGTAGGCCTAAATGTGAAATACAAATCTATAAAACCCTTAGAAGGAACCAAAGGAGAAAATCTAGTTGATTTTGGGTATGATGATAACTTTTTAGATAAACCCTCAAAGACACAGTCCATGAAATAAATAATTGATAAACTGGACTTCATTAAAATTAAAAGCTTCTGTCAGTAATGACACCTTCAAGAGAATGAGAAGACAAGCCACAGACTGAGAGAAAATATTTGCAAAAACTCACATCTGATAAAGAACTGTTATCCAAAATATACAAAGAACTCTTAAAACTCAACAATAAGAAAAATAAAAAACCCAATTAAAAAATGGGCAAAAGACCTGAACAGATATACAGATGTCAAATAAGCATATGAAAAGATGCTAAATCTCATATATTATCAGGGAACTGCAAATTACATTAAACTGATAACACAGAAATACTAAGGATTATAAGAAACTATACACTAACAAATTAGATCGCCTAGAAGAAATGGATAAAGTCCTAGAAACATTCAACCTACCAATGCAATCCCTATCAAAATTCCAATGCCATTTCCCCTCAGAAATAGAAAATAAGCAATCTTTAAAAATCATATCCAACCACAAAAAAAGAAAAAAAACAACAACCAAAACCCTGAATAGCCAAAGCCATCTTGAGAAAGAAGAACAAAGCTGAAGGTATGCCACTTCCTGATTTCAAGCTAAATTACAAGGCTATAGTAATTAAAACAATATGGTATCAGCATAGAAACAGACACATAGATCAACGGAACAGAATATCTCTTAGAGATAATGATTTTGCATCCTTTGGATACATACCCAGAAGTAGAATTGCTGGATCATATGGAAGTTCTATTATTAATTTCTTGAGGAATCTTGTTTTCTTGTTTTCCATAGTGGCTGTACCAGTTTATATTCCCACCAACAGTGTACAAGAGTTCCCTTTTCTCCACATCTTCGCCAGCACTTATCTCGTCTTTTTAAAAAACAACAACAACATTTATTTATTTTTGAGAGAGAGAGTGAGAGCACAAGCAGGGGAGGAACAGAGAGAGAAAGAGAGAGAGAGAGGGAGAGAGAGAGAATCCCAGCAGGCTCCTCGCTGTCAGCACAAAGCCCGTGGGGCTTGAACCCATGAACTGTGAGATCATGACCTGAGACAAATCAGGAGTCAGAGGCTCAACTGACTGATCCACCCAGGTGCCCCTATCTCTTGTCTTTTGGATAATAGCTATCCTGATGGGTGTAAAGTGATATCTCATTGTGTGTTTTCACTACCATCCCACCACCAAAAGGTAAACATATGAATATGGATGTGTTAATTAACTTAGAGCGAATCCTTTCATAAAGTACATGCACATATCAAATCATCACATTGAATATATTACAATTTTATTTTTTAATTATACCTTAATGGCGCTAAAAAAAAAAAACTTTAAAAGATTGAGAAAAAACATAAAGTATATGTGAATTACCCAGAACTGTTCTTGGCTCAAAAACATTAGTTAAAAGAGGCATACAGTGTAGTGGTTGAAAGCTTAAGGTCCATAGCCGGAGTTCCTGGGGTCAGTCCTGGCCATGTCATTTATAACTATAACCTTGGACAAGAGACTAACTCTCTCTGGATGCCTCAGGTTAACCTGAAATGGCTGGGGATGTCAAGCCTTAGGATGTGCAAGCTATCCCCTCTGGACTGGGCTGCTCTGCTTTACTCCTTGTATCACTGGAGTCCTGGCTGAAGGAGAGAGGCAAGAGAAGCAGGGTGAAAGGTGAAGGAAAAACCTAACATTTATTAAGATCTACTGTGTTTAGTATTCATTTACTCAACAAGAATTTAACTGAGTACCTATCATAGGCGAGGAGGCACTCTAATTGCAAACAAGACAGAGGAGGGCCCTCAGGAGTTTACATTCTTATGGGAAAGAGACAACAGGAAAGTGAACAGATAAATAGGGTAAATTTCAGACTGTAGTTTCACCTTGGAAGTGGACTGGAACACCATCTCTAGGTTGGGTGGTCAGGGAGGGCCACCCTGAGGAGGTTGCATCCGAGATCTGAAGGGTAATGAGAAGACAGCCCTGTGAAGGTCTGGGGGCAGATCATTCCAGGCCCTGGCTTAGGACTTGATTATATTATTTCATGTAATCCTCACAGTAGCCTCAGATATAATTATCCCCTTCCATAGATGGAGGACACTTGATGCTAAGAGATCACTTGCTTGAGTAAGTAGTAGAGACAAATTGAGCCTAGGTCATCAGACACAAAGTGCCCTCTGGATAGTGTTTTCATGAGGAAAATAAAAGTAAAAGCCTAGCATTTTAGCTCATAGAAATAAAGGATTCAATTGGCAATGCTTCTGAATGATGTAGTCTCAAAAACAATTCTCCCCAAAGAGGGTCTTTGAGTCACATTTCCCCCTTTCACACTTTTGTCTGGGCCAGCTTCTCAGTCTGGAATGTCTTTCCTGCTTCTCTGTGTCCATCCATACCCTCCCATCCCTCAGGGCCTAGGTCCAGTTCCACTCCTCATGGAACCTGCCAGGCGGACTCCAAGCCCTGGCATATTCAGGACATGCCTTCCAGAGAGTGAAAGAGCTTTGTCCAGGTCACTCAACCATTAAGGGGTGTCAGAACCAGAAGGACAGACATTGAACAAGCTTAAGGAGCGTGCAGTGTGCTCTGAGATCAGGATCCCAGGCCAGAGGGTGGCCCAGATTCAAACGCTGCCACTGACTTGGGCTGACAGAGAAAAGTGCTAAATAGAGATTCCAATCCAGTCTTCCTTGAGACCCTCTAGTCTCTGCCTTATGGGCACCTGAGCTGCCCTGGCCTGTTTCAGCCCTGAGCCTCATGGGCAGTGCTTTCTGCAAGCCGAGGTTCCTGCCCCTCCGTCTCCCAGTTGCTCAGATTTCCTTCTGGGAGAAAAGCGCTTTTTTGTTTTTTTTCTCCCAGAGATGACTCTATTCTCCTGGCCATAGATTACTCCTGACACCTAATTACTGTATATCATCGTGCCATAAAATGATGATTGGAGGTGTCACTGTCCCAAATTTGTGCTCATAAAATACGTGTTCTTTTTGTTTTCCTCCTCTGCATTTGTCTGGAAGGAAAGACAGGAAAATTTATTCTAACTTTCAGAAGAACTTTAAAGCACAGGAAAAGAGGAGTTTAGAGGTAGGTGGTTTTAAAAATACCCTGCAGAGGCGGGATGCTCAAGCCATGCTGATTTTGTGTGGCCTGGGGAGAAAACGAAGACCTTGATGAAGACACTGACAGCTCACCTGCATTTCTCTGCCTCTTCTGACCTGGCAAAAACCCCTCCTTCATCCTTTCTTCCCTCCTGGTGGCCTGCCATCCTTACTGCCACACCCTCCCACTCTGGTCTCTCTAAGGAAGCACTGGAATGTGGTGGGCAAGATTTCCCTTCCAATGTCACCCTGACTTGGCTTCAAAAGCCTCTGTTGTTGGCCAGCCCTGTGACCTTGGGTATGTTATGCCATCTCTGGAGTCTTGGTTCCATCACATATGAAATGGGGAATAATACTACCTTTACCTGGCAAGGCTGCTCTGAGGATTAAAACAACCCTAGAGGTAAAGCACCTGCTAAGGGCTGACACAAAAGAAGGGCTCAACAAATGTTTCTTCTTTTCCTTCCCTTGAAAGTTCTCCTGCCTGTTCTCCCTAAGAGGGCCCAGAAGTCCTAGAATCACTCCTAACCTGATTACAATTCCCCTTCTACAAGCTCAGGCTATAATCAGAAGCCAGTAAGAAAGCACTCTGATTAAAAAGGTTGGTAACAGGGGAAACGGTTTAGCCCTCCACGAGGCATCAACAAGGACGTTCTGAGAGAGGAATCTGCTCAATGGGAGGAAGCAGAAAAGCTGGCCTGTCCAACCACTCTCCCTGCACAGGGAAACGCTGGCCGAGCTCCCTGCAACCTCTGAAGGGGTTTGGTCCTCTGCCTCCTGAGGTAGCCCGCTTAGAATTCACCTCCCTGAGGCCTCACACCAGAACCCCAGTTCTCACAGTGCAGTATTTCCTCTGGGCTGTGGGAGTGGTACTTTAAACCAAGGTGACTTGTCTTTGAATCAAAACCAACCTGCAGGTGATTCCTGGACTTAGATGAGAGACTTGAGGACTTGCAGGCAGGTATGCAGGCTCTGACTGCCATCCGGGAGCCCTTACCCCATCTCACCTGTGCCTGGCAAATACCTTACCTCTCAGGCTCAGCCATACTGCCTTCTTCAGCTTGAGGTATTTGTTTCCTACTCTGGGACCTCTGCCTCTGTTAGCACTTTTCTCTGTCAGCTCCAGGTCAGTGGCTGTGTTTGGGTCTGGGCCAACCTCTGGCCTGGGAGCCTGACTTTCCATACCCTCCTGTTCCACTGAACAGGCTTGTTCATTGTCCTTCCCCCCAAGTTGGCAGCTTCCTGAGGGCAGTGGCTGGGTCAGCCTGCTCACTGCTGTAGCCAAGGTATCTAGTACTGTGCCTGGCACATAGTAGGTGCTCAGTGAACAATCATGGTAACATTGACCTGGGCTTCCTATGTGTCAGGCATCGTTCTGAGTACTTTACATATATCAGCTCACAAAATCCTCACAACGATACTATAATGTGGGTACTGTTATCATCCCAGTATAGTATGGCAATTAAGAGCATTGATTCTGGCGCTAGATTACCTGGATTTTTGTCCTAGCTCCACCACTTATTTTCTGTGTGATCTTGGTTAAGTTACTTAACCTTTCTGTGCTTCATTGTGAAATGGAGATAACTGTACCTACCTCATAATAGGGTTCCTACATGGTTAAATGAGTTCATTTACATAAAGTGTCTATATATTAGGTACGATTACCATTTTGGTGGCAAAAATTGAGACAGAGAGTTTTGGTAAGTTATCCAAAGTCACACAGCTGAGAAAAGACAAAGGTATGACTTAAACCCAGGCAGTGGGGCTCGGAGTCCTGGCTCCCTCTGGAAGCACAGTAGGGGTCTCTCCTCATCTGAAATCTGCAACTGCGAAGGGTATTTAGGCCTCTTATGCGGGTCTGGCCCCCGTCTGAGCCTATTTTCACCGTGTGAGCGCCGTGCGGGCGCTCCTGTGGGCTGATACTGCACGCTGGGAGGGAGTGGCTCGTCCAGGTCCAGCGGCGCAGCGACTCTTCCTTCGGCCAGCAGGGGTCAGCCGCGGCCGCTGTTGGCGTAGTGAGCCGCTGAGAAGCGCGGAACTCCTGCCCAGACTTGGCGCCGGAAGGACCGTTGGAGGTCATACGCCCTGAGGCTGCACCCAGGCCCCGCGGTACGGAGGAGAGCCCAAGGTTGCCCAGGGGTCCGTGCCAGAGGGGGCCGGGCACCAGAATTCCCTTTGTCCCTGGCTCTTTCCCAAAGCCCAAGAGGCTAGTTCGAGGCGCTCTAGAAACCCGGTTTGGGTCCCTGCAATGTTCCACAGGAGGTCTGCGTGCCTGTCCTGGTTGTACCAGACGTGCTGTGTGACCTTGGGTAGGTCACACCTACCCTGTGTGGTCTTGGGTAGGTCGTCACCCTAGCGTCCGTGCAAGGAAGAGGCCCCGGCGACCGGCTCGTCCTGTGATTTTAGAGAGGGTACTTCTGTTATTACAGTGCTGCCCGGCCATAGGCCGTCCGGAGTCGGCCAGCCAGGGTCAGAGTAAACCCGGGGAGCCACGCGGGCGGTGTCCCAACCCTTCTCAGAGGACGGCGGGGGGCCGGCCCGGAGCATAGCACAGGCGTCCAGCAGGGGGCGCTGCCGCACCGCGCGGCTTCCCCGCGTGTCCTCCCAAGGACAGTGTGGACGCGGCAGCGGGTGGCACAGGGGCTGTGGCTGGCCGAGTCCGCCAGCGCCCACATTACCGTTGCGTGGCCGTGTTCGGAGACACGATCTTGGGCGGCGGGGATGGGAGCGAGTCATTGGCACCCCGCTGGTCTTTAGCGACTTTCTGGTGCACCGTGTGTGGGTGGGGACTAGGGCTGACGGGAGTTTCAGCGAGGAGCGTCGGGAGGTCAGGCCTCGATGTGCGACCTTGAGAGGTCACTCTGGGCCAGTCTGGGCCTCGGTTTCCTGTTTCTCCAAGGGATTTTCTCAAAGAAGCCGAAGGGACACACGTGTGAAAATGCTTTACAAAATCTGAGGCCAAGGCTAGCCGCAAATCGAAAAGCTTTTATTGATAAATAACCATACCGTGCTTACTTAATCCATCTGCCAGCTCTGCACCCTGGTAGCAACCATTTTAGCTTTTTTAGCTTGTATTTTCTGCTGTTTACCTACATAATTAAAAGTAATATGCTTACACTGCTATTTCTTAATTTACCAACTTCAGACATCTATTGTCTTCCTGTTGGAATAAAGGAATTAGTTGGGTTCTGGTCCCATCCTCCTGCCCAGCATATCTGGAGCACTATTTTTAGGTAACTCACTGATCAGCATTCCTATTAAGCAAATGTGGTTCTTTATTTCCCCAAAAGTTCTATCAGAACTGCCCTCCACCTCTCTTCCCCCACAAAAGTTCTGTCACGTTCCGTATTCTGTTTTGGGCTTCCCATACTGCATTGCGCAGTTGTTTGCAGGAACTCTTCTCCAGGGTTTTCTCCCATGTCCCTGTTTCTTGGTCCTCTGTCTTTTTTAGCTTACTCTCTGCCTTTGGAAACTCCAGTTGCTTCCTAAGAAATTGGGCAGAGGTGAGAAATTTTCATATATGTGGACTTAATCTATATTCTACCCTTGTTTTTGGTCAATAATAAAGCTAGGCATAGAGTTATGAGTTGGAAATTATTCTCCTTTAGAATGTCCATGCTCTGCCCAACTGTCTTCTGTACCTACAGTTACTGTTCAGAAGCTTATGCCTTGTGATTTGTGTTTATATGTAACTGCTCTCTCTCTCTCTTTCTCGGTATTTTAGGATTTTCTCTTTATCCTTGGAATTCTGGAATTTCACAATCCATGTCACATGTTGGTGACTTTTGTCATTCATTGTGCTAGGCCCTTCAAAGTGGAGACTTGTGTCCTTCAGTGCCATGAAATTAAAAAAAAAAAATTTCTTTAATAATCTACTTCTCTCTGTGTCCTCTCTGGAACTCCTATGATTTGGATCCCAGACCTCCAGGATTGATCTTCCAGATCTCTTTTTTCTTTTTCCCTTGTTCTTATCTTTCTGTTCTACTCTCTAGATTATTTCCTTGAATTTATGTCTCAATTCTCCTATTGAATTTTATATTTCAGATGTCATATTTTTTAATTTCTAAGAGCCCTTATTTGTTCTGTCTCCCCCTCTCCCCCACCCCAACATAAATACAACCTCTTTATCTCTCTAAGGATATTACTTGGTGATTTTCCCCTCCTGTGCCCTCACTATCTCTGTCTCCTCCAGTTTCTCTGGCTAGTTTATTGTGATCTGTCTTTGGCTCTGTATCCTTTCTAATGGCCGAGGTTTCTCTGATGTTCAGTGGTCCTAGACTTTGTCCATAGTTAAGAACAAGGGTCCAAGAAGCTGACTGGCATTGGGTGCGCTTGGAGGCAGGTGGGCCAGTTTCTCTTTAGGTGGGGTAGGCAGGGCCTGGTCTTTTGGTTGGGGGACACATAATTATTAACAAGGGGAGTTCTTTTCTCTGGCACTGCCCTGTTTCTGCTGTAAGGTAGGAAGGATGTGGTTAGGAGGATGGATATAGGTAAGAGGGGTGGATTCTGGAGCCAGACTACCTGGGTTTGAATCTCAGCTCTGCCCTTAGTAGCTATATGACCTTGACAAGTCACTTGATCTCTCTGTGCCTCAGTTTCCTACCTGTAAATTAAACCTATAAGGATATTACCCTATGGGTTTTTGCATTCATATACATAAATCTCTTAGCCTGCAGAGACCCACATAGTGGTGGGTCTGGGGGTCACTATCTATAGCCACATTCTCTATAGAGTAGGGAAGAGGGCTGTGGAGTCTAACTGTTCCCTAGACAGATTTTCAGCCCTTTCCAGCCTCAAAATCTCATCCCCTACCACCTTACCCCCTCTCCCCATGTCATTGGTACACCTTCTGCAGGTCTTATCTAGGTCAGTAGAAAATAGTGCAAGTTTAGTTTGTTGAAAAAATTATTTCAAGCCAGAAGTCATTAAAAAATGAAACCTATTGTAAACATTTTATTTTAACTTAAAATCTACAGATGCCTACTCCCTTTTGTTTGAGTGTGGGTCTGTTAACTGGAATTCTGTAAGGTCTTTCTTGCACAAACCTTAATGCATAAAGCATTGTCTATCATTTCCTGGTTCAGCTTCTTTATAGTGCAGCTAGCACTTAAAGGAACTTATGGAATGATCTGAATACAGATTCCTTCTAGATTTATATCATTTCCTCCCAATCTGTTACAATTGCTTGTCTGTAACTCATCTGAACTTTTTTTTTTTTTAAATAGCAGTCTGCCTTCACTGAGTATTTGAAGGGATTCAACTTAGTTTTCATAAAACAACTCCCTTTTTGCAATCATATTTTATTGGTTTATTAATATAAATTGAGTCACATAATTACAAAAGCAAGTATAACTGGCATAAACAGGTTTGGGAATAAGCAATTGTTTCTGGGGAAGCAGACAGATTAACTAGAGGGGATGAACATGGGCATTTGCAGGAACATTCTACCAGACAAGGGACTCCAGCCCGTAAAGCTTGTACAGAGAACGGTGAGTGTGGCTGTTCTGAGCGTCCTCACTGGGTAGTGGAGCACGAGAACTTAGGTTGTGTTGTGGGCTCCAGCATTCTGCCAAATAAATACCACTCACTCTTCCTTCCCCTTTCCATCTTAAAGAGATTTGTTGAACCCTCTCATCCATGAACGACTCTTCTTCCTTTCTTCCTGTCCTCTGTGTTTATATCTTCTCTTTTCCTTACTGTCATTTTCAGGAGAGGAGGTATAGAGAGGGAGAAAACATAAGCATTAAAGTTCAAACTGCCATTTTTATCCAGACAGTTCTCTGATCTAAGAATCTCAACATCCAGGGAGCAGCAGGCCTATTATTATCTTCACAAAGGTCACACAGCTACACTGACAGAAGCAAGTTTCAAACTCGGGTCTGTTAGAGGCTGTAGTGGATACTGTGGTGCTGTGCCCAGATCCCCTCTCTTTGGCTGACACACAATCCCCTTGCGGCTGGGAATATTGGTTGCTAGTGGCTCACTAGAAATTGCCCTTCTCTGTAGAAACTGCCTCATCCTAGTGTGTGCTTCATCTTGGTGATTGCTCTGGCCAATGCCTGGCTGATGGAGGGATATAAAAGTTCAACCCACTTTCCTCAGTTTGGAAAATTCTGAGGGGCCATCTCAGCTTCAGAGCTTTCTGTGGGATCATTTGCAATTCATTGTGGGTCAGCTTGTCCCTCTGCCCAGTTAAGGAGTGGCACCAGAGAGCACTCCCCAATAAGCCTTTTGCATACAACTTCTCACTTCAGAGCCTGTTTCTGGAAGCCCAATGTAAGGATCTTCTAGATAGTGGAGACCCAGAGCTCCCAGGCCATCTTGGGGCATGATACATCAGCACATGGAAAACAGGGCTGAGGATGGTTGTTGCAGAACTCAGGAACCAGTGGGGACTGATGTTCCTGCAGGAAGGGCAGGGACAGTGGGTCCCCTGGTGTAGTTGGAGGGCAGGGCGGTCTGTGGTTGGGTGAGGTGGCTGAGCAGGTCCTGGAGGGATTTGCAGTCAGTGGGGAGTCATAAGAGGGTTTTACATAAGGAGTGACTCAGTCAGATCTGGGACTGAGTAAGATGAACTCGACTCCAGGATGGATAGGAGGGGGCTGTGTGAGGGCAGGGAGGGCAGTGAGGAGGCTGCTATGGTGGGCCAGGAGAGAGAAGATAAAGGCCTGGACCAGGACAGTGAGGATGCAGAGATGGTGCTTAGTGACTGACTGCTTCCCATCCAGCATCCCAAACCCTACTACCTGCTCTTTCTCTGTACTTCCTAATGTGCCACATCATTAACTTACTTGTTATGGTTATTGTCGGCCTCCCTCCACTACAATGTAAGCTCCACAGGGGGCAGGGGTTTTTGTCTGTTTTGTTCACTGACATGCTTTCAACAATAGAAGAGTGGCTGGCGCATGGGCAGGTGTTCAGTAAATAATGGATGGATCCTTGTGAGGTGTAGAGGATTGGGACATGGCATCAGGTTGGGTGCCTGGAGGGATGGTAGGGGCTCCCCGATGTGAGGTCAGGAGGAGGGGCTCCATTTTGTAGGTGCTGAGGGGTAGGGATGGGAGGTAGAGAGAGTTGCAAGTGCTGATGTCCAGCAGGTCTGAATCCCCACTGACTTGAATTGTTCAATCTTGCTAGGAGCTACAGATTTTCCATAGGATGACCAGAGGGTTTGTGGTGAAAAAAGTCTTCAGTAGGTTCCTAGTTTAAAATGCTACTTGCTCTTCCCGTAAGAGGCCTGAGGTGATCTCTGAAAATGGTTCGCTATTCACTTGACCCAGAAAACCCGACAAAATCATGCAAATCAAGAGGTTAAAATCTTCGTGTTCATTTTAAGAACACACGTGAAACTGCCCAGGCCATCAAGGGTATGCATATCCAAAAAGCCACCAAATATCTTAAAGATGTCACTTTGCAGAAGCAATGTGTGCCGTTCCGACGCTACAACGGTGGAGTTGGTAGGTGTGCCCAGGCCAAACAGTGGGGCTGGACACAGGGTCGGTGGCCCAAAAAGAGTGCTGAATTTTTACTGCACATGCTTAAAAATGCAGAGACTAATGCTGAACTTAAGGGTTTAGATGTAGATTCTCTGGTCATTGAGCACATCCAGGTGAACAAAGCCCCCAAGATGCGGCATAGAACTTACAGGGCGCATGGTCGGATTAACCCATACATGAGCTCTCCCTGCCACATTGAGATGATCCTCACTGAAAAAGAGCAGATTGTTCCTAAACCAGAAGAGGAAGTTGCACAGAAGAAAAAGATATCCCAGAAGAAACTGAAGAAACAAAAACTTATGGCCCGGGAGTAAATTCTGCATAAAATACATGCAAATAAAAGTAAGAACAGAAAAAAAAATAATAAAATGCTACTTATCTTTTGCTTCCCTGGCCCAATCCCTCTAAGCTGAGAACCTTCAGCCCTGAGCTCTGCTGGTGGCTGTACCATGAATGAGCTCTGTGCCTGGTGGGCTACTTCAGCTCTCTGAGCCTCAGTTTCCCTCTGTCAGGTGAGGTGAATTGTGTACTCTGAGAAGCCCTCCTGGTCCCCTTGCCAAGGTCGCCTCCCTTCTCTGATGGTGTCCAAGGTACCAAATGCTGTGTCACATTTGAGTCACAATGGGACTAGGGAAGCTGTTGCAGATACAGACCTGACTTATAGCCAGGAAGCACAGGGAAGACATAAACACTTGCTCTCCCAGATAGGAAACGTAAAGGATGGAGCTCTCCATGGCAGTGTTGGAACTTGTTTGTTTGCTTAGTTTTGAAGTTTTTCTTAAGTGATCCAGTGATGCTCTTTCCAAGATGCACTGATTTTGGATGGGTGTTTGTTTGTTTGTTTATTTATTTATTTATTTATTTTAAACTTTATAGTTTATTGTCAGGTTGGTTTCCATATAACACCCAGTGCTCTTCCCCACAAGTGACCTCCACCAAGACCTGAATGGGTGTTTAAATGAGGAAGTGTAGCATCTCAAAGTCAATGTGTGCAAAATTCAACTCATCACTGTTTCTCCCAATCTGTTTCTCATATTCTCTTAATGGTATCACTATCCTGCACCTGAAAGATTGTGACCACCTCCTGCTTCTTCATTTTCTTTCTCTTGTTGCTGCTGCTGCTTGGAAAGATCTTTATTTTGCCTTTGCTCTTTGCAAGAAGTTTTATTATAGGAAATTCAAACTCCTACAAAAGTATAATAACATATGTGAGAATAATGAACACCCATGTACCTATCACCCAGCTTCAGAGGTTGTCAACCCGTGGCCTATCTTGTTTCATCTACTCCTGCCCCATCATGCCCCCATATTATTTTAAAACAAAGCCTAGACAGCATGTCATCATGTGTATACACTTAAGGATGCATTAAAATACATAACTATAGAAATAAGCCAGTCACAAGAAGACAAGTACTGTATGATTCCATTGATATGACATACTTAGTCAAAATCAGAGACAGAAAGTAGAATGGTGGGTTGCCAGGGGCTGGAGGGAGGGGAGAATGGGAATTAATTGTTTAATAGGTAGAGAGTTTCAGTATTACAAGATGGAAGGAGTTATGGAGATGGATGGTGGTGATGGTCACTCAATATTATTTATTTATTTATTTATTTAAAATGTATTTCTTTATTTTGAGAGAGACAGAGAGTGCATGAGCAGGGGAGGGACAGAGAGAGAGGCAAAATCTCAAGCAGACTCTGTGCTGCCAGTGCAGAGCCCAAGTGGGGGCTTAAATTCATGAAACTATGATATCATGATCTGAGCTGAAATCGAGTCAAATGTTCAACCAACAGAGCCACCCAGACACCCCATTATGAATGTATTTAATACCACTATGTTAAAAATGGTTAAGATAGGGGGCACCTGGCTGGTTCAGTCAGTTGAGCATCTGACTCTTGATTTCAGCTCAGGTTATGATCCCAGGGTCGTGGGATTGAGCCCTGCATCCGGCTATGTGCGGACTGTGGAGCCTGCTTAAGATTCATTCTCTCTTTCCTTCTGCCCCTCTCCCCTGCTCTTGCTTTCTCTAACATTACAAAAAAAAAAAAAGATTAAGATGGTAAATTTTGTGTCATGTGTATATCACCACCACAAGAAAAAATACATAACTACAATGTCATTACCATACCTAAAAAAACAACAAAAATTCCTTAATATCGCCAAATATATAGTTAGTGTTTAAATTTCCTAGGTTATTCATAATGTAATTTCTTTTGCACTTTGACTCAGAATCTAAACAAGTTCCATATGCTGCCATTAGCTGAGAGTATCTCTTAAATCTCTTTTAATCTGTAGGATAGCCCTTCCTCCTATTTTTCCCCAGCTATATATTTGTTGAAGAAAGTGGTTGTTCATCCTGTAACCCACATTTGTACTTTGCCGCTTGCATCCATAGTGATATTTGATATGTTCATTTGGCCCTTGTATTTCCTGGATATCAGTAGTTAAAACTAGAGCCCTCATCAGCTTTTATTTGTGAGCAAGAAAACCTCATAGGTGGCGGGGTGAACTTTTACCATGAGGCACAACAATGTCTAGTCATCGTGTCTGTTTTTTTGTTAGCAGCCATCCAGCATCATTGCCTAGATCAACTACTTCTTCAGAGTTTGCACAGTAGTGGTATTCTAGTTCCATTACGTTTTATTTGCTCTTTAGCTGGACTTCTTTATAGAGTAACATCCTCTCATTAACTATTTGGATATGCCGAGGTACAATTCATACAGGAAAAGCAGGATAAGAGCTTGATTCTTTCCATTTATATTTAGTTTTTTAAATAACGAGTTACTTCCTTAGCATTAGCCAAAGGTGACCAGTGAGATGATTTTGTATCATTATGAATTCATGGGTCTAAATAAGTGTGACATGTTTCAATCCATTTCAGTTTTTATCTTTATTGACGCTCAAATGATCCCATCCCATCTTTGGTTAATGGGAACCTCTTCAACTTGGCTCCTGAGTCCTTTTGATTGTGACCTCAGTAGTTTCTACTAGCTTCCTTGCTTTCTCAGATAACAAGATGTTCCATTTCGTATGTTTCCTGTTCCAGACTTACAATCAGCCATTTCTTCAAGAGCTTGGAGCCAAAGGGGGCTTCAGTAGGTTCCTAGTTTAAAATGCAACTTGTCTGTTGCCTCCCTTTCTTTCTAATGGGAAATGGTATTTGGAGCCACAGTCTGGGTACTAGGGTTTACAGTATCTTTAATATTACATTTGATATCTATAAAGTGTGTACCATATGTATATTTATGAAGTATTATAAAATGGCTACCCATCAGCCACCACCCAACTTAAGAATTGGAATATAATCAAAAACAGTTCATCTTGTATGTGTCACTCCTTTATCTCAGCCCTTAGCCTCTGTCTGAGGGGGTGGATTGTGTATTTATCATTCTCTTGCTTAAAAAAAGTTTTATCACATATGCGTGTGTCCTTAAATATGTGTTCAGTTTATAGTTTGTTTTTGAGCTTTATAAGAGTGATGTCGTAAAGTTGTTCTGTGACTTGCCTTGATTTTACTAAATGTAAATAAAAATAAATCTTAGAAATATCCTTCATTTAAAAATTTTTTTTTAATGTTTATTTATTTAAAAAATTAAAAAAAATGTTTTATTTATTTTTGAGAGAGAGAGAGACAGTGTGAGCAGGGGAGGGCCAGAGAGAGAAGGAGACACAGAATCCAAAGACAGGCTCCAGGCTCTGAGCTAGCTGTCAGCACAGAGCCCGACACGAGCCTCGAACCCACGAACCATGAGATCATGACCTGAGCCGAAGTCGGACACTTAACCGACTGAGCCACCCAGGTGCCCCAATGTTTATTTTATTTTTGAGAGAGAAAGAGAGACAGAGATGCAGGGAAGGGGCAGAGAGAGAGGTGACACAGAATCCAAAGGAGGCTCCAGGCTCTGAACTGTCAGCACAGAGCCCAATGTGGGGCTCCAACTCACGAACTGCATTATCATGACCTGAGCCAAAGTCGGATGCTTAACTGACTGAGCCACCCAGGTGTCCCTGTATCCTTTGTTTTTTAAAGTTATAGTTCATTTCATTTATTTTCAATGATATATAATACTACATTGTGTGACTATATCATAATTTATTTTATTCATTCTCCTGTTTGTGGACATTTGAGTTCCCTCAGTTTTTGCTATTATAGATATTCTGCTAAGATAAGCATGTCCCTGGTACACATGGGCAAGAGTTTGTCTAGGGCAGTGGTTATCAAACATTTTAGCTTCAAGATCCCAAAGAACTTTTGTTTATGTGAGTTATAGCTATAGATATTTACTATATTAGAAATTTAAAACAATAACCATTTTATTTGTTAATTCATTTTCAAATGCCATAACAAACTCATTATATGTTAACATAAATTGTATAAATGAAAAATAATTGTATTTTCTGGGACAAATTGAGAAGAACGATATAGTTTATTTTTTAAAATTTTTAAAAATGTCGATTTATTTTTGAGAGAGAGAGAGAGAGAGTGCGTGAGAGAGAGCAGGGAAGGGGCAGAGAGAGAGGGAGCCACAGAATTTGAAGCAGACTCCAGGCTCCGAGCTGTTAGCACAGAGCCTGACGCAAGGCTTGAACCCACGATCTGTGAGATCCTGATCTGAGCCAAAGACAGATATTCAACCGACTGAGCCACCTAGGTGCCCCCAAATGATATGGTTTTAAATGTTGACAAATCTCTTTAATGTCTGGCTTCAAAGAAGGCAGTCGAGTTCTCATACCTGCTTCTGGGTTCAGTCTGTTATGATATCTCACATCACAGGCTCTGAAAAACTTCACTGCGTACTCATGAATTGAGAGTGAAAAAATCATATAAAAGCCTTTCAAATATATTACAAAAATAGTTTTGACCCTATGGATCCCCTGAAAGTCTCAGGATCCCTGTACTACACATTGAGACTTGGGTTTGGTCATAGTCTGGAATAATCAGTGGCCTGCTTCAGTTCTGACTAGGGGGGTCCAGCTTGTGCAAGTGAAGGACTGCTCCCCATGGCCCAGCTCAGTTCTCAGCACTGGGTTTGGGGCCTTAGCTGCATTTAAAAATCTGTGTAACTGAGTCATTCTTTTTTATTATTGTTTGTGTTCTTCTCTCAGGGACTTGAAGGAGAGAGGTAAAGGCAGGACAGGGTTTGGGTACAATAATGTTCAGTGGTGCTTGGATTCACCCTAATACCAGTAGTGTCCCTTGACCCATTAGGATAAACATGCCCAGTGCTTATCCAAGTGGGCCTTAAATCTCACTGGGTTCTTGGTCCCATTCTGCTGAGGAGAGATTTTATATCACCACCACCAGCATCACCATTATCATCATCGGCAAATAGCTTCTGTTTACTGAGCATACCATGTGGACCAGGTCTTGTGTCCTGGGTTAGGTACTTTATATGCAATAGTTTGTTGGATCCTTGAATGACTTTACAGATCAGGTATTATTATCCCTGGAGAGAGACAAGTGAGGGAATGGAAGCTCAGGGGAAGTGACTTTCCCAAAGTCACACACCTGCTGATCTATGGAGTGGAAGGTAGAGCCCAGTGCTCACACAACTTGGTACAGGACTATGAGTGGCCAGAGCAGGGGTCAGCATCCCATGGCTAATGTGGTCTTGGGCTTTTTGAGAGAAGTTGAGGTCAAGTGGAGGTTCAGTTCCCAGGGCCAAAGTCTGCAGACTTAGCTGGCTCATCTAAATTATAGGCCACCACAAAAGCCACTTGCCCTCCCCTCAGGGAACTGTTTGCTTCCTCTAGTAGGCTTCTGGAGCCCACTGGGTATGGAAGCAGGAAGGGAGCTGGCAGGGTCTGTGTGGTCCAGGGTTCACCACCTAAGCTTGCTGTGCCTCAGTTTCTTCTTCTGTAAACTAATTCCAGGACTATCTCTGCTTCTTTCTCAGAACTTTTGTGAGGAAGAAACAGTGCTAAACAACAACCTTCATCCATTTACTGCCTATATGTCAGGTCCCAATGCAGTCTTTATACCTTATCTCATTTAATCTTCACAACAACCCTGTGCATGAAGTATTTTATTATCTCCATTTTGCAGATGTAAAAACTGAGGCGTGGAGAAGCTGTGTGACTTGCCCAAGATCTCTGAGCTGGGGAGTAGTAGAGCTGGGGTTTGATCCCGGGTCTCTTTGGGCTGCTAAGAATTTTGTAATGGTAATGATGGCAGTGTGTGATGATGTGTGTTATGGTTTCACGTGAATATGGGCTCTGGGCAATGCTGGTTTGCAATGAGCCAAGCCATTTGCAAGGAGACCGGGCAGGGTGGGTCAGACCAGCTGGTGATGTTATATTTGCCAAAAGATGTGACAGAGAAGAGAAATACAGGGTGGTGGGACGGTGGGTATTGGCAGAGGCAGCACACAGCTATCGGGCACCTGCTCTATGCTCTGAAGTCTGGCAGTGGAGCTGACCTTATCTCACCCTTAGGGTGCTCAGTCAGAGGGCACAGACATCCCACCAGACACCAGTCAAGTGCTATGTTCTATTAGGATGCAGAATTTGCATTCTAAGAAATCTGTGTTTATAAGAAATGGAATTATAGAGACAATTGCTTCAATGGGGCAAAAGAGGTTAAGGGCTGGATAGTTTTGGACTTGCCATAACAAAGTTATTTTTCCTTCAGGAATGTCAATAATAAAGGTGCTTTTATAGCTCTAAGTGTATGGCTGTAAAACCTGAACATCACAGAGCAAATCCAGCCTTAGACATTCCCACGCTTTTGCTCAAGAGGAACATCTTTTCTTTTTCTGCCCCCCTAGCACTGTCACTAGGGCAGACTTTTTTCACCTTCCATTCATCTTGACCATCCACTGCTGGAGAACCAAGGGCCAAGCCCCGCTCAATAAAGCATGCCAATGACATCGGACACTGCCAGCTCCAGTCCCTGCCATCCCCTTCCCTAGTTCCCCTGTAGCAGACTCTTTCTCTCCACTGTGAACTGCTCAGTGCAAATTGCACTTTCTAATTAAAGGACCACATCATATTGAATTTATGCTTAAAAAGCTTACCATAAGAGAAATTCTTACCTGGTATAATGACAGAAATGAGAGCATGTGGAGGTAGTGTTGTGGCACAATTAAGAGTGAGGACTCTGGAGCCAGTCTTTGTGGTTTGAAATTCTAACTTTGCCACTTACTAGCTGTGTGGCCTTGGGCAAGTCACTTAGCCTTCTGTGTTTCATCTCTAAAATGGGGAGAATGGTAGCATCCATGGTTGTAAGGGTTCAAAGAGGTAGTGATTGTAAAGTCTTACACAAAGCCTGGGACATAGTGAGCACTCAATACATGTTGGTTCTCTAACAGTGCAGAGGGAGGAGAGGTCCATTGAGTCTGGGGTGTGGGACATGGGGAGCGAAGAAAGTCACTGGGGAGGAGGGGAAATGAGCTGGGCTGAAGGGTGAATGGGATTGGACAAGAGGATGAGGCAGAGGCTCTTTTGAGGCCCCCAAACAAGTTGGGTGGAGGGATGTTGGAGGGAGAGGAGGAGGGGTTGGGTGCAGAAGACCAGTTAGGGCTGTTGCAGGGATCTAGAAAGGAGGTAATGAGGCCAGCACTTAGCCACAGTCATGAGAATGGCGAGGAGGGGTGGCTTCATGAGAAGACACCTGTATTCCATGATCCTGTTGCCCAGTGCCCTGGAGCATGTACAGGAAATACATGTCTAATCTGTTGGGATACACTCTATTTACAGACACGAAACTGACAAAGGTAACTTTCAATTGTCAAAACTTGGGAGTGAGCTGGCCTGGGTTATCCTCGACTAGCCTTCTATGGACTTGAACACTGTCATCTATGTCATCCCATCTCTGCTCGCTGTCACTCTCACTCTCTTCTTCCACGCCATGTTTCATCTTTGCTTCTCACTGCATTTGACTGCAGTCTGTCATGCAGGTTGGCCCCACCAGGCTAGAATCATAGCTGAAGCCAGGTCAGACTTATATTCCCACATTCCAGCAACAAAGAGGTATAAATGTCTGACTATGGCTTAGAGCAGTGGTTCTCACGCTTTAGTGTACTCAGAATCACCTTGTGGGCTTGTTAGAACACAGATTGCTGGGCCCCCAAATTTCTGATTTAGTATGTGTATTAGCTTGCGAGGGCTGCATAATAAAGTACCACACGTTGGGGTGGCTTAGACAACAGAAATTTATTTCTATACACTTCTGGAGACCAGAAGTCTGAGATCAAGGTATTGGTAGGGTTGGTAGTTTTCTTCTAAGGGCCTCTCTACTTGGCTTATAGATGACTGTCTTCTTCTGGTGTTTTCACATGGTCTTTGCCCTGTGTGTGTCTGTGTCCTAATCTCTTCTTCTTTTAAGGACACTAGTCATGTTAGATTATGGCCTACTTCAACGACCTCATTTAAACTTAATTACCTCTTTAAAGACCCTGTCTCTGAATACAGTCACATTTTGAGTACTGGGAGTTAGGACTTCAGCATATGACTTTAAGGGGGACACAATTCAACCTATAACTGTAGGTCTGGGGTGGAGCCTTAGAATGTGCATTTTTAAGAAGTTCCCAGGTGATGCTTGTTCAGGGGCCAACCACACTTAGAGAACCACTGGCTGAGAGTGGTTACCTCTCTCCCTGGTATGTATGCATTTGGACGGGAGCAGACTTGGGCTCCAAGAATTATAATTTCAATGGAAAGGAATGCCATATACTTATAACTGGCAAATGAGGGAGGAGTAGAGCTGGGGAACTTTTTGGCATTTCCCAAATTACATGATGCTTGTATTATGGCTTTTCAGTAGCATGTGGAAGAAGAAGGGCTAAGATTTTCACATTGAAGACATCATGAATCCAATCCTGGCTTTGTCCTTTCTAAGTCAATTTTGAGCAAGCCACATAAGAACTCTGGGTTTCAAGTTCCTCAACTCATCCATAAAATGGGAGTGAAAATAATACCTGCAGGGTAGTTGGAGTTAAATGTAATAATTTATGTAAAGGACCTGGCACTTAATATATGACAGCTATTACTGTTGTTGGTGGTGTTTTTTTTTAAATTTTTAAATGTTTATTTATTTTTGAGACAGAGAGAGAGGGAGACACAGAATCTGAAGTAGGCTCCAGGCTCCGAGCTGTCAGCACAGAGCCTGACGTGGGGTTCAAACTCAGTAACTGTGAGATCATGACCTATGCCAAAGTTGGATGCTTAACTGACTGAACCACCCAGGCACCCTTGTTGTTTTTTTAGTGTTCATTTATTTATTTTGAGAGAGAGAGTTCTAGCAGGTGAGAAGCAGATGGGGGTGTGTGTGGAGAGAGAATCCCAAAAAGGCTCTACACTGTCAGTGGAGAGCCCACTGTGGGGCTCAAGCTCATAAACTGTGAGATCGTAACCTGAGCCGAATTCAAGAGTCTGATGCTTAACTTACTGAGCCACTCAGGTGCCCCTGTTATTTTTTTATTAATCCATTTGCTCATCAAATATGTGACTTAGGGGTCAGAATGAATGAGATGTAGTTCCCCGGCCTGGAACCTACCTGTGTGTCCTTGGGCCCCACCTAACATGTTTGAAAAGAAGGTGCTGGCGAGGATGTGGAGAAACGGGCACCCTCCTACACTGTTGAGGGTGAGAGGGTGAGAGGACCATGGGGAGGGGAAGGAGGGAAAAGAGGGAGAGGGAGGGAGACAAAGCACAAGAGACTCTTGAATACTGAAAACAAACTGAGGGTGGAAGGGGGAGGGGGAAAGGGAAAGGGGTGTGATGGTCATGGTGGAGGACACTTGTGGGGAAGAGCACTGGGTGTTATATGGAAACCAACCTGACAATAAACTATAAAGTTAATAATAATAAAAAAAAGAATTGAACAAGAACCAGAAAAGAAAAAAAAAAAAGCAAAGAAGGTCTCTCTTCTACTGCCCCCAATCGTGATTGTTCTGAGGACCAACCAAGATAATGTGAAGACGAAAAATTGACTAAACTATGATGTATAGTGGAAAGCACTCATAATAGGAGTAAGTACCGGACTCATAGCAATTCCTTCTGCTCTAATAATAGTGTCAGCGCTATGTAACTCCAGCCACCTGGTCAGAAGTGCACCCCTAACTCAGCTAGGCCAGTCAGAGGGCTTCCTGGGGATTTTTCAAAGGAAAATCCTAGATCTTCTCTGATAGTGGGAGTTGTTGGATGTGAGGTTTGGGAGGAGTAGGTCATCACGTTTCATGCCATATGGAAGAAGCCAGGTCTTTGTTGAATGCAATGATGCTGATATGCAGAGAGAGGCCAGGTGGCATCTGAGCCATGGGTCCTGTGGTTCCCAAGTCCCAGCTGTGCTTCAGACATGAGAGAAACCCCAGTATCCTTCCCCCTTTTATCTGGGCAAGTTTCAACTGGGTTTCCTACACCTGTAACCTTGACAAATATATTATCATTCAACAAGTATTTATTGAACATCTATGCTGTGCTAGCCACCGAGCTAGATGCTAGCCAAATGCTGTGACAGATTGCCAAGACTGTTTTCACTACCCTGGGCCTGTTCTGCCTGCCTCCTCTTCACTCCTTAGCGGGAAACTGCAGAGTCAACCACCATCCCTTGCTTTGCCAGACCTCAGGGCAAAATCCCAGTATCATAGAATCTCGGTCTCTTGGAGTTAGTGACCCAGATGATGATTAAATCTTAATTCTCACCAACTTTAGTGAAAACCCTTGTGTGACAGATATGAACCCCTCTCAGCTCATACTGTGGGGTGACTTTTCCACACTCCTCACTGGGCCTTGGGATAGAGATCAAAGAACATTTCAAGGAAGTCTTCTCATTTTTAGCCACCACTGCAAATTGGAAGCAGTTTGGCATTTGTTTAAAAATGCAGATTCCTGGGCCATGCCTGAATCATCCAAATCAGAATCTTTAGGGACAGAACCTGGGGATCAGTATTTTTAAAAAGCTTCAGAAGTGTATGTCATACAGCCAGTCTCTAGGCCTCTATGGGGGAGGCCCCTGTGTCCCTCTCCTCCTCTAAAAGCTAGAGGAGCTGGACAAGGAGGGGCCAAGGGACATGACTCAGAGGGGGAAGAACTAGTAGGGCTCAGGGCAGGGACAGACTGACCTGGGCATATTGCATCCCCTCTCTGAACCTTGTTTCCTGATCTGATAATCAGGATTGATGATTAACTTCTGCTTCATGGAGTTGTTATGAAGAAGAATTTTTTTTCCTCCCGGGGTTAGGCTTCCTCCCACAGAGGAAAGTGAAGCCCCCAGGAAGGCAGGGATTTTTCTTGTATTCCCCACAGGGCTGGGGATGCATATGGTGTCCCGTGGATGCCTGTTGATGGGGCATCCCCTCCTCTCCATCTCCACTGCCATCAGGTAAGTTGTCATTCTCTGCCACCTGGGCTGTAGCCCCAGCCTCCTCCTGGGTCTTGCCAGTTCCTCTCATAGGTCATGCAGGGAAGAAGACTGGCCCTTCCAATGGCTCCTTCTTAAAGCTGCACAAGGTTCCATAGGCACTCTGTCTGGGCGCCCCCACCCCCTCCTTGTACCTGGGGCCTCTGTTGCCTAGGCATTCTGGGTCAGTCCCCAGTTGGCTGCCTGGGGATTCCTTCAGGCTTGGTTTCTTCCACCTGTTAATCTCTGTCCTCCAAAGGGGCTAGTGCTGGATGATATAGACCCTGGTCTAGACCTCAGCTCCAGAGCTTCCTGAACCCTGGTTTGAAACAGAGTGAGCCAAGAAGAGACACTTGGAATCTTGGGGTGAAATTCCTAGGTAGGTGGTCTGAAGCAAATTGCCTGTCCTTTCTGGGGGCCTCCTTGACCCAAGTCTCCTTGGGTGTCAAAAGCAAGGATGCTAGGACTGGTAGGATTGTGAAGGTTAGAAATACTGTAGATGCAATCCTTGGCAAAGAGAAGTTGTTCAATGAATGGTAGCACATATTTTTACTTGGGTATGTACACCTGCCTCCCTCACTAAGCTGGGAGCTCTCTGAGGGCAGGACTGTGCTTTTATGTAATATAATAGTTCTGTCTACTGAGAATTTCTTATTAACTGAGCAGAACTTCCACAGATTAAACAGTTATACTTATTTCATAGGGTTGTATGTGGATTAAATGAAGAGGTTTGTCCCCATTTTCCAGATGAGGAAACAGCCTCAATTAGGTTAACATTCTTTGTTTGTAGCTTTGTATTTCTCTGTCCCTGCACAGGGCCTCACACAGGTCAGACACTTGAATGGCTGAAATTGTAGTACGTGGCATAGCAGTGACTTGGCCCTGTTCATAGGGCATGTGGGAGAGACTCAGGCTTCCCAACCCCTTCCCTTCTCTTTCCTGGCCTCCCTGGCAGAAAAGGAGGGTGTGAATCCATTGTTGGGCTGGCAGTGAGGGCCTCCAAAGCCCATCAGAACCCCCACCCACAGTGGGGGGGGGGACATTCCAAGGAGCTGAAGAGTGATCTATGAAGGTCAGAGTCAGATTAAAGTGGGAGGTGGCATGGGGAATGGTAATGAAAATGTGCAAAATCCTGCCTCTGCTCTAATTAACAGCGTTTTCTGTTGATGGCCTCAGTGGGCAGAGCAGCTCTGTGCTCCCTTGCCTTCTTCTGGTTGTTCCTCTTATTGTCCTGTTTTCCCATAGAACTCTCCAATTGTGGAGCCACACTTGTTTCATTTTACACAGGGGGCCACTGAGGCCCACAGAAGGAAAAGACCCACTCAGGGGCACACAGCCTGTGCATGAGGAGAGCCAGGTATAATAGACTTAGTGCTCTACTTGAGGTCAGACAGACTGTGATCCCTTCCATCACTGGCAGCACCATGACCTTGGACAAGTTACTTTAGCCTCTCTCAGCCTCAATTTGCTTATTTTAAAATGGGAATATTAATTGTGTCTATTCCATTAGGGTTGCTGTGGGGATTAAATGAGGAAATGAATGCACCTTGTCTAGCACAGTGCCTGGCAAGGATAGATGTTTCAAAATGTGGGTTCATTTGCCTCTTTGATCTTTGTCTCTTTACTTTTTTTTCTTTTTTTTTTTTCAACTGACCAAACTCTCTTTCAGCTCACCTTTTCTTGTTTCTCAGGCTTTTTATATATCAGCCTGTGGTTCTGCTACATAGTTCTTGTTTTCAGAAGCAAATGAGTAGAAAGAGAGTTCAATGGGCAGCTCAGAACCTCAGTAATCACATCACAAAAAATCCATCTCAAAGGAGACAGATAATTGACCCACAGGAACATGCTGGTTTCTGACTTCATTTAGTGTGTGCAAGAGCTGAGGGAAGAAAACTGAATGGAGAGCTGGGAGACAGACGTTCAAGATCCAGCTCTGCCACTATGTGGCTGTGCAATTCTGGGCTAGTCCTTCCCCGCTCTGAGCCTCAGCTTTGGGAGCAGGCCAGGAGAAATTCTGATACTCTGAATTTCTAATTTTATTCTAATTGTATGTTTCAAGGAGGAGCAACTAGGCCCTGGATGGGATGTGATGAATGGATGTTCTTAACAAGAAGCAGAAATCATTTGTGTTGGGAGCTGTACTTCAGATCAGAGTGACAGGGTACATGGCCAGGCCATATTTTCCAGCAGATTAAGTTGAAAGCTGTGGCCCAAGACTCTGAAATATGAAGAAAAAAGGAGAAGATGACAGGATATTTTTTCAAAGAAATATTTTCAGCCAAACGATGCAGCAGATGACTTCCAGGAATTCGTTCTTGTTTTCAGTCGAAGATGAAGAGGTCAGAGCCTTCAAGGAAACAAGAAGCTGTAGGATGGAGTGAGGGAGTCTGGCCCAGGTGGCTCTGGGCCATTTGCTGAATTCCTCTGAGCCCCAGTTTCCTCATCTCTAAAATGAGGCTTATCTTTCCACCTACATTGGTCATTTCAGGGATTAAGTGAAATTTGGAGTGTGACAACATAGCTGTCTCATAGCTCATGATCCCTGACTAGGAAGATCTGAGTTCTAGTTCTGGTCCTGACAGGGTGTGGCTGTCCAGGGGGTCAAAGAGGTAATGGGGGGGAGGGATTGCCAGTTTCACGACAGGAAGTTAAGATTTCCATTTTAGACCAAGAATGTGGCCAAGATGATAACCTACCATTTTGTCTCTTTACATTTACTTATTGAACTCGTATTTACTGAATACACATCATGTACCTAGCATTTTGCTGGTTGCTGGGGTGGACAACAGCCCCCTCTACAATGTGGAAAAGCACCTCCAATCCACAGGCTCCTCTCCACCCTGGGCCAGCCCTGTGCAGCTGCTGCCAAGCAAAGAATGGGTGCAGCATCCTCCCCCGCCCCCTGTATCCAGACAAGCACCACATCTAGCCCATCCATTCTCCTGCTATCACCCACACTGACCCTCCTCCTGCTGTACTGTTTGAGACTAGCACCCTATGTCAGAAAGCCAACATCAACCTCCTTCCTACATTTCCAATCCAGGTTCCACATACCATCCAAGCAAGCCTTCTAAGACTCAAAACTCTTCAGTGGCTTCCTTTTGCCCTCAGCAGAAAGGACACAGCACTTTGTGTGGCTAGCAGAGACCCTGTGTCCTGCCCTGCCCACTTCAGCTTCATCACACATGACTCCTTCAGATCCTGGCAGTTCATGATGGGCTGTTTCAAGCCTCTTTGGCATTTCTGGGCACTCTCCCTCTTCTGGATTTCATGCCTTGTGCCAGCATCTACTCAATTTTGACCATCACCTTTTCTATCAGGACATTCCTGAGTTTCTCTCAGCAGAGCTGACTCCTTTTATCAGCTGTAGAAATAGTCGTGGAGAAAGGAAGTGACCACCCAAGGTCACAAATGAAATGTGACACAGGCCCTCTATATTTGTCCGTAGGGGCTGCCACAGAATACACAGAGTGGATGACTAAAACAACAGACATTTATTTTCTCACAGTTCTGGAGGCTGCAAGTTGAAGGCCACGGTGCCAGCAGTGTTGGTTTCTGGTGAGGCCTTGTTTCCTGGCTTGCAGATGGCCTGCTTCTTGCTGTGTCCTCACGTGACCTTTTCTGTGTGCTTGAACACTCCTGGTTTCTCTTCTTCTGTAAGGACACCTGTCCTATTAGATTAGGGTCCCGCCCTTAGGATCTCATTTAACTCAATTACCTCGTCAAAGGTCCTATTTCCAAATACAGTCATGCTGGGGGCTGGGGCTTCAGCGTATGAATTTTAGAGGGACATAATTCAGTCTGTACTACTCTTATTGCTGGAGATCCAAGGCTAGCAGACAGAAAATGGTTTAGGGGCAAGATGGTGCCATGTGTGTCCTGTGGAGGTGCAAAGAGGAGCTTGGTGGTTAGAGAAGTAGAGGCAGAAGACAGGAATGGTCAGGGATAAGAAGGGGAGGGTTTTAGTGGCCTAGGGTGAAGGCAAGGCAGGTGGAGCCTCCCTTCTTGTGTGGAGGCTGCACTAAGTGTAATACACAGCCTGCGCTATGAAGGGGAATGGGTAAGGGGGAGAATGGTGAGCTCAGCCTGCCTTGAACTTGGAGTGGAAAGCAGGTCTCCCTGTTTGCAGAATAGGTAGTCACTAAGGGCTGCCATCCACTGAGAGAGCTCAGCACCTTTCAGTCACCCCTCAATCCTTCCACAGTGGGATGCACACCCCCAGTTCTGGGAAGTGGTAAAACCAGTTGCCTAATTTAATTGTCTGGTAAGTAGCAGAGCCAAGACTTGAACTCAGGGGTCCTGATCCTCATTCTGTGGAGTTTTCTCAGCAGTGAGGTGCCTAGGGTGCAAAGTTGAGGGAGGCATGCTCACAATCCTGAGCATGAGTGCCTCCTTTCTTGTCTCACCATTGCCCCAGCCAGTCTGGCCTCCTTTGAGGGTGACCCCGCTCTTCTCTTTACCCTCCTCGGCAGCAGAGGCAGCAGGCTGCAAGCACCCGCAGCCGGGCTTGGCTTTGCTCCTAACCAAGTGGGAGACATTTAAGTTAATGGCCCTACAGGTGAAATCAATCCAGTTAAAATTGCTGCCCTCTCCTTCACCTGCTCACTTTAGTAGCCAGCGGTGCCGCATTATCTGTTCTCATTCATCTCCTCAGTTCTTGCTCTCCTCAGCCCACTTTCACCGATGGGGGTGACTGGCACAGAACTACAGAACTGGGGTGGGGCTGAGCCTCAATCCTCACTCTGTTCTATGGCTTGGGCCAGCTGTTGTCTGAGGACAGGGAAGAGCTTAGGACTCATAGCTGAACCCTGAGTTCAAATCCTAGCTCGGCCACCTCCTGACTAGGTAATCTGGGCAAGCATCTAGGCCTCTCTCAGTCTCCTCTGTGAAATGGGTAAAATAATTTTTGCTCCCAACCCCCAAACACCTTCCAGGCCACAATGAGAGGTTGGTGTGAAAATTCTTTAAAAGCTGAACACTAGTGAGGCAAACTTGGAAAGAATAGTTGCTAGCACTTTTCTAGCATTTACTGTGTGCATCTCTAAAACTATGATGTATATACTGCCACTGTTTCCATCATCATCCCCATTTGGAAGACAAAGGAAACTGAGGCTCCAAGAGTTTAGAAGCTTGCCTAAGGGCACACAGCTAATAAATAGTAGAGCCAGGTTCAAACCCTGGCAATTCCCCTCTATATCTGTTCTCCTAACTACAAGGCTGTTTTTTCTTCTGGGACTTTCCCCACTTATTTTTGTAAAATTTTCTTAAAAGTTTCTTTCTTTATCTTGGAGATTTAGAGAGAGAGAGAGAGAGAGAGAGAGAATGAACAAGCGAGGAAGGGGCAGAGAGAAGGATAGAGAATTCCAACCAGGTTCTACACCACCAGCACAGAGCTGAATGTGGGGCTCGAACTCAGGAACTGTGAGATGATGACCTGAGCTGAGATCAAGAGTTGGACACTTAACCACCTGCATCACCCAGGCTCCCCATCCCCACTTATTTTTAAATGTTAATTTAGAAGAATCAGTTGCTTAGTAAATGCCAGACACTTAACATATATATTTTTTCATTTGATCTTCCTGAGATGATGGCAATTATTTACCCATTTTGCAGAGAAAATTGAGACTTGAAGAGGAGCACACAGCTAGTGAATAGAGAATCAGGGTTCAAACTTAGGTCTTTCTAAAATAATAACAATGGTAACAATATGACAATATTCATATTAGTGACTAGTTAGACACTGCTCTTAGGAACAAGATCACTTGAATCCTCTTCTTGGCACTGCCTCTGATCTACATGTGACCTTTTGCAAGTGCCTCCCCTCTTGGGATCTCATGTTGCAGTTTCTGGTTCTAAGGTCCCTCCAGCCCTGGCAGGTGGTGGTTCACCAGGGTTGGCAGTCTGAGGGCAGTTGATTCCCTCAGATAGAGGTATTTGTTATCTGTACATTGGAAATATTTATGTGTCTCAACCTAATTAGTGAACAACCATAATAATAATAATAATAATAAAGCCACTCTGGAAAGGGAATTGCTATTGGAAACAATTGTTTAGATAAAACACCATTTGTTCCCAGCTTTTGCTCCCTGCTGGAATGGCGGGCCACTTGTTTTGGTGACAGATGCCTTTTGACTGGGGTTTTGAAGCATGAGCAGCTGCTTAGGGTGGAGGTGGGAGATGAAGCGGCCCATTCTCAGCTGGCCTCTGAAGAGATTCCCAAAGCCTCCTGGAGGTGGGGGACACTCTGCCTGCCCTGCAATAATGGGGTCCTTGACCTCTGCGATAAGGCTAACCCCTAAATTCTGATGCTACCTTGTCGATTTTGACTCACAGCTGTGGTCCTGAGATGCACAGTGACTTGCCCAAAGTTACTCAGCAAGATGATGGCAGAGCCAGAGCTAGAATCTACATCTTCTAGTTCTTGCCATGGTGGCATGTGTTTTTCTGAACCAATGATGGTGTCACCACATCTCACTTTACTATCTGGTATCTGGTCTGCCTGCTCACACACAAGTCTTGTCAGGAATTATTAACTTTTTGGGTCCTGCTAGTGACTTTAAGATTACTGTCATCCTCTGGCCTGGACAGATCCCAGGGGGGCTGATGCTGGTTATGGGACCCAACAGAGCAAGTATTCAGGGTCAAGCAGGTTAAGAGGGGCTTGAGTCAAGTATAATTGTTTTGGTCTTGGTCATGTGACTTCCTTGCTTGTGTGTGATTGGTGGGTACCTCCATTCACCAGCAGGTCTTGGTCTGATTCTTCACTTATAAAATGGAGCAATACTCTTTTTTCTCCATACCCCATTCACAAAGGCACTGTGAAGACAAATTACATGAAGAAATAAAAAGTGCTTGTAAACTGAAGAGTGATATAAACATATTATTAATAATAATGGCCAACATTTGCCAGGCACTTTCTATGTGTGTGCTAGTTGAGGTATTAATGCTTGCTGCTGGAACACACAACCTTTAAATCTCAGTGGATTAAGCAACAAAGGTTTATTCTTACCCTCCATAATCAGAGGTTGGCCAGGTGGCTCTCGAGGGTAGCTCCTTTCTAAATTTATTTTCCTGGAGTTTTCCCTTTCAGCCTCACTGACTGGTGAGAGAAACATGGAAGATGAATGGTGGATTTAGGGCCAAGGTTGGAGATGTATGCTTCTCTTTAGTCCACATTCCATTGGCCAGAGTTTGGTCTCATGGTTCCTCATGGGAACTGGGAAATGAAGTCAAACTCTGAGCACAGGAGGAAATAAACCAATTTAGTGGATACATGGCATTTCCTCAGCTACAGGGTACCATGCACCTTGTTAATCCTCATAACAGTCCTCTAAATGGTTTTATCACCCCCCACTTTTTTTCCAGGTGGAGAAATAGAGACTCAGAGAAGTCAAGTGACTTATGAAATAAAGATGCCAAATTAAAGGGAGGGTAGTGATCTGAATTCAGTCAGTATGGCTACAAAGTTCCTGAAATTTAATTTTTTTCAGAGAAAACTTCTAGCTATGAATGGGTCAGTTTAATTCATGTTATTTATTGAGGGCCCATTAAATGCTGAGCATTGTACTATCTCCTGTAAAATGTCATAACCATTCCTTTTCCTCTTCTGCATGCCTAGACTACCTTTATTTCCCGCAGAAATTCAAATTCTGTCTAGTCCTTAAGGTTCAGCTTCAGATAGTTCCCTTCAGGAAGTTTCCCCTGTTTACCCCTGTAAGTCACTCTTTTCTGAACCTCTCTTGCAGTAGCCTCAATTCCAGGAAATTATGTGCAGGAGAGAGTAAGGTTCAGAATGGATCCTTTTTTTCATCCAGGAATTGACAACTGAAATTCATGACTTAGAAATAAGATACCAGTCCCCACATTTTATTTTATTAAAAAAAATTAAAAAAATTTTTTTTTGAGAGAGACAGAATGTGAGCGGGGGAGGGGCAGAGAGAGAGGGAGACAGAATCTGAAGCAGGCTCCAGGCTCTGAGCTGTCAGCACAGAGCCCGATGTGGGGCTTGAACTCGTGAACCACGGGATCATGACCTGAGCTGAGCTGAAGTCAGCTGCTTAACTGACTGAGCAACCCAGGCACCCCTATTTTATTTTTAAATGTTTATTTATTTACTTTGAGAGAGAGAGTGAATGAGCAGGGGAGGGGCAGAGAGAGGGAGAGAGAGTATCCAAAGCAGGTTCTAGACCTGTTGAGGGGCTTGATCCCATGAACCGGGAGATCATGACCTGAGCTGAAATCAAGAGTCGGATGCTTAACTGACTGAGCCACCCAGGTGCACTTAAGTTCCCACATTTTAAAGAGACTGATGGGGTGTCAGGGCCACTGCTGGCTGAGACTCCTGGTTTGGAAAACAAACCCCACTCTGACCTCTTCCCCACTAGAAGAGGAGGAATGGGAAAGGGAAAATCTGTTACCTCCCCCCCATTCCCTTGGAGGAGACAAAGGACTTCCCCTCCCTGAGACAAGGCCCCAAGGAAAGAATAGACTGACATTTTGCTTCTCCACTTAACTACCTGGCCTGGCTCTGGTGTAGCAGTAGAAGAGCAGAGAAGAGCTGGGTGGTGGTTTGGCCAGACATAAGAGGCAAGGACGAGCCCCCTACACCAGACAGTTCTTGAATGTGTTCACAGACCTCTGAGTGGAGGCCCACAGAGATTAGATGAGATTAGGGACCTCATCAGTGAGAGGCATCAGGGGAATGAATTGTGAGACCATGATAGTGTGTGTCAGCCAATGATGAGGCAAATCTCAGGGGGACTGGTGCATAGAAGAGCTTCTTGGAGGGGGCCTTCCTCTGCAGAGTTTAGGGGAGACTCCCCATCACTATAAGGATTGCACAGACAATAAACTAGGTCAGTGGCTACAGCTAAGGCACAATTAGGAGAGGACTGCCTCACCATGGGCTGTCACATTAAGAGTCCACTACTTCCTGCTTCTATCCTTGCACCCCAATACCAGAGCAGTGGAAGAGGGGGGAGGATGTGGGTGAAAGCATACTCTGCCTCTCCCATAACAAGAGCCAGATGCTTGAACTGGGTTAGAGGTGATGGGGTAAGGCAGGGAATGAGAGTGGTGGGGTGGCAAGAGATTTGAATCAAATATAAGAATAAGAAAAAATAAGTAAATAGGATTGAGTCCTAAAGCATCCAAATGAGACTGTTCAAACAACTAAAAGTGACTCAAAAGTTATGGCTTCAGACTGAGAGTTTGTAGGGCAGCCTGCTACCCAGCAGGAAAAGAGAGGGTTCAACAGAGCACAGTTGGTAGCAGTTATTGGAAAAAGAAAACTATTCCAGGTTTATACCCCAATGAACTAAAACTCCACAGTAAATCAGTTTCATATTCATCCATTTAGCTTCTATTTGCTGAGCTTTTAGTCCTTGCCAGACAATGCTCTTGGCACTGGTGAGTCCAAGAAACTTACCCTACTGAGGAAACAGACAAGTAAATGCTGTGAGATAGGATTTATGTGATAAATGCCATGAGATAAGATGGTAGAATACATTGGGGCATGGAGGAGAGAGGAACTCAGTTATGGCTGTGTGTGTCAGGGGATGGGTTGGAATGATTTTGGGGGTCTTGAAGAATGAGTGGGAATTGACTAGGTAGTTGCCTTGGTGAAGGATATCTAAGTACAAGGGCACAAAAGCATGAAATACTGGGACACATTCGGGTAACTGTGAGGAATGTGTCTGAACAATGCATGAGGGGTGCTCATTACTGCCATTTTGCCTCCTACTTTCATGTTATCTCCCTTGCCCAACTGAACTGCACACTTCTTCAAGGAAGGGCAATGTCAAATATCCATTTTATCCCCTCACTACAACTAACATAGTTGTACAAATATAATACTGAGCTATTTTTCACTAGAGAGGATCCAGCAGAAGTTGCATGATTCTCAGGGCTTGGGGAATTCTGAAGTGGGAGGGAAGCAGATTGGTCAGTATATGGCTTAGGGCAAGTCATCCCCCTGTCTAAGCTTTAGTTTCCTCTTCTGTAGTAAGAAAGTTGACCAGATGATGTCAAGAGTTAGCTTGAAAACAGCCTGAATTTAGAATTTGGGAGATAAGAGCAGTGGATTAGAAATCAGAAGACTTGGTCCCTAGTTCCATCTCTATCACTAGCTAGGTGTGTGACCTGCCCTTTCTCCTCCAGACCTCAATCTTCTCTATTTGTAAAATGTAGGAGTAGCACACTATATTCCTAAAGGTCTCTTTTAGTTTTGATCTTCTGTGCCTTCCTCACTTAATTCAGTTGACCTTGTCCTGGTCTGGCATCCCTGCTCAGGAAGGCCTCACTTTCCTCAATATTCTTCAGACACATTTTCAAACTCTATGGGGGTAAGGGAGGGAGATTAGGGCCAGGAGAGGGTATTTGAGTGAGGCAATGAATATTTATAACAGACGCTCCCACCAGAGGACACATTAAGTCTTGCAGCATAACAAAACTGAATTACCATGAAATAAACTTTCTTAATTAAACCAATTAAATTTCTTCCCAGTATGTAATTTAGAAACTCTGATAAACCCTGGTTGAAAAGGTTTGTTTTAGCCTTAAGCTGGCTGAGAAAGCAGGAACATCTGGTTGGTGGTGGAAAGGCCTGTTTAGGCTCCAGGCCATGGAGGCAGCACCACGGTGGAGCTATCCGTGGTGCTGAAACAGCCTCTGCCTCACGGCCTCAATAAAGGACAAAGGCAGGCCAGGGCCCAGTGGTGCTTAGGAAATACGCTATTTGAGGACAGCATCTTCCACTCTAGGCAGGGTGCACTTTTCTATTCCTATGCTTGATAGCAGCCACTCATAAGTTAACCATGTATTCTCCCCACCCTCACAGATATACTAGAGTTTGAAAAGATGCCATGAATTTTCTCATATTTATGGAATCCTAAACTCTCATGGCTGGGAAGCATGGCCTAGTATGGCTTCCTCATTATAAATAAAGGAAATTGATCTTCAAAACACTAAAATGACTTGACCCAAGGCTACACAAGAACAGAACTCAGACTTTTCAAGCTCAAGTCTCTGACTCTAAATTCAGTGCTCTTTTCACTAGGATGTTCTTATAGTCAGAGAAGGCTTTGAGGGCAGGGACCAGTCTTGTTCACCTTCGTTTTCCTCTGGAACCCATCTTATTGTCTGGAAAAAATTTTGAACCAATGATTACAGGCATGATCATTATATTCCTACATAGTCAAATACATTCAATAGTAATCATACCATAATGCCAGTTACACTAATATAATCTTTTACATTTGTAAGATTATTATAGTTAACAGAGTGCTTTTTGTCTGTTATCTAACTTGAATATCAAAATAATTCTGGAAGCAATAATGTTAGTACCATTTTCTATCATAGGAAACTGAGGCTCAGGGGTCTAGTAGTTTGTTCAAGGTCACAAGGAGAGTCAGTGAAGAAGCTGGGGATAAGATCCAGCTTTCCTGATTCCTAGCCATGAACTCATGGCTGCACTAAGCACATGAGGGGGCAAAAGCAGAAGGGTATTAAGTTGCCCCTGTTTGCAAATTCCAATCCTAATGCGTGGAAACAAGGTACAGGTACTCAGGAACAGGTAATGGATGAGATGGCATGGACTACAGATAGGTGGGTGGCACGGATAGTGACTACTCTGGCATTTCAGGAGAGAAAGGGGCCCTAAAGGCCTGTGGGAGATTAGGGAAGTCATGATAGCCAAACTGGCACTGGAAGGTGTGATTTTGATAGGTAGAGAAAACACCGTTCTTATTAAATCAAAACATTTTAATGATGGAAGAAACTTAGAAGTGAATACCTCCTACTCCTTCATTTTATAAATTTTTAAAAATGTTTATTTATTTTTGAGAGAGAGTTCGAGCAGGGGAGGGGCATACAGAGACACAGAATCTGAAGCAGGCTCAAGGCTCTGAGCTGTCAGCACAGAGCCTGACATGGGGCTTGAACTAACCAGCCGTGAGATCATGACCTGAGCCGAAGTTGGACGCTTAACTGAGTGAGCCACCCAGGTGCCCCACTCCTTCATTTTATAGATAATAAAACTGAAATGAAGAGAAATGAGGGATTTGTTCAATAGTATAAAGCCACTTGTGGCAGGCTTTTATATGTAGTCACTGGGGACGCAGGGCAGGTAGGACAGGTTCCCTGCCCTCAGAAGTTTCCTATGTTAGTAGAAGGAGGAGCATGGAAATGAGTAGGTGCATTCAAGTGTCACAGAGATAGAATTTATATGAGGCCTCATGCAGTTGCAAAGGAGGGGGCACTTTTTATACAATAACATATTCAAAGTTCAAAAGACTGCATTTGAAATGGTTAAGCTCAATCAAGGTCAGGCACCGTATGTAAAAATTCTTTTTTCCAACTCCAAAACCAATGACTAGAAGGAAGGAGTGGCTTAAACTGGAACAATAGAGAGAAGCAGGCATGGAATCTGGAATCTGAAGGGCTGGGTTCCGGTTTTTGGTTCTGTCTCCTTCTGGCTATGTGGTATTGACTTGCTATTCTCACCGCAAGGAGCATCAGTTTCATTATAAAAAGGAGGGAGGAGCTACTTTGCCCTTTTTTAGGGTTGTGGGGATAATCAGAAGAAACATCCAAGTATAAATGCTTAGTTAATTATAAAGTGATAAAGCAGTATATATGTTAGTTGTTATCGTTCCTCCTGTATAGAAGAAAAAGTCCTGGATTATAGTTGAGTCACCTCTCTGGGAGCCTGCTTTCTTGTTTATGGAATGAGATGATACCTGTCCCATCCGTCTTACAGAAATGGTATAAAGTAACTGACACATAGATCAATGGAACAGAATAGAAAACCCAGAAATAGACCCACAAATGTATATCCATCTAATCTTCGACAAAACAAGAAAGGGTATCCAATGGAAAGAAAAACAGTCTCTTCAGCAAATGATGCTGGGATAACTGGACAGCAACATGCAGAAGAATGAAACTGGATCACTTTCTTATACCATACACAAAAATAAATTCAAAATGGATGAAAGAACTAAATGTGAGAAAGGAAACCATTAAAATCCTACAGGAGAAAAGAGGCAGCAACCTCTTTGACCTTGGCCACAGCAATGTCTTACTAGATATGTCTCCAGAGGAAAGGGAAATAAAAGCAAAAATGAACAATTGGGACCTTATCAAGATAAAAACTTCTGCACAGTGAAGGAAACAATCAACAAAACTAAAAGGCAATCTACGGAATGGGAGAAGATATTTGCAAATGACATATTGGATAAAGGGTTGGTATCCAAAATCTATAAGGAACTTATCAAATACAACACCCAAAAAGCAAATAATCCAGTGACGAAATGGGCAGAATGGACATATTTCCAAAGAAGACATCTAGCTGGCTAGCAGGCACATGAAAAGATGCTCAACATCACTCATCATCAGAGACATACAAGTCAAAACCACAATGAGATACCACCTCACACCTGTCAGAATGGCTATAATTAACAACTCAGGAAACAACAGATATTGGTGAGGATGTGAAGAAAGGAGAACCCTGTTGCACTGTTGGTGGGAATGCAAACTGGTGCAGTCACTCTGGAAAACAGTATGGAGGTTCCTCAAAAAATTAAAACTAAAACTACCCTATGACTCAGCAATTGCACTACTAGACATTTATCCAAAGGATACAAAAATGCTATAAACATGCACCCCAATGTTTATAGCAGCCTATCAACAATAGCCCAATTATGGAAAGAGTCCGAATGTCCATCAAGTGATGAATGGATAAAGAAGTGTGATACACACACCACACACACACACACACACACACACACACAATGGAATACTACTTGGTGATCAAAAAGAATGAATTCTTGCCACTTGCAACAACATGGATGGAACTAGAGTGTATTATGCTAGTGAAATAAGTCTGTCAGAGAAAGACAAATATATAATTCCATTCATATATGGAATTTAAGAAACACAACAGATGAACATAGGGGAAGGGAAGGTAAAAATAAGATAAAAACAGAGAGGGAGGCAAACATTAAGAGACTTAAATACAGAGAACAAACAGGGTTGCTGGAGGGTTGTTGGGTTGGACGGGATGGGCTAAATGGGTGATGGGCAGTAAGGAGGGCACTTGGGAGAGCACTGGGTGTTATATATAAGCGATGAAACCCTGGGTTCTTCTCCTAAAACAAATACACCACTATATATTAACTAGCTTGAATTTAAATAATTAAATTCAAAAAATTGAAATGGTATAAAGTGAAAAATACCCATAATAATAAAATGATAGGTATAAACAAACACAAAGTGTGACTGTAGTCCTGGAGGGAGATCAGTGATTGAGTGGAAGGCAAACTGGGTATTGTTACTGTAAACTCACATTTGTACCTTGAATCCATTTACAAAGCACATTCACAGCCATTATCTCATCCAATTCCCTCAACAGCTCTGTGAGATGAGCCTATAGGGATGAGCCTATCACAGATGATTAGTCGCATCTCACAGATGAGAAAACTGAGACTCCAGAAAGTGATGAGCTCAGAGGCTGAATCTCAGTATAGCCTCAGGGTCACCTCCCCTCCTTCCTTTCCAGCCATCCCCCAGTTTTCCTAGTGCTCAGAGCTCTGTCTTCATGCAAGTCAGTTTGGAAGACAGGCCAAAATCATGTTCTCTTGGACTTCCCTCTTGCCTTGAGGAGCAGTCTGGTCTTTCCCCCCATTCAGTCAGTACTTGGCCCTGGGAGTGCTTGATAACATCTCCTTCCCAGAAATGTGTTGGAGGTCTCACCTGCATGGGGTGCCCCTGCAAACTAATAAATAGAGCCACCTGTACCTTTTTCTTTGTTCAAAGGATTCCAGATGCAAGACTGGAACAGCTGGAACACTTCTTAGGATGCTTTCAGTTGCTCAAGCTGTCTCAGCCAAGACATGCTCTTCTTTGTTTCTTATCTCAGTTGAGGACTGCCCTCCCCATTATGCAGGCAGGATGTTAGGGGTTATTGTCTAGTCTGCCCATGTCTCTCCTTTGCTGAAACCCTCCAGTGGCTGGATTACGCCAGTCCCCATGTGTGTTCCCTTCCCCATAAAGATCCTAAAGAAGAGAGAATAATCACTATATTTTGGGGTTTGAGGACATAAATGAATTGTGTTTTGTTTGAAGGTTTGCTGCAAAGAATCTCTTCCACACTGTGGCCATGGAAGTTTGGGAGACTGTTAAACTGGAGCCTTCCAGTGGGAGCTGAATATACAGAATCTAGTAAGCAGGGCTTGGATGAATCTTCTCTCATCAGGGACAGAATCTGGGTGTGAAGCATACAGATCCAATTAGGAGGGGAAGGGATTATCAGGACCAGAGCTGGTCCAGGCACAGGAAATGCTAATGCCAGCCTCCTGGGGAGCAATTATTGGCAGATGATTATCTTCCATGGGCAGCTCAGGCACCCCTTCTTTCAGGATGCTTCCCTGATCCCAGGCTGCGTTGTTGGGTGGGGGGCTCTTCTCTGGGCTTCCAGATCCCTGGGCTTCTCTCTGTCTCAGCCTTTATTATCACACAGTGCTGTTATTGTCAGTGTTAGTAATTACCTCCCTCCACTAGATTGGGAGCTCCCCTAATGCTAGCTCTAACTCATCTTTGTATTCAGTTCCTAACATAAGGCTAGGCAAACAGTGGGCTTAACATTATGGTTAGGAGCATGGGCTCTAGAGCCAGACTGCCTATATTTGATTTCCAGCTTGACCACTCATTATCCTGAAGACCCAGGGCCAGTCATATAAGTTCTTTGGGTCTTTATTTCCTCAACTATAAAGTGGGAATAATAATGGTAAATACCTCAGAGTGTTGTTATAAGGGTTAAAAATGTAAAGCATTTAAAATAGTGTCTAGTATATCGTAAGTACTATATAAGAGTTGGATATTATTTAAATCTTGATTCTGTATTTTGGATCGTTACTTATTAGGAAGTATGATTCCTTGCCCCCCATCCCCACTCCCCTTGCCACCAGTCTAGCTATGGGAGTGAGTTCCAAGTGACTGGGGCTGGAAGGCAGGGCAGGCTGAGGAAGATCACACAGAAGTTATTGCTGAGTTTTGCAAAATTTGACTCTTAAGTCTCTGTGTTCTGTGGCATGAAATGCAATTAAACTGACTCCTCCTTTCTCTACCCTTAATCTGCTCAAATGATACCCATCACTTGGGTCCAGAAGATGCTGAAAGTCAATAGTGTTCTGTATGGCAATAGAAAGGCCTTCTGAAGACTGATCCAAACTTGCCTTTGCTGGTCTGTGTTGGGTGATCTGGGTGGGAGGGGAGGTTGGAGGGCAGCCAGTGGAGAAGGGCAAGCAGAAAGTATAAGACTGCTTCCTCCTGGGGAGGCTTTGGGTAGGATCATCCTACTGTATATGTCTCAAAGACAGAGAATCTGGAACTACATAGGTCTTTGTAAAATAAATAAAATAAATAAGATAAAATAAAATAAATAAAATAAAATACATCTCCAGTGAAGCTGAAGGAGGAATCCTGGAATGGCTTTTAGAGTCTGGCAGTCTTGGCTCTGCCAGTTAATGGTTCTATGATCATTGGGAAATTCATTTGCTATTTAAACCTCGGTTTCCTCTTATAGAAAGTGAGAGGCTTAAAATCAATGGTCTTAAATAAAACTAAAATCAGCATTCTTAACCTAAAGCAGATTTCCATTTCAGAGACTTTAATTATTTGGGCCAGAAATGGGGCCTAGGAACCTGTGCTTCCAAAACAACGATGTGATTGTGACCATGTGAACAAAGTCTTCCTTCCTGGATTTAATATGTTATGGGTCTGTAATTTTCTCAAGGTTAAGTTAAAAGTCTGACCATCTCAGGCCCTTGCTTAAAACTCTTCACTGACTCCTGTTGTTTTTAGGATTAAGTCCTGCTTTCCCAGTCTGGCTTGAGTGCTGACCCCAACTTCGTGCCTGCTCTCATCTCACACCATTGCCCTCTTCCACTACATACTCCAGTCATACAGTATATCTATTTCCCACTTCCACTTTTCTTTTCTGAAATTATTAAAAAATTTTTTTAATGTTTATTTATTTTTGAGAGAAAGAGAGAGAGTGAGAGAGCGAGAGAGAGCGGGGGAGGGGCAGAGAGAGAGAAAGAGACAGAATCTGAGGCAGGCTCCAGGCTCCCAGCACAGAGCCTGACTCAGGGCTCAAACTCATGAACCGTGGGCTCATGACCTGAACCGAAGTCAGATGCTCAACCGACTGAGCCACCCAGGTGTCCCCCACCTCCACTCTTCTATTGCAGCTGTCCTCCTTTTCTGATGCATTCTCCCCTTTCCTTTATTGTCTTTCTCAGTCTTCTTCCTGGAAGTATTGAATAATTACTCAGCCACAGAGATTCTGTTTTCCTCTGAACTACAGAAGCACTGACACTTGGTACCACTCACGCATCCTGGGAAGACTTCCAGGTATCGTTATTTATTTGTGTCTTAGCTTTATCCTGCTCCCTCTGTCCACCTCCCTCCCCATTAGACTACATGCTCCTGGAAGGAAATGATTCATTCAAGTCTGTCTACCCCCTACTTTCAGTTAGCAGAACATCATAGACATTCAAAAAATATCTGAAGATCAATGATCAGATCTCCTTTAGAGTATGGGGCCCTAGATTTGCTAATTGGTTGTCCATCTTGGGGTGAACCAAGTTCATTGCTTCTGGCCTAGCTAGGAAATACCCTGTAATAGCCAATTACAAAACAAAAGAAAATTTCATGACTAGCAATATTAGTTTCACTTCTAAACTTATCATTCTGAAATTATCACCCATTAATGAGAACAGACTTTTATAATTTGTTAAAATTGTAAACAATTTATAGTTATTACTTAATACTATTAAATATTATTACATAATTCAAAAATATAGTGATTATTATTTCCCTTAGCTGTTTGAGGGAAAGTGTGCTTATTATGCTCATGCATATCTGTTTAATAGACATAATTACACTCTTAAGGTGTGTCTGCAGGAGATGAGTTTATTGAGTACTTCTGGGCTCTGAAATCACCCAGGACTCCTTTGCCCTCTTCTTCTTCCTTCTTCAACCTAGACCATACAGCTATCATTAATTCTTCATGCTAACAGCTTTGTTACCTAAATATATTATTATGCTTTTCAACTAAGGAGCCCAGGACCTTATGCAATTGGTCCAAAGCTGGCCCAGACACCAAGAGGCCCCACGGCCGCAAAAGGCTACAGAGGCAGCTACAACTCTGTCCTTAGCTAGACCAGCCAGACCCATCCTAGAGTCGAGGGGCTTTCCAGACCCTGAAGCCTTGGACCCTCATTGCCCACCACCTCTACTGCCAACTAGTGTGACTCGGGGAATGCAGCTCTGGCCTGGGAGTCAGATGCCTTGGTACTAGTCCCATATTCATCTTTTGCCTGTTAGAACAGTGCTCCTCAAACTTGAATGTGCCTATGAAGCACTTGGGGATGTTGCTAATATGCAGATTCTGTCTCAGAAAGTCTGGGGTGGGGAGTGGTGCCTGGGTGGCTCAGTTGGTTAAGTGTCCAACTTTGGCTCAGGTCATGATCTCATGGTTCATGGGTTTGAGACCCATATCGGGCTCTGTCCTGAGAGCTCAGAGCCTGGAGCCTGCTTTGGATTCTCTGTTTCTCTCTCTCTGTGCCCCTCTCCTGCTTGTGTGCTCTCCCTCTCACACTCTCTCTCAAAAATAAATAAATATACATTAAAAAAAGAAAGTCTGGGATGGGGCCTGGGATTCTGCATTTTGAATGAGCTCTCAGGTGACAGTAATGCTGTTGACTCATGGAACACACTTCCAGTAGCAAGGAGCTAAACTATCAGCTTCCCCTCTGTGCCTCATCTTCTTTATCTTCAGGACAAAGATGCTGGATTTGGTGATCTCTGAGGACGTGTCCAGCTCTGATTTTCTGTGATTCCATAATAAAATGGTAACGATGGCTTTTGTAGCTGGTGTTTATAGGATCTTTATTCTTTTTTTTAAGTTTATTTATTTATTTTGAGAGAGAGCAAGCAGGGGAGGGGCAGAGAGAGAGAGGGAGGGAGGGGGGGGAGAGAGGGGGAGAGAGAGAGAGAGAGAGAGAGAGAGGGAGGGAGGGAGAATCCGAAGCAGGCTCCATGCTGTCAGTACAGAGCCTGATACGGGGCTTGAACTCACAAACCGTGAGATCATGACCTGAGCCGAATCCAAGAGTCAGATGCTTAACTGACTGAACGACTCAGGTGCCCTGCATTTTCATCCTTAATAGCCAAAATACAGAGACAACCCAAACATCCATCAAACTAGTGAAAGGATAAATTGTGGTATACTCATATCATGGAAAACTACTCATCAATAAAAAGGACTAAACTATTGATATATTTGATGATATGGATGAATTCTAAATGTATTATGCTAAATGAAAGAAGACACGAAAGATGGCATGATGTGTTATGCTATTTATATGAAATTATAGAAAAGAAAAACTATAAGGACAGAAATCAGATTAGTGGCTGCTAGGGGCTATGAGTGGGAGGGGGTATTGATTGAAAGGGGGCTTGAACAAAGTGTTATGGAAAGGGTGATGGAAATGTTCTGTGCCATAATTGTGGTGGTGATATGTAAGTGGATACATTTGTCAAAAACCAATTGAATTATACATGTAAAATTGGTGAATTTTATGCTGTGTAAATTATACCTCAAGAAAGCTGACCAAATGAACCCCTCAAAAACCAGATGCCATAGCTACTGTTCATTGAGTCTTCACAATTTGCCAGGCATTTTACAGAGATTGCTTCCCTTTTTTTTTTTTTTTTTTTTTTTACTACTCCTTCAGGGTAGGATTATCCCCAGATGGGGAAGGCTAAATTCAGAGAGGAAATGACAGCTTTCAAATAAGAGGTAGGATTTGAACTCATGTCTGATGGCTCCAGGACTTGGGCTACTTTTGGATGGCTGCATTGATTCTCACATCCCTCAGTCCTTTCTTGTAACCTAGTGAGTTGTTTGTATGTTTGTTTGTTTGTTTGTTTGTTTTGAGAGAGCGAGTGAGTGAGTGAGCATGAGTGGGGGAGGGGCAGAGAGCGAGGGACAGAGGGTCTGAAGCAGACTCTGTGCTGAAATGTGGAAAGAACAACCCCTGTGGCCTGTCACAATTTACCTGGGAGCCTGGGAATATTATCTTCTCGATATTGCAGATTGAGAACCTGAGGCTTGTATGGGTTGGGCAGCCTCCTTGAGGGAACACAGCTTATTAGTGGGCAGAGGTCAAGCTTGAACTCTATTCTTCTGGCTTCCAATTCCATGCCTTTTCCTTTTTTCCCACAAGCAAAGAGACGACAGAGCCCCACCCTTGGAAAGTTTGTAGGGATACAGCAGCTGGCTCACAGAACTCTGAAGGGGTGCTTGGGTGGTGTAGTCAGTTAAGCATCCAGCTCTTGATCTCAGCTCAGGCCATGATCCATGGTTCTTGAGTTTGAGTCCTACACTGGGCTCTGGGCTGATAGCAAGGACCCTGCTTGGGATTCTGTCTCTCCTTCTCTCTGCTCCTTCCCCAATGGTTCTATCTCTCTCTCTGTCTCTCTCTCTCTCTCAAAATAAATAAATAAAATTTAAAAAAAGAACACTGAAAAACAGCTTATAATCATATAGACTCCAAGAGATGGCTCAGAATAAAAGGAAGTCAGAGGAGAACTGAGCCAGGGATGGCAGAAGCAGTCAGGGAAGACTTCCTGGAGGAGGTGAGGCTGGGTAGGTTAGCCACAGAGGTTGGGTACAGCTGGGATAGGCAGAGGTGAGGGAGTTATATTTGTGTCTCCACTCCCAGCTCCCTAGGAAGACCATGATCTGAACTATGGGGAGAAGACTCGAACCAAGGAGAGAACACTTGTGAGGCATTAGGCTTGGACCTGGCTAGGATGGCTGGGAGAACTCGCTGCTGTTCTCCCTCTGATTCTGTCCAGAGGAACTATGTGGGAAGGGGTGGCAGCAGGAAGGGCATTAGCCACAGATGAGCAGAAGGGAGTGGCCCTATCTTCAGGGCCTTCCAAATGGCCCACCCCTCAGCATCGCCAAGGTGGCCAGCAGATCTACCCACTCAGGCCAAGCATCAGATCCTGTTGCCCCAGGGGCTCCAGATGTGGCCTAGGAGCTGCTGGGTATTACTCAGCCACCCTCCCCACCTCTGATCCCATCCCCACCTGGGACCAGGCTACTCTTCTGGGCACTCAGGAGGCCTGTTGCCTCCAGCAGCTGGTGCAGGATTAATAATTGAGGCTCTCTCCTGAGCTTTGTGTCCATCAGGGACTAGTCCTCCTGCTGCTTGCTATTATTGTGCTCTGATCAATTAGTGGGGAAGAAATGAGGTCAGAGAGAGCAGGTGTGGGCTTGGCTTTGTTTCCGGGGAAGGGCTAGGCTTGGCTGTGGCTGGGGTGGGGTGGTGATGATGAAGAGACAATTCTCAGGGCTTTAGGCCATGGGCAGTAGAGAGGAGAATGGACCACAGCAAATACGGGGCTTTTAGCTCAGAGGGCTTGGCCTCACGGTTGCCAAGAGATAAAAACAGCATTTGGAAAACATTTGTGCTCCAGGCTGCACAGGGCACTGGGATGGGCCCATTAGCCACTTAATGTCCTGGATAATAACCCTCAGCTTCTGAGAATGTCAGCTGGAAACCCAGACTCTACCAACAGCGTGGAAACAGGCCAGCATCCTTGGCCTCATGTTCAAAGCCTTCTCCATTTAGCCAACCAATCCTACTCACTTCATCTATAACCTTCTCTCATGTGGCTCTATGCTTCAGCAACCTGAGCATGTCTTGGGCTCTCTTATTTCCTTTCCTTTGCTTAAAAATGTTGCTCCCTTCTGCCCTACTCTGTTCTATCTCTGCCTGTTGAAATCCTTCTCAGGTCATATACTAGCTTCTTCATGAAGCTTCTCTTATAGTCTCTATCAGCAGTTGTCTTCTGCCTCTGACCTACAGGATATCAACAACATCTTACCTTATATGAAGGGAATTTGAACTTGTTCTCCTTTACCTGTTCAAGAGCACTGGAATCACAGAAGGCCATGACATGTCCAGTTCTGGACAGCTGGCCTTGACTTTCTGGCACATAGTAGGTCTGAGGAGCGGTGTTAAATCTAATACCCATCTAACACATGCAGTCTTTTTCTCTATATCACTCTGAACACATGAATGTGAACTTTTTTCACCCATGGATGCCTTTGCATTTGCTCTTCCCTTTGGCTTCAGTTTGCTTCCTTGCTTTTTCTCTGGCAAGATCCAGCTCCATGTCAGGTTAATCTGTGCTCTCTCTGTATCCTGTACTTCTGTCTTTGATGTCATTCACACTGTGCTGTGGATAAGGCAGACTTTTTCCTCGCAAAAGACAGTGTGGCAAGCAGGCAAACAGCTATAGCACAGTCTTCAAATCTAGGGTTGACTCTCAAGCTTCAGGGTTTGGTGTCATAAAAATTCAAATAATATGAAAGAGTGGCTAACAAAAAGTTTATCTTCTCCAAAATCAGAACTGCTACTATACTGCACAACTCCAGGGCACGCTAGTGCCACTGTGGTCTAGGCATGTGGCTCCCCCTGGGCTTGTATAGTGCACAGGCTTTACAACCATATCTGGCAGCCCTGCTCCAATTCATCAACTGCAGTTCCGTTCCCAAGAGGTAGCACTGTTACATTTCTTGTGTATCATTTCAGATGCTTTACACATACCAAGCATTTGTATGTGTGCATCCTTTTTACACAAATGGAATTATGTTATACACAATCTTTTGCATATTGCTTTCTTAATATATCTTGAAAATAATTTTCTATCATAACATCGGGGGATCTTCTTTATTTTCAATAGCAGCACATTATTCATATTATATGGGTGTACCATAATTTAATTACTTCCCTATTGATGAACATTTAGTTTGTTTCCGATATATCTTAACACTCTAAACAATACTCCAATAAACACCTTTATAGGTATGTCTTTGAACACTTTTGGTGAGTTAGTTGTTTGTGGAATAAATTCCCAGAAGTTGAATTGGTGAGTCAAACAGAAATATGCGTTTCAAAGTTTGATGCATATGATCAAATTTCCCTTTAAAGATTGAGTTAAGCCTTCTAATATCTAGTAAGGTAAAGGCCTGAGCAAAATGAGCTGCATGAGTAGAGGCACAAGGGCTTGATAAATCACAGCCTGCTTGGAGGAAATGAATTGTACTGTGTGGCTGGACTGTAAAGCAAGCATTGCATGGTGAGTGATGGGGCTAACCTCTCCGAGGCAGTGGCCTAGTCACCCAGGGTATTGGTCTAAATCTCAGGGGTTGGCACACTATGGCTTGCTGGCCAAATCTGGCTCCCTGCCTATTTTTATAAATAGAATTTTATTCAAACATTCCACACCCATTTGCTTACCTATTGTCAATGGCTGCTTTTGCTACAATGGCCCAGTTGAGTGGTTGCAACAGAGTATCTATATCCCACAAAGCCTAAAATATTTACTACCTGGCCCTTTATAGAAAATGTTTGCTGTTCTAACTAGTAATATCAGCCTGAGAACAGAGGCAGGCATTGGAAAGTTCCAAGGAGTAGAGGGACATGGGTTAGATTTGCATTTTGAAAAGATCACCATTGCTGTGCAGAGAGGATGGGGCTGGGAGGCGTCTGAAGGTGCAGGAAGAAGGCTGATGCAGGACTCAGGTGAGAGATTATGCCCTGGACTAAGGCAGAAACATTGTGGATGAAGAGAGGAAGGTGGATTCCGGGATATTTGAAGAATAGCTGGGTTTCTGAGTGAGGAAGGTCCACTTGAGAAGTCAAGGATGTTTGGAAACATGCTGTGTTGAGGTGTTGACCTGTATGACAGATGAGTCAGGGACCCAAATCCTCTGACTTCATTCTAGCTGATGATGCCAGTACTTAGAGTGTGGCTGCCCTGGACCAGGGTCTCTGGTCTCTCTTAGTTTGAAAGACCAATCTCTTCCAACCCCTTAAGCTGGCATCGGCACAAGGAGACCCTTGCAAGGAGTTTCTTATAAGGATGTGTTCAATTTTTAGCTTCTCTTAAAGCACCATTTCAGCTTTGATTTTTAAATGTAGCCCATCTTGATTTTCTGCCCATTTAGAAGTTAATCATTGAGATGACTCAAATGACACATGAAGTTGTGAGGAACTTGAACTCATGGGATAGATCGGGCTGCTATTTTGCTTTTACTCAGTTCCATGAATATAATCTTCTGGTCACTTCCAACAAGAGAATACTTTCTTCCCTCTTTGAGCTAGTGGATTATCCTATTCAAATCAGAAAGGCTAAGTATAAAGAGGTGAAGAGCTAGGAATAATGATTCACTAGAATTTAAAAGGATAATGACAAGGGATTTTTTAAAGTTTATTTATTTATTTTGAGAGAGACAGAGACAGAGTGAGTGGGGTAGGAGGAAAGAGAGAGAATTCCAAGCAGGCTCCACACTACCAGAGCAGAGCCCAATGCAGGGTTCAAATCCATGAAGCTACAAGGTCATGACCTAAGCTGAAACCAAGAGTCAGAGACTTAACTGACTGAACCACCCAGACATCCCAGGATAATGACAAGGGATCTTAAGGGTGCATTGGAATCAGCCTCTCCAGAAGTAGTCTCAGAATCACTGTTGTCTGAGTCATAAGAATTATGTCCTAATGACAACACAAGACAGGCCACAGTTGTCCAGGTAAAGGTAGAAAATAAAGAACAAGCCTAGTTCAGAGAGGCCTGTGGTAGTAATTGCTCTGCCTTTTAAAACAGCAGTCTGGGACATCCTCTGAAAGTGTAAAGATTGACTTGAACACAGAAGAGAGAAGAAGGGAGGAGAGACATGAGAATGAGAAGTAAGTGAGTAAGAATGGAGATGGAGAAAAAGAAACTGAGTAAGTTCCTGTGCTTAGGAGGTACAGGTGAGCTATTTTTTGTGCCAGGAACTCCACACTCATGACTAATTTATTGTGCATAATAACTCTGAAGTGTGGGTTGTATCATCATCACCTTATGCACAAGGGAGCTGAGGTTCACAAAGAATGAGTGGCAGAAGTGGGGCATTAGCCCAGGACTGACTCCCAAATCTGTGCTCTTTCTTCCACTGTCCATAGGGCCAAGAGTGGGCAATGGGTAGACTAGGGTAGAGGGAAGAGAATTTAGGAAGGCAACAGGGCTAGAGAAGTCTCACAAAATCCAAGCGCTTGCCAAGCCTGGCCACTCATGCCTGAGCAACCGACTGATTTTTCATAAAATAAAAGAAGTCCCTGAATTGAGAAATATGTGTGTCTCCTAGATTGGATTGTGCAGTGAACAGTAGCCAGAGCGAGCAGTAATCCATCATGGCCTGGCGTTGGCGGGTGCTGCCAGCCGGAGCCCTGGTGGAACTGTTGTGAAGGTGACCTTGGGGAGAGCCAGGGTCCAACCTCTAGCTGCCTCCTGGGAGCCTGGGCATGGGGTGGAGGGGAATGGGGTGACAAGTTCCCTCCTCCCTACTGCTGAGCTATTTTCCTCCATTTTCTTTTCAGCATTTTTATATGCTGTAACAATGCTGGTCTGGCATCAGCTGGCCAGGTCCCAGGAGCTGAGGTTTGGGCTGACCTGGAGAGATGGATTGAGCCATCAAGACCCCAAATCCTGCACCGAGACTCAATTTATCAGCCCTTGTGACCCCAGACCTAACTGTCCTCCCTTGTTGGCTGAATTCCTTGTGTGGAGCCAATCAACCTGAGATGGGCCTTGGAGGGCATCCCTTCACCTAGGGAAGGCCAGTGGTTAAGTAATCTCTGTAGTCAGTCAGACCTGGCTTGGTTGCCTATTTACTATCTGTGTGGCTCACACAAGCTATTAACCTCCTAGCCTCAGTTTCTTCATCTGTAAAATAAGAATTATTAGTATACTTGAGAGAAAGAAATAAGATAATGTAGGTAAATAAAGCCATTAGTTAAATGCCTGATGCACAGTATCTTGACAAAATGGTAATTATAATTATTTCCTTTATTCTTCAGGGTCACCATGACAGATGGGGATTAGGTATCCTATTTTACAGGGATCCAGAAATGTGTTCCTCTGTGCTTTTGTGGATTTATAAAAGACAGGGAACAAAAGACTTGCTTTCTGGAACTAATTTAAGCCTTGATATTGTATGTTCTACAACACTGTTGGGCTTTCTGGTCTCCTGCATTCTTGGCTACCATAAACTGAGTGCTCACCATGTTCCAGGTACTGCATTCTTTTCAAACATTAGCATTAGTTACGGTATCACTAGCTGCTGGAACAAACAAACCCATGAAAGCATATGGTTCAGACACTATAAAAGTTTATTTCATTCTCAGATAAAGTCCAGGATGGGTGTTCCTGATTGATAGGAAGCTCTCCTCCAACTGGTGAGTCAGAGGCCCAGGCTTCTTACATATTATGGGTCTGTCAGATTCCTCTCATCTACACCGGATGTCAGAAGGAGGAAAGAGCACAGAGGATGGAAGTTTTTGTGTACCGGGTCAGGAAGTGGCACACATCACTTCTACTCATGTTCCATTTGCTGGAATTCAGTCACGTGGTTTCTCCTAATGACAGGAAACTGGGAAGTTTAGTCTAGTGATGTGCCCAGGAGGAAGAAGACATGGGTTTGGTAAAGAGCTAGGAAGTCTCTGTCATATGTCATCATTCTATTTTATTCTTACAACAATTGAGAGAGAGAGAGAGAGAGAAAGAGAAAGAGAGAGAGAGATTAAGAGAGAGATTAATAGAGACAAGTGAGGAGAGAGAAGACAGAAGAGAGATTGCTCCTTCTGTCTTAGCCAGCACCTTGCCATGAATTCCTTTTCAATCTTCCAATATCTGCCTGGCCCTTTAACCCTGATGATCTCAATGGAACCCCTTTTCTTCCTTCCTTTTCCAACCAATTTTCCTTGTTCTAATTATTTCCTATAGGGTGCCAGATATTTGTATAATACTCAGTGCATCTTGTACAGGATTTTCTGTTGTATATCTTACAGTAGATGGTGAGAGTTATCTATAACAATAGGCAAAACTTATTGAGTGCTGATAATATGCCTGAAATTTTCCAAGCATTTTATACATATTAACTTATTTAATCTTCACAATCATTTATGAGGTAGGTTCTATAAGAATCTCATTTCACAGATGAGAAAACTGAACTACAGAAAGGTTAAGTAACTTGTCCAAGGTCACCCAATGGTATAGCCAGAACTGGGATCCAGCCAGTCTGGCTCCAGAAATCTGTGCTGTGGACTATATTATTATTGAGCAGTATTGTGGGTCAGACTCAGAGCTAAGAGCTCCATGTGGATTAATTACAAACCTATGAGGAGGAGATAATTGTCAATGTCCTTACTTTAACATATAAGGAGCTCCAGGCTCAGAGGGGTTAAGCAACCTGCCCAAGGTCACACAGCATTAAGTGACAGGTCAGAATGAGACCAAAGTCTAAACTTTAAGAACAATGAGATTGTATTTTCATTTCCATGTGGAAGTAGGACTCATTTTAAAGAATGAGAAGGCATATGGTTAGTGTGTCATTTCAGGTGGTTTGTGTATATTTTAGAGAGGGAAAGCAAACACTGAGGGAATGGAAGGCCCTCCACTTTGCTGACTGTGACAAGGAATCTTGAGTCCTTCTGAGTCCTATTTGCATTCTTGCACTCAAGAGTCTGTATGACCTTGCAGAAAACTTGTGCATGTTAGCATTTGAAATACTCATGTGTAAATCCCAGATTTGCCCTTGATCTTGAATGAGGCCGAGTCTTATTTTCTTATTTCTAAAGTGGTGATAGTACAGTCTGCCTACATTTTAGGTAGGTATGTGTGCGTGTGTGTGTGTGTGTGTGTGTGTGTGTGTGTGTGGTGTCCTTTACAGAGCTTGGCACACAGTAGGTGCTTAATAAATGGTTGCTCTTGTGTGCTAGCTGAGGGGTTGGGTAGCTGGCTTGATACCACAGAAGAGCAGAAGGTCAGTTGAGAGCACAAGAGCCATCCTCAGGCGAGGTGCAGAACAGTCCTCCTCTAAAGGTGAGGAAACAGGCTGGGGGGGCAGGCGATTGACTTTCCCAAGGTCACACAGCCAATTAGTGGTGGCAGCAGGACTCCTGGCCCAGAGATCTTTCCACAGCTCAGCCTCAAACAACAGCCTTTGGATTCCACACTTTGCAGCTCTTCTCTGATGGGTTGAATGATGATCCGGGCACCCGCAAGAATTATTCTGGCCCTCAGCATCCTTTGTGAAAGATAAATAGTGAGTGAACCTTCTGCAGTGAGTTAGAGCTACCTCTCCCTTTCTTTTGCAGGTTCTGGGTTGGTTACAATGGGCAACTCCCAATAAATAGCAATGGTCTTGGAACTGTACTGTGGGGACCCACCAGTAATTTTCTCATTTGTTGGCTAAATGCATGAAGATTAAATTCCTCCCCTATCACATTCCCCTTGAGTCTCAGATGTCTTCAGGTTAAAGGTTGCTTTATTCTGGAAGCTGAAATATTCCTGTTGGTTGAGTCTGGCCTTACATGGCTGCTGTTCTTCTGAGATGGTGCTGCCCACTCACATCCCCCAGCTTCCACACTCCATCTCACCGGTCATTCACCTCCCTGACCAGCCCTCATCTTCCCTGACCTGGAGCTTGCTGCAGCCTCTACTTGGCCTCACTGCCTCTCCCATAGCTCTTTTGCTCACTCTCCACACTGAAGCCAGAATTGGCTTTCTTGCCATCACTTGCCTATTTAAGAAACACTTTTGGGGGCACCTGGGTGGTTTAGTTGGTTGAGCGTCCGACTTCACCTCAGGTCATGATCTTACGGTTCATGAGTTTGAGCCCTGAATTGGGCTTGCTGCTGTCAGATCCCACTTCAGATCCTCTGTCCCCTTCTCTGTCTACCCCTACCCTGCTTGTGCTCTGTCTCTCTCTCTCAAAATAAATAAACATTAAAAAAAAAGAAGAAGAAACACTTTCAGCTTTCCTCTACCCACTGAATAAAGGGTGTATGATTCTTACCCTTTGAGGTCTGAGCCCCTCTGTCACTCCTGTATCATTTCCCACATTCCCTGCTTGCCCCAGTCCTTCAACAAGCCCCACACATTTCCAGGTCCTTGTTCTCACTGCCTGCACTACTGGCTCCCCTTCAGCTGCCTGGTCCAAACTCCAAGGCCTTAAAAAAATACTTTGCCCCCTCTTAAACTGCTCAGGTCCTCCTTCATGGGACTCCTAGCATGCTTTGCTCTTGTCTCATTGGGTGGTAACTGATGTTGACCTCCATGCTTGGTTTCTTAGTTCCCCACTGGGCACTAGACTCCCGGAAGACAAGGCATTGGTTCTTCAAACTGGGCCCAGCTGATTGCCAAAGTATGGAAATATTTTCATACTGCTTGGCAAAAGCTATCCTGGCCTTTTCCCCAGGACCCTTAGCTTTCTGTGGTCCAGCAAGTAAAGACGTAATAGTGGCCATAGCAAAGGGCTCCCAATTGGTTAAGCTGGCTGTTACATTTCGAATTTCACCATGAAAAGCCTTTCACAAGGAATGGGACTCACTTTGTTCTTCCCTACCAGACGAACACCCCAGGTTCCTCCAAGGTCTTGACTTCATGAAGAGTCTTGAGCAGTGGCTTTGGAAGCCTTGCTATCTGGAAAGTAACAGAAGCCTTCCCTTCAAGATACCCAGGTCTGAGACCATGGGAAAGTGTGGCCCTTCCCTGGGGGCCTAACTTGGAGGCAGGTATTAACGGCTTGAGATTTCAGGAGTGTAGGTTGTGGAGGGCTTGATAGTTCCACTCAGTTATGGAACCCATACTGCATGCCTGGCACCATGTGAGGCACTGGGCCTCCAGAGCTGCATCAGGGTGGACCTTGACTTTTGGAGTTCACAGTCTGGATGGGGAGACAGGCATGTAAACAAACAATAACAGCATGGGGTCATGATAGAGGTGAGGTGTGATGGAACCTTGAGAGGGCCAGAGTCAGTGAGGGCCACTTGGAGAATGGAGAAGGCCAGTGGGATCCAAGTTCTGAAGGACTGCACAGAGGAGCCTTGCCCTGGCCCCAGGGCTACTGCTTCCAGGTCTCTACCCTCCTGGAGTAGCAAGGCCCAGTCATTGCTCTATGTCTGTCATTGCTGGTCTTCTCCTGCCAAACCACAGTGTGAAAGCAACAATTATCAAAACTTCAGGGTGCTTGAGTGGCTCAGTTGGTTAAGTGTCTGACTCTTGATCTCAGCTCAGGTCATGATTTCATGGTTGTGACACAGAGTCCTGCATTGGGCTCTGTGCTGACAGCATGGGGCCTGCTTAGGATTCTCTCTCTCCCTCTCTCTCTTCCCCTCCCTCTCTCCTTCTCTCTCTCAAAATAAATAAACATTAAAAAAACCTTAAATTGTGCTTACCATGTTTTAAGTGCTTTATATATAATAACCCATTTAATCCTCACAATGACCCTATGAGGCAGGCTGCTGGTGTTTTCCTGTTTTATAGATAGGGAAACTGAAACAAAGAATATTTTTGTAATCTGTCCAAGGTTGTGGAGGGAGAATGTGGCCAAGAAGCTAGGCAACCTAGTTCTAGGGTCTCCGTGGAGCATAGAGGGACTTTAGCCACCATACCACTCTACCTCAAGCTATCTCCAAATATCACGGCTGGGGCCCTCATCTCTGTGGTGAGAACTTGAGGTGATGCCTCAGGCATCTGGAAGGTCTTTTCCTCTGGAGTGTGTCATGTGGTTTGTAGTCCCCACAGTCTCAGGCATCTTTTGACACAAGCTCCTTGAGATCCCAGGTGCTACATGTGTCTGTTGGAGGTCACAGTGGAGGGTCTAGCCATGGGCAATCACATGGCCCTCCTTGAAGCCAGCATAATGTCACAACCTACAGGAGCTCCAGGAGCCCAGGTCTGACAGAGGATCCCCAACGCTGCAAGAGTCATCCAAACTGGCTTTATCCCTTCTTCTATCTGTGTCCTCACAATGCTCCCTCCTCTTTTTTTCAGGGGAGGCTGCATGGAGGAGGTGACATCTAAGTTGGATTGTGAAGGGTGAGGAAGGGTTTTTCATGCAGAGGAGAAGAGCACAAGTCTTTCAGGAAGAGGGAGCTTCCAAAGCACAGACATGGGAATGTGAAACAGCATGATGTATGTGAGGAATGAGGACAGTCAGGGTAAATGATAAGGCTGGGAAGGTAAATAGAGGCTATGACCTTGGCCTTCGGTCACTGGGCAATGGGGAGTCACAGAAGAATATGAAATAGTGGAGTTGCATGGATATTTTGGTGTTTTAGACATACCATAGAGCATGGTTTCCTAGGGATGGATTGGTGGTGGGGTAGCCAGGAGGGAGGCTGTAGCCATACTCCTTGTACAATAATGGCCTAAATTAAGGTGATGAAAGAGAAGGGGACAGCCAAGAAATGCTTTAAGGACTTGGGACTGCTGACTGTGGGGTGAAGGCAGAAGGAGTTGAGGCTAATGCTCAGGCTCCTGGCTTGGATGACTGGGGGCTGGGGCGAGGAGAAGGGGTGCATTTAGGTAGAAAGTAGTGAGATCTATTTTGGACTGTGACTCAGGTGGGGCCCAGGTGTCGATGTGCTCTGGACTGTCACGTATATAGGTGAACTCAGGAGTGGGCTTTGGTCTAGAGATAAAGATCTAGGAGTCCTCAGAGGAGGGAAGAACCTGAAGCCATGGGAGGGGGGAAAATTTCCTAAGGAAAATGTGCCAATGACACCATGAAGGAGAACCAGATAGTGGACTCCGAGGGAGGCTAGCATTTCAGGGGTAAGCTGCATGGATGATATCTTCAAACTGTAAGGTGTAATTCATTCATTCAACAAACTGATCACTTCCTATTGGCCAGGCTCTGTTCTTTACAATATGAATGCAGCAGGAAGTGAGACAGAAAATATCTAACCATGGAGGTACATTCTAGTGGAGAGAGGTGGACATAAACCAAAGTAAAATATGTAGGACAGGTGGTGGTAAGTGTTCTGGAGGCTAATTAAACAAAGGGGGGTTAGGGAGGGCTGAAGTGAGGAGCTGCAACTGTAAATGTGGGGGACCTCACTGAGAAGGTTATATTTGAATAAAGATTTGAAGGAGGTGAGTGAGGTGGATATCTGGGGGAAGACTGTTTGTTCTAGGAAGAGGAAACAGCAAGCATAAAGGCCCTGAAGTAAACTGTGTATGGCATGTGGAAGGCCATGTGGCTATCACCAAAATTGTATAAGTATTGTTATTGTTTAGTTATTATATATATTTTTTGTATCTACCCCTGCTCTGTACTGCAATGATTTTTATAGAGGTGATCTTGGGCAAGTCCCTTAACCTCTCTGTACCTCAGTTTCCTCATCAGTAAAATGGGGATAATAATAGTATCTACTTGTTGGTTAGATCAGACGAATTAGTATATGTAAAGTACTTTGCATAGCACCTGTGACAGAGTATTTGCTGCTACTACTAGTGTCACTATTATTATTTTTATAATCATTATCTCCCTCTCTCTAGACTTCAAGCCCTTTGAGGACAATGGCTGTGTGTGGTTCTTTCCTGCAGCCCAGGGCCAGCCCAGGACAAGGCTTCACAGTGTAGGCTCTATAAGGGAGTTTTTAGATACAACAAATGGAAAAACAAAAGGCAGGATGTAGAAGGAGCCAGGTCTCTAGTGGCCCCCCACCCCAGCTCCCCAGACCCCGCAAAGCTGGCCAGGGCTTGAGCGGCTGGGGCTTGAAGCAGGCCCAAACTCCATGTGCATGTGGAGCCTCCAGGCCTGACAATCTATTTGTTATTACGGTAATAAATAAACAAGTTGCTTGTCAGCACAGGGACTGGCACGAGCGCCTTAGAAGATAAATGCTGCCTCTGAAATAGACAAATATTTACCATCCTCCAGACGAAGTTGTCAGCCCTGCTAAAGGCCTCCGGGGCTTAGAATTAAAGTGAACATTGAGGGTTTTTTTTACCCTAATGGAAATATATAGCATACCTCTTCATAAGAAAGAATGTGTAACTGCCTGTCCTTGAGCACCTACTGTGTGCTGGGGCTTTCTGTCATGCTCATCACAATCCTCTGGGGTAGGAATTGTGATCAACACGTTCCAGATGAGGAAATTGACATGTGAATGGGTGAAGTGACTTGCTAAAGGTCACACAGTGATGGTGGTTGAGCTGGGATTTGAACCTGACCCCTAGCCCAGGCTCTGGGTTGGAGTTTCCTGTAGCCAATATGTCAAGACCTTTAGCTCAGTGGGAGGACTGGAAGGCAAGAAGACAGGCTCCTCTCCCCCTTATGACTCTGGGGTCATTTCTGCTTTCATGGAACAGACAAATGAGGCTCCTAAGGGACTGTGTGCCTGAATGAGGTTGTCACAGGAGGATGGATGGCAGATGTTGTTTGAGTTTTAAGACTGCAGAGCATTAGAGTTGGGAGAGGCTTTATAGTTCTTTGTACAAATGGAGACCAAGGTCTAGCCCAGCCCTGATACGTTAGCTTCTGCTGTGTGTGCAGGAATCATGTGACATGATCCCTACTTCTCAGATCAGGAAACTAAAGCTTAGAAGACTAGTGACTTGTCCAAGACTACATCGCCATGAAATGGCAGCCTCAGGGTTCCAAAGTGGAGCATCTCTAGATTGTGTAGGTAGAGTGAGTGGGTCACCTACATGCCAGGCTGTCAAGATTCACTCCTGGTTCTGTCAATTATTAGCTGCATGACCTTGGGCAAGTTACTTAGCTCCTTGTGTTTTTGTTTTCTTATCTGTAAAATGGGCATACTAATAACTTATCTTGCAGGGTTGTTGGGAGGTTGAAAAGTGTATAAAGTACTTATGCTGTGCCTGATACGTAGCAAAAATATTAGTAGTTATTATTTAAGTATTACAAATATTAGTTAATTATTATTATTATTGAGTTGTGTGTCAGTCATTCATTCAGCAAAATTTACAGGTGTCTGAAGCAGATACTATCAATGCTCACACATGTGCCCCCAGCATTTACCATTTCTGAGCACAAGGGGCAGGCCAGAAGTACCAGAGTGTTAGGATACAGAGCAGCTTTCTAAATACCCCAGCTCTCACCCCTCAGGTGGGATATTCTGAGACAGAAGTTCTACACTGGTTCCTGCAGTTAGGTTCTACTTACTCATGGAGGTAACTTGCTTAAAAATACACCTTTTATTGGTGCCTTCCCTTCCCTAGCTCACTTCCTAATATCCCTTCTAGTGTTTCCTGAAACCACTTTCCAAATACACTACCTGCACTTGAATCCTTGTTTTAGAATCTGCTTCTGGGGAAACCCAAACTCAGATAGTTTCTGTGTATCAGATCTTATGTTTGGGGCTGAGTCAGCAGATGAAGTAGAGTTGGGGAAATGAGGAGAGAATTTCTGGCAGAGGGAACAACATCTGCAAAGGCACAGAGATATGAATTGTGTTTGGTGAAGGATGAGGAGAGGAATATGGCTGGGCCAGTTTGACTTTTAGTTTGGCCATGATATGGACAGGTTTAGGAAAGATCCCTCAGATGGCCATAAGGAACACTCTGCCCAGACAATAGAATCAATTTAATATTTGAGGACTTCTCTGCAAAAAGTGGGTGTTCATCTGCATTTTTTCTGTAAGGTTCCAAAGGTGTTCATCAGCTTAAGATTGGCTTTAAATAGTTGAATTTCATTAGAAAAACTCTGTAATTGCTGATGGACCCCATTACAGAAGGTTCAACCTAAAGACTGTGAAGGCACCTGAACATTCTTTGAACATTCTTTGGTATAGGCAAGAGGCTCAGCTCAGTCCTAGAAATGACCTCTGCCTCTCTCAAAGAGCAGGGAGAGGGTCTGTTCTTTTCCTCTCTCTGAACTCTTGAACAAAGCTTTCCTTTCCTCATGTTCCTCCTCCAAGAAGCACCTCTTCTAACATAAATCACTGCTCTTCTCAAGTCCCTGCAATTCCTCTTTCAGTTCAGCAAACAGTTCCTGAGCAGTACTTGAGCAGGACTCTTGAGCTGGCCCTGGAGACCCAAGGATGCCTCAGATGTGAGCCTGTGCCTCCAGAGAATCTCTCAGTCTGGAAGAGGAGATGGGCATGTAAACTGACCGTGGTTTATACGGTGAGGAAGATGTCACAACAGAAAGGCAGGGGGAGGGATTAATCAAATCTAGGGAATAGGTCATGGAACACATCTCAGAGCCAATGTAATCTAAGCAGGGTTTTGAAGAATGCAGCAGAATTGGGTACTGCTCTTCCTTGATTAGGTGTGTGCCGTCATAGAAGATGAGCATCAGACTCTGCCAAACTTTCAGCTTCTTCCCGTAACTCAGACTCCTCCAAAGCTAGATATGCTCAGGCTCTACCTCCATCCTCAGCCACACCTTGAGTTTCACCCCATCCTGGTGGAGAGAGGAAGTAGCTGATAGCCTGGAACCAGCGCTGCCCCACCACCATCCCCACTTTGCTTTTGAATTCCTGAGCTGGAGCTCCTGTCCCAACCATGTGAACCCTGGATCTTCTTTAGTTTCCCCCAGTGAGACCCTTGTATTTTATTATCTGATTTATTGTGTTTTCACAATATTGGATAGGCCCACAGAGGTGGAGCAAAGGTCTCAGGGTCACACAGCCTGGCAATGTTTGAGCAGGTCCTTGGACCTGGGACTGCTTGAACCCAGGATGCCATTCTAATAAATCAATTTGTTAAAGCCTGGGAGATGCTAGAACATTTGGATAGAAGATTCTAAAGTTGCTGAATATCTCAACAATCAACCTGGCTTCAATCTTACATTCTTTCTACTAACAAATTTACAATTTGTGATAATTCAGGATTTGTGAGTTGGCCTGAAGTTTACCTTTGCTTTTGCCATGAGAAGTCTCAGCAGAGGTACATATTTTTGAAGAAAAAAACCCTGCCATGTAGCTGTTTAACTGACACTAAATGTATCAACATTATGTGCTCATGGCAAAGATTTATATTCATTCATGAGTTAGCTATTCTAAGCATGGCTTTGATGGGCAGTAGAATATGCCACTTGTAGAGATGTGGGGGAAGAACATATTTCCTTGCTTTCATCCTGTAATTCACACTTTTCTTTGTCAGAGACTCTGAGCCTCTGTCCCACAGCCAGTCACACTAATTCTGATTATTTTTCATGTGTTTTTATAATGAGACAGTCCCCTGCCCATACCAATTGCTGTACCATTACTCATGTTGAAGATGAAGGCAAAGTGGTGAAGGGGAAGAGAACTGGAGTCCAATCATAGATTCTCCCACTGACTTTATGTGTCCTTGGACAATTTTTTTTAACTTCTTGAACACCATTCAAGTCTCTACTTTGGCTTAACTTCCTTTTATAGTGTCAGCTTCCACTTATATTCTATATATTCCCTAAACCCTTCAGTCAAACATGCTTACTTCCCATTCCAGGAACATGCTCCATTCTAACCTGCTTCCTCCTTCACTAAGAATGCTTTTTCTTTCTTTGCCTTAAAATCCCATGCATCATGGGGAATCTGCATGGTGCATTCCATTAAGCATCTGACTTGATCTCAGCTCAGGTCATGATCTCACAGTATGTGAGTTTGAACTCTGCATCTGGCTCTGCGCTGATGATGCAGAGACTGCTTAGGATTCTATTTCTCCTTCTCCTTGCCCCTCCTCAGCTTGTGCTCTCTCACTCTCTCCCCACCCTCTCAAAATAAATAAATAAACTTAAAAATTTAAAAAAAAAATCCCACGCATCTTTCAAGACAGATGAGAGGCAATTTACTCCATAAAGCTTTCTTCCCAGCTGGCTGTAAGCCTCCCCTATCATCTCTTTGGGAGCTTTTAATCACATTCTACCTGGCATTAAAATTCTTGTAGACATGTCTTTTTCATATTACTAGATTATATGCTACTTGAAGGCAAAGTCAATATTTTCCATATCCTTATAAGTCCACACTATAGACTTGGGTGTACAGATGTAAGTGGAGAAGTTGGAATTCATACTTGGGGGTTCTGACTGCAAAGCCCTTGCTTCTGTATCCTTATGGAATGGATGAAAGAACTTCAATTTCCTTGGCTTTCAAATGCTGATAATATCTTGGCTTTGTATTACCTGTAAAGATGAATCATAAACTCTGAAGTTCTGTCATTTTCAGGAGATTATGGGATGGCTCTGGCTTTCTTGGATGAACAGGCTGGAAATTCAGCAGTAACTCAGTTGCAGATCTATGTCAGAGATTTCACCATGGAGCCCAAGGCTGGATTTGGGGGACATCCAGGCCTGAGACTGACCATCCCTTATTCCTGGGATGTTGAGCTGGGTGGGATTCTGAGGGTATGTGGGGATCTGTACTGGTTCCCAGTCAGCCTTCTTATACCTCAACATCCACTGTTCTAATCTTTTCACCATCCAGTGTTTATTCAAGAAACATTGGTTGACTCCTATATATCATGCATTGAACTAGGTCCTGAAAATACAAAGATTAACCAGACATCATCTTTACCCTCTAGCGGGAGGCAGATATGTGAACAGACAATGAAAGCCTGTGGAGACATATGTTATGGAAGAGGAAAACCTAGGTGTCATGGTGGCCTAGAGCAGAGAACCTAGGGGATCTGAGAGATCACACTTTCTGCCTCTTGCTCTCTCTGGACTGTGGAATACATTTTCTCACTGTGAGATCTTTGATCATATTTACTCTTTGAGCTTGATTTTCATTCTCTGCACAGCAAGGTATCTGGGGTCAATGATCCCCCAAATCTTATCCCACAATACTTAACTCTGTAAGTAAGTATTGATGCCTCTGTACTCATGCTGCTGGGCACCATGCCAGTCATTATAATACCCTCCATGTTTCTCAAGAGGGGCCTCCTCAGAGCTCCAAGTCCCAACAGGCAGAGGAATCTCTAGCATTAGGGCGTTGACTCAGGGACTTATAGAGAGGTTCCAGGCCATCTATTGGTATCTCTGTCAGTGCTGGAATGGCCATGTCTGCTCTGAGCATTGCCTGCCTTCCTCCTATTTCATGAGGGAGGCTGCTCCCTGTAAACATCATGTCAGAACCTGGAGGTGCAGTGTTGAGCAAAAATAGATGCAATTTATAACCTCATGGAGTTTACAGTCTAGTTGGGGAGTGAGTCTTAATGGTCAATAAATGAATGTATAATTATATCCTAAGATAAGTGCTCAAAAACAAGAGGCATGGTCCTAGGAGAGCAAGTATAGTAAGGACTGAAAAATACCAATGGATTTAGCAACATGAGATCATTACTGAGAGCTGTTTTGTCAGAGTAATGGGTCCAAAAGCCACACAGGAGTGGGATAAGGAGCAAATTGGAGGTAAGGAAGTGGAGGTGGTCAGTGTAGGTAACTCTCAAGCAGTGAACTCTGAATGAGCTGGAAGAAACCACAGAAGTCTTACACGGAAGGCACTTTAAGGTTACAAAGTAGAGCATCTGAGTGACTCAGTTCATTGAATGTCTGACTCTTGATTTCAGCTCAGGTCATGATCTCAGGTTTGTGAGATCAAGCCCTGCATCGGGCTCTGTGCTGACAGCATGGAGACTGCTTGGGATTCTCTCTCTCCACTCTCTCCCTGCCCCTCCCTTGCTCATACTCTTTCTGTCTCTCTCTCAAAATAAAAATAAATGAACATTTTTTAAAAAGAGAAAGGTTACAAAGAGATTCACAGACATTATCTTTGTAATCCTTAGAACAATCTTGTGACATGGGAAGATCAAATTTCCATTTGACAGATGAGAAAAATGGAGATCCAGAAAGGTTTTGTGTCTTGAGCAGAATATTCACAGCACAGCCAGGACTGGAACTTAACTCCTCAGAACTCCTGCCATCCTTCTGCTCTGCAAACACTGTTTGTTTGGAGGTTATCTGAATGAATGTGTATTGTTTTCACCACTCTTGGGGTTTTTATATTACTTCTTCCTTCTCTCCTCAGTGCTTAAGGATTCAGGACCATGGCCAGCACCAAAACAGCCTACAAATTCTGAAATAAGCTTAGAGTCTTAGCCAAATAGATCAGCACTGCCTTTGTAAGTTGGTTTTCTCAACAAACATCAACCAAACATCTATTAAGTATCAGGACTGGAAAACTGACCTTAGGAAACCTACCATCTAGGATGGAGAAAACGTGGACACAGAAAATCACAACAAAGTATGAGATGTGCACAAAGGTTGTGGGATCAAAGAAGGCTTCCTGGAGGAGGCCCAGCCTGAGCTAAATCTTGGAGAGCAGATGGCAGTGAGGAGTTACTGGGGAGTTTTAAGCAGGGGCTTGAAAATGTCACATGTGTGTTTTAGAAAAGTCCCTCTGGTGCATTGTGAGAATAAAGGAGGGGGTGAGAGAGAGGCAGGGACTGACTCAGGAGAGTGATCAAGAGGAAGCAGTCTCCCCAAGCTCATTCTAAAAGGCATAGCCAGGTTTTCATCTCACTTGCAACAGTAGATGGAAATATCCTGGGTTTTGCATGTTTCCTTTTGGCACTGAAGGATTTACCATCTTGCCAACTGAAGCTGACACTGTGAGAGAACTGTGTTGCTGATGGAAAGGAGGGAATTGAAATTTGGGGATAGAGAGAGGAAAGAGAATTTGATTTGCTGAACAGTCACTATGCATCAGCACCATGCTAGGTGCTTTTCACATATTCTCATTTAATTCTCCCAACAACTTGTGAGGTGATGAGGTCCCCAGTTTCCATAAAAAGAAACTTTATGAAAGAGGATCAGAGATGCCAATTAACACAAAATAAAAGGGAGAGCCAGAATTTGAATTCAGATCTGTATGTTCCCAAACTCCTCACATTCCCTCTTCATGCACATGCCACTTTGGTGGGGATCCAGCTGACAGAGGAGCAGAATAACGGCTTCTGGGCACCCACTGCTGCAGCCTCCTGTTCACACACAAAGGAGTAATCACGTCAAGTATTGTTCTCTCAGCTTCTAAATCCAGGAGCTTTGGAAGGCCACAAGTGGACACAGGATCTGTAACTCAGCCCCTCCTGGTTTGGGTGAGTTTTGCTTGTTCCTTACCATCCCATAGTACCCCGTCTTGCAGAAAAGATTGCTTCTGTGTCCGGGTATGAGAAGTTGAGGGGTTTCATATTGGTGCCAATTACCTACTTTGACACCCCCCAAGTGCCCTTGGCCCCCAAGTTTTGGGGGCTGTATCATTCTCTCTGGGCCCTTTCCTGCGGCTGTGGTGGTGTCTGCCGCAGAGCCTGAGGAAGCTTTATGGAGATGGTCACACTCCAGTACCCAGCCTACTTGTTGGAACTTTCCAGAAATATTGCACTGCAGACATTTTCCACGCCGTTATGCTAATGGAATCAGGAAAAATCAATTGTCCTTAAGGAACAGGGGAATGAGACGTGCTGTAAATGCCACGGGATGAGTGATTGGTTGATTGCTTGCCGGCGATCGGAGCGCGTCTCATCCCTACATTATTCTGATGAATTTTTATGGCGTGCCTCCTCTCTTGCTTGCACCCTCCCCCCACCTCACCCCCCTAGCTGGGGAAGAAGGTTTATGGCTTGCAGCTTCTCAGTTGATTGAATGCAGCTGGCATTGTTGCAGCAGAGGACAAATAGGTACATTTGCTTTACAGGCTGAGAAAAGTGGGTTTGGAGAAATTGCACTGCCACGTCCCTCTGCAACAAAGGCGCCCTTAAAAATGCAGATATTTTTTATGAAATGACTTTACTTTCCTTCTTGGCTGTCCGTAATCTTCCTATCAGAGGAAAGGGCAAAAAAAAAAAAAAAAGATTGGGGGAAAGAAATATATGGCTTGCAACTCTGTGGAAATCCAATTTTTCATTCTCATCACAAAGGAAGCTAACGAAGGCATTTCATTAGTATTCATTTTAGGCCGATGTGATTTTCTCCTCTTTGCTAACACAAAAATAAATAAATAAACAGTTGAGCCATGTCTGGGAAACTGCCGACAAGGCGGCCTGGAGCAGAGGTCAGCATTTTCTGGAATGAGCGTACACTGCATTCTGCAAGATGGCCAAGAAAATGGATCCAGCTCAAATAAGGACCATCTGGGGCAGAGAAGAGACAAGGTTTAGGTGGAGACAGGTCCCTTGGGTTTCAAAGCTGGTGTCCAGCTTGGCTGTGGCAGTTTATGGACTGGGGAAAGCAAACAGGCTATGACTATTGTTTTCCATGGGGAGTTTGTGCGATTCTGGCTGCTGGTCCTGAGGCAGGGGATGTTTCACATCTGGTCAAGGCACTAGGGAGCTCCTTCTATTGTTTGTTCTTTCCTGTTTCTTTCTCAAGGACAGCTAAACCCTGTTGATGGCTGGTAAATCATATTGTGAAAATCTGGGAGTTTTTGGCTGGGAAGTAGAGATTTTGGGACACAGCTGTTGTCTTCATCCATCCAAAGGGGCATTGTGGGCAGAGGAGCAGGCTTATTGCATTGGGCACCAGAGGGCTAAACTAGGATCTGTGGGTGGAAGTGACAGTAGGCAGAGGAATCTACCAGATATGAGATCAAATTTCAGATCAAGAATTTTCTGGGTATGTCCATAGGCAAGTTATTAATGCCTCTGAGCCTCAGCATCTACATTTGTAGAATCAGGTAAGTTAGAATAAAATCCAATCTTTTATTATTTTCTAACTATTATCAGGTATAGCGACATGCAGTGCTGGGAAGTGGGTATTGGTGACTGCTTTGCAGAGAAGTTCCCCTTCTGAGGTTCAGAGAGGTGGTAAGTTGCACAACCTCTGGGAAGCAGACTCCTGGTCTCTGAGGTCAAAACTTCTTGCCCTGTCCCAGCCCCGGGCCCTCTTGTTCAGCGGCTTCTTGGATTACTGTGAACAGGAGGTGAGACACAGAGCAGAGGGCTCTTTGTTCTTAGATAAAAATTCTTACTCAGTTTGCCTCAAATACCAAGTCATTTTACACATTTCCAGCTCTCTCCTGGGCTGTGGACTCCCAGAGGGCAGTGTCCCTTTGTACCCTCTGTGCTTAGTTCCGATGGCTCAGCAATTCTTGACTTGCCTGAATGTGCCATATCCTTGGATGATTACTGGTCCTGGCCTGTGCTCTTGCCCCATTGTGGAACCTTCTCCCCTGCCTTTTCCATTTGGCCAAGTCTTACTGATCCTTCAACTCAGATGCCACCACTTCTGGAAAACCTTCCTGGAGACCCACAAAAGCCTTTATTCTCTCTGTGCTCTTGTAGGGCCATAGTGCACTTGTTTGTAGAACTATAACTGTAATGGTAACAAAAAAGCAACAAGAATCAGGGAATGAGGTTGACTTGGGTTCAGATCTTACCACTGATGTACAATCATAGAGTCTCACTTTCCTCCATGAGCCTCACTTTCCTCATTGGGCAGTGAGGATAGTGATATTACCTACCTCCAAAGGCTGTTTGGAGGAATCAATGAGTACTGTTTGTAAATTACTTTGCTCCGTGCGTGGCACATAGGTGACGGTAAACAATTCAAATGAATGAATGAATGAATGAATGAAGTTTCTGGCTGGTTAGAAATCTTGATAAAGAGGACTGAGGACACATTTTCTTCCATATTTCATCCATATTCCCAGAATAATAACTAACTGCACAACGTGCCAGGTAGTTAGTGGCAGGCCCAGGATTAGAACTAGGGTCTCTGAGGCTCTAGTTTAGGCTATTTTTCATGTCTCTCCTCCCAGTCAGGAATTTAACTCATCAAGAGCTCAGTCCCATCTTCTTCACCCGTCTCCCTACTGTGGCTGGTCCATGAGGTGTTGACAGGAGGGTCATGGGGCTCAGGTGGGAAGATCTGAAGTTCTCAGTTCAACCCCACCTGCCTGCGACCCCACGGCTGTCAGCTTTCTCATCCATCATGGGGCAATAATATATCTTGCCATGTCTACTGTGCTGGGCTATTGCTGAAGAGGGAGAGGAAGAGGAGGAAGAGCAGGGTGCTTCATCAGTTCTTGTGCTTCTAGGAATTAAACTGATTGCTGTTGTTGTTGCTGTTGTGGTTGTTGTCATTGCCTCTCAAAAAAGTCCCCACAGTCAGGGTCTTGGAGCCAGTCTCTTAGAGGAGATGGTTCTGCCCTTGAAAGCCACTCTCTTGGTCTGGCGTTTCCTGTGGGTAATTTGAAACTGGGGCTCAGAGAACTGAACTCCAGTTAATGGTTTTCAATAAAGAATTAAGTGCTGCTCGTCAGGCTGGCGCTGGGGCCAGTTTCCCGGAAGGGGGAGAGGGCTGGGGGGGGCAGTTGCATGCATTTAGGGATGCGTTTGCATTTTCCGGTCAGTTAGGCAGCCTGATGAAAAAGGGATAAGATCGGGCCACAGCAGCCAGAGGGTGGAGTGGAGGGGGGAGGAAGAGAGACCCAGACCTGCACTATGTAGGCTGCAGGGAGGGAGTAATGGTCACAGCCATCGGAGCTAGATGAGTTGTTCCCATAGAAAGCACTTTTGTCAGGCACCTGGCTAGTGGCCCCTGCCCTCTGGGCAGCCCCTTTAGCAAGGAATGCTGAAGCTTTTTCTGCTATGGCTGCCTCCCATATCAGACATCACCTTATTACAAACACGGCTTTCACTGTGCTTTCTGCACAAAATAACTCCTTAAAGCTTCATCTACAACCCAAAGGGATTGCTATTATTTTCATCACTCTTGCTTTGCAGATGAGGACGCTGAAGTACAGAGAGGTTAAGTAACTTGCCCAAGGTTACACAGTTTTGGAGTGGCAGATATGGGCTTCAGAGCTGTGTAGTCTGGTGCCAAAGGTTGTGCTATATAGTCACTATGCTGTATAACCTGCTATTCTTTGCTAGGGTCTCTGAATCATTTTATCTCCAGCTCATGAGGTTAGCAGGGGAGGGTCATTAGCTTCACCTCACAGATAAGGAGAGACTGAGGGTCAGGGAGGTGCTGTGTTAGGAAAAGGGGGCTTGAGAGGGAGTTAAAGAAGGCATCCAGACATGGGGAGTGACGTAGAAAGACCCCATGAGAAAGTCATCTGCAGCAGATATCAAAAGACTTAAAAATGTTCAAACCTTCTGACCTGGTATTTCTGTTTCTGGGAGTTTGCCCTAAGGAATAATACTGCTACAAGAGGACAAGTCTAATAAAAGAAAAGATTGATTATAATATCAAATGATTGGAAGCAATTAGAGTACCCAACTATGGGAAATGGTTAAATAAAATCTGGTCTTTACACCTGATTTGACAATCTGCAGCCATGAAAAATAGTGGTTCTGAAGGTGACATAGTAGTCTGGAAAAATACTTATGTTACAGTATTAAATAAGGAAAAAAGACAAAATTTTAGGAATAATAAAATCTCAAGTATTTACCAAATATATCGGAGCTATGTGAAATAATAACTGCTATGTTAGGATGATAAAACTGTAAGCACTTTTCCTCTGTTTTTCCAACTTTCTATAATGATATTTAATCTTTAATTATATATTTTTTTGATGTTTATTTTTGAGAGAGAGACAGCACACGAGTGGGGGAGGGGCAGAGATAGAGGGGGACAGAGGATCCAAAGCGGGCTATGTGCCTTAAGCAGAAGTCCCGATGTGGGGCTTGAACCCATGAACTGTGAGATCATGACTTGAACCAAAGTTGGACTCAACAGACTGAACAACCCAGATGCTCTAATGCTTTAATTATGGATAAGTTGATGGACTTCGTCCAGGATATTATTTGATGGCCTAGAAAGGTTACATTTTCTCTCCATACCTCAGTTTCCTAATCAGTAAAATGTCAATAAAACTCCCTTCTTTTCAGGGCTGCTATATTTAATGAGATAGTAGGTAAAATGTACCTCGCACAGTGCCTATGCATTGTAGGACTAAGTGATGTCAGTTAACTCCCCCGAGGTTTCTTCCATTTCTCACAGGTTGTCTTCTGACTTATTGAGGTTTGCACAGTGAGGGCGGGACAGCCACATCCAAACCTGTATTCCAGAGATTGAGTCTCCTTAGAGTCAGGTATAGACCTGTCACCCCTCTATTGCCTGATACCAGCCAAAAGAGTGAAGGCTAGAGAGGGTCAGCTGGACCCCAAGCCCCAAGGCAAACCATGAAATTTACTCCCCATGCTTCTACCACCACTGCACTGCCCCCTCCCCCAGCCTCTCTAAGCAACACATAACACCAAGCTAGCCTCCTGGAAAGCATCTCCCCAGGACTTTTGGCATAGAGACTTGTGTGGCTCTGATGCTGCCTGCTGGGGGTCCACAGGTCAACAATTCCTTCATCCATTTGTTCACTCATTACTCATTCATCTACTCACTCCTTGAGTCATGTAGAGGGAGCCAGCTACAGCAGATCCTCATTGAGTGTTGGCTTCATGTTTACTGGGGTTGGGGGTGGGGGTGTGCAACCCAGAGATTTTCACTTACCTTAGCTGATTGAATATTCACATGTTCTCCACAGAAGAGGTTTGCTTAGCAGAGCTTGGCAATTTAAAAGAGCAAGATACAAATGAATGTTTTCTCCTATAGACAGTCCGTCAGACAGTCCTGGCCCTGTCAATTCTGCCTCGGTACTGCCTTTTGGATATAATCCTTCCACTCCAGCCCTCTGCTTCAGCCACTCCATCTCTGCCAGAGTCACCTTTATAAAACTCAAATCTGACTAGGCGAGCATCCCAGTTCTTTGGCTTGGCCAATCTAGTTTCCTATGGTCTGACCAGGGAGCTCATCACACAGCCACTGTCTGCTTCGCCCTGTTCCTCAATGCCTTTTCAAGACTTTATGCTTTATGTACCATTCCTGCTTCCTACAATTCCTTTTCCCGTAGGGCAAATGTCTACCTATCCTCTAAAGCCTAGCTCAAATCCCCTCGCCCCTTTGGCTCCCATATAAGATTTGCTGTTCTTCCTCTGTACCCATCTTCCATCCCACTACACTGTGATAATTTCCCAGTATGTTTCCCTCTGGCTCCCTTTCCCCCAGGACTGTGCATCTCTAAAGGGCAAGAACCATGTCTTTTTATTTCTGTGACCCTGGAGCTTAGCTCAGAGCCTGGCACAGACAGGAGGCCCAGTGAGTGTTTGTTGACTGAATTATGGATGACAGTGTGATCTCAGGGCCTCCACTAGGGAGGAACAACAGGGCCTCTTGACCTCTTGGGAATGGGAAGTGTTCGCAGCTGAATTCTCCTGGCAGACACTTTTCAGCATCACCAGCTGCTCACTCCCCAGAGGCCCTGTCTCTGCTCGGCTCCCTGATGGGTATAAGAACATTTGGCCATAAACCGACCTAGCTCTGGGATTGCAGCCACCACCTCTTAGGGAGCTCACTCTGACAAAGCCTTGACCTGTGCAGGTGGGCATGCAGGGAGTCTCATGGTCTGACCCTGCTGCATTTCAGCCCCATACCATGCCTCTCTGCACCTTCATGCTTTAGGCTACAGCCAGACTGAAAATTTTCCTGAAGACATCCTATGACTTCTTTTTTTAAAAATGATTTCTTCTGCCTGGAATATTCTCTACCTGCTCAGCCCTCCATCTTTGCCAGTGGATTCCTACTGGCTCTTTTGGTTGGTTCAGGTGTCATCTCTCCTCTGGGCCAAGGGCCTGTCCTGTATACCTCCCAGGCTTTGTGGCACCCCCATTTTTGAACTGTTCATACAGCATTGCCATTACCTGTTTATTTTCTCAACAAGTCTGTGGAGTCCCTGAGGACAGGGAGTTGGTCTAATTCACTTCAGAGTCCCTAGCACCTGGATCATGCTAGGTGCTTACAAGTATGTGTTGGCTGGCTGGCTGGTCTGGTGGCTAGGGGGTACGTGGTGCTAGGACCCTTCCCTGTTGCTCAGTCTAACTGCAATGTGCATGTGGTGTAAGGGTGAGGGTTATAGTCTATAAAAAGGGCACACCCAATCATTAGGCCTGCAGGGTAAATAAAATGCACTGTCAGTGAAAGGGAGCTGAGAACATTCCCAGTACAGCCCTGGGTTGGAGAAACACCTGGGCTTCAGGACCAGCCCTGCTTCATTCACACTGGCTCTGAGCTTTCTCCTCATCTGTCCAAACGTGCTTCCTGATCTCTAAAATGGGAACCACAACTCTTGCCTAGCTACTTTACAGAGTGATTGTGAGGACCAAGTGTGACAATGTCTCTGAAATTACTGCTTAAACTGTGAAGTGCCGAGCCTGTATTTTCGCTCTTTTGGAGTGTGTGTACGCGAGCGCTCAGCACTCTGATGTGGCAGTGCCCACTAGAGGGAGCAGCTGAGCAGCAGGACAGGTCCTCGTCAGAGCCCTGTGGCTGGCCCAGAAAGAGGGAACACAGGGTCCAAGACACATTGCGATTAGGTCCCAGGCTCCCGTCTCTTCACGTTTCCCTTCAAATTCAAGTGACATCTGGGCTATCTTTGATGTGCTAGAAAAAAAAGAAAGAAAAAAACCCCAGCGATGGCACAAGGGGCAGCCCTAACCTCCTGCATTATTCCTGGAGGTGGCTATGCGCTGGGTGAAAGTATAAGACCCAGGGTTCTTTCCCTTGAGCACTGTTTGCTCTGTTTAGCTCAGAAGCCTAGATTCCAGGGCTCTGAGGCCATTACCTGGCCGTTATAGGGGAAATCCACTTGGCTATGGAATGCCACCTTAGTGGGACAGGGCTGAGGTCTGTGTGGACCTCCCTTCATGGATGCCTGAAACCTGCAGGCTTGGCCTCACAGTTGATTAGCTTGCTCTTTGCTGGGAGAGTGGGACCAGACAAGGAGGCCAGCTGGAGGAGAGCTCTGTAACCCAATTTGCTGTGTAGAGAAGCCAGTCTGTCTGGCAAGAGCTAATTGGAAAGCTGCTTCCTCTAAGCCTGGACCCAGGAGGGCGCTAGGCCTGGCTGGGCGGGGGCGGTGGGGGGGAGAGAGGGGTGGCTCAACTCTGCCCACATCACTTAGTGTTTTGTGGGCGCGGCTCCCAGCAGGAGGGCACTTAGCCCTGGTAATTGGCCAGGCAGGCTCATCATTAATTCATGCCAAATTGTATTTCTTCTTTTGAGGGAGAGAGAGAAACAGAGAGAAGAGTGGGGGTAGATGGGAATAAATGAGTTTCTGAAGGGAGGAGTCTGTTTTAGGGCTGGGTTGAAGCCACTTTGATTTGGGATGAAGGAGGTTAGTGATTCATTTGCTAACTTGCTGTTGACCTGAGCAAGTTACTTTCCCAGAGGAGGTCTCAGTTTCCTAATCTGTGGTAGGAGAGAGTAACTGTGATCTATCTATTTGAGAGATAGCTTTGAGGATTGAATCCAGCTATGAGAGATGAGTGCTCTTCAGATAGTCATTTCAACAGGCCCAGGGAGGGAGGGAGCCATTTACATTTCATGTAATTATTGATGCAGAGTGGGGTAGGTTTACATCTATCATCTTTTGGATGGACAGTATTTTTTCATGGGTCCATTTCATTTCTTTTGTTGGCTTATTAACTCTTTGGTATGTTATTGTAGTGGTTGCTTTAGGGTGTATAGTATACATCTTTAACATTGCATTACCTTCAAGTGAGATTGTAGCACTTAGAGTATGAGACTCTTTTTTTTTTAAATTTTCTTAATGTTTATTTACTTTAGAGAGAGAGAGACAGAGAGAGAGAGAGAGAGAGGGAGACAGAGTGTGAGTGGAAGAGGGGCAGAGAGAGAGAGGGAGATGCAGAATCTGAGGCAGGTTCCAGGCTCTGAGCCATCAGCACAGAGCCCGACGTGGGGCTCGAACCCACAAACCATGAAATCATGACCTGAGTCGAAGTCGGATGCTTAACCGACTGAGTCACCCAGGCGCCACTTCCTATAACATTTCTTATAGTGCTGTTTTGCTGGTGATGAATTCTTTCAGCTTCTGTGTGTCTAAAAAATTTTCTTTTAAATTCTCCTTTGAAAGATATTTTCACTATGTATTCTTACAGGTTGACAGCTTGCTTTCTATACTTTAAAGATGCTACTTGAGTGTCTTTTGGCTTGCATTGTTTCTGATGAGAAATCTGTTTTCACTTCATCTTCGTTCCCCTGTATATAATGTTTCCTTTTTCTATGGTTGCTTTCAATATTTTCTTTTATTATTAGTTTTGAAGAATTTGATTATGATGTGTCTTGTAGTTTTCTTCATTTTTCTTGTGTTTGGGGTTCATTGAGCTTTGTAGATCTGTGAGTTTACAGTTTTCATCAAATTTGGAAAAAGCTTCAGCCATTATATCTTCACATAATTTTTCTGTCCTCCCCCTTCTTTGTGGACTCTAATTGTACATATATTAGGTTGAACGAAGTTGTCCCACAGGTCATTGATGATCTTCTCATTTTAAAATTCCTTTTAGTTTTTATGTGTTTCATCTTAAATAGCTTCTAGTTCTAGTTCTTCAAGTTCACTAATAGATTTTTCTGTAGGGTCTAATCTGCCTTTAATCCAATCCAATGTATTTTTCATCTCAGATCTCATAGTTTTCACCTTTAGAAGTTTAAATTTTGAGCCTTTTGTTTGTATCTTCCATGACTTTATTTAAACTTTTTAAACATAAGGAATATAATTGTGTATCTGTTTAATGTCTTTGTTTCCAAATTCTAATATCTGTGTCAGTTCTGATTGATGTTTCTCCTCAGTATGGGTCATATTCTCTTGCCTCTTTGCATGCCTGGTAATCTTTGATTGGGTTCTAGACACTGAATTTTCCCTTGTTGTGTGCTGGATATTTTTTTGCATTTTGTAAAATATTCTTGAGCTTTGTTCTGGGATGCAGTTAAGTTACTTGTAAACAGTTGATCCTTTTGGGTTTTGATTTGAAGGTTTTTAAGGCAGAACCAGAGCATCTTCTAGTCTAGAGCTAATTAATCCCCATTATTGAGGTAAGACCCTTCTGAGTGTTCTACCTGTGCCCTGTGAATTATAATTGTTTTTTTTTTCAAGTTGCCTGGGGAGACCAGGTACTATTTCTGATGCTATGTGAGTGCTGGGAACTAATGGATCTTTCCTGTTCCTGGTATAGTTTACTCACACATATGCACTCAATACTTGAGGGGAAATCTCCACAGATCTCTGTATTTCTCTCTGTGCAGTGCTCTTTCTCTCCAGTACTCTGTCTTATGAACTCTCACTGTCTTGCTCTCCTTGGACTGTCAGTTCTGACTTCTCAAATCAGGGAATCCATCAGATTCTCCTTGGGTTCTCCCTCCCCGTTATGAAGCCTAGAATCTCTCTCAGTGCAGTAAGCTGGTGAAAGTGTAAGGTCTGCCTTACTTGTGTCTTTATCTCAGGGGGTCTTTATCTTTTGTTGCTTGTCATGAACTGTCTTGAAAACCATTGTTTCATATCTTTGTCTGGTTGTTGTTGTTGTTGTTGTTGTTGTTTCAGGTAATAAGATAAATCCTATCCCTATTACTCCATCTTGCCTACAAGTGGAAGTTCCCAGGGAGGCAGGAAATGGGAACCTTTTTAAGAAAATGTGTGTCTAGCTCCAGGCCTTGGAGTATGGGATTTGCAGGATAGGCTACAGCAGGGTTGGTAGACAGAGTGGAGGACAGTAATGAAGAGACCAAGATTTCTGGAATCTGTCCCTGACTCTTCTAATTCTCATAATCCTTAAAACAAATTTCAAAATTACTGTCAGAGTGTTCCATATCCTTCCTAATGCAGGTACCTCCAGAAGGGCTCCTTAAGGAAGAGAAAGGAGCCCAGGAAAGAAGAAGGTTAATAAGGGAACATTAAAAATTGTGCAGAATTCCATTTAATCTGGGGGAAGAGGGACTGATTTATTAAGGATTTCACCAAATGGGATCAAGTCTTGGTACAAGTATTTTGTGTATACTATTTGATTTAATGGTTTAATTGATTTGGGCCCAATCACTGAACTCTGATCCCATACATAAACCTGAACCCTATTATCAGACTGAAATGTCTCTGTCCAGACACTGAGCTCTAACTGTGATTTCCGTTTAAACTCTGGTGCCAGGATGCATTGGGTCACGTGAGTAAGAGTAGAGCTCATTCAATGCATCCTATTTCCACCATGGTAAACTCTTTACAGTTTGTGACTAACAACTTGAGGTCTTCCTTTCTCTTGGTCTCAGTTCTCCTTTTTAATATGAGAGTCTTGGGGCATCTGGGTGGCTCATGACCGATTTCTGTTCAGTTCATAATCTTGTAGTTCATGGTTTGAGCCCCACATCGGGCTCTGTGCTGACAGCTCGTGGCCTGGAACCTACTTCAGATTCTGTGTCTCCCTCTATCTTTGCCCTCCCCCAGCCCCCTGCTTGCACTTTATCTCTCTCTTTCTCAAAACTAAATGAACATTTAAAAAATAAATAAAAGCTGAGAGTCTCAATGGTCTCAACTGAAAACTATATATTCTGAGATTTACTTGTGTAGGTGAACAATGGCACATCATTCTACCAATCCCTTATAAACAGCTCTGACCTCTATCCAGATTGGCTCTGACATTTCAATTCTCTCAGTGCCACTGTGAGTTTGGACCTGAAAGGGGACAAGAAACACCAAAGAGAAGTCATTTTGCCCAAGGCCTTATATATGAAATACAATCATAATGCTCTTCTTATCTTTTTTGTTTTTTGTCTATACCTTAGTAATTATTTAATCATTCAACAATTATTTATTGTGTACCTACTATGTGGTAGGCACCTTTCTAGTTTCTAGGAATAAATTGTCAGACAGACAACAATGCTTGCCCTTGTGGGCTTTGTGGTGGAAGACAGACAATAAATAATAAATATAATATGTAAGTAAGTCATATAGCATGTTAGTATGTAATAAGAAGTATTGCCTCTGAAAGTCATCACCACAGTGCCTGATACATAGTAGGTATCCAAGAACCCTTTCTGAAAAGCTAATGTGGCATCTTCACATTGGGAAGCCAATGGGAGCCAAGTATTGAAGAATGATGAGAAACTCACCAGGTATGTGAGAGAGGAGTATCTGGCATAGGGAAAAACAAAGCTAAAAGTTGAAGATGGGGGACACACTTGGGAAATAGCTGAGTACCATCCTTAACAAACCTACATAGTGTCTGTGGCGTGGATGAGTCAGGCTTTTAAGGCTGGCAGCTGTTAAGTTGTGTCAGTACCATGGAGAGCTACAAGGGAGGCCAACCTCTGAAAAGACCTCCTGAAGAAAGGAGAGCCCTGGCAGATGACCAGCTGATTTGCCTGGCCAATTCAACCCCAAAATAGAGTAACTGTTAAATTCAGGCCAGGCTGCTATCTGAATCTGAGTCTTAGTCTCAGAATTGGAAGCTAGTGCACTCCTGCCTTACATCTCTTGCTATTGTAGTAGTTGGCAGAATCTTGTGGCAATATCTCTAGAATTGTTACCCAAAGATCTGGGTTTGAATCATAGTTATACCACAAGTCATCTGCACAGCTTTGCAGATGACTAACCTGTCATCTGTAAAGTGAAGATCATGATACTTAGAGTGATGTTGTAAGAACTAGATAGGATGGAGTTAGCAAAGCATCTTGTGCAGTACCTGCAACATAAAAAGCTAGATTGCAACATTTTGTTGAAGGATGAGTGAAATCTCTGAAGGTGAGGCATAGGATCTCATGGGCAGATAAAGGGAAGGGGACATTTTAGGGAGAGAGAACAGCAGGAGCAAAGATAGGGAGGCATGAGAGTGGATAGCTGGGCCAGGAAATGGAGAGTAGTTTAATAAGATTGAAGCTATACATCTGCCACTTTTATTCTGAGGTCCCCTAAACCACTATTTTCAGCACAGAGCACTCTGTTGAACCTCCAGACTTTATTTCCAGCTAGCCTATTGTGCATCTCAGTTGAAAGATCTACATGCACCTCTGACCCACCTTTCCAGAACAGAATTTACCACTTTCCTCCAATGTGCTCTTTTCAGATGACATGTTAGAAGGAAGAAGTATGTCTTATGAATGGTCTTAAACTGGGTAGAAGTTTTTGGAAAGGATATGGTGACCTTATTCTCCTTTCCAAGTGAGAGCAGAAAATGAGAATGGCTTAACCTAAAGCATGAGATAATTGGATTAGAGAAGGAAGAACTTCCACTATCATAGAAACTCAGGCGAGTTTCCTGTAAGAAACTCAGGAGAGGTGATCAAGAAAAACCATGCATTTCTCTTTGCTGAAAGAAATATTATCATCTAGCTGGAATATTCTCCTTCTTCATCACTACTTAGTCACTATTATAATAATTGAATTATTAATATCCTTTTAACAGCAGTTTACATTTGTATAGAGCTTTACAGCTTGTAAAAGGTCTAATTTGATCTTAATCGCCACCCTACGAGGTTATCAAGACAAGGATTATTAACTCATTCCCCCTCGCCCTCATTTAATACATGGAAAAACTGAAACTGCAAACCACAAAAGTGATGCAATTGGCAAGAAATCAAGTAGTGAGGTCAGGAGCAAAGCTATGTCTCTTAGCTCCCACCAAGGACCCCCCTCCCCTTTTATTTCCCAAAACAGCACTCTGGATGTCAACTGAAAACAGCAAGAACAACAGTTGAATATATGACTAAAGATCCACTGAGTCCCTCTTCCTGGTGGTGATTGCACAGAGTGGGAGAATGGAGGAGACCTTTCCTCAAGGAATTCAGGAGTTTCAGTTCAAAGCCCTAGAGCCAAGTTATTAGGCAGGAGGGAGTCTGATACCACATTAGCTTTAACCAAGAGAATTGTCAGTAATCTATTTCTCACTTGGTCTAGGACTTAACTGTTTACAAAGCATTTTAACACTCCCTATCTCATTTGACATGCTGCCCCTACCCTGTGAGGCATGTGTCATTGTTATCCTCCATTTTCCAGACATGGATGAGAAACCTCAGAGAGGTGAATGGATGGGCCTGAGGCCCCTGGTCAGCGACTGAGGTGGGATCTGAATTGCTGTCTCTGGCCTCTTGGTTCAAACTCTTTCTCTCCCTCTTTCTGCCACATCCCAGCTGCCTCTGGCCAGACCCGAAAAACAAATCCTGTAATTGAGTTGGAATGTGGGTGCTGGGGCCTGGGAGACAATGTTTCCTGCTTTTCAATCTGTTCTTAATTTATTAAAGTGATGAAATAAGGAAGAGGCCCAGAAGGGGTGGATGTTTTCCATCAGTGAGTCACAGGAACCTGCAGAGGCAGAAGGTCAGGAGGAAGGCGTTGTTGCTCTGGCAGCTCCCCTCCCCTGGCAAAGCCCACACAGTGTTGGGGTGGGGGGTCTGCTCAGAGCTGGCCGAGGGAGTGAAATAAACTGAAAAAGAGCAGGCTCCACAGAAGACTCTTTCCATCCCCATAATGTGACCACCTGAGTACTTTCCCTCTCAACTGACACACATCTAGGGTCCTAGGAGAGACATCCAGGGAAGACAGGAGAGGGCCTGGCCCAGCCTGAGGGGGATCAGGAAAGGATTCCTAGAGAAGGTGACATGGAAGCTGAGACTTGACAGGTGAAGAGATGTTATCTGAGAAAAGGGGGGAGGTGAGGAGGAGAAGGCATTTTTCTGGGCAGAGGAAGCAGTGGGTGAAAGACCTGGAGGGGAGAGATAGAATGGCTGCAGGCAGCATTGAGAAATGATGAGGGGGAAGAGCAGGGGCTGGCAGGGCCTTTGGATCAGGTGGAGCAGTCAGATTTCTTTCTGTGGAAGGGTCTGGTTGTTAGCTCACTTTCTCTGACTATGCATAGAGAATGGACTGAAGGGATTGCTGAGAGTAGCAGCCTGAGGCAGGGAGAATTAGTGTGGCCTGAGCCAGGGAAGTGGGATGGGGATAGAGGTGGCAGAGAGGGTAGAGGGATGGAACAGAATCCTTACTGTTAGACAGTAGGGCCCCTTTATGGATGATTACTGAATGGTGGGGTGGGGGAGAGGAAAAAGCTGGCTTGGCCCAGGCCTTGGTGACTTGGCCCTGGTGGCCACTATTGACACTTGTCTGTGCATAGTGGATTTGAGAACCTCATTCTCTAATCACCGTTCCTACTCAGGCTGCTTGCCATTCCATCCACTAGGCAAAAACTTTTCTGTGTCAGCCTCTGTGCTGGGTACTGGGTATGTAGTGACCACTCAGAAGCAGTTCTTTCCCACCAAGTGAGAATACAGGCATATAAATAGTGATGACCATACATTATAATTAATGCAGCTGGATTAGAGGGGTTGCAAGACCCCAGAGAGGGCACCTGAAGGAATTTGGCAATCAGGGGAGTCTTCCTGGAAAAGAAGACTGCAGAACCAGTTCTTGAAGCCTAGGTAGGAGTTAGCTGGCTAACTGAAGGAGAATAGATTATTAGAAGATGGAAAGGGGGTTGTGAAAGAACATGATATGTGCAGGGAGGTCTGTGGATGGAACTAGGTGTGGGGAGGAGATAGGCAGGGCTGGGATTTTGTGGCCTGGCTGTTTATGCACTCTGCTCTTTCTTTCTTTTCTTTTTTTCCCCAAGTGACATTTAGCTATGTTTATTATTTTTTTCTTTGATAGTTTATTGTCAAGTTGGTTTCCGTATAGCACCCAGTTCTCATCCCAACAAGTACCTTCCTCCATGCCCATAACCCCTTTTCCCCTCTCCTCCACTCCCATCAACCCTCAGTTTGTTCTCAGTATTTAAGAGTCTCTTATGGTTTGCCTCCCTCCCTTCCCCTTCCCCATGGTCCTCTGTTAAGTTCTCCTGTTCCACATATGAGTGAAAACATATGGTATCTGTCCTTCTCTGCCTGACTTATTTCATTTAGCATAACACCCTCAAGTGCCATCCAT
>CM053570.1:63336685-63359874 GCA_028646485.1 Cryptoprocta ferox
GAGGGTTTTTATTAAGAAAGGATGCTGTATTTTGTCAAATGTTTTTTCTGCATCTATCGCCAGGATCATATGGTTTTTATCTTTTCTTTTGTTAATATGATGTATCACATTGATGGATTTGCAAATATAGAACCAGCCCTGTAACCCAGGAATGAATCCTACTTGATCATGATGGATAATTCTTTTTATGTGCTGTTGAATTCTATTTGCTAGTATCTTGTTGAGGATTTTTGCATCCGTATTCATCAAGGATATTGGCCTGTAGTTCTCTTTTTTTGCTGGGTCTCTGTCTGGTTTGGGAATCAAAGTGATGCTGGCTTCGTAGAATGAGTCCAGAAGTTTTCCTTCTATTTCTATTTCTTGGAATAGCTTGAGAAGAATGGGTATTAACTCTGATTTAAATGTCTGGTAGAATTCCCTAGGGAAGCCATTTGGCCCAGGGCTCTAATTTGTTGGGAGATTTTTGATAACTGATTCAATTTCCTCACTAGTTATGGGTCTGTTCAGATTTTCTATGTCTTCCTGTTTGAAGTTTGGTAGTGTGTGTGTGTTTATGAATTTATCCATTTCTTCTGGGTTGGCCAGTTTGTTGGCATATAATTGTTTATAGTATTCCCTGATAATTGCTTATAGTTCTGAGGATTGGTTGTAATAAATCCATTTTAATTCAGAATTTTGTCTATTTGGGTGCTTTCTCTTTTCTTTTTGAGAAGCCTGGCTAGACGTTTATCAATTTTGTTTATTTTTTCCAAAAACCAACTATTAATTGCATTGTTCTCTTCAACTGTTTTTTTTTTTTTATTATATGTTGTTTATTTCTGCCCTGATCTTTATTATTTCTCTTCTTCTGCTGGGTTTTGGGTGTTCTTGCTGCTCTGCTTCTAGTTCCTTAAGGAGCGCTGTTAGATTTTGTATTTGCGCTTTTTCTAGTTTCTTGAAATAGGCCTGGATTGCAATGTGTTTTCCTCTTAGGACTGTCTTTGCTGGATCCCAAAGAGTTTGGATTGTTGTATTTTCATTTTCATTTGTTTTCATATATTTTTAAATTTCTTCTCTAATTGCCTGATTAGCCCATTCATTCTTTAGTAGGGTGTTCTTAAACCTCCATGTTTTTGGAGGTTTTCCAGACTTTTTCCTGTGGTTGATTTCAAGTTTCATAGCATTGTGATCTGAAAGTTGCACTCTGCTCTTTCAACTGAAGACACTTTTCTTTTTGGTCCACCTCACATCACCCTTTGAGGTCCATTTTAAATTCAAACTCTTGATGTCTTCCTTGATCCTGTTGTTGGTCTCAAGTAATTTATTGAGCATGACTGATTTCTCTTTACATACTTTATTTCATTTATTCATTACAACATCCCTGTGAATTTAAGTTAAGTTCAGTTTTACAACTATCTAGTCTTTACTCTGTGCCATACTCTAAAAATGCAGAGCAAAATCAGACACTGTTCTTGCCTTCAGATAGCTCACATTCTAGTGGGAAGACACAGCTATTAACAGATACTTTCAAAAAATGATATTGGGGACTATTGTCTTTGTTTTGCAGATGAGGACTAGACTCATAGTCATTTATTAACTGACTTTGCCCAGGGTCCTAAGGATAGTAAAAGGAGCCCTATTCTGGGTGGCATTAAAGTCAGCGTTTGCCTCCTGCTCCAGTCAGCTCCCATGACACTTACCATGGTCTGTCTGTCTTGAGGATACGTAAAAAAAGAAATGCTTGTAGATTTGACTTATCCCCATACTTTGTTTTTAGTTCATTGAAAGTAGGATCCAGTGTTGTGAAGGGGTCTTACAGAGATAAATCTTGTGAAGGGATGGGAACTAGCATTTAGGAAGTACCTTCTGAGTGCCAGCCTAGTGTTCTGGTGCCAGACCCACTTTCAACCCATGTGTTCCTTTCTCTGGGCTTCTAACACCCTCCCATCCTCATCAGCCTTGTCTCTTCTTATCATGGTGAATGATTCTTGGTCACTACCCATTCATTTGTCTATCTCTGTCTTCCCTACTTGATCAGTTTGGAAAATTCATATCCCAGCATAGCATGTGGGCTATTACCAGAGTTTGGTAATCCTGAATTGGATTGATTTGAATTTTTTCTTGTTGATTTCCACATGCTTTCATAGAATTTTCATGTGTCTCTGTGAATATTTGTTCATGTTGAGCCTGGGTTTTTGTACAGGCTAACCCATAGCTTCCATTGTGTTTGTGTAGGTCCTGAGTAGGGCCTTGGATTGACTCTGTGTATTTCCTATAAGGGTGTACACAGCCCCTTCTAAACCCTATGTATGCCTTCTCATCTCATCAACATCTTATCCTGACCCAAACGTCCCTTTCTTCTAGAAATACATTTCACTGTGGTTTTGATTTGTAATTTCCCTGATGATGAGAGACATTGAGCATCATTTCATGTGTCTGTTGGCCATCTGGATGTCTTCTCTGGAGAAGTGTCTGTTCATGTCTTCAGCCCATTTCCTCACTGGATTATCTGTTTTTTGGGTGTCGAGTTTGATAAGTTCTCCATAGACCTTGGACAAACCACAGTGAGATGCCACCTCACACCCGTCAGAATGGTTAACATTAGCAACTCAGGCAACAACAGATGTTGGCGAGGATGCGGAGAAAGAGGATCTTTTTTGCAGTGCTGGTGAGAATGCAGACTGGTGCAGCCATGCTGGAAAACAGTATGGAGATTCCTCAAAAAATTAAAAATAGAACTACCCCATGACCCAGCAATTGCACTACTAGGTATTTATCCAAGGGATACAGGTGTGCTGTTTCGAAGGGACACATGCACCCCAATGTTTGTGGCAGCACTATCAACAGTAGCTGAAGTGAGGAAGGAGTTCATGTGTCCATTGGATAAAGAAAATGTGGTATATATATATATATATATATACACACACACACACACACACACACACACAATGGAGTATTACTCAGCAATCAGGGAGAATGAAATATTTTTTATTCATATTTTTATTCATATTTACAGCTGTGGGGATGGAACTGGAGAGTATCATGCTAGGCGAAGTTGGTCAGTCAAGGAAAGGCAGATATCATATAACTTCACTCATGTGAGGACTTTAGGATGCAGAGTGGATGAACATAAGGGAGGGGAAGCAGGAGTGGTATAAAAACAGAGAGGGGACAAAAACGTGGGAGACTCTTGAGTGTGGAGAACAAGTGGAAGGTTGCTGGGGGGATTGTGGGAGGAGGGATGGGCTGGATGGGTGGGGGGCATTGGGGAATCTACCGTTAAAGTCATTGTTGCACTATATGCTAAATATCTCAGATATAAATTTAAAAACTTAATAAAACATAAAAATAGAAATACATTTCAGGGTAACTCATGTCTCCTAGTCTTGTTTGAAATAGTTCAACATTCTGGGGGCTGGGGACTGGCCTCTTGGTGCATATCAAGAGCCTGTATTTGCCAGCTGAGCTCCCCAGCTATGTGACTGCTGAAAATGTGAGAGAGCCCCTTGGTTCTGAAGGGAGATGGGCAGTAAATGATAAACTACACTCAGCACCCTGTACTGCCTGCAGCTCTGAAAACGCCCCAACTAGTTTGTAGCTTCTCTAAGAGGCTGAACCTGTGGGGCAAGGGGTAAAAAGGTAGGAATTTGGAAATTGTTGTCTTCAGACAGTTTGCGTTTCTGGGTATATGAGAGAGAAAACCCCCCTCCCCAGCTGATCATGGTGTTTTAATGACTCGAAATCATGAATATTAAACCGAGGGAAAGTTGACAGTATTTAAATGAGCATCATTAAGAGACACATAAATTAACAGGGTTTTTAGTTCTTGTGGAACTGCCGTTTCAATGTTAATTAAACAACCGGAGTGCTCGGGCGCTTTTGCAGCAAACTGTCCCCAAAGTGTGCTGCAGAATATCATTATGGGTGGCTGCCTCGCTGTTTAATTATTTCCAAGTTGATTTTTTTTGTTGTTCATTGCTGCAGTAGTTTTATGCTTGTCTTGCATTTGGAAAAGGTGATGGTGCTGAACCTCCCAGGAAGCTGTGGTGTGATCTGCTGGCCCATGGCAAAGACCTGAGCTGAGCAATCCTTGTCCCTTTATGCTGGCCTCTGTGAGGGAAGCCATGGCTGACCCTTTGGGTTTCCTAATGGACTGGTCCATGGCTGAGTCTAGGAGCCTGGATCCTTAAGTACAGACAATATCATTCTTAGAAAGTTGAGGGGCTGAGTTTGGATGGAGCCCTGAGTTGGGGAAGCAAAAGCAGGAGTGATGGTGAGGGAGGGGGTTACAGGGCCCTCCATGGGTATGTTTGGAGCAGTGTGGAATGGAGGACCAGGGGCCCTGGGATCTGCTCTGGACTCCATGGGTCTGAACTAAGTGACCTTGAAGCAATCATTTCCCTTCTCTGGCATCAGTTTCTTCAACTGTGAAATGAAAAGGTTTCTCAAAGAGGGTGATATTGCCCCAAGACAGTGAAAAGTGGTTCTTGGGGGTTGAAAAACTTACTTTTTTTTTTGAAATGTACAAAACAAAGAAATATACAAAGTATAAAAGCAGATACATAATATAACTGGTATTAAAATTTATAGGCATGGTAATTAAGAGAAAAATGTTTAGAAATATTTCGTAGGTGGGAAATAATGGAAAAAACATTGACAAACCCTAGGAGCTTCATCTGTAAAGAAAACAAAGTCCATTGTGAAGTAGCCCGATGTCCAGGATATGGAAATGATCATCTAGAAGAGGGCCTAGCACATAGGAGACAATATTTATTGAACAGATAGATGAATGAAGTGGGTCTCCTTATAGCATTCCATGAAATGCTATGAAGTTTCATGAACACATTTATTTATTCATTCTATATCCTTCAGGGTAGAGTTTTTTTTTTTTAACAGTGTAAGACAATTTTCTTAATACATTATTAAATGTAAAATAACTATATGGTCAACTAATCTTCAACAAAACAGGAAAGAGTATGAAATGGAAAAAAGAGAGTCTCTTCAACAAGTGGTGTTGGGGAAACTGGACAGCAACATGCAGAAGACTCAGATTGGACCACTTTTTTACACCATACACAAAAATAAATTCAAAATGTATGAAAGACCTAAATGTGAGACATGAAACCATCAAAATCCTACAGGAGAAAACAGGTAGCAACCTCTTTGACATCAGTCATAGAAACTTCTTACTAGACACATTTCCAGAGGCAAGGGAAACAAAAGCAAACATGAACTATTGGGACTTCAAGATAAAAAGCTTCTGCACAGTAAAGGAAACAATGAACAAAACTAAAAAGCAACCAACAGAATGAGAGAAAATATTTGCAAATGACATATCTGATAAAGGGTTAGTATCCAAAATCTATAAAGACCTTATTGAACTCCAAAAAATGAATAATCCAGTGAAGAAATGGGCAGAAGACATGGATAGATATTTTTCCAAAGAAGACATCCAGATAGCTAACAGACACATGAAAAGGTGCTCAACATCACTCTTCATCAGGGAAATATAAATGAAAACCACAATGAGCTACCTTACACCTGTCAGCATGGCTAAAATTAACAACACAGGGAACAACAGATGTTGGCAAGGATGAGAAGAAAGGGGAACCCTCTTGCATTGTTGGTGGGAAGGCAAACTGATGCAGTCACTCTGAAAAACTGTAGGGAGGTTCCTCAAAAAGTTAAAAATAGAACTAGCCTATGATCCAGCAATTGCACTACTAGGTATTTATCCAACGGATACAAAAATACTGATTCAATGGAGCACATGTACCCCAATGTTTATAGGAGCATTATCAACAATAGCCTAACTATGGAAAGAGCCCAAATGTCCCTCGACTGATAAATGGATAAAGAAGATGTGTTTTATATATACAAAGGAATATTATTCAGCCATAAAAATAATGAAATCTTGCCATTTGCAATGATGTGGATGGAGCTAGAGTGTGTAATGCTAAGTGAAGCAAGTCAGAGAAAGACAAATACCATATCATTTCACTTATGTGCATCATTTAGGAAACAAAACAAATGAACATAGGGGAAGGGGGAAAAAGGAGAGAGGGAGGCAAATCATAAGAAATTCTTAACTATAGAGAATAAACTGAGTGTTGCTGGAGGGGAGGTGGGTGGGGGATGAGCTAAATGATTATGGTTACTAAGGAGGGCACTTGTGATAAGCACTAGGTGTTATATGTAAGTGATGAATCACTAAATTCTTCTCCTGAAACCAATATTACACTATAAGTTAACTAACTAGAATTTTTTTAAAAACGAAAACTTGAAACATTGTTAAGTAAAAAAAAGGAAAAAAGATACAAAACAATCTATCATCTATAGTTATTGTAGGTATGTATATATACACTTGAATGAAATCCAGTAAAATGCTTCTGAGGGATCCAGTTATCAATTAGAGTGTGCATTAAAACACCTTCGAGAGGGGCCCAAAAGGCAATCTGGTAATAGAAAACAGCCTGGAGGTGGGTGGACCTCAAACACAGGCTGACTGAAATAGGGCCTCTTATCTCTCTCTAAAGATGTCCACCTGGGGAGGTAACACAATGCTAAGGGAGCATAGCACCAGCCTATTCCAGGATGAGCCAGGACCTAGGTCTGGAGATGAACTGGGGTTTCCCCCCTTTTTGGTCTTAGCCTTTTGGTTGGGCCCAGGTTTGCTCTTTTGGGACCCAAGTTAAGAAGGCCTCCAGGAAGGGGTGCAACTTCCTTCTTTCAAAAACCCATTTGGACAGGTGAATGTTAATTTGGGGATCATGGAAGGCTTTAAAAGTCAAGACTCCAAGAACAAAAATCATAAAGGAAAAGATTAATAAAGCTATAAAATTTTTAGACATTATGAAACTATTATAATTACTTGTTTAAGGTATTTTTCATAATGGACTATGAACTCCATGGGAGCAAGTACTGTGTATACCTTTTCCACTGTTTTTTTGACTAGTCTCTGACACATAGCAGGTGCTCAAATAATACAGGTATCCCCTAACTTTTCAAAAGTTTGTGTTAAGCCACTTTGCTTTTATGAAAGACTTAGGTTAGTACCTGTTTTTGGTAACCAAAAAGTATCTGGAGAAGATTTCTGCTTTCATGAATAAAAGCAAAAATAGTTTTCAGCACTTGTTTTGCAGCGAGCCATTATAGAGGCAGCAGGCATTGAGCGCTCAGAGTGTCAATGCAGGCAGTTCCTTCCTGGGAACTATACTCAGCATCTTGCTGCCATAGCTTTGAACTTTGTGAGCATCTGTGCTATATCTCAATTTATTTTCTGCATCCTTTAGCAAGATGTGTTAAGGTATCAGAAAGGCCAAAGAGAGGTTGTTTTTTTGGGTCTGGCCATGGTAAAAAAAAAAAAGTCCATATAAATTAATGGTATTGCTACTTTGCCTTATGTCATTTTGGCTTATAAAAGTTTTCCTAGGACAGGTCTACTTTCAGATGTGGGAGAGATCTATAATAATAATACATAATAATAAATAAATAGCGGGAAGTTCACCTTGTATTTAGTATATGTTATGGTTACAGGGAGTAATTTAATTAATAATAAGAACAAAAACTTTGGAATGGTGATTCTTTCTTTCTTGCATATGCCAGGATTATAGAAAAAAAGTTCGTAAACCTTAGGGCTGATTGCAAAAATAGCCACAATACTTTGTAAATTCTGCCATCAATATGTGGAGAGTATTTCAGGCTGGTTTGCATCTTTCTTTGGTCAGTAGAATAAGTAATATTGGGTGAGTTGTAAATCTAGGCTTCAGGAGGTCTTGGCAGCTTCCTCTCTTGCTATTCCTAAAACACTGAGGCTACCACCAATGTGACCAAACCAAGGCTAGGCTGCTAGATGATGAAAAACATGTGGTTCAGTTGACCTCATTACCCTCAGCTGACAGCCATCTAACCCCCAGAAACAGAGCTCCTAGCTGTTCCACAGCTATACACAGAAAAATGAATGAGCCCAGTCAAGACCAGCAGGAGAATCGCCCACCTGAGGATAGCCTAAATTGCCAACCTACAGGATCATGAACTAAACAAATGGTTCTGTTAAGACACTAAGTTTTGAATGGTTTGTTATGTAGCAACAGATAACTGGTAAAGACCTCTTCAGGGGGGTACTGAGGACTAATTAGAAGGTGTTTCATCTTATACCCTGCCAATAGAAACACAATTAAAATAACCAAACAAAGCTCATTGGAAGATGGTATGTAATGACTCTCATGATGAAGGAACTACATTTTCAAGAAGAACTATACTGAGCAGATATTTCTGTAATGGATAGCTGTCTAAGAAAAAGATTGCTGGAGGTGATGGTGGTGGAGTGGTTGGGAGTTGGTGGTAATGATTATGAAGATCCAGAAGTTTCTCAATTTCTTAAAGTATGGGTTCCCACAATTATTCTTCCTGGGACCCAAATAGGCTTTGCTCACCTATTCCTCTCATCTAAATGCCACCACAACTCTCTTGCCAGAGAAGTATTCAAATTCTCTTTATATTACTTGACCTCAAAAGACTTTCCCTTTCCCTTTCATGTCTCAACACCATCCCACATACACTATGCCATCCAGACCAGTCCTGATGGTCTAAACACCTTTCTCTTTCATGCCTACATCTTCATATATGTTCTCTGTACCCTGACCTCTTCTTCATCTGGCAAAACCCCATGTATCATTCAGGGATTATACAAATTTACCTTTTTTTGGGGAAAACTTCCTCATTAGATGACAGTCAAGCTGTCTCTGAGTTCCCAGATCTTAACTACAGCACCTTGTCTCACTATGAGCTAAACTTGTTTTCTTTCTTTGTCTCCTCATCTCTTCCCCTAAACTTGTCTCCTCTGTACCTGCAAGTAGAGTCCCCACCGAATTCATATTTGTGTAGGTTGATTTCTAGTGTAGCAACTAAAAACTATTCTTTGAATTAATGAATAGAATGAATGAACACTAATATTTAAACAGCGTTTTCCAGCATACAGAATATTTTTTATATCCAGTGTCCCAGATATTGTCATTAGCCCCATTTTCTTTTTCTTTTAAAGTTTATTTATTTATTTGTTGTGTGTGAGAAAGAGAGTGTGGAGTGCATGTGCCATGTACATGAATGGGGGAGGGGCAGAGAGAGACTCCCAAGCAGGCCTGGTGCAGGGTTGGCCTCATGAACTGTGAGATCATGACCTGAGCCGAAATCAAGAGTTGGGCACTTAACCGACTGAGCTACTCAGGTGCCACAGCCCCATTTTCTAAATGAAGAAACTAAGGCTTGGTATGGTTAAATGACTTGCTGGAAATTTCTCAGTGAGTAAGGAGAGGAGAGGCTGTTGAATTCTAAAGCTCAGCCTACGTAATGCCTGTATTATCATTCAATCATTTATTTATTCCACAAATACTTAATTTGTGACCACTGTCTGCCAAATCTTCTGCACATCTTCCCACCTTCTACTCATGCTGCAAATCCTATCAAGCTCACTTTTCTCCACTTTCCCACCTATATCATTCACATTCACCCCCCTGGGAAGTCTTCATTGAATACTGGCTAAGTTATGCATTTATTTCTATTCCACAAATTCCTTAATTTTCTTGTCATATCACTGTCATCCCTATTGGGCTACAAGCAGTGTACGGGCTCCCCAGAACCCCATCATGATCTCCATACCCAAATAGTTCTTGGCTGGGGTAGAGTAAGGGGGCCATGTGAATAATGAGCCTTAGAAGTGGTCAGCAGAGGACAGATCACAAGGGAGTTTCTTAGTCATTTGGAGACTTGGACTTTATTCTGCAAGTAGTCAGGAGCCAGGGATGGGCTAAGTAGGTGAAATGCTATAATTTAAGGAATAGAGAAAGTGGAGCTCTTGTAGGAAAATGAGAAAGGATAGCCAGAGAGGCTGGGAAACCAATACACAGACCTGGGGAAACCAACACAAATGGAAACCTTTTAGTATATAGTGTTGGTATTCTACCCCAGTCTCCTTCGAGCCCCATACCTCACTTCATGTGCTTTCAGTAGCACCTGTAGCTTTTCTTCAGTGGACTGCCCTCAGGCTATTAGACTAGCACTAGCCCACTATCAGAGACAGCTAGATGTGTCTGGGAGTTGACCAATAATTGTTGAGTTATTGGCAGGGAGAATGAAAGTCCAGCCCCATTCTTGAGTTGGGACCAGTTACACTCCAGAGTTCCCCTGCAGGATCAGACTAAAGTCTACTCTCTGCAGGACTTGTACCTGAGATCACACCCTTGTTTATCTCTTTTCCTTGCCGTCCTGCTTTTCCTACTCCATTACTGGTTTCTTCAGGAAGCAATTCCTTAATCACTCTGCCCATCACAGAGTCTGCTCTGAAGAAGCCAATCTAAGACATGTACATAGGTAAATATATTGATATAAAATGGGCATACAAATTATGCTCATGCCCCAAAGCAATGACTCAGAAACACGTATTATCCCCTCCCACATACCTGGGCTATGAAGATACAGGAAACTATGGATCCCACCTTCTAGGACCCTACTGAGGATCAACCAATCCCATGAAGCTGAAATGAAATGAACTTCTATCTCCTGTATTCATGAGAGATTTATTATAATACTTACCATTTTCAGAATACTTTTAGAGGTATTATTTTACTGGGAATCCAAAATGTCCTTCAATTGGGCAAGGCATGCTTCAGCCTCATTTAACAGACAAGGAAGCTCAGAGTGACTGGGTGATTTGCCTGAGGCCACAGAGCTCACCTGGTTTCCTAGATTTCACTGCCTGTCTTCACCATTCTGTTCCTCTGGGGCTACTGGATCTAGACCTGGGGAAAAGTTTCATACCTTTGTGCTACAAGATGAAGATGCATAGTACAAGGGATTAAATGGATTCCTGCACAGTAATCCAGTGCATCAAACCAAACCAGAGAAGCAAACATGTCTGGAAGTTAGTGTCAGGGCCAGATAGAGCACTTGAATGGTGAAATAATGGAAAGTACTAAGGTTGGAGAAAACTATGTGTTCTTCAGGACCTTGATGGCCAAAGGAAGAGTAAGAGTGTCCCTCAAAACAAACATTGCATATAGCACAGAGTGTTGGGGGAAATTGGAGGACTGCAAAGCAAATGACACCACATGCTGAAAACAATGTTTAAAAGAAAAGCACATTGAAATGAAGCTGCTCAGGTTCTTCTGGACACAGTTCAAGCATCACCTTCTCTAGAAGCTATTCCCTGGGCTCCCAGATGGGACAATCTGGTCTTGTGTTCTTATTATTTCATGTTACCCTCTGTTACAACTTTTAATAGTTGGTAGAGGAATTTCAGTTTACTTGTCTCCCTAACTAGACTATGAAATCCATGAGCAGAAACTGGGTCTAAATCATTTATGAATCCCATTGCCATGTTACACACTGAGCCATGAACCTGACCACAATTTAGCCTGGCCCTGGCCAGATACTAGTCCTGGAACTCAGGTCTCAGTTGAGCCCTAATCCTAGTCATAGTTTGAACCTTGATCTTGATCACACCTGAGCCCTAATATTCGTCCCAGCCTGAGGTCAAACCATAAGCTTGGCTCCAGACTGAGTACTGATTTTGGTCATAGACTAGACCCAGACCCTGGGTCCTGTCATTTCACAAGGGGCTGAGCCCAGCCAACCCTCTTGGTTTTAAACAATTTCTTGCAGGGTACCTGGGTGACTTAGTTGGTTAAGCGTATCACTCTGGATTTCAGCTCCGGTCATGATCCTGTGGTTTGTGAGTGTAAGCCCCTCATTGAACTCCATGCTGGCAGTGTGGAGCCTGCTTGGGCTTCTCTCTCTCTCTCTCTCTCTCTCTCTCTCTCTCTCTGCCCCTCCCAGCTCTCTATCCCACAGGCTGGCACAGGGTGAGGCCTCTACAGGCTGCTAACGAGAGTGGGTTCACTGAGTGATCATGCCCTGATAAAGATGGGTTCACTGTGGCTGGACCATGGGAGGAACAGGAACCAATATAGTCAGATCATAAAGGAACTCTACTTCTTGTACCCTGGCCATCGCTGTGATCAAAGGACGTTTGAGAAAAGGTTTCTCTTTTTACAATGCAGCACAGTCCCAGGTAACAGAATTTGTTTTTCCTTAATCAAGAGTCTGCCAGAAGTGGGAGAACAGTCAGGAACTTGAGGGCAAAGGAAGTGAGAAGGAGAACTTTTGCCTTCCCAGGCAGAAAATTAATTATAAATCAGATCGTGTTACCAGAATTATTTATATCTGTGTTTTAAGAAATTTGCCATCTTCTGAATCTAATAGATGAAGCAGTCAGAGCTTGACTGCTACAACAGTTTTTAATTCGTTTGGAAATTAGTCCAAATGATGAAAAAATGCTTTTCAATACAACACAAAGGCAATACAGTTGACATGTCTCCTTTTAAACAACAATGACAACACAGTTCTCAACATTGAATAATTAGAGAAATGTTTAGAGAAATAATTATAGTCAGACATAAGTTGTAAACCCCTGGTTCTGAGCAATGCCACTCCTAAGGGGATACTAACACCTACTAAGACCTCATAGTTTAGCACTTTGGTGTCTGTATCATTTTACCCTTTGGAATAGAAGCAGGGGAGGGGTAGGTAACCTTACCTTCCATTTCAGAGAGAGAAAATTCAGGCTCCAGGGATTGATATAATTTGCCCAGGGGCACACAGCTGGGCTAGTGCTCTCTGAAATCTCCATGCTGCCTCTTTCTGAATGTGGTAAAGGCTCTGCCCTTACAAGAAACAGATAAATGGCTTTCCCCAGTAACTTGTGGGGTTTTTTTAATGGACAAAATCACTCTGAAGTGTTAACTTGATTGATAATATAGACAAAGTCCATACATTACAGACTCCTAGCCCATTTTCACATAGAATTGCACACCTGCTCCAGTTTTACCATCGTCAACCCACTGTGTGATCTTGTGCATGTCACTCTTACTTTCTGAGACTCTGTTTCCTCTTCAGCAAGTGGGAGTAATATCTATCTCACTGATTTGTATTAAAATGAAAGATATTGTTAGTATGTTAACAAGTAGTTGTGAATTATTTTAACTAATGACTGTGAAGTTTTAAACACTGGTAAGACCAAGATGTTGTTACAACACATAGAACCATTCTTGGCATCCTGAAAGTCACTGAGCTATGCCTTCTGAGGTGTTCCCATGCCCATCCTTAGGGTGAGATGTAGCCCTGAGGCTTCAGGAGCCACAGAATAGCATTCCTCAACAGATAAGTGAACTTTGAGACATCTTGTCATAAAGTTTGAGAAAGCTTCTCAGACTCGCAACTGAAGAAGGGAAGGTCACTCCTTGGTTTCCTGCTCCATCCTCCACTAGGAAATTTCAGTGGATTTGAGGATGGTCTGATGGGGGCAGGCTTGCCTGTTGGAGCTTTTAAAATTGGAGTTTTATTTTTTTTTTCTGGGTCCTATTAGATAGACCAGAGTTCCAAAAGCAAACAGCCAAAGAAAGGGTTTGCTAGGAAGAATCAGCATTCTGAGCAAATGTGCAGAAGTGTAGGGAGGCAACACCAGGAAAGGGGTATGGGGGCCAGTTGGTCCTAAGGAAGTTGACTCCTCTGACAGTTCAGAGCCATGAAAGAGTTTGGGGGAGAAGAGTCACATTTATTGATTTTCTGTTAGGAGCTTGACATGTCAGCCATTTAACCCTGTGAGGTAGGTGTCATTATGCACATTTTATAGATTAAAAAATTAAACTTCAGAAGTAACTTGCTGCAGTTGCATAGTTTGGAAAGGTGAGAGCCAGGATTTGAGAATTTGAGGTCAGTTCTAATCAATTCTAATACCCTTACTCTTCCCAGCACAACTTGTTGCATCCCACCTTGCCAGTGCAAAATGATTTATCTTCACATGGCAAATTGTGAGGTCAAGTTCCGGGGGTGGGAGCCATGAGAAACTGAACAGAAGGGGAGACCAGAACATCCAGCTTCTAATTTCCTCTGTTCCTCCCAACAGGAGGCTCAGAGGCCTTCCATACTAAGTGTGCAAGGCAGTCTGCTGCTCTTCTTCCTTTCCCTCATCTACTCACACCTGCTGTTCTACTGGCCTTCCTGCTCCAGCCAGTTATCTAGCCTTTTATTACCCTCCAAGATGTCTGAAGACAGCCTCCTTCAAGTGACTGGGTCTCAGTCCTAATAAGTGATTTACATGCACAACACACAGCTGAGAAATGATGGAGCTGGGCCGGAATCTAGGAAGTTAGAGCTTTTTGTATTGTACTGTTTTCATGGTGCCTACCATATAGTAAGTGCTCAATAAGTAGGAATCCTCTTTTCCTTTCCTATAGCAACCAGTGACCATCCCACTAGAGGTTTGTTGGTCCCTGCTTTCCCTTTGGAGGTGGCTCTTGTCACTGGCCAGGGTTTATCTTTTTCTGGAGGAATAGGAGCACCAGTGTCTGCAGCTTAGCCTGGGGGGATTGTGGTCCAAGGGTCTGGCCAAGGATAGAAAGAGGGTAGCTTGGGAAGGCGCTGGCTGCTTTGCATGCAGGATGAGGGCTCCTCTGGTCAATTTGCTTTCACTAATGTCAGGCCCCTGTGGCGCCGTTGTCGGTTGCGTAGCAACTGGCCGAGCAGTACGGCAGAGGTGGCCATGCATAAAAGATGACACATGATGGTGGAGCGCGGGGTGACGATTTGCAAATTTAGATACAGTCGCAGCAGGAATATGAACTGGGCACCCGACAGGCATTTGGGGGTGGGAGGCTTTCTTTGTCTCCTCCCACCTCATTCAAAAAGCCAGGTTAACAACATATTTGCAGAGGTCTGGGGAAAGGGATCATAAGGGTAAAAAGGTGGCTTAACTTCAGCCCCCAGAAAGCCAGGGGCTGGGCAGGTGGGGGCTGAGAGGGGAATGGGGAAGGAAACAAGATGGGTAGCTATAGAGGCTCAGAACATCCTGAGGATCCTTCTCAGGCAGTCAGGCTCCTGGAGACCTTCTCTACCTCAGGCTTTCCCCTGCTCAGGTGGAAGGATTGTGAAAGCTATCTGGACACCCCTCTTCTCTCAGCAGGTCTCCTCTGTGCCACTTTTGGTCACTGCAGGGAGGTGGGGTGTGCTGGACTCTGCATACTTAGGTCTGGGTTCCAATCCTAGCCCTGTTATTTCCTGATACAGGAAACCTCAGCAGGTGACTTTAAATCACACTCAATTCAATCCATCCAATAGCAACTGAGCACCTGCTGTGAGCCTCATGCTGACCTAAGTCCTGGAGAAACAGTATTATAAATAAAGTCCCTGCCCTTGAGGAGCTCTCAGTGTGGTGAGAGAACAGATGTTCAAATCAATAAATTATATTCTAATGCATTGACTGCAAAAATAGAAAGGGTTAGGGAGGAGGCGGCTTCTACTCTGAGTTTTAAAGGTAATATAGGGGCTGGCCAGGAAAGCAAGGAATGGAGGGGAGCTCCCAGCCAAAGGAAGGTGTGATCTCAGCAGGAGGTGAAGGGAGCTTGGAGCTGTTTGATGTGGCCAGGGAGTAAAACTTAGTGTTTCAGTCTCAATGAAGACATGTCTGATAAACTCCAAAGGTCATACTGGACTTGTGGGCTCATCTTCCTGCCCATCTCTGACTTCACCATACCGGGGAGAGTTCCACTCAGAGTGAAGGAGTAACAAACTGTACAGTCATTAACGGCCACCCAAAAGGGCCTGGAAATCCATGTGACCCCAGCTCCTTTGATTAGAGAGGAGAAGGCAGTCCCAGAGAAGGGGTGGAATGGCAGGGGCCACCCTTGACCTAGGTGGGGGCAGAGGAGAGAGGACAGGGGACAGCAGTGTGTATGTAGGTGGGTACCTGTCAGTGATGATCCTGAGGTTCTGACATGACGTGGAATGTGGTGGTTTCATAAACAGAGAGACTCCTTCAGGAAGAGCTGGTCTGGGAAATAACTCCAGGGCAAAAATGTTACCTCCAAATATAAACGCTGAGAGGACAGGTCCTTTTTTGTCCTGCTTGACAGTACCAGTGCCTGGCATAGGTGAGTACTTGCTGAGCAGCTGTTGACTGAGTTACTTCTTGCTTGCCCAAGGCTTTAATGCCCACTATTTTATTTGACCCTCTCTAAGTCTCTGATACAGGTATTGTATCTCTATTATTCAGGTGAGGAACTTGCTCAGATTGTAGCAGGAACTTGTACAAAGTCACACATAGTGTCAGATGTTGACCCAAAGTTTTCTGACACCTCCACCATGCCCTTGAACCTTCATACGTAGGACTTTTGCTCTGGAGTGAATTGTGGGTAATTGCAACAATGGCAACAGATATAATTACAATGTCAGGAGTTCAGTCCAGAAGGATGGATTTGGGGTCATCACTGTGGAATAAAATTGTTTGGGGAAAAAAGATGTAATTTGGCTAAAAACTTTGCATGGACCTTCCTGAATGGGATCACATATGAAAACGGAAACTGGGCAAGGCAGCTCTCCTCATGCCTCATCACACTTTTTCATCACTCATGAGAACCACGCAGGGTTCAAATCCCAGCTCTGGCACTTATTAGCCAAGTGAATTGGGATCATTCATTTTGCCTCTATTTCTCAGTTTCCTTCTCTGTAAAATAAGGACAATAATAGCATCCACCTAATGGAATTGTTGTGAAGGATTAAATAAATCAATATATATGACATGCTTAAAACAGTGCCTGGCATGTAGTAAGTGCTTAATAAAATTATTATTATTATTATTATTATTATTATTATTGAGGAAGGCAATCCAGCTTGGGATAGGAGTTAGAAGATGGAAGGTGGGGAAAGACCTCCAGAAGGATCTAATAACATGAGTTGAGTTGAGTCTAGAAAGTTAGATCAAATCTAGGAGTAGGATCAAGAAGAGGAAGGATTTTCCAGACAGAAGAGTAGGTGGTAAACCTCAGAGGCTCTATCTAGCTCTCTGATGAGGACATGGAGCTACAAAGAGAGTAACTTCTCTGTTGAGGGCCATGCAGCAAGGAGTAGCAGAGCGTGGCTGGCCTCCAGGACCAAGGCTGAGAGGTGGGGAAAGCTCTAGGTACTCCAGGCATAGGGCGTGCAGATGAACGTGGCCTCAGCCCTCTCTGCTGGGGCTGTGTCTGTAGGGTACAAGGCAGGATAAAGGTGGAGAGGTAAGGTGGGCCTTCTCCAATATCCAAGGAGTTAGAGGGAAAGCCAGGTCCTGCTTAAACTTTGAGCTGTGCCGTGGGGAGAGGGGAGTGGTGGCTCTCATGTGGCTTGGGGGCTGGTGCTTGGAGCCTCTGACAGCTGAGGGGCTCACTGAGCTGCCAAGTAAATGAGTCAAGCATTGGCTCCTTGTGAGGATGTGTGATCTGTATTACTTATGGATCTGGAATCTGGATGTGGGAGCACGCACCTGGTCTCTTTAAGGTCTGAGGAGGTACCAGAGGAGTCAGATGCCTCTAAATCCACAACCTCCTGTGTGGGGTCTGTGCATTTTCAACTGCCTTTACAATCTTTACAGGCTCTGGTATCTGTGAGAAGCTGGACAGAGATTCTTACCTGGAGGGTCCCATAGTGAGTCAGTCCTTGACAGACATAAGCCTAAGAATGTTGGTGTTGGTGATAGACTCTCTTTAGGTGTGTTCTGGTTGCTCCTGGGAGGTGAGTAGTGGTGGCTAAGGGGAACTGGTAGCTCCTTAGGGACAAATGTTTCAGTCTAGAAAAATGTACCAAACTTTCAGATCTCTGCTCTATCTCCCGGATGTCTGAGTTTGGCTGAGTTATTTAACCTTCCTCCTTTTCCTTATCCATAAAATGGGGATAATAATAGCACCAACCTCATGATTATTCAGAAGAGTCATGAGGCTATGCATGTATAACACTTGGCAAATGAATGACCTGACACAAAGGAAGTGCTCGGCCAATGTTAATTATCATAGTAGGTTCTCAGATTTAACTCCTATTCTAACCCAATTCTGCAGCAAGATTGCATTATTTTTTCAATTGATGATCTAGCCTCCCTTTTGAGGCTCCCTTCTCTTTCCCCACCACTAAGGGGAAAATATAGCTTTTAGTTCCAGCCAGGATAAAATTCTGTTGTTGTTTTTTTAAGTGTCAGTATCTACATATTACCTCATCTTTCTCTTGGAATTCCTTATGGAAGATTCTCAACTTCACATTAGTCAGACTGGGCAAGGCTCATGTACTTGGAGAAGCAAAAGAGAATAATGCATTAACAATTTCCAAAATATTGCCTCTGCTACTCTTTTGTGATACGAATGATGTAGGGCTCCTGTCACCCACTCCAGGCTGTGGTTAGGGTTGCAGCCCATCTTATACCCCCAGACCAAATAAGACATGGGCTGTCCAGGGTGAACTGGCTGCAGTGGGACCCTTTAGGGCACCTGGCTGCACTTGCAGAGGCAGCTGGTCACAGAAGCCCTCACCAGACGGCCCCTCATCTCTACACAGGCCCCATCTGCACCCACTGCTGCTCCCTGTGCCAAGGGAACCTACTGCCCTCTCAGATCTAGCCACCTGATCTCCAACTGCAGTCCTGGTCTGGTTCTCAGAGCACTGTTCAGAGATTTCTTTCAAAAGAAAAGCAGCAGCTCCAGCAGCATTTGTTTTATTTCTTTATTAAATACAAAAAATTAAAATTAAAATAAAAAATACCCCACTTTCGTCTTTCCTTCTGGAAATGCTTCTCTGGATCAGCATCCAACTCTGTCACCCATCAGCCATAGAGCCCAGACTCAAAGTCAGATGGAGGGCATGGAGGGGCTTAGAGGCATGGCCTGATGGGGGCCACCTACAGATGTCACCACTGGCTGGGCTGAGCCATGAGGAATCAGTCTGCAGCTACCTAAAACTCATGTTTGAACAGCATCTGTTGCATTCCTGCAGCTCTGGCCTGGACAGTGGTTGGAGAAGCTCTGGGACACTCTGACTCACCAAAGCACATATGACTTTAGGTGATAGTAAGATGCTTTGAGGTGACTGTTAGCAAGTTACTGAACCTCCTCTGTGCCTCAGTTTCTCCTCTGTAAAATGGAGGGGTGCCTGGTGACTCAGTCGCTTAAGTGTCCGACTTCAGCTCAGGTCATGATCTCACGGTCTGTGAGATTGAGTCCCACGTCATGCTCTGTGCTGACAGCTCAGAACCCGGAGCCTGCTTCGGATTCTGTGTCTCCCTCTCTCTCTCTGCCCCTCCCCTGCTCATGCTCTGTTTCTGTCTCAAAAGTAAACAAACATTAAAAAAATTTTTTTTAAATGGGAATAATGCTATACCACACAAGGTTATTATACAGATTAAATAGAGAAGGAGTTAATTTTTAAAAGAACTTTTAGAATGGCCTCTGACTTAGGATATGCTGTGTAAATGTTTGTTAAATAAACTGCAAAGGTCATACCATTAAATAGCACTGGTTAATACAGTGAGAAAGTGGATTCCAAGAGGTGTGTACACCTTGACTTTGTACTAATATGTCTTGAGCATCTTTCTAAAACTTGCTTTTTCCCAAATGGGGTGAGGTTTCAGACTGAGAACATTGGGCAGACAAAGGCCTTGCCAGAATTTAATACTTAAACTTTTGTTTTCAATGTTTTACATTTACTTTCCCTTTTGGGTATGTAATATTGGTTTTCCATTTATGATAGTGATATAAAATTTATTTAAGGTTAAGTGAATAAATCTAAAGAAAAGTAGAAAATAATAGTATTGGTAACATACGGACATGGCAAAAGTAGTAATAATGGGAAGTAAATCCTGGAATATGAAGTAAATCTTAGAAGTAATAAATGTCTATGATCGCTCTCTCTCTCTCTCTCTCATATATATATATATATATATATATATATATATATATATGTCTCTCTCGCATCATCATCATCATCATCATTTATCTATCTAACCTATCATTTTTCTACTTCCCTAAAGACAAGAGGATATCTGGAATGTTGACTTTTGGGTCTGCTTTGAGGAGTGCCTTTCTCTACAGGAGCTCCACATGTCAGCTCTACCAGTGCATGTAGTCCAGCTCTCTAGACACACCCCAGGCTGGTGCCTCTTAAGGCTCTGTCCCTGCCGGTCTCCCTCCCCTCACTCTCTCTCTCCCTCTCTTTTAATCTTCTTGCCTGGCAGAGTGGCTGTAAATTACCACATTAATTTCCAAATCAAGCCAAGTTCCATAGTAACAGAACAGCTTCCATCCAGACCTGAAAAGATTCATTAGGAAGTTGATTCGATAAGTGCCCTCAACTTACTCCTTCAAAAGAACAGCTGCATTTACCCAATTCTGATAGCTCCCCAGGGGCTGGGGCTCCAAGTGAGCCTGACACCCGGGCTGCCAGAGTGAGTCCTGCAGCCAGTGCAGCAGGAAAGCCAGGGATTCATGAGCACGGGACTGTGGACCTTGGGTGGACATCAGAAATTCGGGTACATCAGTGAGGGGTTGCTGATCTGTCTGACCCCTTTGAGAACTCTTGTATGCCTTGTTGGGAGAGGTGCAAGGGGAATGCTTTAGACAGTCCCAGGATGCTGGGATTGTGACTTTGAGGCAAAAGTGGGCACACAAGACACCCCAACCTCTTTATGTCAGGGGGAGGGACTGAGTATCGAGGGCACATATTTCATGGTTTGAAAGGGATTGTAAAACATGTATGAGATTCGAGTCGTTTTCAATGTAAATTGTCCCAATAGGTTATTGCTTGAAACCCTCCATATTCTCATCTATAAAATGGGAACAGTAATACCTTCTCACAAGGTTGCTGTGAGGCCTGAGTGGGGTCATGTACGTAGAGCTCTTAGTACAATGTCTGGCATGAAATTGCATCCACCTATGGTAATGATGATGATGAACGTGATGGCTCACAGTCCACACTTCTGACGGCCACACCACTATCTGCCCATTACTATCTCCCTCAGCACTCTCTCACTCAGCAAGTGAACTGATCCTGATTTGCCCTTCCCTAAGCATCTCTCCATTCTCAGCACACCCTGCTGAGACTCTTGCTACCTTTCATTTGCATGCTAGGACCAGCTTCCCAACAAATATCCCTGCCTCAGTCAAAGCTGAGGAGGGCGGGGGGGAAGCAATTCCTCCTTTTCCCTCCTGCCTCTCCTCTCAGCAGAGTGGCTCTGGAGTGGTTAAAGCCCTGGAGGAGACAGATGCACAGTCCGATTGGGATCTCCCACTCACTGGAGATGTGACTTTGGGCAAGGGACTTGACTTCCCTGAGCCTGTGTAAAATTGTATGATGCTTTTTCTTACTTTATAAAGTGCTGTGTATTTAGTGAGATTGTGTTTGTGAATTGTTAGCCCAGAGCCAGGCCCAGAGCAAATGACTGGTAGATGTTAGTTACTCTGTTCATTTTCCCAGATTAGCCCTTGTGCTCTGCAGTCCCTGGAGCCCAGAGCTGGGAAAGACTCAGGCGCTGCCCTTCAGGTCTTCACTTTTTCAGGGGAGGGGGGAGGGAGATGGACACCTGCAGGAAGAGCCAGAGCTCAAGGTACCAGAAGTGGCTGTAGGGGCCTCTCCAAGAGGCTTCTTAGAGAGGACCATACCTGGAAATGGGCAGAATTTGCCATGTAGCCTCACAAGGTGAGAACTGCACACATGAACAGAGATACTTAAGCCTGTTGCAAACACACCCTGATGTGAAAGGCCTAAATCCAAGATTTAGAGAGAGAGAAAACCATCAGAGGGCACCTGAATCAGCCAAAAATGCTGGGAGTGACTTCAGAGAGTTTCTTTTTAGTTGAGAAAGTATTTTGAGGAGACATTGTGTCTATTGCTTTTGCATACTTTATGTGATTTAACTGTGAGAAAGACAGTAAAACAATAACTGACAAATTATTGAAGATCTACTATGTAGCCAAGCTCTGACTAAGTGCTTTTCATGTATTATCTGATATGATCCTCAGACAGTCCCATGGGGTTTATATGAGAGTTGTTTCCTTGTTTAACTGATAAAACAGAGGCTCAGAGAGGTTACACAGCTCAGAACCACAGTTAGAACATTGCATCTGCCTGGGGCGCCTGGGTAGCTCCATCGGTTGGACATCTGACTTCGGCTCAGGTCATGATCTCACAGTCTGTGAGTTCAAGCCCGGCATAGGGCTCTGTGTTGACAGCTCAGAGCCTGGAGCCTGCTTCAGATTCTGTCTCCCTTTCTCTCTGTCCTTCCCCTGCTCACACTCTGTCTCTCCCTCTCAAAAATAAATAAATATTAAATTAAAAAAAAAGAGAACATTCCATCTGCCTGACTTTGGATTGTCAGCTCTTCATTATCATTCTGCTCTCTGGCACCAGGAGATCCAGTTTGCAGATGGGAAAACCAAGGCTCAGAGGAGCGGCAATCATTTTGGAAGGGAGTTGCAGGGCAGTGTTGCCACATGGAGGATGCAAGGACAGGGGCTGGGGATATTGAGGGAGTGGCATGTGGGGGGGGCACCCTTCCAGAACAGAACCAAGTATCCGCCTCCTGGCAGAGCTCCTTTGCTGGCAGGGCTCTGTTTAGGCCAACAGTGTTCTGTCGGTGCTAAAACAACATTGTACAGGTTCCTGGGTTAAAGTCTTCCTAATGGCATTCATATTTGCATTACACATTCCTGTGGCCTGCTTTGGGGAGGGAGCCCTTGTTTTAATTTGGCAGAAATTAATAAGTCTGAGCAGAGAGACATCACACATTGGGCTGAACATGGCATTGTCACCCCCTCTAATTTGTTAGACAGTACAGCCCTACTGCAGCTTCCAGTGTGGATGAGGAAAAATAAACACATGTATATTAATGACTTTAAAAGATTTCCGTTTATCCAAGCGTGTCTCTTTCTTTTTATTCAGCATATCATCAGATCAATAATTAGTCCCCATACATTTTAATAACTGGAATTTTCACTTATGATTGTTTTTCATAATTTTACATTTATGTTTGACAAGTTCAGGAACTTGTTTAGTTTGAAAAGGGAGAAAGAAAGTCAGGGTTGGTTTCTTCTTGTGTTGTGATGTCCAAAATCTTAAAATACAGTGGAGGTATGAGCTGAGAGGGGCTTACTGAAATCAAGTAAGTCATTTGGCCTATGTTCTGGATGGTTGTAACCTTAGGGATGTGTGTATTGGAGTGGGGGCAGGATTGGATTCTTCATTACTCAGAGTTTTGTGTTTTATTTATTTATTTTTTATTCTTTATTTTTTAAACTTTACAACTTATTGTCAGGTTGGTTTCCATATAACACCCAGTGCTCTTCCCCACAAGTGACCTCCACCAAGAC
>CM053570.1:63360374-63454470 GCA_028646485.1 Cryptoprocta ferox
AGCAGAAAAGAAGGAGAAGCAAAGAAAAAAGGAAAGAAAAAAAAAGATAAAAAAAAAAGAAAAAAAAAACAAAAGACAACTCCCCTGCGCGGATGGGCGTGGTCTGGAGTCAGGTCAGGTCTAGGGGGCTGCTCTCTCCGAGGCCCCGCCTTGGTGGTTGCGGGGAGAAGTATGGCGCGGCCTCAAAGTTTTGCCAGAACCAAGCGTTGCAACCGCCCTTCTGAGTCCGATCTCCCTGTGCCGCGGACGAGCCAAACTGTATTCTCCAAGCTCCACCTCGCTTCGAAATCCCAGTCCGTGCAGTTCAATACCGTCACCGGGGGTGGGATGCGTTCCCGCTGGCGGCCGGCCTCCCGGCCCGGCTTGTGCCGCCCTTTTCGAGGAGCCGCCGCCGCCGCCGCCACCGCCGCCGCTGCCGCTTTTCAAGGCGCCTTTTTTGGCACCGCCGCCGCCGCTCCCGGTGCGGGTTGGAGTTGATGCCGCTGCCGCTGCGCCCAAGGAAGAACTCGCCGGCCAGATGGGACGGATTTCTCTCCCGGCGATCGGCAGTTATATATGGGGAGACGGGCGAGTTTTTCCTCCCTTAGAGATGGTTCTAGGTGAGATTTCCATCTCTCTTTCTCTTCCCCTGGTCTCTCCGGGGCACAGCGTGCTCTCCCTGTGTTGGGCTCGGGGGCTCCTTCCCCTGCATCACCGGGACCCGCCCGTCCCCTAATTTCTCAGATCGCAGTCACTCACTCAGGCATCTTTGAGGTTGTCTTCTTTTTGGCGTCTGTTTCTTCTTTCCCCCACTTGCAAATCCAAGTTTTATCACTTCAGTCCTTCTCAGTTCAATCCATACGGGCGTGCGCGGATTACAGACCTCCCTGCTTCTCCGCCATCTTGCCTGCTCTCCTGTTTTATTTTTTTTTTAAGGTTTATTTGTTTTGAGGGGGAGAGGGGAGAGAGAGAGGAAGAGAGAGAGAGAGAAAAAGAGAGAGAGAGAGAGAGAGAGAGGAGAAGAGCCAGTGGGGGAGGGACAGAGAGGGAGAGAGAGAATCCCAAGCAAGCTCCACACTGTTAGTACAGAGCCTGATTCAGTGCTTGAACTTACAAACCATGCGATCATCACCTGAGCCAAAGTCAAGAGTCAGACACTTAACTGACTGAGCCACCCAGGCACCCCAGCAGAGAGCCTTGTGTTTTATAATTAGCAATAGACCCTTCTCAGAAGGGAGACCCACTAGGGAATGTGGGGAAGCATTCCACATGCAGAAGCCAGCAAAGCGTCTTCAAGAGGTATCTTGGCCCCACACACTTCTAACTTTGAGCTCCTTTCTCCTTCAGGAAATGCCATTGTCACAGTAATGGTGGAAGGGACTTTATATCCTTTGACACCTAATTCATGCCAAATTCTTTCTGTATTACCATCAAACCCATGACAACCTTGCCCAGCAGATATTATTACTCCTCTTTACAGAAGAGAAATCTGAGTTCCATAGAGGGTGCACAAGTTATCCTGGGCCACACAGCTGAGAGGGCTCTGAATTGCAGTTGGCCTCTTTGCTGTGTCTTCCAACCCTGCCTTTGCATGTTGTCCTTTCCACTTTCCCATTATGACTAGCACAGAACTATAGTCTTCCAGGGAGCATCCTCTGTGGTCTCCACATCACTGTGCTTGCCTTCATCATGGCACTGGTCTCTGCTGTGGCAGATGTATTGATACCCCAAAAAATGCACTTGCTTACATGATGTTTCCCGCCTTAGAATCTGGACTTCTTGAGGTAATGGATATACTTATTTATCTTTGTTTCCAGGCTTGGAAAGTAAGTCTTTATGGAAAAAAAGGAAGGTAGGGAAGGAAGGAGAAAGGTGGAGAAAGAGGAATGAATTATCCTAAAATAAATTGAGCAGATTCTAAAGTTGTGGCCTTTCTCAATGCCCCATATTCATGCCAAATGGAGAAGCCTCATGTCTATTTTCCCATCTTCTTTTTATTTCTTATGAATGTGAAGGTTTATTTATTATTAAAAGCATATTATTATTTTTAAATGAACTAGGTGCTCTGAGTAAGACAAAGGATGCTACGACATGATCTTTACTATCCCAGACCTTATAATGAAGCTTGAGAGACATACATACAGGATCTGTTAAATAACTAAAGAAGGGAGCTTATGATTCAGAAGGGGGATGAGAGCAGGGATGCACAGTTATTAAGCATCTGCAATGGGCCAGGAGCTGGGCTAGGTACTTTACACATGTTATTTCACTCAGTCCTCACATTTGTTCAGTAGGTATGACAGCCCCCCCTTCCTGCTTTTATAAACGAGGAGACTGTGGGTTGGGTAGAGGTGCTAAGTGACTATCAGAAGTACCTGGTAAAGATTGGGGACCCAGGTTTGTCAAATTTCAGGTTTATTCTCAGTCAGGCTCCCAAATGAAGAGAACAGTTAACACAAAGTAGATGGATTACTAAGGATAGTGGAGGCAGACAGAAGATATTCTGTTGTCGTTGCATATCCTGGCCTGTTCACCTGACAGCCCCAAGGTTCTTTTGCATCACCAAGTCCTGAACCATCCTGATGTTGGTGGGATGGCTTTTGGGCTCAACCTCCAGAGTGGGTGGATTCTGGAATTAGGCCCAGAGCCTGAGCCTAGTATGTTAGATACCAGCTGGGAGCACTCTGACCCATATCTTCCTTTGTTGTTGTTGGCCCAGTGGATGCTTGCCTCAGTTTCCCTGATAGACCTCCACTATCCAACAGAGGCCTCAGCCTTGCCCTCAGCCTATTTGGCAGACATATTGATTTCATAACTGGCTATTCCCTTTGATTGAAGGAGTGAAAAGAGCAATACTATGTCAGCTAGTGTCTGGTCAAGAAGCAAACCTGTCTAGGTATTTCAAGCAGAGAGACTTTGTTATAAAGCTATTGGATGGGTTGAAAAACAAAAGAGAAAATAAAGGGGGTGCTCCCCAAAAATCAGTACTGAAAGGAAGCCATTACTACTCTTGGTCTAGAGAAGGAAAAGGGGGAGGAGTGCAGACTTCACCCCCATGACATTCCTGGAACTAATATCAGTGCAGCTCCTATAACCCAAGAGTCCACACTCTCATGGATAACAGAAGCTGAAAATGATGTCTATTTCTTCTGGCCTTCTTGTCACCCATGTGTGCCTTCCAGTTGTAGAAGCAGACTGGACCCCAGTGGGCATGGGAACCTTAGAAATGTAGTTCTCAGGTTTCCAGCTCTAAGGGTGCCCAGAAGAGTTTAGAACAGCAGGCATAGAGCTGAGGACCAATGACAATTTCCAGGACAGGATGGAAAGAGCAAGAGTTTGGTAATCAGATGGCTTTGGGTTCATATCCTGGCTCTGTGTTAATGAGTCCTTGGGCAAATTACTTAACTTCTCCTGACTTAGTTTTCTCATCTGTAAAGTGTGAATAATAATAATTATACCTTCCTCATAGGGCTATTGTGAAGCTTAAATAAGATTACACATATACAGCACTTACTACAGTCTCTGTCCATAATAAATACTCTCTATAAGTGTTAGCTATTGTTGGCAGTAGGGTATTTCATTTTACTTCCCTTTCATATACACACATCCTATATTTCTTGAATTCCTTATCTCTGCTTCCTCACCATTACAAATCAGCACCCAGGTTCACCATCCATGAGGGCTTTTAAAAATGAGCCAGATCCTTGGAAGATATTGTACATTTGCAGAGAACCTTCCTATCTATGCTGTACCAAAGTGGGATCCTACCCAAAATTGTGCTTTTCCTCACTCTCTTCACCCCAATTTCCCTGGTAATATCAAGAAAGTTAACAGGGGTCAATCAGGAGTAGAAAGTCTCACTATATGCCCACATTTGTGATCTCCTTGATTCCCCATGACAACCATTAAGGTAGGGATTTTTGACTCTGTTTCATAGAGGGCAAGACTGAGGCCCAAAGATATTGTAAATTCGGGTAACCCACCTCCTGATTCCCACCTACTCCTGTCTCTGAGGCCCCACGTAGGAATTGCAGGGCTGGACTGCTTGGTGGTGCTCAGCTCCTTTGAGCAAGTGTTTCCTGGGCGCCCACGGGTGGTGGGCACACAGCCAGGCAGCCACTGCCAAGCCCATCCCATCTGGAGTCAACTCACGAGACTCACGCGGCTAGGAGGGGGTTGGCAGCAAGAAGAGGATGGTGTGAGAAAAGAACATCTCATGCTCCCCTTGCCCACGCATGAGCCTCTCCTAGAGAAGTTGGATCCAGCCACTTTATTCTGCTTTCTGGCACTTAAAATGCAATATTGGGCTGGTTCCAATTCAATCCCATCTCATATGGGCTTATTGAGCATCTACACAGATGGGTCATGCCCAGTGTCTCCCTTGGAGAAGTTCACAGTTGGGGGAGGTAGATATGTAACAGTAAAGGCAATACTGTGTGGTCAGTGCTATGTCGATGAAGCACAGGGGTTGTGGGAACAGAAAACATGGGTTCCTAGTTCTGCTGGGGAATCAGGGATGACATCTCAGAAAGAGTGGCTATTGAGCCAAACCTTGAAGGAGACAGAGAAGCTGGTTTGATGAAGCATTTGGGGGCAGGGCACTGGCCTAGGTAGAGGGAGCAGAAAATGCAAAGGCCATCTGGGGAGCTGAGAGAGGCCCACTTGGCTGACACATGGAGGGCGAAGGCCCTGGTGGCAAAGGCTGAGGCTGTGAGAGGCCAGAAAGAGCTGAATCATGTCTGTGAGCATGAACCTCATCCTGGGGACAATGGACAGCCACTGATGAGTTTTAAGCAGGAAGTGACATGGTCAGATTCATGGTTTGGAAACAGCATTCTGTGGCCAGAGGGCAGTGAGGAATGACCCAAAGCAAGACAGGGAGGCCACTGAAGCGGAGGTTGTTGCTATGTCTGTGGCCTAGACTGGGCAGTGGTACAAGGAATGGAGAGAAGGGCTGATTTGTTCAGGACATAATCAATGTCACAATCATAATCAATAGAAACAATCAACATAATAACAGTAACCATAATAAGCAAACACATAGAACTGTCATCATGTGCTAAGCACCAGTCTAAATGCTTGACATGTAACTGATTTAGTTTTCAAAATAACCCAAAGAAACAGGCCTGGAAGGGTATGTATCATATTCAAGGATTAGAGGTTATATACCTAGTAAGTGGTGGAGTCAGGATTCCATCTTGGGCAGTCTGGCTCCAGAGTCCATGCTCTCAGTCCCACATTATACTGCTCTTGAGGTCCCTGTGCTCAGTGGCTGATTAAGCATAGGGTATGAAGGGCAGGGAAGAGTTCACCATGACTCTCAGTTTTCACAGAAGCTCACGCTCAGCAGAGCAAGGCAGAACTGGAGGAAGGCAAAGGAAGAATAGTCTGACTCTTCTGTGGCTCATGACCAGATCCCTTCTTTTTGGATCCAGTTTTTGTCCTCACTTTTTACTATAGATTGAATGTTTATATCCTCATATTTTAAAAACTAACCACAATGTGATGATATTTGGTGATGGAGCCTTTGGGAGGGCTCTGTCCTCATGATGGGGATTAGTGCCCTTTTTAAAGAGACCACAGAGATCTCTCTATCCCTTTCCTCCATGCAAGGACACAACAAGGAGATGGCTGTCTATGCACCAGGAAGCAGGTCTTTGCCAGACACAAAATCTGCCAGTGCTTGATCTTGGACTTACAGCTTTCAGAACTATGAGAAATAACTTTTTGTTCAATTGTTTAAGCCACACAGTCGATAGTATTTTGTTATAGCAGCCTAAGTGGACTAAGATACCCATCCTGGCATCCTGTGGGAGCCTTGACATTGATCAGGACCCTCAGCTCCTGATGAACTCTTGGATTTCTAAGCTTTTCCTCCCAAAGGGGTCTTGAGGGCACAGAGATACTTCAGACATAATCCCTGTCATTGACAGTCTTGCTGGGAGCACCCCTGTTTCCGATCTCTCCCTGTCCCCAGCATACCCCATTCATTAGTATGTCCTACCTGGTGAAGGACCTCTTATTTTTCCATCTCCAATATGTTCTGGACCAATACTTTTGTAAAATACAATAAAAATGTCTCAGCAATGTCAAATTGCTATGAAGGTTTCTAAGTCCTTGCTCTCAAGGACTTGATGTACTTCTCTCATTGTGGACTTGATATACTCTTCTCCCTGTAGACTGGTAATAGTTCACAGATTAGCCCCAGTTCACAGCCCATTCTTTGTTGAGCACTGCTCAAGTCTCTGGCTCCAATTCCACTGCCACCACTCTGGACTAAGCCACCTTCACCACTTGTCTAGACTTCTGCAGTAGTCTCCTAGATGGTCCACCCTTATCACATCCTGGTTGTCTCCAACCATTCTGTACCAACTAGCTAGAGCAAGCATTCTAGCCCATAAATTGGACCATGACACATCCTTGCTTAAACCCTGTTGGAGCTTCCCATTGTCTTCGGGGTGGTTTGTGATGGGGCCATTTCTATTTCTAGCTTTCTATTTAAACTCTCACTTTCCTACTCATTCATGCACATTAGGCTTCACGTCATACCAAACTGGTATACTTTTTAAAAATGAATGTACTCTTTCATGCCTCAGGGCTTTTGCACAGTTTGTTCTCTCTACATGGAATGCCTTTTATTAGAGATTCATTCATTATTTTAAGCAATACTTATGGGACACTCACTATAAGCTAAACGTCATACTAAGCACTGGCACTGCAAAGGTGAAGACAATACAGCCCCTGCCCATAGGAGCCCATGATTGTAGGGAGAGAGATAAGTTGATAAACAATGACCACATAGTGGAGCAAGGCAGTGACAAAAGAAAGCACAGGGCAGTGGGAGTTCCGAGAAGGGTTTTGTAACCCAGACTGGGGGTAGGAAAAGGCTGGAGTAGGTAACACTTGGAAAGATCAACGAATTAGAGTTATCCCAGCAAGTTTGGGATGAGGAAAGGTGATTTGGGCTGAGAAACAGCCTACGCAGAGGCTCAGAGGTGCCAGGCTGGGAAGGGGGTGGAGGTACAGCAAAAGAAGTCTTCCTCATTGCTCAGCAGTTCTTTGTCAGGCCTTGTCCTATGTCTTAGGGACACAGCACTGGTGCCAACTATCCCACACATAAATACACACCTATAGACTTAAATACACACAAATGTCAAAACATATATGGAGAAACTTGAAAATATTATATACTAAGTGAAAGGAGCCAGACACAAAAGGTCACACATTGTATGATTCTATTTATATGAAATATCCAAAATAGGTAAATCCATAGAGACAGAAAGTAGATTAGCAGTTGCCAGGGACTGGAGGAAGAGGGAATGTGGAATGACTGCTTAGTGGGTACAAGGTTTCCTTTTGGGGCGATGAAAATGTTTTGGGACTAGATGGATGTGATAGTTGCACAACACTGTGAATACACTAAGTACCACTGAACTGTACAGTTAAAATGGCTAATTTTATGTTATGTTAATTTTACTTTATTTATTTAAAAAAATTTTATGTCTTTATTTTGAGAGAGAGAGAGACAGAGAGTGAGCGGGGGAGGGGCAGAGAGAGAGGGAGACACAGAATCCAAAGCAGGCTCCAGGCTCTGAGCTGTCAGCACAGAGCCCGATGCGGGGCTTGAACCCAGGGACTGTGAGATCATGACCTGAGCTGAAGTTGGACGCTTAACAGACGGAGCCACCCAGGTGCCCAAATTTTACTTCTGTTTTAAAAAATGCATGGAAACCCATAGACATATTCATTCCACAAACATTTACTGAATGCTTCCCATGTGCCAGTCACTGTACAAAGCACTAGAGATTCAGGGATAATTCCTGCCCTGAAGGTCCCATATATGTAAATAGAAACACAGATATGAACCCATGCAGACAAAAACACATGCCTCATGAAGTCATGCAGACATATTCACTTAACATTCACTTAACAAATATTTATTGAGTGCCTACCACGTGTCAGGCAATAGGCCAGATGCTGGGCCTACAGTGGGGAACAAATAGACATAATTACTGTCCTCATGGCTTAAGGACATGAACACATAATCATCTGCAGAGGCACACCCAGACTGAGGTACACAAACACACACATACCTAAACAAGGACACAGCCCAGCCACATATGTTTTGGGTGGAATAAATGAGCAGTAACATGCAGACAGGCAAGCATAGCCCCCATGCTCCCTGACATACACACACATCCCTCATGCAATCAACAGGAGTTCCATTAAAATCCAGATTAAAACTAGTTTGAGATTTCAGAGGCTTCTCAGGAGAGGGGAATAAACAGGCCTCAGTAGAAGGGCCTGGAGCATTGAGAAAAAAAATCCCCAAGTCTCACTTAAGTGATTTTTGGCAGAAATCAAATTAACGGCGAGACTATGGACCGCTGACAAGGTGCTCCATCATGCTCTGCTGTGTGAATGTGTTTCTTATACATGTTGTTTTCATTAGCACTTCATTTGATAATGATAAATGGCATTTTCATTTGAAAGGAAAATATTAAAAAGTTCTGATTTGCAAGAGCAAGTTAGAATAAATGATACTATTATGTCCTGTCACTTGTTTGGCTCAGAGAAAAATAATAATAATGATAACAAAAAACCCCAACAGCTTTCCCTGCTGAAGAAATACAAGCATTTTATTTCTCCAGTGAGCCATTTGCTTACCATGAAATCTGTCCTTGGTGCAGAACCTGCTGAAAGGGGATGGTTTAGGATGGTGGGAGAGAAATGCTAGAGACATCAAAGGCCATAAGGGTGACCTTGGGAAGTCCTTGGGCCCTTGTGCACTAGGAGGGGGAGGGATCTCTCACTGGCTGAGGCTCTATTGGGACCTAGGTTGCACTTTCTTGCCTTTGGGTCAGATTTCAGCTTTCTTTTCACCAATTTATAGAAGCCCAGCTTCCTTGGAACTTACTTAAAGGACCCCAGAGTCACGGTGGTTGACCAAGTTATTACCCTGCTTACAGACCATGAAGGGCTCCCCATCACCTACAGGGTAAAGTCCTAACTCCTTAGCTTGGCATTCTAGGCCCTTGGTCACTTGCCCCTGCCCCCAGCCTCAACTCCTAGATTCCTCCACACTCATCTTATGCTCTAGTAACTCCATACCATCCCTTGCATGTGCTTTCCTTTCCACCAACATGGCACACAGAGTCCCTGGACATCTTGAGTGAATTTCTATTCATTCTAGCATCTCCCCGTGAGATCTTATCTGAACTGTCTTTCATGAAGGGGCTTCACTTATTGTTTCCCATGCCTTATTTTTATGTATCTTATCACTGGTGTGAATGCGTGAAATGGCCTGGTGCCAATGAAAATCTGTGAGTTATTGGCATGGTGGTGCAGTTGGTGTGGGCAAGTGTCGTGAAAGGGAGTGCTAGGGTTGCAGCTGGACCTAGCCTCTACAGGGCTGGGCGTCTTTAAAACCTCTATGGCCTTGCCTACCACAAGCTAGTGAGTGCTCCCTTCTCTGGCTCCCACAGCACTCTGGACTATCCTGCCCTGTGATCAATCACATCTTAATGTCTGTAGCTGTCTGGGTCCATAATTTTACTCCTTTATTGCCCCTGGATCAAGAGCTTCTTTAACACAAGGTCTGCTCTGTGTTCTCTTGGTGCTTCTGGGTCTGGCTCAAGTTCTGCTCAAAGTGAGTATCTGTTAGATAATCAAGTGAGGAGATGATGGCATGATGACCTCTCTAAGAAGGGCCTGTCACCTAAACTTAAGTAGAAGTTGTGAAAGTTGAAGCCTGGGGAGAATTGTTGTTGTTTGGGTGACTTTGTTTCTGGTATTTTTTCATATCAATAATGTAACTTTTCTTTTTTCCAGAGGTGAATCAGAGTCAAATAAGCTTGTTTGAAAACATAGCACAGCTCAGTGAGGGTCGATGGCATTAGCATTCATTGGGAGCTTTCCAGCGTCTGGCTCAGCCTAGGTGACAGATGACTTTCTCTCCTGTCTCCTTTGTTGTAGAGGGAGCTTGGCATGATGGGAGAGGGCTGAGTCTGCCGCCTCTGGATGGAGTGAGAGCTTCTCAAGGTCAGTGACCACAATAACACAGGATGTTGAGGCTGTCTGGTCTTTCTTCCTAATCACTTGACTATTTACTACCTCATTAGATGGCTTCCAAGAGCCCAGTTCCACTAACATGAGGTGAGCTCCCACTAAGTGCCAAATACCCTACTGGGTACTATTGTCAGGAGAGATATGGCTATTCCTATTTTTTAGATGAAGAGGCTGAGGTTCAGAGAAGGGAAGGGTCTTGCCTAAGGTCACTGAACTGCATAGTAGATGAATCAGGACTAGACTCCAAGTTTGTCTTACTCTCACCTAGGTTAAGGGTCTCCCTCTCCCATAGCATCCATAGGTATTCAGCCCTGGAATGGGTGCTGGGGGAGAGAAAGGGGTGTATTAGTTGTGGATATTGGGACAGAGAGAATAATTTGTAGCATGGGTGACACTGAAAGTCTCCATAGCCAAGCCCTACTTCTGTCTCCAGAAGTATTTCTACCTCCTCCCTGCACATCCCACATCCTGACCTGTACTCCAGTCATACCTAGAAGTTCTCTAAGCTGACCCTGCCACCTTCTCCACCCCATGTCTTTGCTCAAGACATTCCTCCCACTTGGCAGGCTCGTCTATCATCTTGACCTATTAAGGTTCCTAGCATCCTTTAGGATCTAGCTCATATCTCATCTCCTCCAAGAAACCTGCCAGCTGCATATGATTTGTTATCCCCACAGCACTATGAGCCTTGTGGACATGGATTTCTCTAATTCACTCATGAATTATAACTGATACATAGTAAGTGCTCAATAAATGTATATGTAGTGACAATAACCATAGTATGTTCATTATTAACATAGTAATACTTCCAAAATTTGTCTAGAATGTTGCTTCCCAACCAACTTTGGTCACCTCCTTTGAGAATCTGTTGCTGCGAGTCACAGACCCTTCTGCCACAAAACCACAAACAGAGGATTTACATCTTATGCAGGGGGTTGGATTCTAAAGATGGTCTGTGCGGCAAAAATCACATGTAATTGAAATCATTCTTGAAAATCCTTTGAATTGCCCCTAAAGTCCAGAGCACATAGTGTACACAGTAGTTAGTTGGTTTACATTTGGGAGCCATCCATGAAGTATAGAAAAGCTTTTCTTTATATAATGGAATCACCATCAACACAACAAGATGCTTACCCATAAAAGAGGCATGAAGAAAGTCACATTGTTTGCAAGATCAGCAGATCTGTGTCTGTACATACAAATTTTAGCATCATCTTTAAGGGGTTCATGGACCTCAAAGCTCAGGCATGAAGCTCATGTTAAGAACTTTTGAGACAGAGTTTTAAAATGTGCAAGGCTCTTATCATGCAGTAGCTTCTTTTAACCCTCAAAGCCATCCTTTGAAATGGATTTCATTGATACTATTCCTGCATTATAGATGAGGAAACTGAGATTCAGAGAGAGAAAATGAATTTTAGTTTGAAGACCTGGTCTCTTGTCCAATGACTTTGCCCAAAGACTCCTCATTCCACTGCATTGGGTTGGGCTGATCCTCTTGTCAATGGAAAAGGAAGATGTGTGACCTTAGACTAGTTACCTAACCACTCTGAAACTCAGAAGCTCTGTTTGCAAAATAAAGATAATAATATCCACTGAGTAGTGTCCTTGTAGGATTAAATGAGCCATTAGATGTGAAATTGGCTGGCACGGTGCCTAGGATGTTGCCAGGGCTTCCTAAAGGTTAGCTTTTCTTCTCCATCTCTGCTGGCACTCCTGGGAAATCAGACAGATAAGTCTTCCTCTGCACAGTGTCATCTCCCCTCCTGACCCCCAAAGGTCTTCAAAGAGTTAGAGTCCTGGGCAACACTGCTAAAGAATATGCAAATGCTTTTCCTTGTCTTTGAAATTTCTGGATTCTCTATGACATTTACTGACCACTGAGTGGAGAGCAGAGGAGCAGCCACCAGAGGTCTGTTCATCACATATTTTGTGTGACTTTGGTTAAGTGTCTTCAATTCAAGAAATGTTTATGGAAACACAAATGCCTCATTCAGGCTTTCAAGGCTCTTCATGAACCTCTGCTTGAACCCTCCAATGGCTGCCCATTTTATTTAGAGTAAAAGCTCAAGTTTTATAAGGGCCTATGGAGCCTGGACCAGTCAGGGTCCAGCTAGCAAAACACAACTCACACCAGGTAATCTAGTAGAGATCATTTAATGCAGGGAGTTAGTTACAGGGGTGTTAGAAGAGTTGGAAAGCAACCAAGGAGGTGAGGCAATTCTGAGATTAGCAAATGAATTGGCTGCTACTTCCCCTGGGGATGCAGGAATAAAGGGAGGGGCCCAAGGGCTGGAGCTGTCCCACCTGAGCCTGAACCTTGGTAGGCCTGTCTGGTGGGAGCTGGAGCCATGGGGGGGGGGGGGCAGTGGCCCCTGCTAGATATACCACTTGAAACAGAGAGAGTGAGAGATATACTTAGTTTTTATTTCCTCCCTCTCTAATCCCCTGCTAGTGCCTCCCATTGGCCAAATGTAACCAGAAGCCAGAGGACAAGGGAACAGTACAGAGAGGAATGAATATGAGAGGAAACCAGCTGTTGATGGCACAGGACCTTTACAATATGATGCACACTTCCGCAGTCTCCTATCATGTCTCTGGACTCATGTCTGAAATCTTACATTTTGCTCACTCTGTTCCAGCCACATTGGCCTCCTCAGGATTCTTTGGATACTCTAGCCCTCTACATTTGCGATTCCTTCCATCTGGATTTTAACCACTAGATATCCACATGGCTCCCTTCCTTGTTTCTATCTCTTTCTAAGTGGGGCCTTCTCTGACCATCCTAATTAAGTTTCCACTCTTCTCCCCCATTCCTTATCTCTTTGTTGCTGTATTCTTTTCTCTAGCTTTTATGACCATTTAACATGTGTGTATGCATATAGTTTTAGTGTTCATCTCCTTTCTCTAGAATGTAAACTCAATGAGGGCAGAGATTTTTTCTGCTTTGTCTACTTCTGAATCCCCAGTGCCTAGAACAGTGTCTGGAAAATGGTAAATATTCAGTATTTGCTGAGTAAATGACTGGATGAAACAAGATCTAAATACTCCTCATTTGTATTCATTTGTTCATTCAATAAACTCTCATGGGGTGGAGGGATTGGAGAAGGAAATGTAAGGAAGCAGTCTGAACAATTAGGATGCACTTCTGTTTCCCCATTTATAAGACACAGGGGTGGAGCAGGAGACCTCAGAGGACTCTTCCAGCCTCACAATTCTATGAATTTAAGAGTTTTCCCTGGCAGAAATACTTGGAAGATGAAATTATTCCTCTCCTTAATCAGCAGTTCCCATCTCTGCACGTGACTTGTCAGGGGAACTTTTCTCTGATGCTCAGACGATGTGGGAACTTGTCACATCTTCCATCTCTGGGAACATCCTCACCTGAAATTGAAAGGTAAATATTTCAGTTGTGAGTCTCTCTGTCATGACTCAAATAATTTTAAAATTGCTTAGATGTCTTTGCCTAACAATGTTCAGATTGTTCTAATGCAGGGGAAAACGGTAGTTTTAGACACAGTAATATTGATAGCAGCTAGTAATTTCCATGTATTTCTCACGGTTATTGGCACTGGGAGGATTACCAAGGAGAACTTTTTACTTATTAAAAAGATGTTCTATGTCAAGGAACTAGCATGGCACCTGGCAATAGAAGGTGCTCACTAGATGATGATGTTTGCAATCATTATTTTCATGGAGTTGGGCTGGAAAATGCCATGCCTATTTCCTGGATGCTATAATGTCATCAGGGATCCCAGCTCATAGGTCCTCAGTAGACCACTTTAGAGACCAGGACAGCCCACTGCAAGAGTGGCAGAATATTTGTATAAACAAATTGAAGGTTTATGACCAGGGGTCAGTGGAAGGCAGTTCAGTGTTGGCACAATCTTTCCCTCATTCATTCAACAGATAGTCTCTAGTGCCTTTGTGAGAATAGAACTGCATCCCTGCCCTCAAGCAGCCCCCCGTCTAGTTCAAAGGACAATATAATGTTCTGTGAATATCAGTTAATGGATCTCAGTGCAATGGTAGGGGAAGGTACAGGGTGTTTCCATGAGTCTTTAGAACATCAAAGGTGTTGGGGTGCCTGGGTGGCTTAGTTGGGTAAGTGTCCAACTTTGGCTCGAGTCATGATCTCACAGCTCGTGGGTTTGAGCCCCGTGTTGGGCTTTGTGCTGACAGCTCAGAGCCTGGAGCATGCTTTGGATTCTGTGTCTCCCTCTCTCTCTCCTTCCCTGATCGTGCTCTGTCTCTCTCTCTCTGTCTCAAAAATAAAATAACATTAAAAAAAAAAAAAAGAATATCAAAGGTGTTTCCAAAGCTACATTTTTGAGACAGAGAGAGAGAGAGAGAGAGAGAGAGAGAGAGAGATGAAGGGCAGAGAGAGGGAAAGAGAGAGAATCCTAAAATCCTAAGCAGGCTCTGCACTGTCAGTGTGGAGCCTGACATGGCCTCAATCCCATGACCCTGGAGATCATGACCTGAGTTGAAACTGAGTTGGACACTTAACCAACTAAGTCACCCAGGTGCACCCAAAAAACTACACCTTGAATCAAGCACAGATTTTGTTTTGTCCCTTCCCTTACCAGTTCTAGCAAAAAGAGAAAAGGAACTAATATAGTAAGCAATTATCATAGCATTTAAAAGACTGTATTGTTTATTTATGCAGTCATTTATTGTCTGTTTCTTCCTTGAAGGCAGGGAATTTTACTTGTTCTGTTAATTGCTTTCTCCCCAGCTTCTAGAGCCAATTTGGGTGCATAATAAGCCCCTGATGAGTATTTATTGGCTGATAAACTAGACCAGCCCAGTTTAGGCCACTGTACAGGAAGAAGATATAAAACTGGGCCCTGGTCAAGAGAAAGAAGCTGAAAGAGCCCTGAGGTCCTTAAAGTCGATGGGGTACATGGTGGTTGAGAGTTGTGTGTGGGGGACTAAAGTCGATGGGGTACATGGTGGTTGAGAGTTGTGTGTGGGGGACAAGGTTGCAGAGATCAGAGGTGTGGCCAGATCCTAGAAGTCTTGAACCCCAGCCAGGCCAGGCATCTTGACCTGTGTTCTGAGGCCCTAGAGAGACACAGAAAGATTTTTAACTGGATTGAGGCCTTCTCAGGCTCTAGTTCCATGACCTTCTCTTTCTTTCCAAGGAGCTTTCCAAGTTTCTTTTGTGTCACTTGCTTTATTTGGACTGGCCCAGTCTTACTTGAGAGTTCTCTGGCCAGCAAAAGTCCTTCAGCAAGTGAAAGAAACCCAGTTATCTGCTCCCCCTTCCCTAAATTCAACTCAACCTAACCCAAGCCCACATTCTTCCTGTAATTAAACCCAGACTCTAGCTAAATTAGGCAAATATTTTAAAATGGTAACTCAAAGAAGGATGTTTTAGTAATTGTGTGATGAAGATGTCAGATCTCTGTCATCTCATTGCAGCCTGAAGGATAACTGAGGGGGAAGTCACTTTGAGAGATTTTAATAATGTGTCCTATTCTTAATGTGTATAAGGATGATGACAACTGAATGCCAGTTTCAGAGAGGATGGGTCAAGTTTGATTTGGTATATCTGTGCTACCTGCCTTGTATCTCAGGGTCTTTTAAAAAATTATTATTAACAAAACTCTATATTCATTGACAAACATTTCTTAAGCATTTTCTAGGTTCTAGACATTGTTCTAGATGCTGATGCTGGGACAAGGGAATCTGTGTTCATAAGAAGCCAAGTCTTTGCCACAAGGACCTTTTCATCAAGTAGGGAAGATTTGACACAGGCCTTAAGATCATCACAACAAAAACAGTTTTCTTTATTTATTAGGTGTGATTTACATATATTTTCTCATTTAGCCCTCACAGAAACCCACTGAAGTTAATACTTTAATTTACATTATATTAGAAAAGGAAACCAACTGCTGTTAGATCAGTAAGAGGTACAGTGGGGATCTGAACTTTGGTCTGACCCCAAATCCATGCTGTTTCCACAGTGGCTGTGTCTTGCTTTAGAGATCTGGTATGTGTATAGGGAATAGAGTAGGAGAAGGGCAGCCATACAGCACATCAAAAATTATTAGGAATGATGAAGGTATAAATGGAAACTGGCTCAAATTTCACAATGGTGACTAGAACCAACATGTACTAGACACTCACTATGTGCTCCCCTGAGTACTAAGTCACTGAATCCTTCCAACAGTCTGATAAGGTAACTAGTCTTAAATTTCTACCTGTAGGGGCAAATGTGCCTTAGATGTCCCCTCCCTCTGGCTCTGTAAGAGGAGGGATGAGGCAAATATCCTTGGAAGAGATAGTGAGACTTATTAGAAAGAGTTCATAAGTTTTGGAGTCAGACAGACTGGGCTACAATCCCACCTTTTCCACTACAGGCCAAGCTGTAGACACTGGAAAGGTTATGTGACTACTCTGCACCTCTGATTTCTTACCTGTAAAATGGGAAAATACTATGTACTTCAAAGAGGTGTTAGGAGGATTACAGAGAATGTATTCAAGCCACTGGCTCCTGGTCTGTACTCATAAAAAGGAGCCATTTTTATTATTTCTGTTCTGAGGTCCCAGACCCCATGCCTGGGCCAGACCTGGCCACATTAGCATGTGGAAGTCTATTCTTTTCCCTGACCTGCCTCAGCTTCCCTTCAGCAACCCTAGAAAACTGACTGAAAGTGGAGGAGAAGGTGCTGCCTGTAACCACCACCCTGCCCAGCTGTGATGACCTGGAACTCCATCCTGGCTCTCTTAAGTCACCAAGGCACATGGGACTGGTCAGCCTGATTCAGATGTCTTACTCCTTTTGTAATTCTTCCTGGGGATGTCCTGACCTCAAGACAGCAGTGGCTACAGTTGCTTTCATTTTATATTTAGCTCTCCCTGAGCAGAGAGATGAGGCGTGGCAAGCCTTAGCAGAGGGAGAAGAAGCGGGGAGTTAATGGCCAGGGTAGGAGTGGGGGTAGGCAAAGCAAGCCCTGACTTGGGGGCCCTGAGAGGACAGAATTTCCATCTCCAGGTACTCTTCTGTCAGCAGGTCACTTCTCAACTGGTCTTCTTAAATGCCAGGAACTTGGCAGGAATCTTGGCTGGAAAGCCTCAGGCATCGCTAGGAAGTACTGTTTAACTTACACCATAGCAAAACAGCCCTTGCTGATTTTAACCATATTTAACCTCTTTAAATGCAAACCATTCCTAGGTTTCCCTTTCGCTTAGTCCAAGTCTTTAACAGTCTGGTTAAAATGCCCCCTTAAGCTTTGGCAGTGATACCTCTGAAGGTTCCTGGCTAATCTCACGTGAAACTGAAGACAGCGGTATAAGGTAAGATCAGAAGTGGTTATCCCTAGATTATAGATGTGGAATTCAGAGAGGGAGAGATACTTGTTAGAGGTAACATAGCGTAAGCCAAACAGAACAGGGAGCCAGATCCTCGGGTCCTAACATTACTCCACATTTTTTATTTCGAAAGTTGACAAGACAAATGAACTCAGTGATCTTGGAATAAAATCCACATTCCTAACTAAGGTCTACAAGAGCCTGCATGATCTGGCTCTGCTTAGCAGTCCTTAGTCTGCTGCCACCTCTGTTTCTTCCCTCATTGTTCTTCTGCCCCTTTTGGCCATTTGTTTTTTTCCTAGATCTCCTCAAACTCTCCCCACCTCCAGGCCTTTGCACTGATGGTTTTTGCCTGGCTCTTCCACAATGACTCTTTCTCATCCTTCAGTTCCATTTCAAAGTCATTTTCTGAGGGAGAAGATCTCTACCCTAAGTAGAACCCCTTTGTTATTTTCTCCCACAGCACCTTCCTTCTCAGCCTTTATCCAATCTGTAATTATTTATTAAATGAGCATATGGATGAATAACTTGGTACCCAAGACATTCAATTCAATTCAATTAATTAAATTATTCATTTATTTAGCAAATATTTATTGAGCACCTACTAAGCTCCATTCTTTCAGGAGCTGAGGCTATAATAGTGAACAAAACAGATACCATACTCTATGCGAAGGGGAAACTTTCTGAAGGATAAAGAAAAGCAAATGGTGTTAGTGTCACTCCAAGTGTTTTGGTTTGTGCCACAGGTAGGATGGTGCTGCCATTTGCTGAAACGATGAAGAGAGCAGGTTGGGTGGACAGGAGGGTAAAAAGCTATTATTTTTTTGTTATGTTAAGTATAAGATGCCCTTTAGACAGTCAGGTGGAGATGTCAACTTGGCAATTGTATATTTGGCTCCAGAGTTCAGGGCAGAGATATGGGCTGAAAATACACATGAGAGTCATCCGAACATTAATTATACTAAAAGCCGTGACCCTGGATGAGTGATCCTGGGGAGTGAATGTAGTTAGAGAAAAGGTTCAAGAAACCAGCCTTCGACATTTAGAAGTCAAAGAAATGAAGAGGAAACAGAGATGGCCAGAAAAGTAGGATAGGAGACGGGGTCTTTGCTTGAGAATGAAGATGGGGGAGGGGGAATTGGGAGTTTGAAAAATGAGGAGAAAGCAGGAAAATGCCATCTAGGAGGGAGGGAGAGAAAATGAACTAGAGAAACAGTGCTACTGTAAGTAGTCTCAGGCCCCTGTGAGGCTAGTGGTCCCTAATTTAAAGGGAGCCTGGCGGGCATTAGCATGTATTTTCCTCTTGTCATGTGCAGCTGTGAAGGTGCAGGAGAAGAGTAGCTCTCCAGCTAGCAGGTGCAGTGGAATGAGGGCTGGCCAGGACAGCAAGAATGCATGCAAGGCAGGGTTAGATGTTTGACCTTGAAATTTACACTGGATACAAAGGGAAGCGAGGGCAGTGGGGGTGGAGGAGGGGAAAAGGGACAGTAAAAGGCAAATTGAAGGTCCCAGTGGGGTTGAGTCAGTTTCCTAGAGGAAGTGAGAGAGGACGTAGACATTGACAGAGATGCTTGAAACCGACATTAAGGTGTTCAGGCCTGAGGTCTGAGCAGGAAGGGAGTAATGAGGTGGAAGGAGAAGCAAAGGCTGAGGAATTAAGAAGCCAGGATATTGGAGGCATCATCTCTATGCATATTGAAATCATTAAGGCTTATTACAGACTACTTTTGGAGTCTTAGTGTGGTTTGGAGGAGTGTGGGAGATGAGATACATGCCCAGCACACAGTCGGTTCTCAATCAATGTCATTTAGTCTTTTATTTGCTTAGTATTTGTTTGGGATGCTGGGGCTTCTCCCTCAGCTGCTTTTAAAGCCGAGCTTCATGGAGGGTTGTAGCATTGCTTGGTGGGTGGGGACAGGGGCTGGGAGACACCCTTGGGGCCCAAGCTGGCCCTAGGGAATACGTGGGTCCTCGTGCTGAGGCTGCCCCACAGTCTAGGGTCCAGGCCCTCCACCGGCTGCAGGCTGGACGCCCACCAGAGCCGCATGCCTTCAGCTCCACAGCAGCAGCAGCAGATGGTGAGAAGTGGGTGGGCTGGGGGTATCTGCAACTGATCCCACAGTTGCTGGATTAATGAGGCCTCGTGCCCGCCTTCTCTTCTGCAGTGTGCCAGCCGACAGTAGCTTCCTTTGCTGGGGTGGCTTTGTTTGTGGGAAATTTTTTGGCAGTGAAACCTCAGCACCTGATGAAAACTTCCTCTCCCCCTCATTTCTCCCCCTCCCCTTGCTCCTAGACTGGTTCTATGTATTCTGGGGCCCTGAGCCTTCCCCTGGGGTTCCTTCTAGGGTCAGCATTGTGGAGCTGAGCTCACATAGACCTGCTTCTGCATTTACACATAGGGACACTGAGGCCTAGAGAATTTAATCATTCATTCTGTAGCAGAAGACTCAGGACTCTACATATATTCCATGCCCTTCCAGTGTCTAGCTACATCCCCAGGTTGACGTAGACTCCATGAATGAAAACTTGGATGGTTCTTATTTAAGGCTCAGACATATATAAGCATATCTGATGGGCACTGAGGTCACAGGGATAGGGGCATTGGCAGCCATATTACAATAAGGACAACAGGGTCCCAAGAGAAAACATCACTGTAAGTGAGAAGGGAATCTGGCACAGAGGTCCAGGCTTGAGGTGAAAGGGACTAGACTAAAGACACTTCTTAGCCCCCTCTGACCTACCTCCACCACTGCGTATCCAAAAAACTATGTTACCAAGTCACTAGGGGTCTAAGCAACTCAATGGTAGGACTGTTCCTTCCCTAGCCAAGTGGGAAAAGAGAAAGGGAGGGTGCATCCCTAATGATGAGTGAGAGAATGAGCGAGAGAGAGAGAGAGAGAGAGAGAGACAGAGAGACAGAGAGAGAAATGAGCCCTGCAGATCTGGAGGTGAGCAAAGACACTGAGATCTTCCAGTCAGTGGGGTGGCAGGAATTGAGTCCCCAAGGAGCACCAGAGGTCAGAAATAGGTCAGTGCTGCTGGATGGGGAGCCCTTAGATACATGGCATACTGATGTAGGCAGCAATAAAGCAATGATGATATGGAGGCAGGCGTGGATGGAACTCCTAGAAGTGGGGATAGCAGGCATTTGTAGCGGCATTGGACACCTGGGGTGGGTCTGAAGACCAATATGGGTCTCTTCGATGTGGTCAGACTGGGAGACACAGGCAATGGCCAAGTGGGACAGGGTAATAATCAAACTTATATCAGTGAGACAAAGTTGTCTAAACTTTTTCACATAGTGTCATACATACAATAATATTTGTCCCAGTAGGGTAGAGGGACAGGCTGTTTGGGGCCTGAGATAAGTGGCTTGGGGGCTCTAACAGCCCAGGGCTTCACTCGGCTGCTTATAATGTCGAGGATATAGAATGAGAATATCAATAAGAATGCATTCACTGGATGGGAAACTTTGCAGTAAGGAATGTACTTTTTTTCTCATGTAATGAGAAGCACAGGGAAGATAATCCAGGGCTGCTGTAGTAGCTAAGAGATGCTATTGAGGACCTTGGTGCCTCATGTGTTTCAATTCTGTCATCCATGGTTATTGGCTGTTGCCTTCATATTTGCAACATGGCACCTGCAGCTCCAGACATCACATCAGCCTTCCAGGGGGGAAGAAAGAAGAGGTGAGGAGGACAATGGCAAAGGGAAAATAGAATGTCAGCTGAGTATGCTCTCTTTTAAAGAGCTTTCCTGGAAGACTCACCAGGGACGTGTTACATCTCATTGACCAGAGCTATGTGATGTGGCCACCTCTAGCTATAAGGAAAACTGAAAAATGTTTTGAAGCTAGGCATTTTGTTGCCCTAATAAAATCAAGGTTCTGTCAGAAAGGAAGAAGAGAATTAATAAAGGCAGTTTTGCATAGCTGGACCATAAACCATGAGGCAGGAAGAGGAGGGGATGAGGCTAGTTAAGCAGTCAGAGCCTAGATATGCAGGAGAGGAGCTTGAAGTCATGCTCAGACAGCTGGACTGTCATCTGTTTGGGACTCCCCTCAGGGGATTTAGGCAGGGAAGGCATTTGGTCAGATGGATATTTTATGCAGCTCATTCTGACTTAGGGGATGGGAGGGGTACAGATGTGAGGTTAGTGCCAGAATCCATGTACTTAGAAGATGTACAGTTGTCTCTGATGAGCAAGTGAGACTTAAACTAGAATAGCAGCCATGAGGAGAGGGAGGAAGGGATGAATTTGAGAAATTTTCAGGAGGTAAAATTCACAGGATTTGGTACTTGATTGGATGGTTGGGGGAATGGGGTAGAGTTTAAGAATATTCCTGGGTTTCCCACCATTGATTGGAATGTGGAACACCAGAGAAAGAGCTTATCTGGAATATATAATTTGTTCAAAATCACACAAGAAATTGATGGTAGGATTGAGAATTGAACCAGGTCTCCTGACCCAGTGTTCCTTCCATTATGGCACTTGATACTCTAGCTTCTATCCTCTAGAGCCTGGAAAAACAGTGTACTCATGTCTTTGGACACACTGATTTTTCTCCCCCTTTCTCCATCTACCAAGTCATGAGAGACCAGGGATGAAGTTAAAATGGTGGTGGCATCTGCTTCTGGAAGGCCCAGTTTGATAAGATTATGCTGACAGGGTGAACAGAGGGGGACCATAAACACCACCCCAGCTCTCACTGATGTAATGGGGTCAGGGAGTGCCTGGTCAGGGCATTCGCTTCTCCCACAATTATTCTTTCTCTAATCCCTGCTTCGTGTTTGGCAGGTACATCAATTTCCTATTGCTGCTATAATAAATTACCACAAACTGAATGACCTTAGAACAACACCAATTTATTCTCTTACAGTTCTGGAGGTCCTTACCTTTTTCAGATTGTAGAAACCACCTGCAGTCCTTGGCTCATGGGCCCAACCCTTCCCTTCTGTCATCACATCTCCTACTACTGACTGATCTCCCTACTGCCTTTTGCTGCGCTTGTGATCATATTGGGCCCACCTAGATAATTCAGGATAATCTCCCCATCTCAGGATCCTTAACTTTTGCACACATTTGCAAAGTCACATTTATCACATAAGGTAACATATTCTCAGGGTCCAAAGATTAGGGTGTGAACATGTTGGGGGGTGTTATTCAGCCTACCACAGTTGAGCACCTTCACTGACATTCTTTTTGTGCCCAAACTTGTGCTGACAAATAGGTCACTGTCCTTTTCCCTTGATTAGCTTACAGTTTAGGGGTGAAGGCAGAGATGTAAACAGGATTTACTCTGTAGGCAGAGAGAGGGAAGCACAGGGACTCTGAGAGCCCAGGGGAGTGATACATAATCTGATCTGGGAAGTCAGGGAAGGAGCTCCAGAAGAGATGGATGGCATCCATGCTGAATGTGTGAGAATTAGCCAGATGAATAATGATGAGATGATGATGATGATGATAGCAAACATTTTTATTGTTTATTTATTACTATTTGCCAGGTTGTGTTTTAGGCACTTAACACATATTAATTCATTTGATTCTTCCAATACCATATAAAGTGGGTACTTTATCATCCGTATTTTATATATGAGTAAACTGAGGCTGAGAGAAGATAATCCATTGACTGGAATGTGGGTCTTTCCAACTACTTTAAGAGTCGGTAAAGATCAAAGTCCTCTCTGTGGCTTGCAGGGGTTATCAGGTTCCTGCTATCACTCACAGCCCAGCCCCAGCCCCACCTCCACTGCTGAGTCACTGTGCTCCTTTCAGCTGAGCCTCCTCTCCACCTCTGGCTCTTTGTCCAGGATGGGGCATGGCCACCTCGTCCTTCAGAACTTAGCTCAAATGCCACAGTAGCATGGCATTCCTTGTCCTCTGATGGGCAGCCCTCCTTGTTACTCTCAGAGCAGCCTGTACTTGACTTTAACAGCATTCATCTCCAGCTGTATACAAACATCTCTTTTGTCCCCTCATTGTAATCTCAGTGCCATACAGTAAGTGGTTAACAAATATTTGCTGAATCAATGAAAAACATAAGGGAAAATGAAAATCTGGCAGAAAGACCATCAGAGGCCATCTAGTTCAATACCTTCCCTTAACTTCTGGGAAACTGAGGCCCAGTGAGGTACAGTGACTTGCCTGATATCACACAGTAAGTGAGGGGAAGGCTGAGAATTCTGACTCCTGGTCCTGGGTCACTTCCATGGTTCCCAGTGTGATGCCCCTGACCTTGTCCCAGTGCCTGACAGTCCACGTCTGATTCATCCTTCAAGGTAAAGCTGATTCCTACACAAGTGTAGGATGCCTTTCTTATTACACTTCAATCTCACCCTTCCCTGCCAAAGTTACACTTCACTGTTTTTTTCTCTGTGTTCCCCAAACAACCTCTAGCTTTGTTCTTGTTCTTCAGTGCTCTGCTTGCATTTGAGCTCTTCCAAGGCAGGCACTGCATCTGATTCCTCCATCCCCAAGGAAGCATGCACATAGCAGTACAACGGTGGTGTGTCAAGTGTGCTGTGAGACAGGAAAGGAGAGGGATATGGGATTGTCCAGGAATCCCTAACCCAGCCTGAGGGGTAGGAAAGGTTCTCAGCTGAGAGGCACTGAATTATGAACTGAACATGTAGGATTAGTCATGTGGATGACATGTGTTTGTGTGTGTGTTTTGAGTGAAATGGGGCCTGGTCCGGGGTGGGACAGTGGTTCAGAAAAGGCATTCTAAGGTGAGGAATCCTAATGTTTGTTGGGTGAGATAAGGAGCTAGTCACCTAGGGTGGGATTGGGCAACCCAAAGCCCCTTTTTCTCCCAAGGATTCAAATGAGGAGATTGAACTGACTTCCAAGGGCTTTCCATAGCTAACTAAGCAGGCAATGACAAGGCTGACTGTATGACAAGTGGGGGAGGGCTGCCCTTTACAAATAGTCTAACTGGATCTGTTTGTCATCTTGAGACAGAACGTATGAGTCTTTCTTGTGCCTACAGCAAAGACAAGTAGGGCTTGGGGATATCAGTATTCCTCTGCTATCCTCCCACTGCTGCCTACCTGTGCTCCTTAGCACCTATCTCATTCCCCTCACCAATCCCAGGAAGGCCTGTCTCAGCTCCATCTTGCCCAGCCACTTCCCACTGTACTTCACAGGCTGTCCAAGCTGCCTGTCCTGCCCCAAGCCCCTGCTCAGGGCAACTCCCCCAAGCCATTCTTTGCTAGTGGGCCATGTTGTGTAGCATGTGACTTCAGCCCTGGCTTCAGGAGCAGGTTGGTCTATGAGAAGGAGAATTAATGGTACCAGTAGCCTGTGAATGCAAACCAACCAACCAAGGCATTCAGGTCCCTCTCTCTGGAGTTTGAACTGTTTATTTAGGGAGAATGGGAGTGCTGATAAAGGGAGCATCACTGACGAGTCCCAGGGAGGAAGTGGAATGGCACAGTCACTGTAGTGGCCAGACACCAGAAGAGGGACCAACAGGGTCTGTGGTTGCTGAGGGGCACTTAGAGCCCCTGATAGCATGTGGCTGGAATTATTGTTGTGTTTCAAAAGCAGCTCAAATTCCACAAGGCTGAGTGAGATTTCCAGGTGCTTATTCTCATATGCATTCTACTATTTCCTCCCTCCTTGAGGCTTTTTCCCTGTACTTTACATCCACAGGCACCCAACAAAACCCCTTCCCCTGCCAAAGGGTCTGGCCCAAGCTCCTTTCCTCTGGGGATCTTTCTGGCTACTGTTTAATTCCTATCACTGTTGACCCTTGAACAACACAAGTTTGAACTGTGAGAATCCACTTACAGTACTATAGATGTATTTTCTCTTCCTTATAATTTTCTTAATAATATTTTCTTTTCTCAGGGCACCTGGGTGGCTCAGTCAGTTAAGCTGCTGACTTTGGCTCAGGCCATGATCTCATGGTTTGTGAGTTTGAGCCCCATGTTGGGCTCTGTGCTGACAGCTCAGAGCCTGGAGCCTGCTTCAATTCTGTGTCTCCCTCTCTCTTTGCCCCTCCCCCGCTCACACTCTGTCTCTCTCTCTCAAAAATAAATAAACAAAAAATTTTTAAAAATATTTTCTTTTCTCAAGCTTATTTTATTGTAAGAAGAGTGTATATAACACATTTAATATACAAAATATGTGTTAATCAACTCTGTGTTATCAGTAAAGCTTCTGGTCAACAGCAGGCTATTAGTTCTTAAGTTTCGAGGGAGCCAAAAATTATATATGGATTTTTGACTATGTAGGGGATCAATGCTCCTAGGCCCGTTGTTGTTTAACGGTCAACTGTACACTTCATCGAGTTCCAGGAACTTAACATGTTTTATCTTTAATCTGTCCTTCTCTGTTCAGGACTCTCAGAGACATTAAACAATTTGCCCAGGGATCCAAACCTCGAACGTTCTTTCAATAGTGCTGTTGTTTGTAAGGCCATATTCTCTTTCCTCTCTGGGTGCGAAAATACTGTTTCACTCCCTACAGATTTTCAAAATTTCTTGTAATTCTCCTTCCAACACAGAAGCTACCTGGGATGGCTAAATAATTGTTTCATATGTCTTTTCTTCATAACAAAACTCTAAATTTCCTTTCTTGTTTCCTGTCATAACCCATGGCACAGTGCCATGCATAAAATAGGTGGGAAAAAAGTGCTGAATATGTTTGTTTATTGCTGTGTGCCCTACTTCAGTGCCTGGCACGTGGCAGATGTCCAGAGAAGGGGCTCTAATGTAGACACGGCTTAGGCTGATTCTCCTACCCCCAGGCCTGCCATACATCACAGGTAGGTGGGGGGTGCAACAAGTGTGGTATCACACTGAAAGGCCCTCAGTGTGGTTTAGTGGAAAGACATTGCCTTGGAGCCAGACAACATGGGTGTAAATTCCAATTCTGCGACATGCTATAAAACCTTGGGCAAGATGCCTGAGCCTGTTTTGTCAGGTGTAAAGTACGGATTATACTATGTGCCTCCTACGAATGTTCTGAGTATTCAGAGGCAATGCAGATAGAAAAAGGAGCTCTCATCATGGTGATATTTGTTCACATGATGCTTTCCTCTCTGAGGGAGACTTGGAGGGCCAGCGCCAAGTGCAGCTGAGTTGACTTGTAAACATTTTTTACCCTATGGTCCTATCCTCAACCCCTTTCCACTCCATTGACTTTTGGTGGTTTAAATAGACTTGTCAAGGAAATTTTCATTTTTAAACACTGTTGCTCATCAGTATTTAAAAACTCTCATTTTTCGTTTTTCCTTGTCAATTTGCTTGTAAATCAACGTTATTGGATCTGTTTTTTCATTAAAGTGTTGGGGATTAGCCCCAGGCACAACACATTAATGTTATTTATTTTTTTAATGTTTTTTTAAAATTTGTTTTTGAGACAGAGAGATACAGAGCATGAGCGGGGAGGGGCAGAGAGAGAGAGAGGGAGGGAGGGAGAGAGGGAGACACAGAATTGAAGCAGGCTCCAGGCTCTGAGCTGTCAGCACAGAGCCCGACGAGGGGCTCGAATCCACGAACTGAGATCATGACCTGAGCAGAAGTCGGAGGCTTAACCGACTGAGCCACCCAGGTGCCCCACAACGCGTTAATGTTAATTCCCTTGTTCCTTACATAACAGGACTCATCTCCACCTTTAATTGAAGTAAGGACCATTTGGTAATTGTTTTGGCTCTGATTATGACAGAATTGGCTCATAGCCAGGGTGGTATAACTGAGGTCTTTGGGGTCAGGCAGAGATAACAAATCTCTTCCGAATCTCTTTTTGCTCTGTGTAAAAGGAGGAGGATACTCCTCACTGAGTTGGCAGAAGGACCAAATGCTAAATGTATATAGTGCCTGGCATATTGGAAACATAATAAACACTAGTGCTCTTTCTAGAAATAATCTCTTAAACCTCGAGGACCTTGGTAGAAACTGTTTAAAATAATTACATGATATCCTGGAGGGGCATGTGAGTCTACATTTGAACCTCTAGTAGATTAAACTGGACTTGCATAGGGAAACTTTCCTGTAATTAACCTGGGGTTGGGTGATTTTAAGCCAGTTTTCATTCTGCTACAGAAACAAAAAAAAAAAAAAAAAAAGAAAGAAAAAGAGGAGACTGAAGAAATGCTATTCCTTTAATTGAAGGAACACTTTTATGTTCTCAGGTCTATTTTAATCTTAAGTGCCGATTACGCATCATTCTCTCCTGTTAACAGACACTCTGTAAGTGATCTGCACAGAAAGAAATATGATTCTTACATACTGTACCATGAAAAATTATCTTATTACTTAATATGCCAAAAAGCTAATAAGATAAAGGAATGGTACGAGTCATTTTTGGACAATATTAAAACTTGATTTTAGCTCATGGAAATAAAATGTAATTTCCTTTTATTATTCTCTTTTCCAGGTAGAACAAATGCAGTGAAGGGTGTAGGGATATTATACAGCTGTGCTCCATGAGCGCCTCTTAAGGGTGTGAAATGGATCCAGGCAGGATGACCTCAAATTAAGATTTTAATGACTCTTCCGTTTAGAAAACACACTCTTGCCATTAATGCTGCCTTGTCAGGTATGATTTTTGAATTTGCAAGTGAAAGTAAAACACCCCATTTCCTATTCAGTTGTGCAAATGCTTGCCTCTGTGTATTTGCATGTGTATGTCTGTTAAAGAACAAATGCATAGTGCCTGCAGAAAGTAAGGGCAAAACAATTTGAACAACTGAGAGTTTCCTGAATCACCTATGGTGAAAGGCAATGAAGTGCCAAATTTTGACAAGGTTAAGGTAGCCAGACACAAATACTGACTGCGCAGGGGCCCTATGAGACTTTGTGAGTTTTAAATGTACTTTTAAATGTTGTTCTTTGGGATTTAAATGTTTCATTTATAAGTGAGCAAATAATGACTGATCTTAAAAGAAATTTAAACAGGACCCAAGTTGATAAACTCTTCCAGCTGTCACTAATATTTGGTCACTCTTTGATCTTTGTGGTCAGATGTAAGTAGTTTTGATGCTGGTGGTGATGATGTAGGATGGTTACAGACACAAGACAAGCACATGTTGTTTTGCACTCTTCCTATCAGCCTGACAGAAATAACACTAAGTAAATGCCTTCAGCTTTCCCTCGCATGCAATTTTTCATCCAAGTAAAACATAACGTACCTGGGACCTAAAAGAAATGTAATAACCTCTGCTTTCTTGTGATTTGCTAAAACTTTCCCACAAACACCTATAAGAAACTATATAATGTTTGGATATTTAAGGTAACAGGCTTACACTCACAGCAAGATGAATTTTTTATTAGATGGTATATGCTGATGCTGGGAAGTGTTACCAAGAGAGTGTATATAGAATGGCCTTCTGTGGATATTTTAAAGACCTATTTAAACACCTACAGCTATTTGTGAAACTGTCAGGATAGGTCTGTTGGAGGCTGGGGAGTGAACTACATGAACTGGTAAGATTCCACCATCTTCTAATATTCCAAAATGATGTATCCATTTGTTTAAAGTGCACTAAAATGACACTTTTAAGGATCAGGGGTGGTGATGATTGGTAATAACTATATTAGGTTTAGCAGTAACAGTTTTAGACTCTATACACACGTTTGTGAAGCTCTGTTATTCCTGGGGGCAGCTATTTGTCCATGTTTCTTCAGAAAAGAAACATAGGGGCTTGTCTTTAAATAAAACTAAAATAAGAACCCTCAAGTTCAACTATGTGACGTTCAGGCTGACTTTGTTTTAATATTTAGCTTGGTTAATTAAATCCCATTCTTTGCCCTGAATTTAATTATCCCAACTACTGTGGTAATTTAATATAATAATAAAAAAAGGGGAGGTAATGAGAAATGGAAGAGAATCTATTTCTTCATCTGGCTCACTGGAGGCATTTCTTCTCCAAGTGTCAGTTTATGGATGGTGATGTTTTATGAAGTATTATGAATTTTCAATAGTGAGAAAATGAAAACAAAAGACAGTAGATCACCAATGAGTGACTGTATCGGGAAATCACTAAAAAGCTTATCTGTAAATTTAAGGGCATGTTTTAATATGACTTCATGATACCTTAGGCATTTTGTCCCCCCCTTTAGGCTGAGCTTAAAATCCATGTTTTTTATACACTGTATAAGTAAATCCTTGTTTAGGATTTCTATTCAAAGTAAGAAAGTCAAATATGTGCTACTAAGCAAAAATGAATATTAAAATAAAAAGGTAACCTTTCTTGTTTCGCTACCACTTCCAATACAAATGGTCTGTTTCCTTAAGCCTGCTCTAGCTCTACAGCCTCAAGGCTGAGGTGCTCTGCAGTAGAATCAGACTCGGAGTCCATTCTCAGCTGGAGACTTGCCAGCTGTTTCAAGTTACTTAATCTCATTGAGCCTCAGTCTTACCATCTGTGAAATGAGGACAGCGCTATCCACTTCTCCCAGATTGCTGGAGGACAAGGTGAGAGAATGTAGAGGACACCACACAGCCTGAAAATAGACGCTCTGGAAACAGACTTCCTTTCTTCTGAACAAGCCACAAATATGCTTATAAATGAATAACAGACACTAATGTCTCATAATGCCAAACATAATGCCAAATGTGCCAGCTTGTTATCAATCAATCAAGGGCAGTGTTCCTCACTTTAAAGTACCAGTGATTCACCTGGGAATCTGGTTAAATATAGATTTGCATTCAGCCCGAGAGTCTGCATTTTAACAAGCTCCCAGATGATGCAGACACTGCCGGCTGGAGCCCACACTTTTAGTTGTATGGAACTAGGGCAATGACTTTTTAATACCGAATTGACTTTGAGAGACTGGGCTAAGTTGCAAAACACAATTTTACTCTACCTTTTTTTTTTTTTTTTGCATTTGTTTAAGGATAAGGGAAATCTGAAGATGCTACAAAAAAAAAGTTTGAATGAACACATTTAAAAATCTGGGAAGCTCAAATCCATTCTACATACTTTCATTTATTGTCTGGACAGATAAAGTACAAATAATTCAAACACAACAAGATTATGAAAAAAAACATTTACAATACTTTCCCTCAGAAATCATCTAAACTAGCAAGATTAACATGAAGTCATTCATTATAACTAAAGTATACAACTGCCTGGTCCTAAGATTTTTTTTCCTTTTTTTTTCCCCCAAGAGTGAACACATTATAGAGAAGAGATTTTGGCACGCCTTTCCCACTAATGCTTAGCAAATGCATCAAACCTTTGCCAGCAAACTGCGTTCATTCATAGCAGGTGATGTGAAAAGTTTTCCCTGAATGTTGAACGAGTGTTCTCTGAACTGAAATCTGGTGGTTTTTTTTTTTTTCAAAACCGAAAAGAGGAAAAAAAAACAGAAAAAAAATTTAAAGGAGGAGTCTATGATGCAGCCTTGGTTTTCGTTATCTGTCTACCACTACGACTACTACTACAAAGTTTGCCTCTTCAGTGTGAAAACAACAGTTCTGTCTACATGCACTTAGTGGGTTCAGCATGGGAAAAAACGCACAAAATAAGCACAAGTTATAAATAACCATAACGTTTTATTACCATTAAGACTAAACTTGTATTGAAAAGATTTTATATAACAAGACAAGAAAAGCAATAGCAAATTTAACTATCAACTAGATTATGCATAGCGAGTAACTGTTTCTATTACCCAGGGAAGAGCATGAACCCTTGTATTTTTTTGTTTTGTTTTTGTTTTAAATATATAACCGTACAAAGCACAAACATACTAAAATGATCAGTGCACTGGACATGGGAGAATGCTCCCTCAGTCATTTTGTTCCCTTAGCTCTGTTTTTTTTCCCCAATCTGAATTACATTAAAATAAAGACCCAGTTGTTTTTATTTTTCTACTGTGCAGTAAGAAAAAATATTCACAACAAACATGACAATATATCAAACAATAGTTCTACACAAGTTACCTTGATACCTCTTTAACTGTCACTTAAATATCATAAGAAAACATTTTAAGACATATACAAACAAAACTAGCCAAGTGTTACAACTTATAATAAATTAACCCAAAGAAAAAATAACTTTATATATATATATTTATATTGTATATACACATACACACACAACAGAATGACACAATAATATGCTTCTTCCCATAGTTTAAGTAAACAAATAAGTAGTCTAGCCAATCTAGCTATATTTGATCTCGGCCATAGGCATCATCACATCGGCGATTAAATAAATAAGTGTTTCAAGCAACATAAACAGTGTTTCAAATGTACCAACACAGCCCAATTCTACCAGCATGGGCTACAAAGTGAATTTGAAAATTCCTTAATGAATTTAAAGCAAATGTATCTTTTGTTTTCCTCTCCTAAACACATTACATTTAACTATGATACTAAGATATGTAAATAATTTCATAGCACCTACTGCTCAAACTAAGGAAGTTTTAGATCAAAGGAAAATTAATCTTTTTAATTTTTGTTCTGCTGACATCCCATACTGATGACTTAAAGAAAAACTGTCTTTCAACTCATCTCCTTGCTTTTGGGTTTTGACTGTGGGGAACTGTGGTACCCTGGGTAGAACGAACACTCCTTTCCCCTAGTAATTAAGAATTGTTTTTATTATTATTACATGCTATGAAAAGATATGAAGATCATCTGTTTATAGCCCATCCTTCAAAAAACAGTCTACGAATCCAGTTTAAAACACACATCTTGATCTCTAAAAAGTTACCAGTGCAGTATGAACGCGACAAAGTTGTCAATTTCCCCTAAATTAGCCAGTCAAAATATTTTTTTCTCAAATCCAGATTCTCTTGTAAAAATTCTTTATATTTTATAAAAATAGATTTTTCTTGAAACCCATTTTCAGCAAAGAGACCACCTCTTTGGCAACAATGTTAATGTTATTAAATTGTTAATGTCATCAGGTATCCCCCTTGCCCCCATCCCCTAACAGAAGACTGTTTTTAGTTCACATGATATAAAAGAAAAAAGGAAAAATAAAAAAATTTGCAAAAGTTTTTTTCATTTTTGCAATTTTTATTATTCCTCTTTAATTTGTGTGGGGGGTTTTTACCAATCTGATTGGATCAACTTTTTGACAAAAAAGAAAAATCTTTTTTTTCTTTCTTTGAATCCCATTACTTTGTAAAAATTGTTTTATTTTTATTATTTTTTTTTGTTTTTTGTTTTTCTTCTTCAAATGAGCGAATGGTCATCTTAAAAAGACCCACCTTCAAGGAAGGTAGTAAAGTTAGCTGGCTGGGTTAAAATCCCTGCACATCGCTATCTATGTATATTATATTCAACAACGACAGCTATGAAAGAACATTCAATGCATCAAAGGTATTTTTTTGTTTTTTTTTCTTTTTTTCTAAGCATTATAAAATCCTTTCCTGGTACACCTCAGGATAATCCAATGTTTTAATACTTAGGCAACACTGGCTTATAAAGTCCATGGTTGAATATAAGCCTCGAAAAGTTTGTTTCTCTCTCGTGTGTGTGTGTGTGCGCGCGCGCGCGCGTGTGTGTGCACGCATGTGTTTTGTTCATATATATTTATATATATATTTTAATAAGTAAGGATGGGAAATTCAGGACTTGTGAGCTTTGTTGGTTTTAAAGGAAACTTGCAACACTCGGTCTCCTAAGCGGTACCCGTTGAGGCTGGCAATGGCCATGGCCGCCTCGTCATAGTTGGTCATGGTGACAAAGCCGAATCCCTTGCACTTGTTGGTGTTGAAGTCACGGATGACCTTGACGTTGTTCACTGCGCCGAAGGGGCCGAAGAGCTGCCAAAGGACACTCTCGTCGGAATCAGGGGACAGGTTGTAGACAAAGATGCACCAGCCTGTTCCTGTGTGACCAGGGATGTTCATTCCCACAAGGCTTGTCATCCCATCAATGGTGATTGGGGAGAACCTGGGGGGACAGGCAGAAGGGGGGACTGGTCCAGACATCAGTCTGACCACGGATAACACACAGATGCACAGACACAGACATGGGGCAGAGGGCTGAGTGAGTGTTTGCAGGAGAGTCTTCAAGGTTTAAAAACCAAAATGCAACAACTAATGTCTGTGGCATTTCTTCTAAATGGAATGGCTAAACTGGCTAAGGGACATAAATGCCAAGAGAAAGGCTAGGTCAATTCCTAATAACCATAAGAAACTCCTAGAGCAAGGCTCTACTGTAGTTCTGCCACAGTATATGGTCATAGGGTATCCCATCCTGACCCTTATCCTCCCTCCTACAACAGACGGAAAGCTCTTGGGGGAGGGGCTCTATTTTGTTTATTCTGTCACTCTTATTTGTTCACTGAGGCACATGTGGGACTATCACAGACACAGTGACACATAGAAAATAATAAATACTTATTGCATAAGTGAATAACACTTGTGGAATCAATGCTTGGGATTTTTTTTTTTTTTTAGTTTTTAAGGCAGATTAGGGAATGGCCTGAGGAGTTCCCAAGTGTACCATCTTTGCTGTCTAAGATCTCTTGATATTTTGAGGACAGAGATATGTGAGAAAGGATAGACATGGCTTGTTATTAATCACATGGGTGGCTCATGTTTCATTTAGCATTTATTTAAAAGAGTTCCCTCCCTCCTGCAAAAAAGCCCAAGCAATAATATTAAAGATGGATCACACCTTGATGCTGTATTATCTGGAATTAATTTCTAAGCAGCACAGGAGCGAGATTTCAAGTGGTTTGTAAGTTTATATAACTTGAATTAGAAAAGTAGAAAACTGTTACTTGCCCTATTATAACTTCTTTTGTATTAGCCTTTGAAATCTCAATTTTTATGTTTTCATGAAAAGAAAATCCTTCAGATTTTATTCACTGATAAAATATATACTGTGTGATTCAGATTATGTTATCAGTGCCTCTAGCAGAAAAATATTTGTTAACTTTTTGTTTTATACCAAACATATACAGGAATTTTGTCCATATCCATTGACTAGTGTCTTGGTTCTCATGTGGTTGAGTTTTTTGTTTTTGTTTTTGTTTTCTGAAAAGGAGGCTAGGAGGAGGAGAGGAAGCAAAACCTGGGGATGAGAATGGGGTAAAGCGTTACCTAGGATGTTTTAAAAATAAGCAAATGTTCTTGGAGATTTGAAAGTCCTATGGAAGAACAGTTCTGCATCTAACTAGAATTTAGATAATCAAATGGCTGTTGCAGACATGCTAACCACAACAACTCAATATGTATTAATTTTGCCATTATTCACTAAGTCAATCATCCCTCTTGCCTAGAAACAAATAACAAGGGGCACCTGGGTAGCTCAGTCAGTTAAGCCTCCAACTCTTGATTTTGGTTCAGATCATGATCTCACAGTTTGTTGAGTTTGAGCCCTACATCTGACTCTGCGCTGGCAGCGTGGAGCCTTCTTGGGATTCTCTGTCTCCCCCTCTCTCTTCCCCTCCCCTGCGTTCATTCTCTCTCTCTCTCTCTCTCAAAAATAAACAGACATTAGAAAAACACAAATAACAAGACAAAACCAAAAAACATCATGGTAAGGATTCTTAGAAGAGCAAATGCCTGTCTATTATTTGCATTATTTCTGGAGACTGTCTTCTCAACCTTCTCTCCTCCAACTGAGTGAATTGACTCCTCTCAGTTTAAAGGTAGAGAACAGCTATAAGTAATTATTTTAAAACCAAAGTCAGGAGCCAGCAAAGAGGTTTCAAGAGGAGTCTCAACTCTAGCTGGGAAATGGCTACCTGGAGCACTTTGGTGGGAAGGAGCCTGATCCAAATCTGGGCTTATTGGAAAGGAGAATGCTCTTATCCACTAGTGACATGTGCTCTGAGTGGGGAAGCAGAGGAGGTGGTGGCGTACATGCTGCAACTGGCTGCCTTCCCTGGCCTTGTCCGTGCATGAGCATTGCTCTTTCCATAACTGCTGCTGCCACACTCAAGTTAGAGGGGAGCAAAGGGCAGAGTGGGAAAAATGCAAAAGTGGGAGTGGGAACAGGCAAGCAGTGTGCCAGACACGTGGAAGTAATTCACAGTTATCCTTACTGGTGCCAGGGCTGAGATTCGAGAGGCTGGTGCTCTCGAAGTGAAGTCAGCAGTCAAGTTATTCTCTTTACTGTGTGCAGTTTCCAGAGTCAGCGTACTTACCACGCATGGCCAAGTGGTGAAAGAGCTGCCTCATACAGGGGATGTGACTGGGACTACTAAAGACCACATCTCTTTCCCTGACTGTAGGAAGGGGTATTCAAGTGTGCAGCTCTACTGAGCAGGATGATGAAGATGCTATGTCCCTAGAAGCTCAGTGGAGCTTATCAAAAGCACATACGGGAATCTCATGGACACAGTGACATAACACACTCAACTTCCCGAGACTCATCTTTCAGACTAGGTCTGGATCACTCTTGTGACTGCATTCAGAGAGCCCCCAAAAACCTTGATTCTATTTGAGCCCCCAACCCCACAGAAAGGCTTTAAATGAAAGAAACTGCAAGTATAAAACATACATACACGTACAACCAAGGGAGGATTTATAGTAACTGTTAAAACCTGTAACAAAAGAAACCCCTGGTTGAGGTGCACACAGATACACTTCATTCTCAGGCTGTGCCCTGAAATGCACACTGAGCTGGAGGTGGAAATCAGCAGGTCGTCCACACGTTTATTCATGCTTTGGCCAGGGCTGGTAGTCCAAAATCTAATTTTTCCACTGACAATCATAAGACTGTCAACTGTGATTAGCAAAATGTTCTAATTTTGATTTGCTGGAATCTGCCCTCTTAACTGAATCTTGGCATTGCTAATGCAAAACAGTTTCTCTGCAAGTTTGCAAAGTCAGCTGGCAAAGAGTAGGAGCCTTCTCCCTTAGGGGAGCCGTCCAGAGAACCAGATTATCAAGGGCTTGGTAGCTGTGGCACCTGAACCATAGGAGAAGCCCACCTGCAAATAAAAGAAAAAGTGAAACACACAAACACGCTTTGTGTGCCCTAAAAGAAATAAAACCAACTGAGGTCTGAAATTAAAATTAAGAATTTGACATGCTGGTGGAGGAAAAAGGAAGAATTAAAAAAAAAGTAAAGTTAGTGAATTAAAAAAAAAATTTCTAGCCCCAGTCTGTGCCAACACGGACATCTGGCAATCTGTGGAGTTTTAATTACCTCTTTACGCCATAGGCCATATTAAGCAAATTGTCCAGCCTGCAAAGAGAAGGAGGGTCTCTGGGTTAATGCCTCACAGATGGCAAGATCGCTCAATGGAACTATTAATAAGAATGCTCCATTTTCAAAGAAGAAAAGCTCGACAACTTTCCCCAATGCTTAGAAGTCTATACACTGGTCGTTTCCCCCTTTTCTGCCTCCAACTATGAGTAATCCGTGTTCAGGTCAATGCTGGAGTTTAAAGCAAGTGTCTAATGAAGCTCCCTTTCTTTCAAGGTCTGAATTAATCCCACCCCCCCTCCTCTCAGAACATTTGTGTGGATTTCATTTTATATTGTGTGTGAGACCATTAAAAGGGGGCAGCTTCTTAAGTTGTTCACCTTTTATTACAATTCACCTTTTATTGCAATTAAACTTGTGAATAAAAGGAATACACGTGCATGCACAATGCATTATCAGAATAGATCTTTTCTCTTAGTCTAGCTACATTAACTAAATCTTCTTACCACACACATTTTTTTTTTTTTTTGCGGGGAAAGGAGGAGTTTGGGGGTTAAGATTTTTTACAATGAGCTTACTATTTACAACCTGAAAGCTCCTCCCAGCAAACTTCCATTATGTTATAATCTCCCTCATGGTCAGTATTTTACTTGGGGACAAGCTATTCACACCATGGGGCAGTAGTAACCATAGTTTCCACCATTAGAAGCCTGCTGGAAAGGCTTTTTACATAAATACTGCATGTGCTCTCACACAAAATAAGAATTAGATGACTTGGACTCCTCATGAAATCATTAACCGTTTCAAATTCCCAGAGCATGGGAGGACACTAAGGCTGATTTTCTTCCTCCTCTTGACCAGATGGAAGGGCCTACTACCTTCCCATGTGATGTGTGAAAAGGAGAAAAACGCTTTCATTAAAGGGAAGTTGGGACATGAGAGGAATAAAATAATTACTTAGAATTCTTACGGGTAGGTCAAGAATATTCTTAACTCTTGTACAATAAAAGCAGTCAAGGTCAGACTGCCTTCACGGAGTGAAACCTTCTTTTCAAAAATGTCCCTGGAGAAGAGGAGTACCCCATTGCACTGAAAGAGTTCGGTACCTGAAGGAAACACTAATAAGGCTTAGACAAAATCTTCCTTTTTGTCGTCCCAGAATCTACTGACTTAACAGTCAGAGTGAAGTTAACACAAAAGGGAGTACCTGTCCCTTCCCTAACACAACAGAGTTACCTGCAGAAGAAAGACGGGGACAGGCCAAACCACCCACCCTGGCAAGGATCTGTCTCCTGGCCTACACTTTTCTTTGACTTTGTTAAAAGCCACTCCCTCAGCCTTAAGTCTAAGCTGCTACATTTGGTCACTTATTTGTGATTTAACTCTTGTTGAAACAGAACCTTCTTGTTTGGTGAAATGTAGACGTTTTGTTTTAATCCAAGAATCTGAAGTTTAACCACAGCCATGGTTGTAAATTGAAAGGGGGCTTGGAAGAGCATCTGGTCAGACCATCCCATTGAACAGTAGTGAAGACTAAGGTTCAGTAGGGAGCTTCACACAATGGCTCCTGGGGGCGTAGGTTCTTACACTTGCCCCATCTTTCCGGGATATGGGTTTCCCTGGTCCCTACCCAGCTCTGTACTCATGGAGCAGGGTTCTTTCCCCCCATGGGTGTGCCTACCTGAACCTCTGGGCCTGGTGGTGAAGTGGGCCAGGGTAGCGCCGGTTGGGGGACTGGTAGAGCTGGGAGAGCAGGGCCTGGCTGGACTTCTGGCTGGGGTTGTTGGCAAACTTCACAGTAATCGGTTCTGTAGCACCGCTGGGCTTCTGGCCATTCAGCCCTTTGATGGCTTCTTCTGCCTCGATTCTCTTATCAAACCGAATGAATCCCACCCCTCTGGACACTCCTGGGGAAAGAAAAAGAGCCTTCATAAAGAGTGAACAAAGCACACTGGTAAATATCTCTGGGAAGACATGAGCCAGGCACCATGGACCTTCTGTGGGGAGTTAGCCCACTTGTGGGGCCAGGGCTGAGAATCCCAGAATCTCTCTCACCCATCAAAATGCATCTGCCTGCGTTTCTGCCATCATGGCTCTGGACAGGTGCTTCCCACCCACAGAACACAGGCACCTCTCACCTGTCCATTCCAGCCTCTACCATTGGACTGCTCAGTTCTCCTCTCCCTCTAGTTGCTGTGACCCATCACCCACTGTCCAGTTTCTAGTCCTGCAATGTACCCTCTGCAGCTAGCAACCATGTAATCTGTTTGACAAGCAAACTCTGACCGCATTACACCCTTTAAAAGTATCTTTTATACATTTTTTGAAACTTTTCAATTTTTTACCTTGTGCGCGGTACCTGTTCCTCATTGCCTCCCACTCCATATACAGAATAACAAACAAAACCCACAAAAAATCCTCCCGTCGCTCCATGTTGCATACAGATGAAGTTAGACTTTCTTAGCATGGCACTTAGTGCCCCTGATTATGTGGTCCCAAATCCCCTGTTGAGCCTCATGCCAGCCGTACTGAACCACCACATATTCCTTGAACAGGTTGTATTCTTCCTCAACTCCATGCCTTATGATATGTCCTGTCCACCTATTCTATAGGATACATCATATTCACCTAGAATTCTCTATCCCTCTTTGTGCCAGATAACTTCAAGTCATCCTCCAAAACCCTGCTCAAACATCACGTCCTTGTTTGATGGTCCCTTCACGGCAATAACCCCAGGCATAGCACATCTTCTGAGCTCCCGTGTACACTGGACAGCCTCTAGCAAGTGCTCACCATAATGGAGTCCTGCAAGGGCAGGACTGTGCCTCCTTCATCCCAGGTCCCAAGGGTTCCTCTGCACAGTGTCTGGGGGCAGAGCTGGCTTCAGTAAGGGTCTATTGCCTGAGTCAATGATAAACACATGCTGGCCTGCTCTCAGGAGGTGTTTTAAAATGGGATCAAATGGAGAGTAGGTGAAAACATTAAAAATGCAACCCAGGGTGCCTTACATTTCTTACTAAGAGGTGGTGGATGCCTTTCTTTGTTATGGACAAAGTACCACAGTACCAGGCTCTGGGTTCATGTCCCTGCGCTGCCACTAACTAGCTGGGCAGAAGTCAGATCTCCTACTTAGGACCTCTCTTTTTTCACATGTGAAATGAGGCAGCATGAGGTTCCCTCTAGCTCTATAATGCTATCATTGGAGCCGGAGCTCTAACACAGGTTCTTTTCACATACAAAAGTAATGTTACTTGGTTAAGGGTTGAAAGAGACTTTGAAGGTCATTCAGTCCCACTCACAACCTGATGCCTGAATCTTCTTTACAGCCCTGCCAAGTAGTTTAGCTGCTGCTGGAACAGTTCCCATGATGGGAGATCTACCTCCTAAGATGGCCCATTTTAAATATGGGCATTTGACTGATAAGAAGTCTTTCTCTTATGTCAAAAATCTGTGTATGACCCATATCCTTTACCCTAAGTAACCATTATCTCTCTGCTTCTATGGGTCACAGGGCGCTGGCTGTGGCATTGAGACAGAAGGAAAGAAATGACAAAGAAACACTTAACCTGTGACTTGATCAACCAGGATTCGAGAGGTGATGATACGGCCATATTGCGAGAAAAGCTGCTCCAGTTCCTTCTGGGTCATGGTTTTGGGAAGGCCGCTAACGTAGAGGTTAGCATCCCTGATTGAGGCAGAGCTTGGACGGGCATATGAGACCTAGGAAAAGGCAAGAGGAGCTAAATCCATTATAGGCAACACCCTCCGAGTAGAGACTGAGTCAACAACTGAGATGACAGCCCCTCGTCTATCATTGGAACTCATGGTGTCAGTTTAAATACCTCAGTAGTTCAGATTCTTAGCTACTCTTGTAATCGTAATATGAATCGGGAGAACAGCAACAGAGGAACAAAAAGAGAGTAGACGATAACTTAAAACAAATGCACAGATAAGGGTCTCTAAGTGCAGAACAAAATAGCTACTGTATGGCAGCTGTTAAATGCAGAACGACCCACGCATGGAGCTCTGAAGATTTACCTCCTGGATGTGGGTGTATAGATGATTTACTGTATCCAACACATAATAATCTTTGAATAAACCAAAAAAAAAAAAAAACCCCTCCATGAAATTCTGCTCTGCAGATTTTTCTCCTTGCTGCCCTTCCCACCCCCAAGTTCTTCGTCTTCAACATATTAAAGTGATCAGGTTCTCTGCAAGATTTTTTATGTCCCATCTTTTGTGTTGTTCCAATCTGCTCCCACAAGGTCTGCTCTTGCTGAATGACAAAGTGCTGTGAAATGGGGCTTCATGAACATCTGCTTGTGAAACTGGATACGTGACCTTGTCATAACATCTGCAAGAACCGGGTGCCTTCTAACGCTGAGAAGGAGCAGATAAAACCACAATCAAGGAAAGGAGGGCAGAGGGGAAAGGAGGGAGGGAGAGGGCAGTGGAAGAAGGAAGCGAGCCTCGCGGATGGTTATAATAAGTTCGACTTTGTAAATTTGTCCTCCCAGATCTCTCAACTGCTTTTTTTCCCCCAAAAAGCTAACACAGAAGTGTAAACAGATCTGAAATTCCATCTGCAAGAAGCCAAATCTGTAGCAGTACACATAAGCAAAGCAAACCCCAGCAGTCATTAATTTTAGACTTTCATTTACTTATTTATTTATTTTTTAAGAAAACAACATCAGACATTTGAAATATAATTTATAGCTAGTCTAACAAAAGCACTTTCCTGCTAAAGCTATTTCTGGGGCGGTTATGGCTCAGAATAGATGATGAAAACAGTCATTTCAGAGCACATCTGACAATGTTGGACAGGAAGGGACCTATATGCCTTAGCATTTTTCAGTTGGGAGTCTTATTTAATCCATATAACCAATTTGCAGGATCTGCTAAGACTCTGGGGGTGAGTGAGTATGCATGTGTGTGCATGCATGCATGTGCGTGTGTGTGTGCAGTGCACACAAAAGCATGTGTACAAAAGAAATTGTACCTGTTAAACTGGACCCTTGGCATCAAGAACTAAACCTCCAGCAGTGAAGGAGACCTTGTATCTGAGAAAGGGTCTGGCAGTGGACCGAGACAAGAGGAATGAAGGATGAGCAGACCCCCTCACCCTTGGCACTCTCCCTTTCCATGACAGAGATGTCGGGTCCCTTTATGGGTTCCACACCTAAAAATAGATGTTGACTCAACAGATAAAATGATGTGAGTGACTAATCTGCCTCCCTGGTCTCCTCCTGCTGATGGAGCAAGGCAGCCTGTCTGCAGTATAAGGATACTAGAAACTCAGGGGTGGCCTCTGTAGGTTCTTTTCCAGCACAGAGCTGACAGGCAAAGGGACCTTTACATGGAGTCCCTGGGGCGTGGGGGCTGAAGGACCAAAGATCTCATGGGACTGCTTGGACAGAGCATCACTCCACCCAAGGCTCTCCTACCCCCATCCTTTACAGAACAAAGTCTTTCAGATTATAATCTAGCAGAAGTATTTTTTTAGACATGAGGAGGGAGCAGTAGGGACAAGGAAATAAAAACATTGTAGTGATATATTCATGGAAATGAGAGTTACCCGTCTCACCCCTGCCAATTGTTGACAAATTAACGACCTGAATGACATTTGTGCTCCCTCAAAACATACCCTCCTATTTCTATGTCTTGTGGGGAAAATTTTCCCACCTACTTTGTCAGGCCCTAATCCTATTTTTCTCTAAGGCCCAGATCCAATGCCATCTTCTCCAGACAGCTTTCCCCCATCTTACCTCCTCCTAAAAAGCCCCCTAGCAGTGCTCTTCAATGAACCATACCCATGGTACTTAACCCATTCTGACCTTGATTCACCATCTCTCTGTCAAGTCTGCTGATCTCCTTGAGGTCATCGGTTTTGTGTGTGTGTGTGTGTGTGTGTGTGTGTGTGTATCTTATTCACGCTAGTGGCTATAGCTCCCAGTACAGAGCCTGATACCTGCAAAATGCTCAACATCTAGTGAAAGAATAAGTGAACATACCCATAGAACACAATGAATGATGTGGGGATTAATGACTCTGGGGTTAACTGCAGCTTGGATTCCTCTACTTAGGGGGATCACCAAGAGTTAAGCATCCAGAAGCATAACTGTGTTTCCCTACTAAGCTAAGAGCTAAGGGGAAGGTTTCCTATTTCCCAGTGCCTGGGGTTGGTAGGACTGAAAGAAGACTGTTCTAGGACTAGACACCACCTAGAGGCTTTCTCTTGGCAAACATTTTCCAAGGATCTACTATTAACCAGGCACAGTGCTGTGTGCTAGGGATACACAACAAGAAAGAACACGGAGTGTGGTCTCTTGCCCTAAAGGATTTCCAAGTCCAATGGGGACAACAGACAACATACAGGAGGTACCCAATAAACATGAGTTGAATGGAAGAATGGTACACATATGGACCAACTATCACAATGCCCTAAGATGTGTGCTATTCCAGGGTTATATAGCTGAGAGTGGAACACAGTGAAGGGGAGACTAATTTCCCTTTTAGTTAAGGGTTATAAGGGCCAGGAAGAAGATAGAGCTGAGATGGATGTGTGGTGGGGTCAGGAAATGGTGGCCTAATGATAGCCCTCCTCTGGTGTGAGGAAAATAAGACGATGAAGGTCAAGGGCTTAGTGCAGTGCCTGCTTGACACTCAATAAATACACAGTGGATAATAATGCCCAATGGTCTGGGCAGCCAGAGCTGGGGTAGAGAGGGGAGCAGGCTTAGGACAGACCTGCTGTGGAAAAGGGGTAGACATTGTAAAGTCAATGACAGAACCAAAACTATTTCCTCAAAAGATGTTTCTGACAGAGACAGAATCTTATCCAGGGAGAATTACTGCCACAGAGCAGTAACAAGTCCCAAAGGTGAACAGCAGCACCTTAATAATTCACCAAACCTAACTCTTGCTTTTTCTCCTCTATTTGGACACTTAAGTCTCTTGTTCTCTTAGTCTTCCATTCAGGAAATCTGTAGAAGTAGGTGTGGACAAAAATGACAAAAAAGGATCTCCCTATGTTTAATATCCAAATGCTCATCCTGGTATTTGTACTTTTCAAGTGTCTTCATACATTTATAAAATCCTAACTGAGTGACTACAGGTACCAGTTCCTTTGTTAGGCTGGAACATTTCTCAAAAATTATCCACTTCTAGCCCCTGTAGACAGCCAGCCATTGCTGGTTTATTAACCCCACTAAACTAGTGGCCTAGAGCCCAGGGCTTCTAATGCTAAAGGCAGCACCCTGGAGAATCCTATGCCTCAGCCCCTCAGCATCCTGCTCACTTCATTCATCCAGAATCTCTGAAGACAAGACTGGCATTTCTAGGCTGGCAGTGATCTTGCTCTGGAACTCAGGAAGAGCTGGGAATATGGAGGTCACTCCTCTCTCTGGGTTAGGGTGGCCCGGAGGCAGGTGACTTTACAAATGACCTTGATAAAAGATTTGCAGTCCCTCCAAACTCCCCCTCCCTGCAGCCTCATGGTAACCCTGACCCTCTGCAAGACAGTACAGTGTGGAGTTTATGACCCCTGACTGTGGGCAGCCTCCGACACTCACTACCTATGTGACCTTGGGCAAGTAATTTGATCTTGACAAATCTCAGTTTCTCTACTGGTATAAAGGCGGACAATTCTCCTTTGATGGGTTACTGTAAAAAACTGAGATAACAAATTTAACATGGGTAGTACATTCCTAGAATTTAGTAGATATTTAGTAAATATTATATTATTATTACACAATGAGTAATACAGGCTTTTGTGGGCAGTGTGGGACTCTAGCACCCACTGGGACACACCTTTCAATTTTGTCACACAAGCAAATATCTGGGATACCACCAGTGAGCGCCTACAGAGGTACCACTTTCCTCCTCTGTCAGCCTGGTGGGGTCTGGTTGATCCTTTACCACTTCACTGCCGTGAATTTCTTCTAGCACACGGTACTTTCCATATCCACAAAGTAAAGTACTTCTCATTTTCCAATGTGACTTCACAAGTCTGCTGTCAGTGATTCTCACCAAGGTGGTGCAGCATGCATTGTCATTCATCACAGGTGGGGCAGCTGGGGGCTGCCCCTCCCACACAGCACTCTCACAGGCCCCTTCACCTGTTCACAGCCGTAGGGGTGGGCCTGGGTAGGGTGGAGGCAACAGCATGGCCTGGGGTAAAGTGTTTCCTGAATCCTCTGGCAATACCTTGCCCCTTGTCTAACGTGCTGTGGTATAGAAAAGGGAGAGGACTTGGAAAGCATGTTAAAGGCTTGGTTTGGGGTGCTGGGAGGATGGTAAGGTTAAGAAAAGGCATCCTTTTCTGCTTTCGAAATGTGCTCCTTTAATAAATACTGGCATTAGAAAATGCAAGTTCATTCATTCCTCTTCTTTTGAATACTTCCTGTCTGCTGGGTGCTTCAAGGACTCCATGGTCCAGTGAGGAAGGGGAAATTAAATAAGGTGTGCAGTCCAGAGGGCTGTTCCTGGCAAGGGGTTACTCACATCCCACTTCCAGTGTTAGCTTCCATGTGCAGGGAGCCCCCTGGGGAGGCAGTTTAGGCCTCTTGGTACCCCCTCACCTCCTCCTCTCCAGGGGAAGTACAGTGACCACTCTGAACAGGCTTCAATACTGGCAACATGCACAGGAGCCTCAGGCGCTGCCCTCTTCCTCCCTTCTGGCAGCCAGATGCCAGCTGGAAGTGCACTTTCTGTTCCAGGCTCTGTTCCATGGGAGCAGGCTCTGCTCTCATATGGGGAGGACTGTGGGGTTCATAGCACCTGTAATATGGTATGTCAGTCTGTCAAAGTGTGAGGTTCTGTGTTAGGAAACCCACTGTGTTCAGAAAATCCATCCAGGACATAATCTGTATTAAAGGTGACCTTAGGATTCAATATGCTTTTCTCTTTTGTCTTATCTCTCAACTGGTTTACAGTGGTTTTACAGGATGTGGAAAACAAGGGCATCACTTGTTAGGTCCCTTCAAATCATAATAAGGATCTCTATCATTGACTGGATGCTTTCATCAGCTAGGCATTCTATTCACAAAACTGCTAATCTCTACAACTGTGGTTCATGGTACATGGAAATAAAGGTGACAGGTGCCATTGGTGATCCCAGCAGAAAGCACTATCCTTGAAATCTGCTTCACAGAAACTCGGTGCTGGAAGTGGCCTCAAAAGTTCTGGGTGAGATCCCAAAATGCTGGCCACGTACCTTATACATTACATAGGAAGCTCACTACTTCATGAGGTGCTCTGCCCCATCACTGACTATTGGCAAGTTCATTCTTCAACTGAGTTCAAACCTGTCTCTTCTATAGCTTCCATCCTCATCCTATTTCTATTCTAGCTCCACACACTAGGAACATCCTTCCTGTTTTCATTACCCCTTATCCTGTGGGTTTCTCTCACTGATAGGTGCAAGTTAGAGCATCAGGAAACTGTATTTTGAGACAAGCCATTCCAAGGAAGTTCTTGTTTATGCTACTTTAACTGACATTGAGCATCTATTCTGAAATGGAAAACAGAAAAAGGTTAACAGCAAGGGCTTTGGGGCTAGAAAGATATGAATTTAAATCCTGACCACTTACTTATTAGCTGTGTAAGCTTGGGGCAAGTCACTTAACCTTTCTGAGCTATATCACTTGAATAACAACATAGTTTAGAAGCTTTCTAACAGAGCTCTTGGAGCATTAAGCAAGCTAATATATATAAGACTTCTAGGCACTATGCCTGACACATAGGAAGTGCTCAGTAAACACCATAGCATAACTGCTATGGCCTTATGTGAAACACTGGTGGTACAGAGATGAAAACAGCCATCCCTGACATGTAGGACTATTAGTCTAGCAGAGGAGACACACACAGAGACCAATCATTTCAAAAGATCAGGCTGCAGATTTTCCCCAATCTGTTGTAACACCCTACTCTCTGAGTGAGCACAAACTCCCCAGAGCATACAGATCCCTGGGGGATATTCATTCCAAAGAGACCAGAAGAATGGCAGCAGAGAACAGACTGGGGCTGCCAGGGCCTTCTAGGAGCAAACCCTTGCAGGTACCTCTGATTCTCACCTCCAGGAGCAAGTAGAGAAGAAAGAAGCCAGCTGCCTCCTAGAAACAACAGCTTTGATTGTGAGGATCAGCTTTCCCTGTGCCTATGGCTGCAGCTCTGCCCACAGGCAGAACAGGTGTCTGCTTATGTGGCCCCACTCCTCATTCTTCCCCCACCTGTCACCTGATACATGATCCTCTTTTATCAGGGGCAAGACCTGATGGTAATGTTTCTAATGAGCTCTGATCATGCCACTTCTCCCTGCCCAAAGCCTTCAGTGGTTCTCCAACACCTTGTGATGGATGTTCAAATCCCTCATTTGAGCATTTGAGGCCCTCTGTGATCTGGGCCAGCTTCTCATCTCCAGCTAGCTGTCCATGTGCCCTATGCCTCAGTTCAAATTTAAAAAGGTCGGTTTGCAGAATATGCGCTTAAAGTTTCTACTTCCCTATCTTTGTTCTTGCTATTTGTTCATCATCATGTCAAAATAAACTCCTGCTCATCCCTACAGACTCAGCCTGAATGCTGCCTCCTCTTTGAGGCCCAGGCACAAATGACTGCTGTCTCCTTAAACCCCACAGATGATACACATTTCAATGGCAGCAGCTATCACAGTGCCTCCCATTATGGAGTTTAAGAGTATCCAAGAATATCATGAGAGTATCTGGCATATAGCAGGCAGGATAAATATTTCTATAAAAAATGGTGTGGTGATATATTAATATGCCTATGACTTTAACAAAGTCTATTAAATTCCAAGGGGGCTTACTTAGTACAAGGATACTGCTCTCCGTCTAGTGGCCCCCAGAAAGTAGAGATGTGCTAAAGGTTTCATGGCCTGGTTAGTGGAAGAGCTGGTCTCAGACTCAGATCTTAGGACACTCAGTCTTCTCACTAAACTGCAACTCCTGATTCTTGCTATATGAAAGACTGGGATTACTATAGCCACCTGGGAGCTCCATAATACTTCCTACGATACAAAACCTCCATATATGCTCTTGAGGCTTAGTAAGACTCAGACTCTTTCTTTACTTTTTTATGCATCTTTGAAGCATGTACATCTCTGAAATATGCAGGTGGGAAAAAGTCTCCCCCTGTCATGTAATTTTCACCTTATGGACAACCCTATTCACTTTTGTCATCATTCTGCGAAGCATTACTTGAGTACCCCACTATAAGCCATGATTCCCCATGAGATATTATTCGTTCCATTTTCTAGATGACTAACTCTGGTTCAGCGAGATCAAGTACTTGTCCAAGGTCACACAGCTGAACTAAGACAAAGCTGGATATGACTCCAAGTTCTGGGATCTTTCCACTATGCGAGGCTAACGTGGATAGTGAAATAAAAGCTTGTGTGCTTGGCACAAAATGCTACTTTCTCTGGAAAGTTATCAAGCTGACAAGATCACCCTATAATATTTTATTAGATTGTTGCAGCTGGAAGGAACCATTTTGTAGATGAGGAAATGCATCCAGAGAAGTAAAATAAGTTGCCCAAGGTCATTCTGGTAGTTTTTGACAGAGCTGGGACTTGACCGACTCTTCATCTTAACTCAGAACTCTTTTGAATGGACAACAAAAGGGAAGGGAAGAGGGACTGACTCTATGATCTTTGACAGACCAACTGATTTGCCCTGGGGCTTCATGATAGCCATAGAGAAGAGACTCCTTACTCCCCATGGCCACAGATGTTCTAGGCCAGCATTTTCCAATCAAACCTTCTGGGATCATGAAAATGTTCTAGATCTGTGGTGTTTGATATTGTGGCCACTAGTTACATGTGGCTACAGAGCACTTCAAACATACCTGGTATGACTGAGAAACTAAACTTTTCATGTGGCTTTATTTTAATTAAACTCAAATTTAAATGGGGCTAGTGGCTACTATACTGGACAGAACAATTGAAGCCCAGGAACCACATAGAAATACAGACTCTCAGAGCTGAAACGGACCTTTAGATCAGACTCTAGTTTGGTATAGGAATCTCTTCTACATCATCTCTGATGACTCCATTTAAATGTTTCTAACAGAGACTCACTACTATCCAAGACAAATGTTCTACCCTGAAAGCTGCACAGGGTCTCTTCCTAGATTCTTGAAAGACAGGATTGAGCTTCAGAGTCACTGCAGACTTCTTTTCCCTTAGAGAACAAAATGCAACCACTGTGGGCGAATCTATGTGTACAGCATCATCTTTGCCGTCTTCCTTATTTGCCTCTGGACAACCCTTAGAATGTCAGGTCTCTTTAAAATGTGAGGCTGAGAATGGGACACAGACACCAAGGACAGGTTGACCAGAGTGGACAAGAAAGCACCATTACTTCCTGTGATCTGAAATCTACAATTCTCCTAACACAGCCAAGGTGCACTGGCTTTTTTAAAGCAGCTCACATCCTACTGTTGGCTTCTTTCACACCTGTAGACAACTAAAGCCCCCAAGCCCCATTCCACACACTTCTGAAAACCTATGTGTCCTCTTAACCTGCACCTGTCTGATTTTCTTTTGTAATCCAGACCCAGCATACTGTGGACGACCTTCAAGAGATACTGGAATCATAACAGTCTCACTGGGCAGAGACAGCAGGGAAGCTCTAGTTCTATCTCTCAAACTCCTACACCTGTATCTGAAATTATTCACTCAAAGGAAGTTAGCAGGGCACCGGCAAGCAGAGCAGGCAAATGGAAGCTCTCACCAGAAAGAAAGAGCAGCCTGGTACACCTGGGTAAACGAGTCTCCAGTTTCCACTGCTGTGGCTATGTGCCCTCTCTTGGGTCCTTGGGGATTCAGTGATCCAGCCTCCCCTGCTGACCTTGGCAGGGAAGTGCTCCCACACTGCTCTGACTACAGCTGTAATGGGGGAGGAGAGAAAAATGCCTTTTTATTATTAATAAGACTGAGGGAGGCAGTCTATCATTTCTGGGTGGGGTGATACCCGTCAGCAAAAAATGATCTGCCAACTCTCCAGGAAGCATTAAGAGCAGTGATAGGAGAAATAATTGCTTATGCCGAGTGCAAAGAAAAGATGCTTCAGCGGAACAGAGGCCTTTAGCAAGGCAGGTGGATTGCGGGGTGAGGGAGGGAGGCTTAGCGCCCTGATGACCCCTGGCAAGAGGAAGAAGCTGGAGGGGCAAACTGGAACCTGCAAAACTCAAGTGTGGAAAGATCCCCTGGAGGCACTGTTAGTGCTATTAGAAGAATAAAGTGAGAACAGAGAAATGGCTAAGCAGCATCACGGCACAAAGAGGCCAGAAGACAGGAGCTCAGGTTGTTTTCCTTCCCAGAGAAGGGAAGTTTTTTCCTTCTGAAAAGCCCTCACTCTCACACACCTTCTCTTTCTCAGTCCTGCTCCCTCTGGAGCTGGGCTGCTGCCTTGTGATAAAGCTTCCTTCTTACTCTCAAGCCCCTCTCCTGACTGAAGGCCAACCCTCCTGGGTTCACTCCCAGTGGCAGAAGCAGCCTTTTGTCTCCTCCTCCTTGCTCCAGTCCTGAAACACTCACACCTCCAATTTGCACAAGAGCTGTGCTCTGGGAATGTTTTTGTTAAAGTCGTATTTTTATAATTTGAGTAATAGCTTAATGTAATTATTAGAAAAAGACAAGACAAAAAATAATTTGTAAGCCTGTAATGCAATGAGAAAAGGAAGGAAATATATAAAAACATTAACAGTATTGAGTTGGGAACGGCTGATACTGCCTTCATTATACGATAATGTATTTTCCAAATTATTTATAAATAAGCATGCCTTGCTTTTAAAATGAGTAAAAAAAGCTCCTAAAGAGCTAACAAAAACCAGTGTCTCAGGCTGACAGAAATCTACCACCGCAGCCTGCAAGCCGCTGGTTTCATCTGTCCGACACCCCAGGTGACACATCGTTGCCAGATGAGCCTTCTTGGAACTTTGCTTTGACCAAGTCCCTCTCCTGCTCAAACCCTGCACAGCTTCTGGCTCCCCACTCCTCTACCCCAAACCAACTGGCAGCCCTGCAGCCCCATGAGCACCCCATCCCACTGCATTAGAGAAGATCCTCGGCATGTCTGTGCCCCCCACGAGACAGGAGCTTCTGGAGGTAGAGCAGTGAACACTTCTTTACTCCTCTGCTCCTCGAACTCAGGTTAAAAATCCAAACTGGTGTCCCACTACTCTGAAATGTTTACTGGGCATGATCCCAAAACCTCAAATTCCACACTGGATCACTTTTTACTGAAGGTTCTAAAGTGTAACTTGAATATCAATCCAAATTTTTTGTAAAGATCTCTCTTTTGAAGGTAGACACTACAGACATCTAATTTTCTTTGTTACTAATTAATGTGACAAAGAGCTTGACCACTACAGCTGGATTCAGTGGAGTGCTTCCTAGAAAGAGGCTGAAATTACAGTGTGAATTCAGAAGCTGCTGTTTTAGAACCCAAGGAGAGAGGAGAGGCCCAGGACTGGGACAAGCAACCACTGTGGGGTCAAGGAGTACCGGGAATCATTTCCAAGAACCCACAGCCATTTCATCCAATGCATCCCAAAGTCTAACACGATCTCTGTAGGACACAAGTAAGGAAAAAAGCTCAACAAAGAGCACTCCCAAAACTCTCAATGGGGCAAATCATCTCCACTGTGCTCAGAGTTCATATCCTGAGAAAAGACCCAGTTTCCCAAGTGGAGTGCCAGGCTGGTCTGGCAGGCTAGACATGTAAGCCCATGGTCCGTGCCCCATGCCTCTCTAACACACAAGGATGGGAGAAACCTCAAGGCACTGCCATCTCCGGGTCACCTAAATCCCAGGACCTAGCACAGAGCCTGGAAAGCAGGGGTTCAAGAAGAAATGACTTGAGGTCAGGTCTGTCCCCAGGTTGATGGCAGAAGCTCCAAACCACAAGTCTGTTTACTGAAGAACCTGGAGGAACCACACAATTTGTTTGCTTTTTATATCTCCTTCCCATGCCAGGGAGTATAATATGTGCGTGCAGAGCCAAATACAGACCCAAACAATCTCACAGAACGCACGTGCTGCTGAGCAAACAGGCAGTGTGACCTTCCAATATTTATGACCTACTACTAGAGTTATTTTTAAAATACCTTTCTTTACTCCAAATCTCACATACCAACTGTGTGGTCCTGGGTAAGTCTCCTACCCTCTTTGGGCCTCAGTTTCCTCAACTGTACAAAGGAGTGAATAGCATCTTCCTATAGGGCTATCTTAAGAAGTAGAGTTAATGTGCATAAAGCATCTAGCCCTAGGGATGTTTCAAGGATTAAATTCTCTCAAGCACGTAAAGGAGCTAGAATACTGTTGGACACAGTAAATATTCAATAGAAGGTAGCATTATTATGTAATGCTACATAGTACTACATATTACTACATGCTACAGACTACTATAATTACTTCAGTATTGGCACACAGTCACATTACATCCACCTTACTAAAGGGACAATAAATAGTTGTTAACAGGAACCATCATTTGTGGGCACCTTCCACTAGGAGCCCAGTAATGAATCATTCACATCCAATAGGCAAAACAGTATTTATGTATTCAAATTTGACTTCAGAAGCCACAAACTGCTTGCCCACAGGTCAACTATTAAGTTTTGTTTGACCTGACTACTTATGCTTTAAAAATTTTAAGTTGGTTTCTAACCTTTACAAATTGAGAGATTTGGCATAAAAAAATCTAGATTTCAGTTTTTATTGAATAATTGGAAAATCTGGCAACAATCTGGGCTTAAACAATAAACAGTAGCCCAAGAGTACCTGTGATTTTTATTGCTCTCCACCTCACTACAGTCTCCACCCTTCCCTCAGGGCTTTCCAGAATGATCCCGGAATCTAGCTGCTAATCATTAAAATTTAGGAATTAAAAAACAACAATTTAGGAATTAACTCTTGGTTTGCCTGCAGCTATGTTAACATTACATTTGAAGTAGGGTTCTTTGGGGCACCTGTGTGGCTCTGTTGGTTAAGCATCTGTCTCTTAGTTTTGGTTTAGGTCATGATCTCACAGTTTGTGAGTTTGAGCTCCCAAGCAGGCTCTGTGCTGACAGAGCAGATCCTGCTTGGGGTTCTTTCTCTCCTTCTCTCCCTGCTCTCTCTCTCTCAAAATAAATAAATAAACAAACAAAAATTAAAAAAAAAAGTAGAGTGTTTTGCACAAAGCACTCCAGAAATGCTTCAGAAATGTGAGAGGGAGGGACGAACTTGACCACATCTTGCAAACATGTACTAGATAGTTCTGGGGAGATCTCTGTAAAGCATGCTTCCAGGAAGATACTTATTTTTTCCAGATACACAAGTTATCTATTCCTTCTTGGGAGTCAGAGCAAAGAGATATATCTCATGTCACTTATCAAAGCAGACTGAAGCAGAAGTAAACAGTGGCCTGAAAGGCAGAAAAGCAATTTTAAAAAATTAATAAATGATGAGACTATTAACAGCACATGAAAAGGGTTTGCTTTTTTTCTCTCCCCTTTAATATGATTTTTACCTTAAACATTGTGTCCCTTTAGGAAAGGGAAGAAAAGTTAATAAAGGAACCTATCACTCAAACTTAATTTTTAGTATAGCAAATAAACTGCTTTAATGAAAGGGCTGAAATCCCTAGGTTTGCACATTAAATTTTCATTCGTAGTAGAGGATGGAAATTATTGATTCAGCCATGGCATCATGCATTTTGAATCCTACAAAGCCTCAGAAACCCACGTTACTGCTGGGTGCAAATGTGTTGGCAGCTTTTTGATGCAGGATAAGCACAGGGTGGGTGAGGGGGTGGGGCAGCAGATAGAGAGACGAGGAGAAGGCAGACTGCTTTCCCTCAGAAAGAAAATAATCAATGTCCCTTGTCTGTAAGATCCACTTAGACAAAGCACTGCTTCTGATGGCATGATGGATCAGAGGGTGCATTCTGAGAGCAGAAAAGCCGGGTCCAATCAGTCTTTCAAGAAACACAACAGCTTTATGGAATATTAAAAAAAAAAAAAAAAAAAAAGGTAAAATGGATGGCCAGTGATTTGATCCTAAACTCTTGGGAAGGTTTGGGTTTCAAGGAAACTACAGAGGAAAAAAAAGTACCTTTCTCAGTTCAAGGTCAGGGTGTCCATCAAGGGAAGAGTAAATGTCTGATATTCTAATGCTGAACTGGATAGCACAGAAAAATCAATCAAACCCACAAATACAGCTCTCAACCTGGTTGTGGCCTCATCGAACAGTCAGGGACGTGAGCATCCCATCTTCACATAAAGCGTAAAAATAGGTATGTTTTTCCTTTGAAAGAAATTAATCCTCCTGCCTCTCAGAGGACTACCCCATAATTAAACAACTCTTAATTATTTCTCCATTAGATAACTCATAGGGATCGATTGTAAAATGAGACTGAGGCAGCCTGAATCAGGCCCATTTGGGGGTCTTTGTGTACCATAGACTGTATGAGATCAAGAAAGCAATCACCTTTGGAAGTAAACTAAACTCAACTGCAAAAGTAGAGCTGCTTAAAATAAAGGAAGGAAAGAAGAAAGGAAGAAAAAAAGACAATCAGATAATATATTCCAAAAAAAGAAGGTTTTTGTTTTTGTTTTGTTTTGATTACCTCCTAGCTGAGATTATCTTATACCAATAGTCTTGCTCTGTCAGTCTTGATGTTGGGAGAGTAGATTTGTTGAACTAAAAAGTTCTGCTTTTGTGTTTTCATACGCTGAGAGCTGGTGCCATCTATAGATTTCCATTCTGGGAGAGGTTCTCTTTTGTCCTACTTTGCGTCAGACCTGCTGTCGTGAGGATAAGAGCGCCCAGGAGACACCTCCCTGTGGTTTAATAGGCTATGAAGGATGGGACTCATTAAGGGGCTGGCAGCTGCCCCCAAGCAGGATGCCGCCTGGAGGTGGGGGAGGAAGGGGAAGGGAAGCTGAGGAGGAGGAGGCTCCATCCAGGAGACCACTGCTGGCTGTCACAGGGGGCCCTCAAAGCAAACAGCACCACCTCCTGAAGGATCACCATAAGGTGAAATCTGAACTGAGAGAGTGACAAGAGTCGTGGGAACCTCTGTCTGGAGGAGCAGGCTCTGGGTAACTGTTTCTCTTTTTCAACTTAAAACAACCCCACCTGAGATATTATCTATAGCTCTGATTATTTTCCAATTGCTTGAATGTTACTTTTTCTCTTATTCCATTTCTATGTTCCTAACAATTTGATAGTCCCCGTCCCTATTATACTAGTGTTTATTTATACCCCATTTTTTTCTTTTCTAGTCTCAGTTAGGAGGGTCCTGTCCCCCATTAGGTAAAGCCAAACTGTTTCGGCCTGCCACACGAGGCCCCTGCCTACCTCCCATCCCTATTTAGGCCATGCTATCCTATATGCTGTTCCCCACTCATAATGTTTATGTTCATATTCACAGCTTCCCATGTGCTGTTCCCTCTGTGTGGAACAGCGTCTCTGGCTCAGCTTCTTCCCATGGCTCAGTTCTGGCCATCTTTGCAGACTTGGGCTCACAGGCCTTCTTGGTGGGCCCTGACACCCCATCTGCCCTCTCGTCCCTTCCCTCTACTCAACCTGCATCTCATTCTTTGTAATGATCTGCGCCCTCCACTTAGCACTTGGATGATAAATGTCCTTCGCATAAATAAAGAACACCACTTCCAGCTCCCTCATAGCCTGGATTTCGTTCAAAGGAACGAAATTTAACCAGTGCCTCACAATCAGGAGCCAGCATATCACTTCTTACCTTTATGGTTTTGGTCTGGAGTCTGAGTCCATTTAAAGTATTGATGGCTTTCTCTGCATCCTTTGGATCAATGTAGTTAACAAATCCATACCCTAAACTCTGTCCTGTGGAAACATTTAAAAAAAAGAGAAAGAGAGAGAGAGCTCAGTATCTTTATAGCAGTAATACGTCCCATTGCAGTGAGTCAAAATCTTCCTCCAGTATACGGTTTCTTTTACACCAGGGTTTACCCCAGGTGAAGTTTCCAATTCTTCCATCTCTCACTTTGGTCAGCCTATAAACTCACAGCAGCTGCCCACGCTGGGAATGGGTAGGTGCCCCTGCACATCCACATACATACACAAGTGTCCACTTAATTGGAAAGAGGTGAGAAGGTAGTGGAACAAGAGCAGGTGTGCTTTGTTAGATCTGCACTGGAGTCATGGGCTTTTCCTATCAGCTGTGTGACTGTGGAGAGACATCACTAGATGTCCCGTTTTCCCCCCATGTGTCTTCTCTGGAGATAACAGTACTTGACAGAGACAAGTTTGAAAGGGTTAATGAGATACTGTGTATAAAATGCCTACCAAGTACATTGCCTAGAATATAGTAGCTGCTCAACGAAAGACAGCTCTGCTATGCTCAGTCCTGTAAAACTGGGGCGAGTGCTGAATGCGGTAGCTGTGTCTGCTGCCTCAGTCATGCCAGCCACGCCCACACTCAGAGGAATGTAGCAGGATCTGAGCAGCAAAGACTGAGACATTTATAGTGAAGGCATGACCAGAATTTAAAGCAGTTGCTACAAATCATTGGTTGCCCTCATCATCCTCCCCGCCCCACCCCCTGCCCAGCCCGAGAACAATTTGAAAAAGGGAAGATTCTATTAGAAAGAACTGGGGAGCTCCTAACACAAAGGGGAGAGTGCAAACACATTCTGCAAAGAGGATTTAGCTCCTTTAGGTGGAGATGGCATCAACTTGTCTGCAAAGAGAGGTAGCAAGTGACAGGGCTCCCCCCTAAGTGAAATAAAAATAATGTGCTTGCGATCGTGCCACTGATTATAAATAGTCCATCAGCTCTGCCATGTGTCATCAGCCAGAAATATCATTAGGAAACCTTACATTTTTTGACATACCCTTTAAGAAACACAGAGCTTAGGGTGGCTGCAAAACCAGCTTGAACTTCCCAGGCAATGTTATTGATTTGTGGGTGGTAGCGGAGCCGAAGGGGAGGAAAATGACAGGACGTCACATGTCAGGGAAGACTGATTACATAAAGCTCTTTTTGGAGTACCAGGGCCAGGGCTGGGAGACAATACAGCAAAAAGCCTGCCATGTCCTGGTGACAGGAGCCCATTTCAGCAGCCAAAAAATCTTTCCAACAGCTTCTGTTTTGCTGGTAAATGTCTGTGTTTGTGTTGGTTGTAGGAGGGAACCTGGGAAAACAAGTTGGGTTCTGGATCAGAAAATGGGTGACTTTGTTATTCTTTATAGGACACAAGCAAAGAGAATCATGAGGAATGGCTCAGTGCCCATTTTTGTCCCCAAAATGGAAAACTCAAAATGACAATACTTTCCCTTAGAATATTCCTTTGTGTTTTGGAATAACAGGGTCAGAACAGGAAAGACAGGAGCAAACTTGGCCAGATATACCCTTTATAGGCAGAGTTAGTAACTGAAAGAAGAGAGAATGCTGAACGCACTCCAGCTGCTGGGCCCCTTTTGCGTGTGTGTGTATGTGTGTGTGTAGGAGAGTAAAAGTGAGAGAGAGAGGTGTGTGTGAATTACAGACCCTGCCACATGTTCTGAGAAACTTTTGCAAATCCTAAAATACAAGAGACATTAGTTTAAAAATATCAATTATCCTAAATTTGGCTCTACCTCATCAAGCCCAACTAAATTCACCTAATTAAATCCATTTTCATCATTCAAATTTATCAGTTCTATTTTCCTTGTAAATAAGAGAAGCCTTAAAAACTGCAGCACTAAAATATTCTTACAATTATTTATTTTCAAGTCATGCACTAAGTTGAGATGTTTGAAGGACATTTTTAAAGCAATAATCTCAATGATAAACCTTAGCTATGAGTTCTAGGAAACAAGTCAGATAGTCAATCTATCCAGCTAAATTGAATTTGTATAAAATTAAAATGAAATATGAAAAAATATAGACAAAACACTCACCACTTAACTGCAAACATTGAACCTAAACCCAAATAGTTCATGATTCATCATGCTGATGGAATGTATGTGGAGAATTTATCATGCCTACCAGTGGTGCACATTCCCTGATATACTAGATCTTTCTTTCTAATTATCATATAGTTATGGAAATCTAAAATAAATATAGTGGCTATGGTTTTTACATTCTGTATTTTATCTTTGGTTTAGAACCTTGCTTCAGGTCCTAGGAAGGTTTTGAAGGTCAAGTGAAGGAAAGGACTCCTGCCCAGCAAGCTGTGTCATACCTCCCCATCTGCCTGTATCAGTCCCAAACCCACCATCACTTCAGGTTGACTGCAATTAGCACAACTGTGCTGTCATCACCTGCTCCAGGTTTAGAGAGAGACTGCACTTAATATCAGGAATGAAGGTGCTTTGGGGAAAAACTAAAAACCAGATGAACATCGTTTCAGAAAGGAAGAGGGGGGAAAGACTAGAGATTCTCACTGATTTCAAAATAACGAGGTACAAACTCTGAAACAGAACACTGCATTGAAGCAGAGGGGATGGAGGTGGAGAGCATTGCCTGTGAAAGGAAAGACATGAGATAAACTGGCAGCACAATCAAACTACCTGTGCTGAACCTCGTTCACAAACAGCTTCCTCACGTGCTTCTTGCCAACATAGGAGGAGTCCAGTTAAGTCTAATAAAAAATACTTGTGGAACTAAGCAGTCTCTTTTTTAAAAATGTTTATTTATTTTGGGGGAGAGAGAGAGAGAGAGAGAGAGCGCGCGAGCGAGCGCAAGTCAGGGGAGGGGCAGAGGGAGAGAAGAGAGAGAATCCCAAGCAGGTTCCCCGCTGACAGCACAGAGCCTGATGTGGGGCTTGATCTCACGAACCCTGAGATCCAAGCCCTGAGATCATGACCTGACCTGAAATCAAGAGTTGGATGCTTAACTGACTGAGCCACTCAGGTGCCCCCTAAGTAGACTAAGCAGTCTCTTTAAAAACACTCTAAAGAGGATTAAATCCTGAGGTAGAAAATATAAAAACCCAAAATTTCTTTCAAAAATTATTAGTAGGGGGCAGGGGAAAGTAAAATGAGGAAGAATTCTGTTTTAACCTGTATGGTAGGCATACATTGGTGATGAGTTTTGGGTTAGCCGTTCTATATTTAAATGCACATGGAAAGATGTAGATGAAACACATTCACAAAAAATACCAACACTACTTCCATGCGGACTAAGAGAGCCACCATGTTGGGAAGGCCCAGGGGACACAGTCTGGAGCCTAGAGCGAAGTGTATGCATACCTGCATCCCAGAAATAGATAAGGTCCTCTTATTATTCCTTTTTCCCCAAATAACTACATCTTCCTTTATCAGCAATAGTAAGATTTGACCATATAGGTATAACAAAAATATTTTCAGAACAGAGATTTTTTTAACTTTATTTTATTTTGAATTTATGAGTTTATTTTGATAGCAAGTTGGTCAGATAAAATAATTAAATCATTGAAGTTATGTTTATTGAATCATAATAAAAAATAAAATCAATGAAGAACAGATGATATTATGAAGACTCCCTCCAAAATTTATAAACTGTAGTTAAGTACCTGGCTCCTTGATGCTCAGGTGATCAACCACCCTGACATGTGTTACCACCCCTTAAGAGTCCTGTCCAGCAGGCATGGATGAGGGATCCCAGTGACCATGCATGGGCGGGAAATGCTTTCTTGGTAGTTTGGGATGGAAACTTAAAATTAGAATGCAGTTTCCAAGAGGAAACAGTTATACATAAAGGTTACATTTTAAGGCACTTCAGTGTATTTTAGATTAAAGAGGTTCATGTTTTTAACAAACTTTTCTTAAATCTGAACCTGAATATTTCTGTTTTTATAAATTGCACATATGCACATGTACACACATAAACACATGATGGGTCCTCCTACTCTGACATGGCAACATCTCTATTCTGTTGTGATAATTTGTATACCAACTTCCCTTGGAAACCAAACACTTCTCCCCACAAGAACTAGCTTATAAAAGTTTGCTTCCTTGAACACAGTAAGTGTCCAACAAATATTTGTTAGACAAAAGAGTGGATACATATGTTTGTACCAATCCTCTGTTTCTAGAAGAATGATTTATGTTTGGAGGGGAGATGGTGGGGTACCTAGGGATTTCTTTTTCCATTTGTGAGAAAGGGGGAGCATGACAAGTGGACACCAAGGATTGGAAAAGAAAGCACAAAGGATGTCTGGGTAAGTTCTCCTCCAGCACAGATCAGGTGCTGCCTACCTTCTACGTTTCCAAAGTGTTTTGCCACCCATTCTGTTGCATTTGACTCTCACAACAACCCTGTGAGAGAAATAATCATCATTTTGTAGACGTGGAAACTGAAGATCAGAGAAAACAGTGATTTGCCCTATATTATAGAGCTGGATCTTAGTCTAGATCAGGGATTGGCAAACTTTTGTTGTACAGGGTGAGATAGTAAGTAGCTTAGGATGGGGGGGGGGGCTCCTCTGGTCTCTGTCATGACAAGCTCGCCATTGTGGCATGAAAGCAGCCATAGACAATATGTGTTTCAATAAAACACATTTAGAAAAATAGGCAGTGGGCTCAATTTGGCCTTTCGGCCGAATAGTTTGCCGATCTCTGGGTTAGATCTTTTGACTCCAAATCCAGTACCCTTTGCCATACTCACAGTTAACTCCATTTGAACTAATATGTCACTGACAACTATTCCAAAGCCCTGAAATACCTCTGAGGCTTTTTTGAATCATCTAAGAAAAACAAAATTATCTTCAATAGTTTGTGCTAAGCATTTTATTGTATTCAAACTCTAGGAATCACCCTCATAGCTGATTATAGTCCTATTTTCCCAGTCATTCTGCATAGGAGTTGTTTTCCCTTGCCTTTGGGGTCCTGAGGGTTATGACATCAGGACCCCAAATGTGACATCCTCAAGGCTAACGGCAGGACCAGAGAAGTCATCCCTTTGCAAGGCTGGCTGGAAGGAGCCTCAGCATTTTGCACTGCCAACTTGCATACTTTGCTCTTTCTTCAAAAATCGTCATTCTCCAGAAATCTAACAGCTACTCCCCTCATCTGCAAAGTCCCTGAGGGGGCAGCCAGATGGGTAGCTGCTGTTGATAAAAACTTCTGAGTTGAGTAAGGATTTTTGTGAATGTTAGAACCCCGAGCTCAGGATGAAATTCTGTTCTCCAAGCACATGATAAAATCCCTAGTCACCTTAAGATCACCTGCATGGCAGTAATCCACATGGTGGGTTAACTGCAGCCAACTCTAAATCCCAAGACTCCCTCCTAGCCAGTCCTGAGATGTCAGAGGACTCAAAATCTACCAGATCACACCCTATAAAGGGTCAGAGAGACCTGCAGCTGTTATTACACACACACACACACACACACACACACACACACATACAGAGATAGATGTAGTGTGTGTGTGTGTGTGTGTGTGTGTCTCAAAACTATATTTGCTGTACAACTTTGGTTAAGCCATTTAAACTTCATCAGAGTACTCCTTTATCTGGAAAAACGGAGATAATCCTTTATTCTCACAATCAAAGAATCACTGTGAGGGTTAACTATGTTAGCACATAGACTAACAGCAGCTACAATTTATTTAGGGTCTACCTTGTGCCAGGCACTGGGCTAAGTGGCCGGCCTACTAATGTTACCTAATTTAATCCTGCGTGAAATGGGTACCATCAGGCCCATTGTGCTGATAAGAAAAATAGACTAAGACAGGTTAAGTAACCTGCCCAAAGGCAACGAGCAAGTAAGATCCATGGTTAGGATCTGAATAAGCCCAGGTCTGTGTGACTTCCAAGCTCATGCTTTTCTCTCCACAGGGCCTGGGTTCTGTGAAAAGGCAGAGTGTCCAGCATCAAGTAAATACTTGAGGGAATGCACACAATCTGCATTGGGGTCTCTTCCCCTTCTTCACACTGACTGGGATGCTCTGAGATTCTGGAGCATCCATGGCTCTGTTCCCACCCATCCCACCTCTGTGGGTTTTACACAGTGTTGGGCAATCTGGGCCTTGGCTTTTCTTCTGCAGGCTCAGGGTTAGTAGAGCCACTAGTCATAGAATACTTTTGGTAGTTCGCACAATTGCTTCAAACTAAGTATGGTTTACAGTGTTTGTGCTCTACGTGTGCTCCCTGTACCAGCATTGTTGGCATCATCTGGAGACTTGATACAGAAATGTAATGATGTAAGAAATGCAGCTTCAGCTAATTGCTGTGCGGCCTTAGCTAACCAAGTTCAAGTAACGTCCCTAGACGTTGGCTTCTGAGAAAACTATATATCTAATCCTTAGTAACAGGGAAGGGAAGCTCAGATGGGAAAGTCCTCAGAATTTCTTTGTATACACTGTTTCTTTTCATCCCCCAATTCTGCGTTCCTACTTTGTTCCTTTCTGCTGCTGTAGCTGCACCTGTAAAATGAATTTAAGATTACTTTTTCATGGAATTATTAGGAAGATTAAAAGTCATAATACATGCAAAGTCCCTGGCATAAAACAGATGCTCAGTGGATGCTGATTCCTTGTCTTTCTTCTCTCATGCCCCATTAAATACTGCCTTCTCCTATTGTGTATGAGAATGCTATCTTGTCAGTGAGGTCCCAACCTTCTTAAAGGGAGAGAATGTTTTGATGATTTTCTTTTATATATTGGAGCACATAATATGCAATAGGCACACAGACTTCCTGTGTAACAGGCACCTACAACATGCTGGATACTATGAGTGGGCTCCAAAATGACCAAGAAATTGTTTCTGACATCAGGGGACTTAATGTGTAGAAGGGAAAGATGGATATAAGAATTAATTATAGCTTAGCAAAAATAATAAATATAAGAGATATTTCTTTTAAAACTATATATAAGAACAACAACAACAAAATTATACACAGGAACAAAGAAGAGATGGAGACTGATTCTGACTAAGCAGAGTAAAGAAGGCTTCATGGAGGTGAAGGCATATGAGCTTGGCTTTGAAGAAACAGTAAAATTTTGATAGGATTTTCCTACCAAGGGATGAGCTTCCAACCTGAGAGCTGAATCCAAGCACTGCATGAATTTAAAACCCCACAGGTATTTACTGAACACTTGTCATGTGCCAGACATAGTTCCATTTAACTGAGACTATAGTAGAGAACAAAAATACTTGGTTTCTGCCATCACTGAATTTATATTCTGATTGGGGGTGATGGAGCAAGATAAGAGACATAAATAAAATATAAAGTTTTCAGATGATGGAAAGTACTGAGGAGGAAATAAAGCAGAGGAGGAGAAAGACAGTGTAGGAGACAGGGTTGCAGTATTTTAATAGAATGGTCAAGTGAGGCAGTGCTGCTAAGGTGACATGGAGCAGAGACCTGAGGGAAAGGAGGCAGCCAGTCCCCTCTCTCTGGGGGAAGGGCATCCCAGACAGAATAAACCTAAGAAATATTTTTTAAATCTTTCTGATTTATTTATTTATTTTGAGAGAGACAGAGAGGGAGAGAGAGAGAGAGAGAGAGAGAGAGCGAGAGAGAGCAAGTGGGAGAGGCAGAGAGAGGAAGAGAAAGAATCCCAAGCAGGCTCTGCACTGTCAGCACAGAGCGTGATGTGGGGCTCGATCTCACAAACCACAAGATCATGATCCGAGCCAAAATCAAGAGCTAGATGCTCAACTGACTGTGCCACCCAAGTTCCCCTAAGCAGAGGAAATCGTATGTGCTGCAAAGGCCCTGAGGCAGGGGCATGCTTGGAATGTTGGAGCAATGACACAAGTGAATGTGAAGGCAGCCCACCACTGCACTTGTTAAGTGACTAAACAGAGGACTAAACACACCCCTGGTTTCTTCAAACTGATTCTATGATGCTGCGGTATGATGTATGAAAACCATGCCAGCCCCCTCCCCTAAGCCCTGCAGATCAGGGGAACACTCTCACCGACACACCCTTTCAAAACCATCTCTTAAGGTGTTCCTGTTCCTCACTAGGTGGGGAGCAACTTGAGGCCAAGATGTTATTTTATTCATCTCTGAACCCCCAGGACTTACCACAGGGGCCATGACATTGTTGAATATCCAGTAAATATCTGTTGGGTGAATGGATGAATATGATCTATTCACATGCATATTTACATCCTCTTAACCCACTCAATTTTCCATATGCCACACAGAAAGGGACCAGGAGGAGCTGCAAACTTTTTTACCAGGACATTACCCATATCCAGAGGAACCAGTCCCATGAGACACATCTGAAAGACCTGCAGTCTTTAGTCTGAAGGAGAGAAGACTCAAGAGGTGCTCAGAGCCAATTCTAGTATTTGAAAGGCTGTCATGGGAAAGCAGGGGGTAGGCTTGTCATGTGGTGCCCCAAGGAAGAGAATAAAGATCTGGGAGAAGAAAGTGAGGGAGCCGATTTCTGCCTTGGTAAAAGCAAGAAAGTTTCTAATAATGACTGATGAGACTGTGGCTGCCCCATGAGGTGGTAAGGGTGCCATGACTAGCAACATGCAGAGACCAATGTTTGTTATCAGGGAATGGGGCAGCAGTCAGCAAGATTGACTGATCCCTTGTAATGTTAAGATGAAAGGTTCTAAATTATATATTTTTTATTTATTTGAGGAACAAGGGCTAAGTTTTTTATTTGTTCATTTCTTGTATTTGCAGTATTCCTTGGTGACATCCTTGGCCTGAGGCTCTTTGCCACAGTCCTGAACCACCACACAACAGCAACCAATCACTTACTGGGGTTTTCCCTCTCTGCCAGCTTTACAGAGGCCTACCCATTTCCCTAGTTTCTTGTTGTCATCAACCTTAATTTGGTTGATTTGGTGTTCAGCACAAAGGGCCTCTGCCAGCTTAACATACATAGGCTCATCCAGTTGGATGTGAGCACACAAAGATTGGCTTCGTGCTTATCTAAGGCTTTGGCAGCTTTGTGAATTCCATGTGCTTGGCCATCATGGATGAGGGGAGTCTTCAACACCTCTCGTAAACCAGTATTAATGTCCATTATACTTCCAGCAACAATGCCTTCCCTGGCCAGGAGGGAGCCAAATCTTGAGAGTACCCTAGCCTCCATCCCTGCACTACTGGGTGGCAGCAGGGAAAGAGCTAAATTCTATTTCTTTTAGATCCAACGCTCCCAACTTGTTTCAGTTTATCCTGATTTCTGAGGAAATAAAAAGGATAGAGAATACTTACTAAGCACCTACTACGAGCTAAACACTTTACATATATCATTATTTAAATCTTTACAACTTCTGAAGCAGGCATTTCTTTTTTTTTTTAATGTAAGTACTATTTTTTTAAAAATTTAAATTCAAGTTAGCTTTAAAAAATTTTTTTAAAGTTTATTTTATTTTGAGAGAGAGAGTGAGTGGCAGGGGGAGGTGCAGAAAGGGAGGGAGAGAGAGAATCCTAAGTGGGCCCTGTGCTGTTAATGCAGAGCCTGCTATATGGGGCTCAAACCCATGAACCCATGAAATCATGACCTGAGCTGAAACCAAGATTTGGACACTCAACTGACTGAGTCACTCAGGTGTTCCAAGTTAGTTTTTTTTTTTTAATGTTTATTTATTTTTGAGAGAGAGACTCTGAAAGGGCACTAGTGGGGGAGGGGCAACGAGAGAAGGGGACAGAGGATCTGAGAGTAGTGGAGGGGCAGAAAGAAGGAGGGGACAGAGGATCTGAAGCAGGTTCTGTGCTGACAGCAGTGAGCCCAAGGTGGGGCTTGAACTCACCAACTGTGAGATCATGACCTGAACTGAAGTTGGAGGCTTAACCAACTGAGCCACCCAGGCGCCCCTTAAATTCTAGTTAACATATAGTGTAGTATTGTTTTCAGGAGTAGAACCCAGTGATTCATCACTTTGAGGCAGGCATTTCTATCCCTGTTTTATAGTAGGGGATCTGAGGCCCAGGAAGTAGATGTAACATACCCAAGGTTATTTGGCTACAGAATAGTAGCCAGACTCCTCTGATTCCAGAGCCTGTGCACTTTTTTTTTTTTTGCTGTGCCCTGGTTTCTTGAATATGTGCTCATTTGTATGCTAAACACCTGCTGGCCATGGCACAGTGTGCCTGAGACTTTGAGAGAGCCTGGATTTTCTAGTACTATCTCTGAGTCCTCATTCTTTCCATTTAATTTCAATATGTAACCCCTCAAGTATCCCATTCCCACCCTCTCACTTGGTTGTGCCTGCCAAACTGGATCTGGTACATCACAGAATGACAGTCTTGGAAAGGACTTTAGTATCAATCATCTTCAAGTCTGTTCTACAGATTCTAAAACTGAGGACCAAGGAAGAGGTAAGGAGTTCATGGACTAGTGGAAAGTCAGACCTATGAATCAATAATGATAGCAGAGTATGGTTCAATGTTATGACAGTTAGAAGGAGAGAGGGATTTCTGAGACTAATTCATAAAGATTGATGGGGGCACCTGGGTGGCTCAGTTGGTTAAGCCTCTGACTTCAGCTCAGGTCACGATCTCAGGGTTCCTGAGTTCGAGCCCCACATCGAGCTCTGTGCTGACAGCTAGCTCAGAGCCTGGGGCCTGTCTTCGGATTCTGTGCCTCCCTCTCTCTCTGACCCTCCCCTGCTCACGCTGTCTCTCTCTGTCTCAAAAATAAATAAAACATTAAAAAAAAAAAGATTGATAGGAGATAGCCAGGCAATAGACAGAGAAGGGTATTCCAGCAGGAGCGGGCAGCAGGAGCATCTATCCCTTGAGGAGAGAGACCTACCATTTGGTTTACAGCCATTACTTCCAGGAGGCCGCGGATTGTTGGTATCAACCTGAACTGTCAATACTGCCTCCAAGTTGCATTTGGGCTCAGATATATATATGACATCTCCCCACACCTCTGGCACAGATTCAGGAATCATTTAGGCATCTGAAATTTTGAGTGTGTCTGCTTTCTGCCAACAACAAACACTACTGAAAAAGACAGGACCCAGTCTCCCTTATTTTGAATTCCTGAAGTATTTAAAATTACATGGAACCAGTACTAGGTTATTTCCATAGGCTACATTCTGGCTTCCTAAGTAGATGTAATTTCCCTAGAAGCTGAGAACTCATCATGTGGCATCAAGATGGCAATGAGCAAAACACTTGTCCCACAGTGGGCATTCAGTATAAGCTTGCTGAACTAAATGTATTTCTTAATGGACCCGAAACTCCTCAAGGGCAGGGACATGGATCTTATTAATCTTGGTACGACCAATGTCTGGCACATAGTAGGCGTTCAATAAATCTATGTTGAATGAATGAATGAGTGAATGAATTCAATAAGTGAAGAAATAGGAAAAAAAATAGTTATTTTTTGAGTGCTTACCATGTGCTAGTCACTATACTGAGTGCTTTATTTTTTTTCCAGCTTTACTGAGATATAGTCAACAAATAAGATTGTAAGATATTTAAAGTGTACATCGTGATGATTTGATATGATCTGATATGATGTGCAACGATAAAATACTTTTATTTATTTACTTATATTTTTGGTGAGAACATTTAAGTTCTAGCTGAGTGCTTATTTCTACCATCTCATTTGCTCCCTGAAACAATCCTACAAGGTAGGCATTATCACTGCCATTTACAATCAAGAAGACTGATGTCCAGAGGCCTCAGATCTCAAGACACAAATCCATCTGGCTCCACAGTCCGAAAAAGCTTTCAATAGAGTTTTCTGATTTCAGAGGTGGTATCACCCAAACTGTTTAAATAAATGTGAAACAAAGCCTGTGTTACTGGGGTAAGGTTCATGGAAATGCAGGGTTTATAAAATGATTTCCAGCAGTCCCCAGAGCAGGAAGGACCGGTTACAAAACTACAATATTCCAAAAAGAAAGCCAACCAACAAATTCCCAAAGGAGGTTTTTTTTTAAACCTCTTTTGGTTTGTCCTATAAAATAAGTTGCTCCAAATGACAGAGCTTCAAATATATATATTTCAATAATATGCCTCAACAAATGACAAAACAAAACTAATCTGAACCTATTTTTCTTCTGTCTGTTCAGGGAAGAAAGGCGATTCATAAGATAAAAAGCTAGTATCAAGTACTTAGTTTAAAAAAAGCTGAAAGGGAAAAATAGGTAATGTACCAGGGATAATAGAAAACTCAGCAACAACCACCTCACCCTTCAGCATTTATCACACAATGTGATAACACGTGTTCAGACTGATGACCCTGAGGCAATGAAAGATTCTTAATTGAAGCAACACTCAATTACTATGTTCAGAATACTATTACAGTCAGGAAAGAATAGTCAAACATTTAAACTTATTTTTAACAAGGGTTAAAACAAAAAGGGGAGGATTTTGGCAAACTCCCAGCTAGCCAGAGAAATGAACCAGAATTCTTAATTCTTGGTTGGCTGACTCTCACATACAACAAAAGGTCTGGATGTCAGATAGACAAGACTTTCCACCTAGAATGGATGCAAAACCAACAGGTGATTCCAGAAATGCAACTGATGTTAGACAATGGTCTAACAACAACAAAGGAAGAAGAGGTAGAAAAAGTAATCAGGTTAGTAGTAATTGCATACATTGTAATTAGCCTTTGGGCAAAATAAGACTCTGTGGGTGAAATGTCTGTGGGTGAAAGGAAGTGCTGTGTGTAACACTAAGACAACGGCTTCCAAAACTCCCATCAGACACTGTGTAGAAGGTGTGTGTAGAGGCTCCTGATATCATGTTAGGATTTAGATTAAATGAGATAAGCTATGTGAGAGGGCCTGGCATAAGGTAGATGCTTCATAAATATTAACTGAATATAAATCTATTAAAATTGTCTTTAACCAAAGTAAAAGAAAATTCATGGCTCTCAATGAAGGAGGTGAGAAAAATAACTTGTTTGTGCAGAGCTGGAGAAGGATTTTGTCTGAGAATCTTTGTCAGTGTGTCATTTCTGAAGTCAGGGCTTGGGGATCTCTGGCCTTAGACTCACCACTAACAGCTGTGTGAAATGCAGAGATGAGTACCCCATCCCTATCATCAAGGAGTTCATTGATAGTGAAGTACCAGACAGGAATCTCATAATCATGTTTGATTCTGACAAATGTTAAAAAAGATATTCCCCAGATTCATTAAAAAAAAAAAAAAGAAAAAAAAAAAGAAACAAGAATCAAAGTACATTTTCCCTTTTCATCACCAGTCGGCTTGCAGATAAGAAATAAGACAAAATCAAGAAATAAAAACCCAAGAACAAAAGGACTTATGCAGAAATGGGTCTGTAGTGTAGGAATCAAGGAGGGAAGCCATCTTCTTTGATATATATATATATTTTTAAAGCTAAAGGCTTCTCGGGGAATGGCTTTCTGTATAAGTGTGACCAGCATCATTACACTGAGTCAAGTACCTGGGAGAGGTGAAAATGAAGGAATGTCCGTGCAAGTGTGACCGGCATCATTATACTGAGTCAAGTACCTGGGAGAGGTGAAAATGAAGTAATGTCCAGGAATGTGTGTGAGAATCACAAAACATAAACAACCTCTATGGCTCAGCTCTTTTGGGCAATGGAAAATGAAATGTCATCCTGACAACCAGAAAACCAAATGCACTCATGATTTAAATCATGCCCAGAACATGCTCAGTACTCAGTTATTTTCAACAAAAATGCCTAATGTGTGATGGGGCGGTGCTGCCGCCGAAGGGACGGATCCATCTGGCACCATATTTGGTTTCTCTTGGGAGCCAGTAAGACCTTTCTAGGATGCCAAGGCCTCCGCTTGCCCACTCATGTGTAAGAGAGGACCCCAGCTCTTTCTTAACCAAAAACATGAGGTCATCAGGTAGGAACTATCCTAAACTGCCTTCTTCCCTTCTACTGCAGACTTATCCCTAATGGAGCTCCATTCCTCCCTCCTGGCTTAGAATGACAGTCCATAAAATGCTGGAAAAAAATAGGTTCCTAGGGTAATGTTATGTACTATACCGTTCCTTTTAAGATTTATAACATACATTAGCACAGACTCAAAGAAGCAGTGATAAAAAGAAACCCCTTTTTAACTTGGTTCACTTCAGTTTCCCAAACTCATTTGGTCACAGAACCTCTTTTTAAAAAAGATATTACCTATTAAACACCTTTGGGGAAGACTTTTAGATGAGATTCCCAAATGAACACTACTCTTTGAAACAGGACAGAATACTGCCTCAGGATATAATTACCCTAGCCTGGGGGTGTGGGCCCCAGCTCTGAGCTATAGTTCCTGAGATACCAGAGGGGCCCACAGAAAAAAGGAAATGAAGCCAGAGAACAGTTCTAAGGTCTCTTTTTACTGTAACGGTCTATGATTCTGTTTCTCAAAGGACACCACATAGACTTGCTTTTGGGATAATCTAGACACAGGACAGAGATGCATACTGGGGAGGGAGTCACACGTCTGAAGACGTATTTCCAAGTTGGTATGAGTTATACAAATCTGGTTCTAGCACACTATGTATCAGCATGCAATCCCTCAAGGAGTTTCACTCAGAGAACCAAAGACCCAAGGAAAAACAAAACATAATTGTGTGTGGCTGTATGAATGCCAAAGCAGGAGCACACATAGAGGTGCACAGATACAGGTACACACTTGCACATTATCTATGCTTAACTAACTAGGCACAGTACCCTGGGAGCCAGTATAGTATTGTACATAAAAACAGAGTCAAACAGGGGTGCCTGGGTGGCTCAGTCGTTTGAGTGTCTGACTCTTGATTTTGGCTCAGGTCATGATCCTCGGGTTGTGGGACTGAGCCCCGTGCTAGGCTCCATGCTAGATGTGGTGCCTGTTTGGGACTCTCTCTGTCTCCCTCTACCCCTCTTCCCTGCTTGTGCTCTCTCTCTCTCTCTAAAACAAATTAAAAAAAAATAGAGTCAAACAAACATGGGTTCAATTTTGTTCTCACACTTAGAAGTTGTGTGACCTTGGACAAATTACTTAACTTTTCTGCGTCTGTTTCCTTAACTGTAAAATAGGGCTGATAATACCTATATCTCACAGAACTGCTATAAGAATTATATACTATTTACCAGGTGCTGTTCTGAGTGTTTTATATGTTGATGCTCACAATCAATCCTCTCAATATTCCTATTTTACAAATGAGAACACCGAGGCACAGAGAGGGTAAAAATTTGCCTGTTATACAGCTAGTAACTAGTGAGGCTGGGATGCTAACACAAGAAGTCTAGGTCTTAATCACTAGGCTATCCTGCCTAGCATGGTTCCAGATTATAGTAGGTACATGATATTCCCTGGGAAAACACACACACACACACACACACACACACACACACAACTACACAAATACTCTACATCTCCTTTTCCTCTCTGGGATTTAAAATGTGCTGTTTTTGTCATTAGTTTATTACACGGGCAGTTCAAGTGGGCAGCATGCAGACACCAGCTTCCCAAACACAAGGATCCTATGTGGCTGCTCAAGGAACAGAAGAACAATTCAACATTCTAAATGATGACTCACAACCACTATTTTCACAAACAGCCTGCTAATTAAACTTTCTTATGAACCTTGCTAACCAATTTTTCTAATGCATGGAGGAAAAATCATTCATTATAGACCGGAATCCAAAATCTAATATTAACAGCACAAGTAGGATCTGTGGCATTGTAATTTGATCAGCTTGAGCATTAATAACAGTTAGACACTGATGTCTGAGACAGTTAATCAGCTTTTGTTGAGATGTACATAGATAACTGAACAAAATATCTGGAAGGCAAACTAGAAAGCAAAACTAGCTTATCACAAGGGGTTTAGTATTTGCTTTATTCTTATAAATCCCCTCCTCACAATGTCCTATCTTCTAGGTGACCATAGTAATATCCTGAATTGGTATAGCACTTTAAAGACTTACCAAAAACATTAGTAGCTCATCTCCAGTCAACACACAATAAGGTGGAAAGAACCAGTGTCATTATCCCCATTGTATATACAACAATCTGAGGCACGGAATGGTTTGGTCCACTAAAGTTCCATAGCTAGAATGAGAACTTGGTGGAACCTTCTATTTTATCATGTTACCACTAAAGGTAGCCTGGTTTTAAAAACAATCTCAGAAATCATCCTGGCATTTTCAAATACTGAACTGAAGGCTTTCATTTACAATCTTCTAGAACCACTAAAACTGCTATTCATTATTACCGTAGCTATTTCTGAGGTTTACTGGAATACATCTTACACAGCCACATGCAAGATTCAGGATGAAACAGCAAGAATGCGAGGAACCCTCTCTTGTGAAAGTCACTTATTCCAACTGGCAGCAGCATGTGGTCAGACAGACATGGGTACACAGACACTTCAAACAACGTGAGCTTTGGTTTCCTCATCTAAAGAATGGGGCTGCTATTACCTCTTGGGGTTGTGGTCAGGATTAAATGAGGTAACAGATATAAAGCAACTGGCATTCAGCAGTGCTTAATAAATGTTAAGGTCCCATTCCACTCTCCTGCCTTCTCATATGGCATTTCCTACTTCCTACTTGGAATTATATAACTGAGGACTGAACCAGGAACAGATAGATATTTACTTTCCTTTCCTCTCTCTTTATCCATCTGTTGGCCCAGTGGTAGGACACTTGGTGAGAAGAGGGAAGCAGTTTAGAGACAGAAGGGGCCCCACCTATTCATAGGTTGCTTCAGTTTACAAGTGCCTTCACATGTGTCAGCTGGTTTGAATTCCAAGTACCATGCAAAGAAGGCAGGGTAAGGATCTATCTTCTTATTGTATGTTGAGAAAATGGAAGTCCACAAGGAAAAAGTTACCCAAGGCCAGGCACATACCTATTATGTGTGTGTGTGAGAGGGGCTGGGGGATGGCACAAGATTTCATTGATATCTGTCTCACTTCTTTTTTTTTTTTAAAGGTAACTGGTCTTTTCCACCTTTTTTTATGTTTTATTTATTTTTGAGAGAGCGATAGAGTGCGAGCAGGGGAGAGGCAGAGAGAGAGGGAGACACAGAATATGAAGCAGACTCCAGGCTCTAAGCTGTCAGCACAGAGCCTGACGCGGGACTCGAACCTATGAACCGTGAGATCATGACCTGAGCTGAAGCTGGACACTTAACTGACTGAGCCACCCTGGTGCCCCTATATCTGTCTCACTTCTGGTTTGAGTTCACTACACTGTGTCTGGTACTTCTGAGAAGGAAGCCTTCGGGGTGTGTGTGTGTGTGTGTGTGTGTGAGTGTGTTGGGGATGGTGGAGCACTCTGGGGTAGTGCTCTATTTCTTTTGTACTTAGAGGATGATCTGTCTCATTGGAAGGGCTCCACTTACTGGCAAGGGGCACTGGGGAAGAGAAAAGGTGGCTGAAGACTAGTTCCAGTTGCCAGGGTCAGGACCAGAAAGTGAGAGTAACATTTGATTTTCCTGTTTTCCAGAGTCCTGGGCAATGCAGAACTTGCCAGAACTCACTGCAGGAACCCTTACCAGGAAGATGCAAGTAGAGGACTGAAGTGCCTGTGTGCCCAGCCTCAGGGTTTGAGGGGAGAGGGGAAGGCTGAAGAGACCTGGAGGCCAGTAATACCTCAGTTCGTGGCAGCAAGCAAGGAAGCTCACTTCAGAACACTTCCTTCGACACACTGTTTACAATAACAGGGAAAACAGGGATTCCAGTCAGGCAGCTTCTCTCTGTCACTGACTTCCCTGGCCAGAAAAAAACATGTCAATCAATCCAACATGGGTTCAAGCAAGAAAGATGAGGGAAGGAAAACTCTATGTATGTGATTTCAGGCTTCATATCCCGTCCTGTATTATAGCTGGCAAATGTCTCCACAGAGGTCTGTGGGCTAATGTGAGTATGGGGGAAAGGTGCGGGGGGAGGGGGGGTGGGAGGCTGGGATACTGCTTACCAGTTGAGATCAAGGTTGTCACCATCCATTTTTCCTTGATGTAAAGAAAACTTAGGCTAGGTGGTTGGTTACTTCTCAGACAAGTCACCTAGCCACATTTAATTTAATTTTCCTTCTGGTTCTCCTTTTATCATTCATTCTACACCCATTTTGCTCTACCTTGCCTTTTAAAAAACCCATGGCTATTTTAATTCTAGCTCTCTTCCATATTATCTTACAAAGCCAATTCAAATCCTCTTTTAATCAGATGACACATAAGTGAATAAAAAGGCAAAAAGAGGAGGCAGGACAGGCAGCAAGCAAAGAAAAGAAAAAAGAAAAGAAGAAAGAGGAAGGGAAATAAGAAGCGAAGTGCTCTTGACTCAAGTCTTCTATGGGGGTCATTGGCCTCAATATATTGGCTATTTTGATAGGGTCAGAGGAAGTACTGAATGTCAAAGCCTTTGAAAACAGACACAAAGGGAAATTTGGGGGATTATTAAGTATACATTTTATGCTCATACCACCAATAAAATGATTAAATCTGAGTCAAGATGTTTGTGGTGAAAAATTCCATTAGCAGCCATAGGAATTGGAGTAATTAACTGAACTAGCTGTATCCACTTAATAGTAATGGGACCTCACATATCACCAGACACCCAACTACAAAACAAGGGCCAAGCGGAAAACCAAACTTATAAGTCAGCAAGAAACTAAAGTAGGTGCAAGGAGAGTCACTGAGAGAACGCGTGCCTGACCTCAGCAAGATAAACAATGATCCTCAAATCACAGACGCCATGGGGAGTCTGCAAATTGTCCACCTCCTTCCGTGTTAGGTCGGGTTATTTATTAGCAAAGTAGAAAAAAAACACAGACTTTGGAGTCTGACAAACTTGGGTTCAAATCTCAGCCCTAGCACTTATTAGCTGTGACCTTGGATAAATTACTTAACCTTTCTGAGCTTCAGTTATTTCATCAACACAAAGGGGGCACTAATAACAGTTACCCACAGAATAGCCCTGACTGTTCCATTCATTATCCTTGAAGATGTCTCTGAAGCTTGGCTCAGCTGCTTCCCTCTTCATGGACTGGTCTCCCACACACAACCTGCTCTCTACCAAGATCAAGGCTCATTTGACACTTGTTCTGAGAACCCCAGCCTACTGTCATCTTTTTCTCCTTTGAACACCCATAGCTGATGTCTTCATATTCATTTAGCACAGGCAGAGTGATAAAGTAACAGAAAGATCACAGACTTTGCAGTCAGACAGATCTAATCCCACTCTCCAGCTAACTGTTTCTAAGTCTTGGCTTCCTTATCTATAAAATGGGGATAATACCACTGATCATACATAACTGACATAAAGCTTCAACGAGATAACATATATAATATGTAGCTGACACACAGCAGACATTCCATCAAAACTCCAACTTCACTGTATTGTTATGAGTCCTTGAGTCCTTTTGTGTTAATGAAATTACTAGCCAGGGTCAGGAAGCGTAGGTTTGGACCTTGGTGAAAAGCAAAACAAACACCACCACCACCACCACCACCCCCCAAACACACACAAACAAAATAGCAAAGGTGGATGTGTAATGATATGCATTCCGGCCCCTTCCGGACCTGTAGGCTGCTGCAGGGCCCCATACTTTGTCCTGGTTTCCCCCATCACTACCCTGCTAGCAGCAATGTGTGGGCACGAACTATGTCTTATCCTCTCTGGCTTCCTCACAGACCCTGATACAGAATTTAAGAGAAGAGAAGGAAAGGGAATAACATTTATTTGGTCTGAGAGAGCAGACACTAAATAAATACAGTTGGCTGAATGAAAATGTTTTACAAATATAAAAGCCTTATCCAAATATATGGTCTCTATCTGAATTTTATCTTCTCTCCAAACTAGAAATATCTTCTCCCATCAAAGCTCAATTTGGGGATTGTAGAAAAAATAAAAAGGCAACTTAAAGATCTTTAGTTCTTACAAGGAATAAAGATAGATACAGAGTTCATCAGTTAAGAGCAGTAAGGGAGATGTGGAATGGGGTGGTTGTGGGGTGGGGGAGGCAGACTGAGAAGAGAAATCACCCTGCCACACCTCCCAGAAGACAAGAAAAAAATGAATTTCCCATTAACACATTTCAGAAAGCACTTTCCTCCTACCCTGAAGCTGATGAATTACATTTTTAGATAATGTGTGGAAATTTCAGTTTGACATTACCTTCCTGCTTAGTTCCTAGTCTCAATCAACCAGGTCATTCTACAGAGAAGAGGGGAGGGAGTGAGGGAAAGAGTGTGTGTGGGTGTGTGTGTGTGTGTACTGGGGGAAGCAAGGGAGGCTGGGTGAACAGGGAATTGGTCCTACGAACCAAACAGTCAGCTAAAGCACAGAAATAGAAAATCCTTAAAATACCTAGGCCTGATTCACATCCCAGGTAAAAATCCTTTGAGACATTTCTCTTGGGACATGAGAATACTTTCCTACGGTTATCTGAGTTTGGAAGCAGGGCAGAACCATCTAATATGGAAGGGAAGATGAAGGGGAAGATAGCCAAGGGGCAAAAGGAAACCATACCTTGTCTGTAATCCTGACTCCTGTATCCTGGGAAAAGAATTATATCAAAAGAAGCAGAATGTACCTGTATAAATTCTAATCCTCACAGCTCTACTTAGTTGCCAACTGATCCTAATTAGAAAGTATGGGAGGTCTCTGCCCCATGGGTGTGTAAGAGGCACAATAATTACATGGTTTACTGTTTGCACTTAACATTCTGACATCTCCAGGTTCCCCTTAATACGGGAGACCCCTATTCTTCCATTCTGTAACCCCACCTAGGCTGCCAAATCTTCTCCATAACTGAATATTTTCCATTCACTCCCAACAATAATCAATTTCCGTCTCGAGTCCACAAACCAAAATTCTTTCATTCTTCTTTGTGGAATACATGTAAGATGACTGCAGGGGGATGAGAAATAAAATGACAGATGCAAATCTGCCTGATTTTCCTTTGGATTCAAGAAACACGTTGCACTGTACCAAACACATTTTCAAAGTCAGCAGCAAAATGTGCTGATAAATGCTACTATTTTTTCTACTCTTCCCATCACTAGTCCTCTGATGTGCACGTAGAAAAGTTCATTTAGCTAATCAATATCTTGGGATTTTCTTGGATTATGCATAATTGAGACTGGGTTTTAACTATGCTTAAATTTAAGGCTGCATCCATTTTAATACAGTGCTTAGAAAATCAAGAAAAAGAAAATAGTGAAGAGTATTTTGTGAAGAGACAAAACCTGAAGTTAAAAAACCACTCTGTTCTTCCTTGTTCAGGTAAATGGTGACCTGCTTAATTAAAAAACCACCAGTACTTATTATTATTTTTTTAATGCGTAGTATGCTCTTTTCCAAAACAAAAGATTTTGAACTCTAGTTGTGTTTTCCCTGAACGAAAAGTTTTCATTCCCTAGGTAATATAAACTGGGTTCGTTTGTAAAGGGGAGAAACCAATTGAGTTTTTTAGAGAAACTGCCAAAGATAAACTGTAAATTGGACAACTCACAATTAGTCAGAGAGTCCTGGATTCAAGTTCCAGTTCCTCCACTTGGAAGCTAATCACCTTGGGTTAATTATTCAATTGTTCCTAAGTCCAAGTTTCTTCATATGTAAAATAACTATCTTGAGGATTACAAGAAATTCCATCTATTATAGCATATATATAGTGCATAATAAACACTGGCTATTATTATGAGTCTCCAAGAAATCCCAATTTACTATTTAAATGAGCTACTGTATTTAAAGCATTGAATACCATGCCCAAAACACACGGTAAGGCACACAGAAACACACAAAAACTGCTGCTATTATTTTTATTTGGCTGGGTGTTGTAAGAAAGTATGCCAATAAACTCACCTTAGGGCTGAATTCACATTTTAGGAATGAATTAAAAGCACTTTCATATTTTATAATTTTTCAGAGTCTTTTATTGTTTATAAAGTTATCTCAGAAGTAAAACTCAATCAAATTCCCATAGTTCCCTAGAAGTCAAGTTTCTTGAAAGTATATGAGGTAACATAAGGCAGTCCACAACTCTCACTTTCCTTTCTCTTTTTAACCCAAGAGACCACATTCCATGCAATGCCTCCTGACCTTAGAGCCCTAACAATCCCCTCACCCCCCCCCCCACCGCTGCTGTACCCACATGTCACCTACTGAGAGGGTCACACGGGATTAATAGCATTTTCACAAATCCGAGAAAGAATAGAAGTTACCCAGCATCACCGAATCAAAACTGAGTTAGTTCCTTTAATTGGAGATGTGAGTCGAGAAACAAAGGTGGTGGTAAAGCATTCACCCTGATGTCCACAGCAGTGAAGGGTCTTTTTTGCCTTGTTCTGCCTTTTCCACTGAATGATAACATTAATTAAGCCAAAGACGCGTGTTATAAAGAAAAAAATGAAAAAAATGGGCTAGAGGTGAGGTTTAGAAAATGCTGTCTTTGTCTGTCAGGGTGCAACTTTAACCAGCTTCATTTTTTGGTATGCTTAAATCCATCTGGCAATGCTGCTTTATATTAGATTACTGTTTCCAAAGAGGCATGTTCCAGCTCTACTTCCTGTGTCCAAAACACAAAGGAATAAAAAAGGCTTTTGTTCTTAGACTGGAATTTTAGCTCTATACCTTTGCTTTTCTTCCCTCTACCTAAATCTAACCTCATCTTTCAAACCTCTCCCAGCAGCTCCAGCTAACATAGACCTCACGCTTTCTCAACCACCTACAGTTCTTACAGTCTGTTCCATGCCCTGGTCACTCCATAAATTCAGCTTTATAATGGATAATGTTCAGTTTGGACCACTCTGTCCTCAAAACCCTCCCTTCAGAGCTCTTACCTGCCTGAACTGGGATTAAAAAAAAAAAAAACAAACTACACTGTACGGGCACATGAAGAATAACATCAAGTAAAAATATAATTCTTTTTGATCGCTATAATGCAAAAAATTACACAATCTAGACAGGTAGATCAAAACTGTTTGTTGTACATGGACTCATTTCTGGGGATTTTTCTTGGTTACTTTTTTTCTCCTTTCTCTACTCCTTTTGGAGAGCGGTGATAATGAGATAGACAATTATTAAAATGTAATTTAGCATTCCAGTTCTGCTGTCTTTAAGATATACCCTGAGCCACCTAACTGTAAACTACCTAAGCCATCTTTCCTCCCCTAAAATACTGAGCATCTCTAATGCAATGTCAAAGTTTGCAAAAACAAAAGGGCAACAAAATTAAAAATGAGAAACTAATTCAATTCTTTGCAGTTCATGGGAATAATATAATTACTATCAGGGGTTTGATGCTTTTTTGCCTGAGTTCCGAGGTTGCACAAAAGCTTGCGGGCCACACACCATGTCCCTTTCTCTCCAGCAGCAGAGTCTGCAGGTGGATAAAGGAGAAAAATGAAGAACATGGCTTCCTTTGCCATCACGTGTCCAAGGCTGCACATAAAAGCAACTTGGAAGACATGTTTTCTCTCCTTGGTACCTAGATTATCCTGATAAGTGTCCTTTCCCAATTGGAAAAAGAAAATCTAATATCTCTGAGAAGATAAGTAACAGAGATGTCCAAAAGCACTGTAACAGAATCTTAAACCTGGCACTTTCAGTAAATTTGGTTCTACTCTGAAGGCTGAGTTGTATCCCCAGAGGATGATAAATATTGTTATCTTTGCCTCCTGTTATACACAGGAGTCTAGTTTAAAGCCATGGTGCATTAGGTAGAATCTCCAGAGGGTGGGCAGCAACTGCTGCTCAGAGGATCAAAATGTTCCAGTGGGTTATGGGGCCAGGGTTAGGCGGGGATTTTTGTTTAATATAGGCAGGGGCACCCTGCACATACTTCCCCATAAAATCATGCTTTTGGAATCTGGGGGTGAACCCTGGCTCCACCACCTGGTAATAACTGTGTTGCGGGAGGAAATTACTTTACCTCACAAGATTTCAGTGTTCTCATCTAAGAAAATGGAGGTTATTCTCAGGGTTAAATCAAATAAGGTATGTCTAGTGCTTAGCAAGTGCCTAGCATAGAGTAAGTACCTGAAAATGATAGCAATTATGTCCTCAGCACCACACACTTAAGTTCATGCCCAAATTTCTTCTATGTGTTCTCCAATGGAGAATTCATTCACAAACCCACAGCCAGGAATCGACCTAGCCTACTACCTACAATGCCATCAACAACGAGTCTCTCTCTCTCTCTTTCTCTTCCTCTGAATGTCTCTCTTTCTCTTAATTTGATAAGCTGGAACCTTCTAAGGGAATCCATTCTCTTAGGGAGTGGTCTGGGCTGGAAAATCTTAATCTTGAATTCTTATCTCTTTGCCACTTCCTACCCCCCAACTCCCACTAGATATTTAGAACTCCTTGTAAACTTCACAGGATCGAGATGTATTGAGATCTGTAGGAGGTGTTGGAGGAAAAGGGGGGACTGGGATGTTAAAAATCAGGGCAACAAAAATACCTATGATCTCATTTACTCTGACTTCTGAACCACCAGCAGCAGCCTTTCAACTTGCCTGAAGTTCCACCTCGCCTCTCCCAGCCTGTGTTATCACCTCACACCAAATGTAGGCCTCAGAGGGTCTTGTATTAGAGTGCTTCTCACTCCTTCCCCACCTCCCTACAGCCCTATCTCTCCCTCCTTCTCTGACTTTTAGCGTAGTCAATTAAACCTGAACAACTGGTGGATGGAGGAAATATGCTGCATCTATGGAATAGTACAGCAGGGACCAGTTTCACTGTTAATTTAAAATGCTAGAATTAATTAGGTAGTGTAAATGAAGAATTTAATAAGCACTCTTTACAACCACAAGTTCTACTTTTATTAAACACTGCTACCAAATGAGGGCAAATATCTCTCGTCTCTTCTATATTTCCTTGTCTCATTCCCATAAGTTCCCTGCAAATAGAAAAAAAATTTTTTTTGCCTGAAATTTAAAAAGTGCATAATTATAAATTTATGCCTGAATTATATTTCTGCTTTCAACCCATAAGCTTCTTCTTTAAGCTCAGATGCTACTGTCTCTGCTTGTGCTGGAGAGGGTGCTAAACAAACCAAAGTTGACAATTTTGGTTTTGTATACCAAATTAAAGGCTGTCTTCGAAGCTGTCACTCCTATTCAAATCTACTCGGTGAACTACCAAATTAGCATTCTTTCAGTAAAGGAATCTGCTTGTTTAAACATGTGTCTTTAGAAAACAAGGAACAACACCATGAATCAGTACTTTTCAAAAATCTCACTATAGTTCTAAGGGAATTCTTTTGAAAAGGTGATTAATAATATTCACTAATATAGCTGGCAGAGTCCCTATTTAGAAGGTAAGGCTACACCAAAAATACATTTTCTATACAGGAGTGGGAGGAAGAATCATATGGTTAACTGGTTTTAATTTTGTTTGAATTATCATCCTATTATATAAAGATTATTCAGGAATCTAAACATTGGCTGTCTGAGAGGACAGGCAATTCTGTTAAAGGATGGATGGTACGGTGCTCTCAGATAAGATCATCAAAGCTCTGGCCCTATTTGGAGATCTTGAAAAATTTCTCTGTTCAGCCACTCTCCTTGTAACATACTACCTGCCTCTGTACTAACAACGTCTCCCATTTACTGAGAGACCACTATGCAATAGGCATTATACTATCCAGTCTCTCATTTAATCCTCAAAATAAGCCCTTTGAGATAAATATTATTTTCCAATTTTATAGATGAGGAAATTATGTTTGGAGGGTTATGTGACTTTTATTTTCAACAGTTATTTTAGTTTTATGATCTTGCAAGGTACTTAATTTATATGGGAGGCAAATTTACAAGTGATTTAGAAGAACTGGAGAACACATAGAGCTACATGCACACGTATACCCTGGATTCTAGGACTTAAAACCAAGATGATGTATCTTCCCATTTTAATGACAGAGTTTCCTTTTTCTTATGTAGGCCAGTTGCTTGTCAATTAAACTGTCCAGTGAAAAGGAAACAAAAGTCTACATTCAAAAATGACAAATACTTGGGTGGGTGGAATGATTTTAGGAACAGAGCATCAGAGATTAGCAGCTGTGCTCCATCATGACGTAGCCCAGTAGATTTCTAAAGAAATATTCTCACTTCCAAAAAGATACAGGGAATTCACCCTGAAGAATTACATTATCAGTGTCTGGCAAACATTAGGCCTTCAGCAAATCATTGTTGATTAGGAAAACATCAGAAGCTAAAATTTTCAAGTATCAAAGTTATATGGGTATTGTGTTACTATTAGTAAAAAAAGTCTCTGACTTCTCAAAGAGTATCCTCAAAACAAAACAAAACAAAACAAAATACCTCAAATGCAGATCTTCATTAAGTTTCTCCCTCCTACTGTGGAGTAGTTTTATTCCAGAATAATCTGCCATCCTTAGAGCCTATTTCTCCCCAGGGACAATGGGCAGTTGTGATCTCCTTCCAAAGTCCACAATAGCCCCCCATTAAAACACTGTCTCAGACACACGGAAGAACACTGGACACAGACAAACCAAATGCTTGAGAGGAAAGAAATAGATATATCTGGTGTGGAGTACAGGGAGGGCAGAGGGCAGGACTGAGAACTATAGAACAAAGGGAAAGGGTAGCTGATTGAGAATAAAAGGGGATCAAACCAAAGGGTTATTTCACAAAAAGTAAAGCTTGAGGAAGCTCCAAAATCTCATCGGCTTCCCAGTCCTACCAATCTGCCAATGGTTTTATGTAGTGTACACACATGCATGAGCTTATGACTGTGTTTCCACACCATCCTTGAAGGCAGGATACACGCTGCAGACACTCAGGTGCATTAACCATTCACCTTGTGTGTGCGCATTCCTGCCAAGGTCTGCACGTTCAACGGAACAAATAGCTGCTGATCCTAAGCCTAGAATATTGAAGAAGACCATACCTGTAATTTTGTCTCTCACGAGTTTGCAGGATTCTATTTCACCAATGCTCCCAAAGAGACTCCTGAATTCCTCCTGGGTCATGTTCTGGGGTAAATAGTTGACTATGAGGTTGGTTTTGCTGTCATCTGTGGCTGCTCCTGTCTGCATGGGAGAAGGACAGTTTCTATTGTTGCTGGAGGGTCCATTGCTTGTATTGGATGTCGGGCCATTTGACACCTGTGGCTCCATGGTGCTAATTATCTAAATAAAAATAAAAATAAAATAAAAATAAACCTCCTGAAATCTCAAAGACACAAAGCCTCTTTCAAGAATTTATTTTATTTTATTTTGTATTTTGAAAAGAAAGGAAACAAGATAAAGCAAGATGGAGCAAAAGAGATGGGTTGTGAACACATCCAATTTAGAAGCATGTTTTTAACCAAAATGTTAAACTCCCTTTGCTATTTTTAGGCCAGCCCATAGATTTTGAACACAGACTAGAATGCAGTGGGAACTCTCCCATTATTTTGTTAATGAAAAGCTAATTCCTGTTTTCATTACACAATCACTCTCAGAAATGTATACTTAAGCCACACCAAATTATAATTAAAATGTAAAGTAATAATCATGATTAAAATTACAGTTCCATTAAAGCTGAAAAACTAAATATAGAGGTCTATGCTCACAAGATCAAATACAGTACCTGTTTATTAACTATCTCATAAAGTAAAATGACATTAAATTAAGTGGGGCCGTTCCGTATGGGAAGGGTTTAGATTTTCATTGATGCTTAAGCACTGATCAAACTTCAGATTTCATAAACACATGCCAAGGAGGTACAAACTCATCTAATGATTCTTCTCCCTAGCTACTCTGTTACTGTTTCTCCTAGACCTCGAATAAAATAGACCATAAAGGAAAAGGTCTCTCTAGGTCCCTACCTTAGGTCCAGCACAGCCTGAGGCTATCTTCTCATACTTTACTCAAAAAGGACTGTGGATTTAAATACTTAATTAAACAAAAATTTCCACAAATGTGTGAACTGTTCCAGGCAGCATGCATGGGAGAAAAGATAAATAAATCTTAGTCTTGAGCCTCAAGGAGCTTACTTACAGTCTATTGAGGACACAGACAGGCAAATGGCTCACAGTAGGACAATGGGCATGCAGTAGGGGAACAATTAGCCCTGCTTTATAGGATGGGATTGAGGGGAAGTACTGAGAAGATGAAGCAGGAATAAAGTTCTACGTGGAAAATGGATTTAAGCTCATGGAGCCTGGTTGTAAAGAGGCCTTGTATGGCATGACGAACATGAAGAATCATAAAACTGCAGAGCCAGAAGGCACTTAAGGAAATAAAATCTAATTCAAAACTCTCATGTTTGAGATGAATTCCAGAGACATCCAGTGAATTCTGTCATCACAAGAAACTGGGGCAGAGCCTGGGCCTGCAGTTTTCTGGCCCTGAATGCAGCTCAGAAGTCCCCCTATTCCATTCTATCCGATCACCATCCCTTACTAGTCATCACAATAGGACTTCCATTGCCTCTGAAACTGATCAATTCTTTGGAAATGGAATCATGCTCTACCATTCACTAGCTGTGTGACTTTGGGTAAGGGACTTCAACTCTAGGCACCGTAGTTATCCTCACTTGTAAAATGGGAACATTTCACTCGCCTTGCAAGGTGGTGACATGATGTATAGAAACCACCTGAAGAGTAGTTGGAATGTAATTTGCCATCACTGAAATTTATTTTTATTTTTAGAAAGATTTTATTTTTAAGTAATCTCCATACCCAATATGGGGCTCAAACTTACAACCCCAAAATCAGGAGTCACATGCTCTACTGACTGAGCCAGCCAGATATCCCCATCATTGATATTTATTAAAGTCACTCTACCAATCATCTGACATGACTTGTCTCACTTCTCACAAGAAGGCAATGAGGCATATTCTCATATTCTCTACATCTTGTAGACAAGGAAAGCAAGGCTTAGCAGACATCTGATAACTAGCAACTTCCATTATATATCACCATTTGTCTACAGAGAGAATTTCTGGGGGATAAGCACTTTTATATCATACACATGTAGTAAAGTGTACAACTCTTAAGGGTACAACTCAAAGAATGTTTGCAAAGAGAACGCAATTCATACCTGAGTAGTCACCTTTCAGATTATGATATAGAACATGACTAGCATCCCAGAAGCCTTTCTTGTGTCCCCACCTCCATCATTCACACCACCTCCCACAGGTAACTGACTTCTAATCCAGAGATTTGTTTTATCTGGTTATGAACTTTAAATACATGGAATCACACAATATGTACTCTTTTATGTCTTTTCACACATTATGTCTGGGTGTCATCCATGTCCTTAGATACAGTGGTAGGTTTTTTCTTCTCCACTGCTATAGAGAATTCCGCTGTATAAAAATATTGGGGGCAACTAGGTGGCTTAGTCAGTTAAGCATCCCACTTCGGTTTAGGTCATGATCTCACAGTTTGTGGGTTCAAGCCCTACATAGGGCTCTGTGCTGACAGTGCAGAGCCTGCTTGGGATCCTCTGTCTCCCTCTCTTGCTGGCTCTCTCTCTCTCCAAAATAAAGAAGCATTAAAAAAAATTAGGGGCATCTCAGTGGCTCAGTCTGTTAAGTGTCTAACTTTGGCTGAGGTCATCATCTCACAGTTTGTGAGTTCGAGCTCCATGTCAGTCTCTGTGATAACAGCTCAGAGCCTGGAGCCTACTTCAGACTCTGTGTCTCTGTCTCTCTCTGACCCTACCCCATTCTCTCTCTCTCTCTCAAAAATAAACATTAAAACAATTTTTAAAAATCACATTTTGGGGCACCTGAGTGGCTCAGTTGGTTAAGTGTCAGACTTTGGCTCAGGTCATGATCTCATGGTTCGTGGTTTTGAGCCCCATGTCGGGCTTTGTGCTGACAGCTCAGAGCCTGGAGCCTGCTCTGGATTCTGTGTCTCCCTCTCTCTCTGCCCCTCCCCCATTCACACTCTGCCTTTCTCTCTCAAAAATAACTGAACATTAAAAAATTTTTAAAAATCACATTTTATTTATCTCTTCTACTATTGATAAACATTTGGGATGTTTCTAGTTTTTAACTATTTTGATAATGCTGTTATGAGCATTATGTACTTGTCTTGTGGTTTACACTCACACACATTTCTGTTGAGAATATTCCTCGGAGTCTATTTTTGGGTCATAGAATATATGTATGTTCTGCTGTAGTAGACACTGTCAGTATCTTTTTTAAATGGTTGCACCACTTTACACTCCCACCAGCAGAGTATGAAAGTTCCAGTTGCTGCACATCCTTATCAACACTCGAGACTTTCTTGGTTTGGTTTTATTTTTGCTTATTTTCTCATTGAAGCAGAGTGATAAAGTAAAAAAGGAATACATTTTTAGTCAAGGCAACAGCTGATTTAAATTGTAGTTCCACCACTTGTTAGCTATGTGATCTCAGGGAGGTTACATCAATACTATGAGCCTCAGTTTCCTCTTTGTAAATTGGAATAAAGCCTCTTGTCTAAGTTTACCTTCAGAAAGAATGCCCAGTGGGGCGCCTGGGTGGCTCAGTCGGTTAAGCATCCGACTTCAGCTCAGGTCATGATCTCACAGTTTGTGGGTTCAAGCCCCGCTTCAGGCTCTGGGCTGACATCTAGCTCAGAGCCTGGAGGCTGTCTTCAGATTCTGTGTCTCCCTCTCTCTCTGCCCCTCCCCTGCTCATGCTCTCTCTCTCTCTCTCTCTCTCTCTCTCAAAAATAAATAGAAACATTAAAAAAAAAAAGAATGCCTGGAGGCATCATGACTATTATTCTTCATAATGCCCTATATAGGTGTTACTTTAATTATTTCCTCTTCTGAATGATCATAAATGTGAAATGAAACCAAAAGAAAAAAAAAAGAAGTCTTAAGAGGAGTCAGAGAAATAAGGCAGATTGAAGAAGGTGAGGAGCTTCTAAGAAGCTTTACCATCATAAGTAACTTAAATGGCTCAACTTATCACATCATCAGAAATTTTTTTCTTGGATTCAGATCAACTGTGGGATTCTGGAAGGCTGGTCGAGGCAGCAAGGAGAAAACAAAGAGTTTCTGAGAAGAATCTTATTATTTTAAATGTTTATGTATTTGAGAGAGAAAGAGAGGGAATGGGGGAGGGCCAGAGAGGGAGGAGGACAGAGGATCCAAAGCATGCTCCATGCAACAGAGAGCCTGATGCAGGGCTGGAACTCATGAACCACAGTATCATGACCTGAGCCAAAATCAAGAGTCGGGACACTTAATGGACTAAGGCACCCAGGGTCCCCTCTGAAGAATATTAAATAAAGCTCTTCTCAGCACTGATAGAAACTGCACCAACACAGCCTAGTCAGCTGCTCTGTCCAGGAAAAAACGAGGGAGATGTGCCCAAGGGAGGCACATGCTAATGGAGATGATGTCGTAGAGCATCATCACAACTCCTGGCTGGGAGGCAGGTTTCTGCTCTGCCAAACTGTTGGGCCTCCTGGGCCTGAGCCGTGTCTCCATTTGCTGTGTCGTCTCACTGCCTAAGTGTCCAGGCAACAAACACAAGGAGCACTGCCAACTTGATAAGGAACTTAAAAGCAGAATTTATCTGGTTCAGAAGGCTGGGCTGGCAGAACCACAGAGCTACCCAGCTGCTACATTTTGACTTAATGGCAAAAGCGCCAGTCCCACAATCTATAGAACACTTTCCCTGCTCTCAATATTTGTCAGGTTACCCTTCTCTTTAAAAAAATTTTTTAATGTGTATTTATTTTTGAGAGAGAGAGAGAAAGAGAGAGAGGGAGAGAGAGGGAGAGGGAGAGACAGATTGGGGGAGGGGCAGAGATAGAGGAAGACACAGAATCTGAGGCAGGCTCCAGGCTCCAGGCTCCAAGTTGTCAGCACAGAGCCCAACACGATGCTTGAATTCATGAACCGTGAGATTATGACCTGAGCCGATGTCAGACGCTTAACCGACTGAGCTACCCAGGAGCCCCTGTCAGGGTTACCCTTCTTATAACTCTCCCACAAACACCTAGCAAATATCCTGCACCGAGGCAGCTTTTTTGACATTAATGATGGATGGAGTATGAAGAAGAATGTAATTCATACCTAGCATGCTGAGATTCTATGGGACCAAGACTGTTAAAGGTCACCTGACAGCCAGGTTTATCTTTTATTCACTGGATGCTCACCTCACAGACATGTGTGGTGAAAGCCAGCACTTGTCCATGTGAACATCTCACAGGTCTCCCTGCTCCAGAGAAGCCTAGAAAGTATTGAGTCTGAAGTAAAGTCATTTCAGTTCCCCAATCATCTTTCTGATCCCCCTACATCTTATGTGCATTTCCTAAATTATGCTAATTCCTGGACTGGAGCCCCATCTGTAGATCAGACAACCCTAACTGGGCCCAAACTTTTGCAAAGAATCCATGAGATGCAATATTCGGTACTGAGCTACTTCAGCCAACCAAATCTATAAATTAGCTCAAGTCATTCTTGGGTTATGGAGATGGAGCTCTCTTTACTCTGCACACACACTACACAATTATCCTTTTGTGTATTCAGAAGGAACTGATGAAAATACACACATACACACAGAGCTTGCTCAATAAAAAAGTATGATGCTAAATCTGAGAAACACTTGCAAATGTTTCACACACATCACATAATAAGACCCCTCACTTATCTTAATGATGTATCCCAAGATACAAGGCAGGCTTAAAAAAAGGAATCACAAATGTAAAATGTCAGAATCAAATCCAACATACAAGTGAACCAGAAGGATTTTAAAACATTACTTGGAAAATAAGAGAAATTGCTGAGGTCTAAAGATATGGAACCCAAGAATATTAAACTGTAGTATTTTAAGGTTATAGACCTCTTTAAAGAGAAGACACCTATAATCTCAACTTGGGAAACAGACCAGATAAACGTGTGTAAGCAGGAAGTATATCCTCCAATAAGTGCAGAGGCTGGCTTCACAAGATCAGAACACTTCCTTCCCCAGGCTAAAGACTTTGACATTCTAACAGCACAATTTTCATTGCAAATAAATATATCAGTTACTCAAGTGTGACTATGTATTTTTATGAACCAGTCTGTGTGGGTCTCATGGCCAACTTTGCAGCTGACCAGGTTCCAAAACTGACTTGCCCTCCTTCCCTCTTCTGAATGGCAATTAAGAATAGAATTCCAGTGAGCATCCAGGATAGAGCATTGAGGAGGTTCAGTTGACTTCAACTCTAATGGTTGTACAAAGCACCGCATTAAATCTTTTATGTTCCTGTGATATATTTTAAGAAACATTATACAGGCAGAAAATTTCAGGGATAAACTATTAGAGCAGTGCACAATAACATAGGCACTCAAATCCTGTCATTGTAAATGTCAATGATTTGAATGACTAATTATTCACACTTAATGCATTAACCTCACCCCTCTCACCATTTTTTTTTCCCGGAAAAATATACAACAAAAGCAAGAGGAAAGGCCTTAGACATACAGCTGCTGGATCACCACTCAGGGACATTTATCTCTGTGGAGGGAGGTAAGCAGAGACCAGGCTCAGCTTTGTTCTTAAGATGCTTCTGAAAAAAATAGCACATTGTAGTGTCTCCATCGCCACAATCCTGGGTCCTTCCTCATAGCCTTTTACCTGCTCAATCCCATCTTTTATTATTGTCCCCCGCCCCACACAAAGTATCTGCTACACTGTTTCCTGGACTTGTCAGGTCAGATGCGCATAAAAAATAGGGTCTATTTGCACTATGGCTAGATCTGAGAATGCTAGGTGAACAGAGATGGAGGCCCAGAGTGCCAGACATTGTGCTGGGCCTAGGGGATACAGAGACAACAAAGCCAAAGAGCTGGCCCTCATTGAGTTTACAATGGGGATCTATGACAGATATCAGAGAACATTAGGGACCACAGAGCTCAACCCCATAATTTTAACAATGAGCAAACTAAGGACCAGAAAGGGGAAATGACTTGCCCTGGGTGACAGTCCTAGTTAGAACAGGAAATGGGACTTGAGCCAAGGTATACAGACTACTTCACTTGAGTACTCTTGTGACATTGAAGACAATGGACATTTAGATGATGGTTTACTTCTCCTTTCCTGGGAGGAGGCAGTGAGGTAGCCATATCATAAAAATGCCCTTGAACAGAGGTGTGGAGACATATCTACCTCCATAGTTTATTAAGTATAGCACGTTACAGTTCACAAAGACTGGTGACCTGAAATCTGAGCTCTATAGCACAAAGACCACATCTGTTTTGTTTATTATGGCATCTCCTGCATGTAGAATAGGGCCTGATGATTGTAAGTTCTGGATAAAGGACTATTGAATGAATGAAAGTCCTTGCATGTTCAGTAGTTCACTAGATCCCTCAAACAACCCTGTAAAGTACAAGCCAAAAAGGTATTAATGTCATCCCAATCTTACATATAACAAAAGAGGGCAGAACACTTACTGAGTACCCACTATATGCCAGGCATACATTTAGATATTATTTCAAATACAGATTATAAGAGGCATTAATTCAAGCAGGAGGGCTGAATCTTTGGCTGACATGAGCCCCCTTGAGAACCTGTTGAATGCCTTTGCCCATTCTCCCCAGAAAAATTACACACACCCCATTTTATGTATACTAAAGGCAACCCTTTGTCTCCAGATTGAAATACTCTAGTTGATTCTAAGAGTAGCAATACAATCAAAGTGCAAAAACTTCCCTTCTATCCCAAATCATTCTTTTCATGTAATTTCTTGTTCTCAGAGTCATTAATTTATTTACCAAACAAATATTTATTGCTGAAGAGTCTGCATGTCAGAGGAGAGAGCAAGCATGTCTTATGGCCAGAAGGTCCTTTAAGTATATTAAACAAGACTACTGTAAAATTCTAAAAATGTACTTAAAGTCTCCTTTAATATTTTTTCCATCAGTTTATGGACTCTTCACAGCTCCCTCTGTCCTTCACTCTTCACAAGGCTTTCATCTATTCAAATTTGGGGAAGTCAGGCTAGAGTTATAGGGCTGGTCCTCCTCTTCACAACTAAGGACAGTTATTGTCCCAGGCACTACAGAGCCACCCTGGAGGCCCTACTGCAGCCCCCTCACCAATCCTGTCCACCATACTGTGGCCTTACTCTAATATTTTCCATAAAAATGCAGTCCCACGATAAACTGTATGGTCTTGCATTTACATATCTTAACCTACTTTACACTTTCAGGGTTTACTTCATGAGACACATAAAGGGTTACAACTTTATGTTACAGGAACTTGTGCTATTGTAAAACTCAAGACTGACATTCGTCATCCAAGAGCCCAGGGCAGGCCCTTGTACTCCTATCATGGCAGTTCTCAACTTCTGGTTTTCTGGCAGAGGAGTGGCCTCGAGGATCAATTTGGGCAAAAGGAGCCAGAGAAAAGAACCTAAGGTCACAGGAATATGATGCTTCTTTTCCAAATACTCTCCCCTCTATTTTCAGTGCCCTCTAAATGTCAGCATTCCCAGAAACTAGAAAGATGGAGTGTACCGATTGCAAACATGTCTCAGGTGTGTGCATCTGAGATACGTGCACACACGTATTTTATTCAATATTTTAATGAGTATTTAAAGGTGTTTTCTTTTACCATGTTGGAAGGACTTTTGAAAATTTATATATAAAGGCTAACCCTTATGTAATAGAACAAGCACTCCCGAGAGCATGAAGAATAATGTTTACCAAGGGCAGTCACTGAATCGAACCATTAAAGAAATAGATTTAAATTATTCATGAGAACAAAAATAAAAGTCCTAATTCTCTTTGTAGGCATTTCCCACTTAACCCTTATAAAATCCTGACATGCAGTATGTTAGACTCTGGTGGTGCAGCCCAGACTACTGCATCTCACCCGCCTTTCAAAAGCCTGAAAAACAAATCCCCAAAGTTAGAAAATTACACAGCAGGCTCTGTGTTCCTGAAGACAGATATTATTTTTAGGAATAATTCCTCACTTCTCTTCTTGCTCCTTTAAAGATACTAAAAATGTCCTTACAACCCCCCAATTTCAGATTTTTAAAAGTTTTGTCCATCAGCTCATAAAATCCATACTATCCCCTCTTTTTCTTCAAGAGGCTTTAATTTGCTCAAGTCCCTTCAGATTAATATTTTTTTTCTAAATGCAATGCTTTCCTGGTTATGATTCAACTGGGAAGGAGACACATGTTATTAATGGGGCCCAAGAGCAGGCGTTGAGATTGATGATCTGATCACTCTAAGAAAAGGGAACTTAGGAATATACTCACCCTGCACCTCCCAACCCGCCACCAAATTACAAGTGAGGACTCACAAAAACCCCTGGAGCAGAAGAATCTGGCTGAAGACTGAACTCATGTCCCTCAAAACCATTTGCACCAAGTTTCCCTAATTCTGCTGGAAGGTAACTAGAAAACTCTAGAAAAAATATTTAATTCCAACTGGGGAAAACATGCTGACAGTTTAATAGTACCTTTGGGTAGATGCACAAATAACCTGAAAGACCTATTTACTCTAGGAAGTTATGTGGTAATAAATTCTCAGCATATCCTTAAAACAAGTGTGTTCAATTCAACACAAGTTTATTGAATGCTATTATAGACCAAGGCATTGTTCTAGGAATCTGGAAAACAAAACTAATTTGGTCTCTGCCTTTAGAGGGTTCAAGTTAGGAGGATGGAAATGGAAGGCAGATAAACAAATAATTAACCAAAATCAATTGTATATACCCCTTTCTTTAAGCAATTGCCTCCAGAGTTTCTCTAATGACTCCCCCTCCTTCCCAAAAAGCACATACATGAGATATACACGGACAAGTCCTGATACTGAACTGACAGTCCTGTTTCCGGTCTGACTGCTTATGTCCTAAACAAATGACTATTTGTAACAAGGAGGTAAGCTTGAGGCATTACTCCTTTGCAACAGCATCTTCTTCACTGCAGAGGAATACCAGGCATGCCAAAAGTATTCTCAGTGGGGGTAGTCATGGTTTTTAAAGACTCAGCAGTAGCTGGAGAGAACAAGAGGCATTAATACTTAAAATAGCAGGACCAGCATGGATATGAAAAGCATAATCAAAATTTAATTTCTCTTAGGCATTATTCTCAAATTCACAGAAATCCAAGTTTTTAATCTTCCTCCCCAGATACATCACACACATTTCTCCTCCTAAATAAATACTGGCCTCCTTTATATCTTAACAGTGTTTCTTTAGGGCTTTAGTTTGGGCCTAAAATGATTTCCTGGTACGCCCGTCCTGGAGCGGTCCTAGTAAAATCCCTGGGTACTTGGTTTTAACAGACTTTTACAGCAAACTTTCCAGAGCCAAGGTATGACTTGACCATCCAGTTCATTATAAAGATGAGGAAACCTTTCTTTCACCACCCTCTGTACCCCCAATTCAGTGCTCTTTCCCAAAATAAAGATCACCTCAAACTTTTGATAAGCCTTCTTTGTTAAAGACATATTTGAAAAGCATAAATGTTTTCATTTCAATATAAATACAATTTTGTGGCCAAGCTCTCAGGCTTTCTGCAAAAATATTAGATCTAATAAAAAAATCAACTGGAGGGTAACTGGGTGGCTCAGTTGGTTAAGCAGCCGACTTCAGCTCAGGTTATGATCTCATGGTTTATGAGTTTGAGCCCCACGCTGGGCTCTGTGCTGACAGCTCAGAACCTGGAGCCTGTTTCAGATTCTGTGTCTCCCTCTCTCTCTCTCTGCCCCTCCCCTTCTTACTCTCTCTCTCTCTTAAAAATAAACATTAAAAAAACTTTTTAAAAAAGTTTAAAAAATCAATTGGAAAACAATTCCTTTCCCATCCAACCCCCTAAGCTTCCTAATTCTGAATGTTTAATGTGGACAAAATAACCAAAATGTCTCATAATGGCCTATGGGTACCTGATGGGGCAGGAACCAGCTATGATGATAGATTCGTCATCTTCATACAAAGAACATTAATGAATAATTTGTAAAACTGCTCCCAGAATTATCAAGTTGAGCTTATCTTCTTTTTTTTTAAAGTTTATTTATTTATTTTGAGAGAGACAAAGAGAGTGTGAGTGAGCATGTGCTCACATGCCTGCTCGAGTTGGGGAGAGGCAGAGAGGAAGAGAGACAGAATCCCAAGCAGGCTCCACACTGTCCACTGGAGCCCAATGTGGCACTTGAACTCACAAACCAACAGTGAGATCATGACCTGAGCCCACAGAGTCAGACTCTTAACTGACTGAGCCACCCAGGCACCCCAAGTTGAGCTTATCTTCTGATTAAATGCATAATCAATAGCCAATGGCACAATTTACATAAACATAAATACTGTATACTTATAAAATGCCTGGCTGGTGGCTCAGAGTGTGAGCAAACTCACCGAGATTCAGCTGAACAAAGCAACGTGTTATTCTGTATCTGTATCATGATCTGCAGCATGGTGTCACACCTCTGAATTTATGTTAATGCACATTCAGGTTAAATTCTTCAGAAATACAAATAAAATGGTTTTTTTTTTATTGTGAAAATTTATATTTGTTTTCTTAACAAAGCTGGGTAGGGATGGGGAGGATAGTGAAGGGGAGTAGAGGGAGTTAGTATTCAGAAAAATCTATACAGGGCAACCTTCTCTTTGTTAAGAATTGTATGATGCCCCCGAAAAACAAACAATCCAGTGAAGAAATGGGCAGAAGACATGAAGAGACACTTCTCCAAAGAGGACATCCAGATGGCCAACAAACACATGAAACGATGCTCAGCATCACTCATCATCAGGGAAATACAAATCAAAACCATACTGAGATACCACCTCACGCCAGTCAGAGTGGCTAAAATGAACAACTCAAGAGACTATAGATGCTGGCGAGGATGTGGAGAAACGGGTACCCTCCTACACTGTTGGTGGGAATGTAAACTGGTACAGCC
>CM053570.1:63454970-63551550 GCA_028646485.1 Cryptoprocta ferox
AAAAAAAAAAAGAATTGTATAATGCCAATGGTTCTTCCAATTGTGCAATTCAAAGGAGAAAAGATTATTTGGGGGCATACTTCAGCTAAAGATACTAGGTGAAATAAATGGTTCTCAGCACCTCAATGTATGAGGCTATGGTAAATTAGACCTGTGGACAATTCATACAGCATCATGTTATATCTACATGTTCATTAGTGAAAAAATCTTGAATGTCATTCTGAGAGGGCAGTTTTAAATTTGAAAATTACTTTATCACACTTGAAATTTTATTTTTAAATTTCTTCCTCTTCTGAATTTCTTTCTTTCTTCCCTTCCTTCTTTCTCCTTTTCTTTTTCTTCTTTTTTTGAACAAGAAGGATACATTAGAAAAAAGGACTTTTTGACCTGATAGAGGAACTTTTTCCCTCACACTACCTCAGAGAGCTATTTGGGACTACCGTTCATCCTGGATACCCCCTGGGAAGGCAGATGGGTGTGAGTAAAACTGGGCTCTAGCATAACAGTGTTCCTGAGAATGCAGACCTAGGCTGGGAGAAGTATATCTTTGAAATATTTGTGGACAACTTGTTCACAGAGAACATAGAAATTCAAGGTTTGCAATTGTCAAGCTTTAAGGTGCAGTGAAATAGTCTCTCATTCACATTGGTGGAAATATAGATTGGCACAATATTTCTGAACCTTATGTTCATATTCTTGGACCCAAGGATCCATTCTGAAGCTCAGAAAAGCATCCAAAATTCTAAAGACTGTGGTGCCTGGGAGGCTCAGTCAGTTAAGCAGCCAACTTCGGCTCAGGTCATGATCTTGCGATTCGTGAGTTCGAGCCCCATGTCAGGCTCTGTGCTGACAGCTCAGAGCCTGGAGCCTGCTTCAGATTCTGTGTCTCCTTTTCTCTCTGCCCTTCTCCTGCTCATGCTCTGTCTCTCTGTCTCTCAAAAATAAGTAAACATTAAAAAAATTCTAAAGACCAAAAGTATGCACCATAAAGTATATTATGAAAAGTCTATCTTAGAAGAGTGAAAAAATAGAAACAACCTAGGGGCCCAACAAGGGGGGATGACTAAGTAAGTTATTGTATAGTTTTATGACACAGTATTCTGCAGCTGTTAAAATTATATTTATCATGGGTTTTATAACAGAAGAATATGTGTATGATAAATGTAGAAAAAAGTGAAATAAAAATTGATTATCTTGATTATATAAACATGCACAGTGTAGGAGGGAAAAGTAAAAATGCTAACAATAAAGGGTGGGATTATAGGTGATTGTTATACTTGTCTCTATTTTTATTTTCCAAGGTTTTGTTTTACAATGAAAATACAACACTTTTATAATCTGAAAGGAAGTTATTTTTAAAAATGAAAGAAAACGTCAAATCCTTCAAACCAGTTTGGAGTCACAGTATTAAAAATGATTCCATCTTCTTCCCAGAGCCATCCTGTGGGATCTCTCCTTGGCCACACTCTGCTCCTACATTAGAGGACACATAGGAGCCCAGATGAATAAAAATCGCATTTCTTGCAACGGCCTGAGATTCAGTCTCTCCTTCACCTAAATCACTGTGTATTAGCAAGGTTACAATCTAAGTCTGCCTTATCGCCTGGCAGCAACCTTCAGGAGGACAGCAAGGAGAGAAGATGATTTATAAGAAAACCATTCCCTGGATCAGGGAGTGAAAAGTACTGATCCGTTCTAAAAGCTCCTGCTGACAAACTCTGATATTATGAACATTCTGCACTTGGACAAAAAGCTCCCACTTTCCTTAATTACATGGTCTGAGCAGGAGCCTGCTTTTAGGATCTGCCCAATCACACAACAGCCATTTATTTTCCCAACCGCAGCTGCCAAAATTTCCCTGATCTGTGTTCTGTGCTCCATCTTCAAGGACATCTTGTGAATGTATGACACTGTCAAGCAGCATTCCATGCCATGCTTTTTAAGCTTCTCCCTCTCTTTTTCCTGAATACGGAGATCTTCCTAATACATATTTATTAAGAATCTCATGAACAAGAAACAAAGTGGAGAGGCAAAAAAAATATATATCACGAATACCACGTATCAGAATATTTATCTACTTTAAGACAAATACTTTATTATGACAATGAACCACTAACATTCTTTGTCCTCTGCATGATTGGTTTGCTTTAGTTTTATGGACTCTGCATCTTGTAATTCATTGCGTCCACTCTTTGTAATATTGCTAGGAAAATGAGTGGCAAATCCGTAGCCCTCTGTGTTTAAAGAAAGAGCACAGAACCTCACTGCAAACTTTTGATATTTTTAATGCTTATTTTTGAGAGAGAAAGTGCGAGAGGGGCAGAAAGAGAGAGAGACAGAGGATCTGAAGCGGACTCCGTGCTGAGAGCAGAGACCCTGATGCGGAGCTTGAACTCATGACTCATGAGATCATGACCTGAGCCAAAGTTGGCCACTTAACTGAGCCACCCAGGCGCCCCTTGATTCTTTTTCAACACAAACTTAACCTCTGAATTTATCTTATTTTTTTATTCTCTTAATTTTCCTTCACCTCAATTTCCTCATTGTTCTATTTTTTAAAAAAGAAAAATAGATGTATTTTTACATATTTTTATGATGTGCTTTATAAAAACAGAGAATTTTGGATTAGAACAAAGAACAAGTTAATATTTATGTCTTCAAAATCATCTTTTGTCTTTCAAATTATGCTTCTGAAATCTCTCTAATTCATATAATTGGGCAAGAGTCAACCTGGCGTTTTAAAAATTCAGAAATGGTAAGACTTTTTAAAACATAGGATAAAGTTTCAAAATTGTTACCTTTATACTAAAATTTTAACTGCATTGTATCTAATTCTCAGATAAGACCCTTTTAGGACTAATTTAAGAAGTCTCTAAGAATAATCTGGAAATGATACATGTATGTACACTAAGGTATTGAAAAGAGTTTACTTCTTTGAGTCAGGTAACTGTGTCCTTTGATATCACAGATAGAAAGTAAATATGCTTGGCAAACTGCTCCAATTCTTGATACATTCTTTTTATCCCAGAAATTTATCTTTAAAAAAAACGAAAGGCTAACACATATTCAGAGCCAGCTGTTGTCAAATTAGGGCAAACTAAATTTTTTTTAGTTACAGGCATATTTTAAAGCAAGTCACGATTTTTTAAAATATTTTTTTAATGTTTACTTATTTTTGAGAAAGAGAGAGACAGTGCAAGTCGGGGAGGGCAGAGAGAGAGGGAGACATAGAATCCGAAGCAGGCTCCAGGCTCTGAGCTGTCAGCACAGAGCCTGACGTGGGGCTCGAACTCACAAACAGTGAGATCATGTCCTGAGCCGAAGTTGGATGCTTAACTGACTGAGCCACCCTGGCTCCCCCAGCAAGTCACAATTTAATAATGACAATATTGTGCTTCATTTGAACAGCTCTTCCCTACAACTGAAGTTAGTTCTTAAGAGGAAAGGCAGTACAAAGGAGCAAAAGTCAAGCTAACTTCCTTAACATTAATGAGTTCCTTCAATGGGCCAGAAGCCATTATGATAAATGCCTGAGATACAGGAGAGAAAGGGTTTCCTGCCTGCAAGGAAAAAAATAAATCAGTAAATAAGTAATTACTCTGATGTCATAAATGTGGTAATGGAGAAGTATATACAAAGTGTCCAGCAAAGTTCCTGCTTGGAACATAGCAAAGGCCCAATAAATGGAGATCCTGTGATAATACTGATTAAAAAGTGCTTTGGGTTACACAGGAAAATGTTTAGGCAAGCAATTACCATTAACTCCTTCCAATACTACCAACAGTTAATGCATAATAAACGGTGATAGATGTTGTCAGGTATATTACTTCACTTAATTCTCCCACAACTGTGCAAAATAGGTAACTGTTATTTCCCCTACTTACACTTGGGGAAACCAAGGCTTGAAGAAGTGAAGTCACTTTACATACAATGAAGGTGAAATGAGACCTGAGGCAATATCTGCTTCAGGTAAAGCCAGAACCACAACTTGAACTCAAGTGTGAAACCAAACTCTGCCCTTTCTGAAACCTCCAAGTCAGAGGAAAGAGCTCCTTATCACCATAAAATGTAACCCAATGGTCTTGGAGAAAGTAAATGATCTTAATCCAATTAAAACCCTACTGGGCTATGTACCTGCTATTAGTCACTAAAACTGTCAAATAAACGGATGTTAGAGGAAAATCTTTTTTTAAAGGAAAATCTTAATTCAAAATTCTACATGGTATAACGGCAAGAGCATGAAGTTAGGAGCTTGTATTTGAAAACTGGCTCCAGCCTTGACCTTGGTTTAGACACTTAAGACTCTGAATTGCAATTTAAATGTACTCATCTTAAAAATACGCATAATTCTATCTGCCTTGCAGGGTGGTTGTGAAGATGAAAAATAACAAGTTTAAGGCATCTGGCTCAGAGCTTGGCACACAATAAGGACTCAATACATGTTCATTCCCCTTGTCAAAATTGTAACATTCTGAAAGCATATCCCCATTAAAATGAGGAAGCAAAGTTGACTAAGAACTGGTAACATTTATCCTTGGAATTTAATTTCTGAAATGGAAAAGAACACTTAAAATGTTACTACTCATCACCTATGTCAATAGCTATTTCCTTCATCTTCAAAATGTTTCACAAACATTAACTAATAAGTTCTCACCTCACAATAATACCAGTCAGGAAACTACAGAGCAAAGGGGAAGGGATTAAGTGAACTTTAAAAAGTGAATAATGAAAGCACCATTTTTAACACAAACATAATTTCTGGTACACTTTGCCTTTTTAAAAAACCCTCTACTGTGAATGGCTTAAAGTTAGATACTTCAAATGTAATAAGTGCAGTCATTCAGGTTTCTGATTTCCCAAGAGGGAAACCCTCTTTGTTTTCATGGGAAAATTTCAGGAAATTGTCGGTGCTCTCTGTGGAAGGATAGCAGAGGGCATTTCTGACTTTCCACATGGACCTGCTCAGGGTGGAAGAACAGGGGTTATCTGTCCTTGGTACCCCCTCCACTTGGATTGCTCTTTCCTTCTCATGGACCCCAAGGAGCAGCTACGTTGACCAAATGCACTTCAGGAGGATGTTCCAGGGCACCGTTGGAAAGGTGTGGTGGGAAGTGCAGAGAAAACACAGAAAGTGTTATCGTCCCGCAGAAATGGGATGAACCCTTACAAAGTCACTGGAAAGAATGCTTTAAATCACATGCCAGACTCAGGGGATTTTATAAGCACATTGACACCCAGCACCTCAATTCATCTTCATGAAGACCCTGAGGGATAAGTGGGCTTTGCCCCTCTCCCCTATCATTTGCATTTGATGGTGAGCAAACCAGGCATTAAGCTGCAAACAGAAAGCAGAGTGACCAGCCCTGGTTCACAAGGTGCAGAGCTGGGATCTGAACTGGGCTCTTCCTGTAACTGACTCTCATCTTCCTCCTTTACCTACCACAACCTCCATAAACCCTGGAAGTCCCCTCATGGCAACATCTATCTGCAGCCAGCAGGGACAAACTAGAACACGCTGTGGTCTCGCCCATGCCACACTCTGTGCAGGCACTCCCATTGTCCTGGAAAACTATCCTCTCCTACCACCAGGCCTAATAGCCTGTCCCCAACACCCCATCTTTCCCCAACTCCCACCTCTATCCTTTGCACATGCTTCCCTCATGGACATTTACCACATGGCCTCGAGACTCTCCATTTTCCTGTCTGTATCACTGGACTGTGAGCTCCTTGAGGGCAGGGTCTGCGTTTGATTCATTTGTAACCCCAGGGACCAGCGCAGAGCTCCAGGTTTTGTCAGCAGAATAAATGAATAAACAGGTGGCTCTCTGGGTGCTCTCACCTGCTCTCCATACCTAAATCTGCTTTCCTTGCTCTGTTCCCCGCCTCGTCATAAACCTCTCTCCTATCGTTCTCAGCTCTTCAAAATCAATTTAAAAATAAGAGCACTTTGGGGGTACCTGAGCGGCTAAGTCGATTGAACATCCGACTTTGGCTCAGGTCATGATCTCATGGTTCGTGAGTTCAAGCCCCACATCAGGCTTGCTGCTGTCAGCCCACAGTCCTCTTCAGATCCTCTGTCCCCCTCTCTCTGCTCCTCCCCATCTTGTGCTCTCTCAAAAAAATAAAATAAAAACATAAAAAAAATAAGAGCACCTTACCATTCTTGTCTTCCTCAACTTCTTTCAAACTGTCTCCAAAGACTATATTTTTAAGGCCATTTTCTGGGTAAGGCCATCTTCATAGCCTCTTTTCCTTTACCCTTATTCATTCCAACTCAGATTGCTTCTGTTTAAGGCCTAAACTCATGTTTCATTTTCACTTGGGTCTGAATCTGGCTAAAGTCTAGAGGTTAAGAGTACCACAGAACATTGCCACCTATGAGATTTCTTATAAGTCACACAAGCAAAAGTCAAAGCTAATGGGGACTCAATACTTTGCTGAAACAACTGTCAAAGCTAGGAATGACTTGTGTGTTATTTTTTGGAAAAACGAATGAATGAATAAACTATCCTATAATTACTTCTACTTCCATTCAATTCAAATCAATTTAAACACTTAGCCAATATCTGTTGTATAGTGTAATGGTTAGGAACGCAGGCACCACAGCCTCAATGCCTGGGTTCAGCTACGTGATTCTGGGCATGTTACTTAACAATTCTGTGTCTAACTTTTCTCAGTGTTGATAGTGTACATAGGAATGTGGCAAAGATTAACTGTATTATTATGATTAGATGACTGAGTTCTATGGCATTTGATCCCTGTCATTGAGGAATTTAGTTTTGGAAGGGTGGGGGACGGCAGTGGTTAGTGGACAGATCTACGAACAGACAAAGTTCCAAAATGCAACAAGGCAGGTGCCATAGTCTGAATGTTCTCTGTGGTATTTATGTCTCTTCCATGTCTTTACATGTGTGCTTCCTCTCCTCCCACTAAAATGCTTTTCCCACCACCATCTAAATAACTGGGCCATGTTGCAAAGTTCACTTGAAGTTTGCCCCTCTGACCCACATGGCCTCGGCACCTCCTCTCTCTACTTTGCCATGGCACTCACCACTCCACATCCGGTCACAGTCTACCTGCCTGTCTCTCCGCTGACTGGGAGCTCCTTGAGAACAGGGCCTGAATTTTGGTTGACTTCTTGCTCCAGGCATGGAGTACACAGGAAGAATCTAACCAAAGCCTGTGAATGAATCAGTGATCAGAGGCAGGTACAGGGTTCTAGGCGAGTTTAGAGGGAGAGAACATGGGAACATTGCACGAGACTTCCTTTTTAGGCTCTGCAGCGTGCTGAGAAAACCGTAAGAGAAACCTGTGGTTTTATAGTTTTAAATCCTTTTCTTCACTCTTCCTGTGCTGTTTATTTTAGATGAGTACAGGCATGAAGATCAAAACAAATGTGAACTAGTGGCTAAGGAGGGGCAAATAAATTTTGGAAAAATCACAATCTTAACACTCCACTAAACACAAGAAGAGGAAAATATTTAGGGCTTCACCCAGAGCTCTGTACAAAAGGTGCACTGCCAAATATTCAATTATTCTTCTACTCTTAAAAGTGTTTGATGCATAATTTTGCTTTTTTTTAAAAAGTAATTTAAATCTACACATTGCAAATGAAAACAAAAGAGCTTTGGCAAGAGAATAAACTGTATCTCTCTTTTTTTAATCTTAAGATTTTAATCTAATTTTATGCAATAGTATACACAACAGAGAGAGGAGATAAAAATACATAAAATATACATATCTGTATTTTAAAACTAATGCTTTCTAGTTGCTTTCATCATGTAAGGTTTATTTACAATTCCAGTTAATATAGGAGGCTTGGCCTGAAAACTTTGACCTACGAAAATACATATTCAAAAGTAAGCACTTCAACTTAAAAACTCAACAGTAGCAGACTCAAGAACTGAACTCAGGATCTCACACTCCAGAGCTCCCAAGCTCTTTTTATCTTCTGCTGGCATCCACGATCCTTTCTGGGATGATATATCCTCAGTTTGAGGTTATCTGTTCTCTTTGAAGGTTATGCAATGGGAAGTAGCTTGCATATTTTAGTCTAAATCTCTCTCTATGAGCCCTGCAAAAAATGACCAATATCTAAAACACACACCCTAGCACCCTAGGGGGACTGAACTATTTTTTAAAAATGTTCCTTTATTAAATGCCTACTGTGTGCCAGGCCCTCAACCAGGTTTTACATATGCTAATAATCAATCCTTTGAACAAGACTTTGAGGGGCTTGATCTCACAGATTGTGAGATGGAGCCCCGAGTCAGGTTCTGTGCTGACAGGACAGAGTCTGCTTGGGATTTTCTCTCTTCCTCTCTCTGCTCCTCGCCCACTTGCATGCACTCACACACTCTCTCTCAAAATAAGTAATTAAACTTTAAAAATAAACAATAAACCAGCCTTTGAAGTAGGCATTATTAACTGTATTTTATAGACAATGAAACTGAGGCTAGAACAAATTAGTGACCTTACCCCACCACAGGTAAGTGGGAAAGGGAAAAAAATCCTCAATTTCTCTGACTCCAAAGCGCATCCTCTTAACCACTAGAATACTTTTATGGAAATGAAGAATCTTATGATAATGCCAATGACTGCTGAATTTTTTGAATGATTGGCCTAACCTTCCTTTTGACCGTCTTGGAATTTTTATCCCATTTCACAGTCTCGACTATAGGGAAATAGAGTGGAGCCTCTCTCCCTCATAGACTGGAGACTCCTGGACTTTTTATGAGTTCTCTGTGCTGGGTTTTCCTGAGGCCCAGACACCTCAAACCAACCTTTTAATTTCCTGCTACTCCAGGGATGACCACCCCAAACTAAATGCAGGTAGGGCATGCCCGTCACCCCAAGAGTTGGCAGCTAGACCTATAAAGCCTAGCCTTTCAGAACACGGCAATGACAGCTCCAGCTTACCAAGCAGAAGCAAGAACTGTTATGGCCTCATTACATGTTCACAACAAATACTCATTAGTGCTGCTCTCCAACCCATTATCTCACTGTAGTTTTTAACTTATTATTTTAGAGAGAGAGCACATGCACAGTAGGGGAGAGGGGCAGAGGGTGAGGGTGAGAGAGAGAATTTTAAGCAGGCTCCATGCTTACAACAAAGCGTGATGTGGGGCTCGATCCCATGACCCTGGGATCATGACCTGAGCCGAATTCAAGAGTTGGGATGCTCAACAGACTGAGCCAGCCAGGTGGCCCTCACTGTATTTTTTAAATAGCATTTCATCATGTGAAATTATAAAACATCACACAACCTATCTACTAATTCTATTTATTTATTTACTCTATTGTCTGTCTTCCCCCTTTAAAATGAAAGCCCCATGAGGCTAAGGACTTGTCTTAGTCACTACTGTATCTCTCATACTTAGAACAGTGGCTAGCATATAGCAGGCAGCCAACAAATATTTGAAGAATAGGACACAAATTAATTTCGTATGATAATAAAAATGATGCTGATCAATAGCACTTTATATGCCAAGCACTGTTTGATGTTCTTTATTTTATTGTTTTAAGTTCTTAATGTACATTGGTCCATCAAATCCTCACAACAACCGTAGTTTACAGATGAAGAAACTAAAGCATTGGGGGATTAGTGATTTGCCCAAAGTCACAATTGGTAAAGCCAGGATATGAACTCTGGCAATCTTTACTGAAAGCGTCTATTAATAACCACTAGGCTAAATGTCTGTCATTAGTGCTGATGCATAGGGGCACATGTACCCCAATGTTCGTAGCGGCACTTTCAACAATAGCCAAATCATGGAAAGAGCCTAAAGTCCACCAACTGATGAATGGATCAAGAAGATGTGGTTTATCTATACAATGGAATACTACATGGCAATGAGAAAGAATGAAATCTGGCCATTCGTAGCAAAGTGGATGGACCTCGAGGGTGTCAGGCTAAGCAAAATAAGTGAGGCAGAGAAGGACAGATACCATATGTTTTCACTCATAGGTCTAACAGGAGAAACCTAACAGAGGACCATGGAGAGGGGAAGGAGGAAAAAGAGTTAGGGAGAGGGAGGGAGAAAAGCACGAGAGACTCTTGAATACTGAAAACAAACTGAGGGTGGAAGAGGGAGGGGGAAAGGGAATGGGGGGTGATGGTCATGGTGGAGGACACTTGTGGGGAAGAGCACTGGGTGTTATATGGGAACCAACTTGACAAGAAACTATAAATTAAAAAAAAAAAGAAGTGAATAATGCAAAATAAGAGACAGAACATGGGCTCTGGAATCAAACAGACTAGGCTTGTAATTCCCAGTCTGACACTTCCTAGACATGTGACCTTGTAGAAGTTATATAAACTACGTGGTGCTCTTTCTTAAAAAATGGGAATAAAAATATCTGCTTCAGGGGCACCTGGATAGCTTAGTCAGGTGAGTGATGGACTCTTGATTTCAGCTCAGGTCATGATCCCAGGCTTGTGGGATCGAGCCCTGCTTGAGATGCTCTCTCTCTCTCTCTCTCTCTCTCTCTGCTCCTCTCCCCAGCTTGCACTCTCTCTCTCTAAAATAAACTAATGAAAAAAAATTTTTTAAAGAAAAAAAAATGCTTCCTAGAGCTACGATGTTCAAGATAAACCTAAGTTTGTTCTTTTTGTAAAGCCTGACACATACACTATAAAGGGTTACTATTATTGTGATGTACCATTGTTAACCAGGTGGTAGAGACCAAGGGACATACAGAAGTCTGAAAGAAAGAAGAATTACTGAGGAAGTGCAAGGTGAGTCATGGTAGGCAGGGAAAGTTTCATGTAAATAAGACGTACTCAAGATCTTCAACCCAAAGTTACAGAACTACAGTTGGTGAACAACAACAGTGTCAAAATCAGGCTTCATGACAGAGGGCTTTGGGTCTGACTTCCTTCTCACAGGCTAGAGGATAACAGCGCACCTGATAGCAACCACTTTATGAATAATCTAACCAACATCCAACTCTATCATTCAGTTAATTCATTACCGGGCAGCTAGTACGGAAGAGGCACAGAGATAAACCCAGACCTGATTGTTGAGGTGATGGTAAAACAGGAAAATCAACAACTGCACTGGGGAAGATCAATGACAGAAGGACGCTGGCAGTGCTCAAGAGTCCCAGCATGAGTCACCTTTCCTAGGTGAGAAGTCACCTCCTATTTGTCTCTTGAAGCCAGGTGAAGAAAAGTAGAAGGATGTTTACCACCAAGGGATCTGTTTGAGCATAGGTACAGAAGAGCATGGTGAAGTTCCACAGTGGAGAATGAATGAAGGGCAGAGAGCTGCAGGATGGGAGTCTGGAAAGGAGGGCGGGGACAGGCCACAGAGGGTCGCCTGGGCATTGTGAAGGTGGCTGGGCTTGATCCTGAGCCACAAATCTCTTAATTAGCCATCTGTGAGGTCACATCTCAACTGTGTACCTGTAGCAAATACACTGGTTCCCCCCAAAATACAAACAAAGCAGGGTGCCTGGGTGGCTCACTCGGTTGAGCATCTGACTTCAGCTCTCAGGTCATGATCTCACAGTTGTTGGATTCAAGCCACGCGTTGGGCTCTGTGCTGACAGCACAGAGCCTAGAGACTGCTTTGGATTCTGTGTCTCCCTCTCTCTTGCTGCCCCTCCCCAGCTTGTGCTGTCTCTCAAAAATAAATAAAAATGTTAAAAAGTAAAAAAAAAAAACACAAACAAAACAGCATGAAGAAAAAGAAAGAATACATTATTTTTTTTTTTTAGGTTCACTGCCACATTTTCTTCCTGAATAGACCATGGGCATTTTTAGCACTAAGGGAATTTATCACCACCTCATGATACTGTTCCCCTTTTATACTCTAAAGTCATTTTAAACTCAACTCTGTTCAGCAAATGTTACTCTCCTTTCTCATCACAGCACCTTGAACAACTTGGTAAATATTTGCTGAACTGGGCTAGATTCATTGAGTGATAACTGTATAAGGTAATCCTGAACCAATGGGTAAGCAGGGGCCCTTGGGTAGTAGAAGATAAAAAGATGAATATCATGGCAACCTTACCCTCAATGAACCTGAACCTCCGATGATACAAACGAGATACATATGACAATAATATACACACCCTAAAGCAGAATGCAAGGGGTGCATTCTTTTAGCAGTGGGTTTTGCAGGTGGTAGGGCTGAATCCCACTCTCACTGCACTTTTGCCAGATACTCAGCTCCCTGAGAGCAGGGGGCTATGTCTCTTTATGCTAAATCCTCAGAGACCACTAAATAGTAAGTACTTAGCAAGGCAAGGCTTTATCAAATGGATTTATTTAATCCTCACAACCCCAAGACGTATAGATTATTTTACAAATGTGGAAACTGAGGCTCACAGAGGTAATGTGACTTGCTCAAGTTTATAAGGTTAGTATAGAAAGAATAGCAATAATGACAATAATAATTATTGCTTTTCATTCTAAGGAACCCAGTCTTCTATTTTCATTCTCTAAATGTTTCTGCTACTGGATTCTCTTTTCATACTAACATAGAAAATGTTCTCTCTGCCTGAATGAAACCTGAAGTTCATAATTTGAATTCTTTTTCTAAAAATGTTTATTTATTTTTTTAAGAGAGAGAAAGGGACAGAGAGAGAGAGACAGAGAGAGACAGAGAGAGACAGAGAGAGAATCCCCAGTAGGCTCAGTGTTGTCAGCACAGAGCCTGACACAGGGCTCAATCCCACAACCATGAGATCATGACCTGAGCTGAAATCAACAGTGGGATGCTTAACCACCTAAGCCACCCAGGCACCCTCATAATTTGAATTCTTGAACTCCGGTTGGTTTTTCCCTGTTGCCAGTTTCAGGAGTTCCCAAGGGCATAGGAAGTTTTAGAGCAGATGGATCTGCCACTTTCCAGATAAGAATATTCTTCAGCACAAAGGTTCTCCAATGATCTCCCACTCCCTTCCCAATCACCAAATAAGAATTAATCCAATTTCAATTCAATTCAATTCAATAAATCCTGAATACTTACTATGTGGCAGACACTTTTCTCAGTACTTCCAAAATTAAATACTTGGTATGGAAGTCTTTGTGGCTGCCCTCTTGTGATTAAATCACATCTCACCCACTTTCATGCACAGTAAAGCCTCAAGAGCAGAGACCAACTTGGGCTCCTGGGTGGCTCAGTCAGTTAAGCGTCTGACTTTGGCTCAGGTCATGAACTCGTGGTTCATGGGTTTGAGACCTGTGTAGGACTCTGTGCTGACAGCTCAGAGCCTGGAGCCTGCTTCGGATTCTGTGTCTCCCTCTCTCTCTGCCCCTCCCCTGCTTGTGTTCTGTTTCTCTCTCTCTCTCTCTCTCTCTCTCAAAAATAAATAAACATTAATAAAAGAGTAGAGACCAACTGACCCACCAATCTTTATAAAGAAGTACAGTGCTACCACAGAGTAGGCATCTTAATACATTTTCAAGGAACTGAATAAAATGTTTAAATTTTGCTCTAGAATTAGACACACCTGAGTTCAAATCAAATCTGGCCCAGTTATTGGCTGTGTAACCTTATTTTACCTTGTAAATCGCTGTGAGTTCATCCATAAAATAGGTAAATTAACATTTACCTTTTAAGGTTGTTCTAAGGATTAAAAGGGATGGTATGTAAGGCACAGTGCCTGACTCCTAGTAAGAGCTCAAGAAATGAAAGCTAATCTCATTATTTCTAGTGTCACCTTTAGATCACCTCTACTACTTACTACTATCATTATTATTACTCTGAAGGTTCAGCTACGTGGCATGACCAAGCAATAAGATTTGCTAGTTAATAAATACTTAGATTAAGAGACAGCCTCAGCATATACCATGCAGATATCATGAATTTTTGAAGACTTAAGATACAGTTTCCACATTAAATCTAAAATAATCAGATGCCACCCTTCCTTTAATAATTTGGAAGATACTAGAGATCTTGCATTGCATAGCTCTGAAAAATAAAAAAAGGTGGATTTTATTTGTTTGGAGAATGCAGACCTCACAATCCAAGACCAAGAATCCTCTTGGATTCGGACAGAATCCAAGCAAAAAAAGTAAGAAACATATTGAACACATAGCAACTTCACATCACAACTCAAAACATAGGTAACTGAAACAAAAGTTTCATGAAACAATACTTACCCTTCCTGAGCACTAGCTACTGATGTTTTCTTTTCTATATCATTTATTGTTTTATTTAAAAAAGATTCTGGTCAAGACCCAGTAAAATAACTGGAGGCAAAACTAGAACCTAGTCATTTACTAATATTGCTATTCTGTGAGGGTGTATCAAGTATATGGTTTAACTGATCCTCCCATCAAGATATCAATTCTAATTTATATATTAAGAAACTGAAGCTCAGCAAGATGAGGTGACTTGGACTAAGGCAGACTAAATAACAGGCCCAAGACTCACAAGTCTTCCAACTCTGTAGTTCAGGCTCTTTTAAAAAAGTATAACTCAATTCAGTAAACATTTAAATTGAGTACTTACTGTGTGCCCAACATCGAAATATGAACATTTGACATGATCTGTGCCCTCCAGGACTTGCAGACTACCAGGGAAGACAAGCATGCCTTGGTACATGCACTTGGAAGTCTGAAGTGAGTATATTGTATTCTGGAGGAAATAAGCTTATTCCCAAACTACCACCATCCTCTCTCTGGCCACACATTTTCCCATGATATGAGCACTGGTACCTGCTGGTGAGAGAATGCAGTGTGCTCATCTAACGGCACATTTCTTTACAATCTGAAATAAAGTTGGTATTTTTCCTCCTAGTGCTTTTTGGCACTGTAAGCCTAAAAGCAAGCCTCAATGTGACTTCACCAGTGAGCAGCAGCAGCAGCAGCATCATCATCATCATCATCATCATCATTATCATCATCACATCACACTCTGACCAGAAGAGTGCTTTAATGTCAATTCTCTCTAAACGACCAATATATAATTCAGAAGCATCTTTAGGGTGACTTCAACTTTTGAGAAATCATGATCCAATAAAGGCAAGTCTTCCCTGAAAAACAATAAGGAAACTAATAATCCTATGATCCAAGACATTCCAGAGCTACTGTTTCAAATAAAGTTAAAACCACATCGAAAGACCTTAATCTTCCTAAACAATAGCTTTTAACTATTTCTCTAACTTTACCTTTACACATCCTATGCTGCATTTACACCAGACTACTTATTCCTTAAGCAAGTGCCCATCTCTGTGCCTTTACTTATATTCTTCCTTCCACACAGAATTCCCCCTTTCCCTAATTTCTCTGCCTATCCATCTTTCCTGGTTCCACCCAAATGACATTTCCTCCATGAAGCCTGCCTCCTTCCTCCAACAACAATGAGTGTCTCCTCTTCTGTATATTTTACCTCCTCTGCTGAGACACTCTTCACATTCTGCCTGTCACTGTCCTTACCCACTAGATTAGACTATGTTTTACATACTTGGACATTCCAGGAGGCACCTAGAATGTAATTTATATGCACAGACATGCAATTGTATTTGCTAATTGCACCCTGAAAAACTTGATCTAGAAAAGGAATTGCTTTTCTTGTTTTGTTTTTGATATCCCCTAGACAAGTAAACTTTGGCTAAGCTGGATGTATTTCTAAACACTTTGGAGCTAAGACTTCTGATATTCTTAAGCAGGTATCGTAAGGCAGGCGGCTAAGCTTCATTTTCTATAAAAAGGGGTTAATAACACATGCCCCAACTACATTAAGGAGATCAACCTGACACCATAGAACAAAAATTATACAACGTTAAGTGAATATGAGAAATGATCTCCCTAGTCACAGATCCATTATAGCAGAACTATGCTGGGAATAGCTCAAGTTCTAGAAATACAAACTTGCTCCTCTGTTCTTGGAAAATTGACACAACGGTAGTTCAGGAAGAGTACTATTATGATTATAGCAACTGCAAGCTGTGTCTCCAAAATTCACCAGCTAGAGACCTGTTTAAGAGTTTTTATTAAAGCTCTTCTAAGCTAAAAATCTTTTCTTCTTGCAGATAATCTTAAGCCAGCAGTATAAAGCAAGAAGGAATGGAGACTCGGTACTGGCTTAAATAGGGGTCAATTTTTAATAATACAAACATTTAGATAGCCAGGAGATACTAAGAATATCCACCTGCCCCTCCCCTGTCTAGTCACCTGCTCAAATCATTCACCTGATCATCTCTTTTTGGTTCTTCATTAATAGGTGTGAGATTTTTTTCTAGGCTAAACTATACAGAAACATCTTCTACCCTTCTCCATATTCGAGCTCCTTTCTTCTACTGGCATATTTCTGCCCAAACACACACATCATAAAAATTGACTAAATTCTTCTAGAAAGCTTGCATACCATATACGAGGCTGCTTACAAAATCCTTAGGAGAACTTTGGTGAAGCCTTGAAATAGATACACATGGAAAGAGAAATATTCTATTGTCTGTTTCACAGTAAAGGGTCTTTTTTTTTTTTTAATAAAAGCATAGGTCCTGCAAAATAGTACTTGGGGGATACAATCAATTTATAATCCTTCCCCTGATTTTAAAGATTAAGTTGAAGGAAAGAAAATGACTCCCTTTCATATCCTTCCCATGACCATATAAAGTAGAATCCAAAATCCATGACAATAAAATAGTGTTCTAATGGTTATGTTTTCAGTTTAAGTCTCAAACACCTTCAGGTACTACTTGTATTATTTCTTTGTCCTCACTAGTGACAGCAACAGGTCCCAATTTAAAACAACTTGTCAATTTTATTAAATGTGCCTGTTTACATTCCCCTTTTCAGAGCCTCTGGGAAAAGGCACAAAATTAGGCTCAGCCTAACACCAGTCCTGACACCACTACCCTTCCCAAGTGTGTGTGACCAACAGTTACGTCAAGGCCTTTATGGTGACTTTTCTCTCTTCTCTTTCCTTCCTACAAATGGGAGGGTAATAAATTGAGGGCCAGCATTCTGCTCACATCTCTCACACCTCTTCAGTCAATGCAATCGCTTCTAGAACTGTTTGCACTGCCAAAGCCATCCATCATCCTGCCTCACCAAGCAAGAGAAAGAAAACTGATGGTGAGTTAGAAAAATCTCATTAGGCCACTTTTTGCCTCAACCTCTTCACCACTCCTTGAAAAACAGAACTTCAAAATTCAGTCTGTTGGGGAAATGAGAAGGACAGAAAGAAAAAGCTGATGTGGTGAAGAGGGAAAACATAGCTCCAAAATAAGTTGGTTTTGGGCCAAAGTCAAATAACTCACAGGTTATAATAATATATTTTAGACAGCAAAGATGATATTGCATTAATGAGCTTAACCCAAAATTTTTTTGTTTTTTATTGGCTGATTCCTGAATTTCCTAACAGACTCATAATATCATTATAAAAAAAGGAATAGCACCGAGTAAAATTAAGTTTATGTTCACCTTTTTTCTCTTTTAACAACTAAATCCCAAGTTAATTCTAATTCCAAAGGAGACCATGAGTGTACCTTACAAAACCCTAGGAAATCAGAAAACTTAATAAAGCCACATAATTCCAGGGAAGAACTGAGGTCCTATCTGCGTTTAAAAATTACTGTCACTACCCCAGCCTCCTTCCTTGAGTTCTGGGGAGACGATGGAGACTGTGAGGGCAGCATTCAATGTCACTTCTCCCCAGGACACATGGCAGGGGCAGACTGAAGGAGACCCAACATCCTCTAAGCACCTTTAATATTCAGGTGTATGACTGGTGCCTTCACATAACTGTTTCTCATATGATGCTCACAAAAACCCTGTGAGTTAGGCATTATCATCTGCATCTTAAAGATGAGGAAACTGAAGCTCAAAAGCTGAAGGACTTCATCCAAGATCACCTGTTTACTAATAGAGAAAGTCAGGATTCTAATCCAAATCCACCTGACTTGAAAGTCCTGACCTTCCCGGTTTCTTAAGACAAAGAGCAATCTTTCCAGATGGTTGCCTGTACAGGCACACCATGAACAGTCCTGTAAATCCACAGGCCGACTTTGGTTCTGTGGCTTCTGACCTAGCCCTGCCGATAAAGACATGGGGATAGTGGTATCTAGTAGAAATAAATCTAATTTTTCTACATGTGTACAAATCGATGTGATATGTTTTTAGCCCCATCTGCACACTGGCCCTCTGGGTCCTAATCACAATAACCAGGTTGATTTCAGGATTGGAACCTTTTCTACTACAGAGGCAATTAAAATATAATCAAGCTAGAAAGTTATCCTCCCCCAAAGCCACCTAAAACAGAACAACTCCAAAATAAAACCAATTTACATATTTTAGCCCAAATTAAAACGTAAAAGCTAAGGATTCCCTTTTAATATCCTGAATAATAAATGCACATTTATGTAAAGCTTCCTTTGGGGAATGGTTACTATGAGGACAACTTTCCCAATATTATTCATAAATATTACTTTTGTTTTGGTGTTACAGTAAGAATCTGGACTTGTGGGAATTGTACTGTCTGTACCCAGTGCATCAACAGAGATAATTAATATTGAAGAAAAGTACAATATCCAGAATTTTAGATGTGTGGTTGGCTGCATTACAAAAAGTAACATAAGAAAGGATGAGTCAAATCTGGTCAAAATCACACATTACAGGGACTTAGTCGTTTACTCCATTTTAAGTGAGCACTCTTCTAATAAAAGTTTCATTAGTAAAGATTGCAAGTTCTCAGGCTTTCCACGATGGACTTTTAAATAGCACTTAGAGCTAAAGTTTATCATTAAAGCTGTATTTACTACTGCTGCATCTTCAAAGGGCACACTTGAAAAAAAAATTTCAATTCAGCCTATTATTTTTCATGTACAAATTAGAAAGAAAACTCTAAAGGTTTAGACTGGTAGCTTAGGAAAACACAGGCTACTTCAGAAGCTATTATTGGCACATCCCAGAGCACACTGGGGGTCATGGCTGTCTATCTATACAAACCCCGCCATACACACAGACACAGACACACACACACAGACACACACACACACACTGCATGCAGTATCTAGTGTGTGTCACAAAGTTATTCTATGATGTCTGCTCTATGTGCAGACTTACAGTTTGCACAGGGACATGCCCAGGGGGCCACTATCTTCTCAGGTCCTCCCTGGCAGGTGACATGGGGAAAGGTACTCAAAGAGTCACCTCTGTTGGAAGAAAGGCAGTCGTATTTCTGTAAAATTAACAGGCTCTAGCCAAGCTCCACAGTGGCTGACAGAAAGACAAGTTCCTCCCAATTGTCTAAACTTTACTTTTCCTGAAAGTAAACATCTGCATACAGATGTCCAGAAGATCTTTTATTTCTATCTTTTGGAGTCATTCCGAGGCTCTTGCAAATACAAGAAGAAAATCATTTGTGTACTTGAATGTTCGAACAGATCTCCTTTCATAACGTGTCACAAACCTCATTAGGTAACATCCAACCTTAAAATCCCTCACCCCAACTTTAGCCCCAATCACAGGGACTTAGCCTCTTAGAAGTTTTTTGATCAGTGTCAGAAGAAAAAGAAAATGGTGAAGCCGAATTCCACTTCCCAAAGAAATATACATAGTAAGTCCTCAACAAACACATCTTCATCTGACAACAAATGATAGCTAGCCTCTACTATGAACACAGTTGGCAAAACAACTTCAAGTGGAGAGAGGAGGAAGCCTCCATGCTGTAGTGTGTTTTTCAGAATTCGCCATCTTGGCTAGGATGGTTTCTCTGCTTCCTCGTATCCTGAAAATAGAAACTAAACTTCTTACAGAAAAAATATTTATGAATTACATTTTATAGCTTTAACATGAATACTTTAAAAATTAAACTCGAGCTTAAATGTTATTTTTCAAACCAAGAGTCCAAGGTAAGTTATTTATAAGAGACACCTATGACTTCCAATCTTTTTCTATTTTTAAAAAATCACATATACTAGTTTTGCACTTTACTTTTTTTGGTTAAAAATAAGACTTTCCAAAAGCAACAAAAAAACAAAACCCAAGCACAACAATTACATTGACCTTATTTCTTCAATATTTTCACTGCTTCCTCAACAAAAATTATTTAAAGATTTCCTTTATGGTGTTCAGCATTTCATGATCCTTATAAAGAAAGATCTATATTGAGGGGAAATATCTCTGGTATTAAATACAATGAGGAACTGAATATTCCCCAAAGCAAAAATGGTCAGCCTAAAATGGTCAAGTAAAAGGCAAAAGCTTGGGGGTGGAGCGTGGGGAGAGAGAAAGAAAAGAGAGAGTGACGGGGGGTGGGGGGGGGTGTAGGGGAGTCACCAGCATATTAGGACTCTGACACTGCATAATTTATTTCTTAATGAATGTACAAGGAACAGCATAAATATTACCATTAAGTGGAGTGAACAACCAAAGCAAGCTAGCTGGCTGATTGCTTTCTTATTTTTTATTCTTTTGTAACAATTCCATTTCCAAAGTGCTTGATTCCTAACACTGATGCTCCAAAGCTATTGTGAGCACACTGCCTGAATACTTAATGAAGTAAACAACAAACAAAATGGCTCATCTTTGGTGCCCCTAGCTAGCATCCCAAACTGGATATAATTAAAGGTGTGAACAAGCAAGCAAGGAAGTAATGAACCTGCAAAGTCAAGGTTCTGAGAAATTATCGGGCATCCCGCACTGCACCAGTTCAAATTTATCACTCATTATCTCTTATATCGGCAAGTGTGGATCCACATGTTGGTACCCCTCTCCACTCTTGCCCTCCAGCCTTTTTTTTTCCTTTCCATTTCTAGATGAGTAATTTATGACAATTACTGCTTGTGACAATTCCCACACACCCACAGATCACCTTTCTTTTTACCTTTAAAAAGCCACTGACTTATAATGGCCCTCTATGCTTAAAATACACTGAGATTTAAAACATAAAAGGATGTTTCTAAAGCACACACATAACACACACAAACTCACAAAACAATGCACAAACTGCTAACACAGCCACCCTACCTCCTACTTGTTTTTACCAATGGTTAAAGATTAGGTTCAAATGTTCCCAAAGAAAAAACACAACTCTCCTTCCACAAACATATGTTTTAATCTGAACCCAACCCCTTGATTGAAAGAGCAGCTTCTATCTCACAAATACTGTTAGGGATCTGCACATTTATAATTTCTCAAGTGGCAACTAAAGAAAGGTGTTTGGTTACTAATGGAAGTCTGCAGGGTCTAGATATATCTTTTTTGACTGAGTTTTGTATTTTTTCTAATAAGAAAACTCTTGGAGTCTGTGAGGAGGAGAAGCCACTTCCTATGGGAAGCTAGCCCAGTTTGGTTTTCTTTCCATTTTTAGATGCACATATACTTGCAAGTATGTATACACATTTGGTAATACCAAATAAGGAAAACCTAAGACAGGTGCAGGATTCCAGAAACACACATGCTTACACAGATACACACACACACACACACACACACACACACATACACACATACAGAGTCTCCCTCTGTCACATACACATAATTTCCACATATCTATCAAAGCATGGAAGAACTGAACAGTGGGCAATAAAAGGTTGACTTCACTTTCAAAAAGAGAATTGGCCAATTCTGTGCAACATGATCCATCTACTGGAAGGTAGTAAGATAAAAGCTTGAGAATGTTTATGTCCTTTCATACCCCCCAAAATCCCAATGACTTTGGGAAAAAATACTGCATTGCAGCATTTGCCAGCGCACACTCATGTGTCTAGCATCCGCTGGCCAGCTCACCAACAAATGTACATATTAAGTGTCCAGGCATATAAATTAAGTGCCTGGTGGCCACAGATCATTGGAACTGATGAAGAAATTTGTCAAGGCCAAAGTACTTCTGTTCACATACAATGACCTCTATCAAGACCGCCATTCCTTATTTGTGGTACACACAATTTGTTTCGTTTTCTTTTTTCTTTTTTAAATTAAAATAAGGCATTAAGATGCCAAGGGTTAATTGAAGCAGTGTATATCTTCATGGAAGGTATTTATACCATGGAATAGTATTTGATCTACATATAGGAAAAAAATTCCACCCATAATAAGGAAATTAGTGCAAAGGGAAGAAATCAAACCAAAGAAAGGACTTGCCCTAAGGAAACCCTTTCATTGTTCGTGGCAATTCTTGAGAAAAACACCTTGATTCACCCACAAATTCTTTTAGAGATCCTGAACACACACACAAAGCACTAGTCAGGCAATGATTTCTAGATTTGAAATGTCAAATAGATTATCCCCAACAGAAATGCTAAGTTTAGAATACCTGAAGTCTACCACATCTCAAACCCTTTTTCAAGACTGAGTTAAGAACTAAAATGCAAACACATAGCTCATTTTCTTTCTCTTTCTTTAAACAAATATTCTATTGTTATTAGCTCATAACAATCTGGCCTTCCTCTCAAAACGAAATCCTTGAATGTTCAAAAGACCAAGGAAGGGCTATCAGGAGAGAAAAAAGTTTTAAGCCTTTGAAAAACTGTCAAACATAAGCAAGCTCATCTATATCTGGCCAGGAGGACGACTTGCATGAATGGCAGTTAGAAATGAATGGGACGGAGATTACAAAAATGAGTGCTTAACTAGTTTGTTAGGCTTTTTTTTTTCTGAGATATTAAAATTATCTTATAAGTCAGTGATTCTCAAAGCAATTTCTCAGCTATTTCCCTATGTTCATTTTATCCTTTTAAAAATTTAAATATTACATGATTTGGCCAATATGTTACAATGAGATATACGGACATTCTGACCATTAAAACTGGATGTAGTCAGGTGTTTTTTGCAGAAATATTTCCGATCAGATTTTCATTTCTTAGTAAATGTATTCTCAGCCTTGTGCTTCCATAAAGGCACACCTCCTCATGCAGGTAGTAGGCATTAATGTTTTTAAGACAAAGAAGCAAGAAAGGTCAGCAGTAGAACCACGTGTCTTTTTTTACAACCCAAGACAAGGTGCTAGTTCTTACGGAAATGGTTTTGCCCTAACTAAAAAATGTTAGAAATTTCTTAGAAAAAAATATGTTAGAGTTAATAAAAAAAACTATTCTAATTTTTAAGAGAGACATATGCTTAGGTACTCAAGATATGAGAGCAAAGGTTCAAGTATATGATATATGACAAAAATAAGTTTATTTATTTTTACTTCAAGAGTCAAAACAAATTTTAAAAAATCTCCCAATAAGAAGATAAACCAAAAAGAAGCCTCTTGCAAGGTAAAAAGAATGAGGAGGGTGTGAGTGCAGAGATTTGCAATGGAGAGAGTAATAATTAAGAGCACTTTCAGTAAAGCCAATTATATTTCCAAACCTTTTAACATATTTCAGAATTTTTTTAATCTCTCTTTTTTGGGCTTAATATTAGCTACCTGATCTTGTACCTAATTTGGAAGATACCAGAACAGATCATGGTTTTTATGCAACTTCCTGTTCGCCTAAGCACTATACCTTTCAGTCCTTCTGGTAACCACCATCATGAGAAAAACAGACTACTAGTAAAGCACACTCAGAGAAAAAGGGAGAGATGCCTGTCATCCAATGCACGCACAGGTCCTAGATGCTCAGAGACGCTAAAAAAAAAATCAGCTTTTCACTCAGTTTATGTCAAGACCAGACCCAGGACCAAATGCACTGCAGTGGCTGCAAGGGTACACCTGATGGACCTTGTGGCTGGAGGTATGGACAGGTAAATGAAGCAAGAGGCTAGAATGCGGCTTTTCATTGATTATTTTTAAAAGTAATTTCTACTCGGGATATAAAATGAGAGATACAATGAACTCTCTGGAATTATAGTATCAACATCTGATTTAGTAAAAACACCAATATCGGCTAGCACAAAATCACTGCTTTAGGGTAAATCTACCCTACCTATATTTCTCCTATGGATATTTGCTGGAAATTTCTAAGAAATCATTTGCAGAACCTATCAGCTGTGGGAGTTCACTATTATGCTTCCGTCAACTTCATTCAATATAATTTACATTTTTTTCAAATGGCCTCACAGGATTCCTTGCGATTTTTCGCACGTACAATTTCACAGCAGGGAAAAGGGGGAAAGAGAGAGAGGAAGAAAAAAAAAGCAAGATTCCCTTCCCTCCCTTCCCCCTCTTCTTCTTCTTCTGTCTCCCTCTCTGTTTTTTAAACCAAAAAAAAAAAAAAAAAAAAAAGAAAGAAAAGAAAAAAAAAACCAGGAGAGACAGAACAGATGCTTAAAAATAGATTTCTAAAAATCACTGTAAACCAGAGTTAGAAATGTAATTAACACCTATTTATAAAGAATAATTAAAGTTGGGCCGGCCACAAAGAACAGCAAAGATAATCGAGGTCCTGTCCTCCCCCCCTTTTTTACACTGTTTGCAGTGTGTTCTCATGATAGCCACCTGCTCCCTACTCGGCTTTTCCTCTGTTCGTTTCCCCGGCAACCTTTCATTGGGTTTTCCTCCCAGCTATCGCTTTCAGTTGGGCTGCTCGGTCTAATCTTATTTGTTTTACACCCATCAAAACAAGCAGCCAGACAAAGGCAATCCTCTAAGAATGGGAAAAAGACCACAGCTTTGTTATAACATCTATGCAGAGCGAAAAGTCCTCCCTAGGCTTTTCTAGCAAAAAAATAAGTGAGATGGATATGAATTTACAGCCTCCCCACATACCCGGTTTTGAAACCCTGTGAAAGCTATTGCTGGTGAAATTCAAAGTCAAAGTGGGCACTCGTAGCATCTGATTGTGCCATTTTGTGCCATATCTTCAGGGTCAACATCAGGCGACAGGAGCGGCACTCAAGGAGTTTCCCTGCTTCTTTTTTTCCAAAAAAGATGATGCTAAAAATAGATTTACTACTTTGGCAGAAAGGTTTTCCACTTCCCTTTCCACATCCAAAAGTCCTGCTTCACAATTGCATCTGCTGGTACTGAACCTCACCTCCTCCACCCCTCATACCCAGCCTTCCCCAGCACTCCTAGCAGGAGACTGAAAAAGAAATGTGCCTTTAACTTTAACAGTCATGTAATTCTGTTGAAAGCTCACAGAGGCGGTGGACACGCCAGCCAACAGCTACGGTGACATTGTGATTGTCAAAAAAGACACCAACCTCGCTTGGCTAAATGTGTGTTCGATGGAAGAGGCAGTGTGTGTGCCTTGTGTGCATGCAGTGCCATTACACTTGGAGATGGATTCTAGGTTTCAGAAAAGAGAAATACTAATAAACACACACACACAGATACACACACGATCTGCACAGTGATTTACGACGCACAGTCCATCATCCTTACACACACATACACACACACACACACACGCGCGCTGGAATCTCCAAGCTGCCTTCCTCTGAATTTTCACTTACCATCTTCAAGCCATTCCACTCCATCTGTGATCAGAAGAAGATGGACCCTCACACAGTGTGTCAAAAGCGGAAAGGAACGTTATGTAAAAGCTGACATTCCTTCTTACAGAGCTGCTGCCCAGAGAAGGAAGCAACAACTCAACACGCCAGGCACCGCTACACATACAAGCCGCCTCCTCTTTTTTATGAGGTCATGACAGGAAACTCTTTGAAATACAAGATGCAGCATTTACTGAAGCCCAAATAAATCACTCTCTTTGCCGTTTTGACTGCGCAGTCCCCCGAAACACAACTGCCCATCTCAACGTTCAGTATCCAGGAACTGCCTCTTGAGCTTTAAATTTCCAGCACGGAAATGGAGATTCCTAACCCGGCTGCATTCACCTCCAGCCCCACAAAACCCAGGCACATAGACAAACCCCCTCACCCTTACAAAAAACAAAACAAAACAAAAAAACCCCAAAACCCTTTTTTGCCAATATGGTCTCATGTAATATAACCTCTTTCAAAAAACCCAGCAATTATTTCAGCCCACCTCCCCTCTACATCACCCCCATCCTTTATGTTGAGGGAAAATTGACAATGACCTGTTAAAAATGACAATCTATTTCCCCACTGCTTTTCAATAAAAGGACCTACCGGCACTCTCTACACAAAAGAGATAGTAAATGTAGGAACCGAACAGCAGCAGAGAACTAAACTCTTGTGCAAGCATAAGACTGGTCAAGGTGTAGATGCTTTTCTTCCCTCCAGCAACACAAACAACAGATTATAAATCTAGTCATACCTACCATAACCATTCTTATTGGCAAATATTGGGTCTTGCAGAGCTTCGACTCTTCTCTTAAAATTTGCAAAGGTTTCAGAATATATTTTTTAAATGACTACTATTGTTATATATATTTAAAGATCCACAAAACACAGTGTGGATGATTGTAAAGTAAATCAATTATTTGGGGGGAGGGGATGGGGGGAGAGAAAGAAAAAAAAAAGAAAAGGAGCAGTGAGCTGAAACCCCCGATTCTAGGATGTAGATAAGAACAACTGAACAGAGCCTTGCTGAAATTGGCTCGAAGCTTCCCCTTTTTACATCCATTTATGGGACCATCTGTCAGCGGAAGCCAGGATCTGATTGGCTAGGGAAAGGAAGGGAGGCGTTGCAACATCAGGTGCTATTTAAATTAGCTACTGCCAGATTGACGATGTTAATGATTTGGTGACCTCTACAACAACAGAGACCAGATTTCTGAACTGCTTCTTGTGTCTGGTAATTAAGGCCAGGCAGAAGCAACAACAGCCATACTTGTATTTTTACCTTTTCCCTCCTCCCAGCTCAAAAGTACTGTAACAACTGCAGGTCACCGGCCGCTTGCAAACCTTAACAGTGGGAGTGTCCTCCCTTTCCCCTATCCTGAGGACTGCACCACCAAACCCCTTTGACAGAGGGCTTTTCCAGTATGGAATATTTTCAACCACCTTATCTTTCTGGACAGTTGCTTTCTAGCGAAATGCATATTTAATGATCTGCCTCTAGGCTTAAAGATACAACAAAAGCACTTTAATGTGCTAATACATCCACATTTTAACTTTATTATTTCCTAATATTGCTGATTTTCAGTAAGTAACGCTCCTCCTGAAGCTAACATGGCCAGTGTTTCAAGAGAAGGCAAGTTTGAGATGGTGCTTGTTCCGTGAACTGGGTTCATACAAGTTTGCTTCAGAAAACTACTTCCTAATAAACAAAAAAAGAAAAAAAGCTTGGGGAGGGGAGGGGAGGCAGCTGTCAGCCTCTACCTTTCTGCTTTCTGTCTGAGCTTTTCAAAACAGAGAATGATGCATGATTTATTTAAATGAATTTATTTCTCAACTTGGATAGGGGCATGATCTGAATTTTTAAAAATCCACTAAAACACATTCTCTCTGCTTTCCTTACTGCTATAGAGAGTGGTAAAGCATGCTTTTGACAACAGCATCATTTCATAACCGGTGCAGAGGGCTCATCTTGCTTAACAGAACATGTGATTTTGCTTCTCTCCTTCAAAAGATGTCTTTTTTTTTTGGCCTCTTAAAAGACTTGCAAAGAAATATTTAGCAAGTGTGTGGTACTGTATACAGTTTGTCTGCCTATGTTACACATGTCATAACCTCTGTGACACCAGTTTTCAATAGGATAAGTGATTTGTTCTGGTTTGGGTTTTAAAGTGGCTTACCTGAGAAGTTTCTGCTTTACTTCTATCCAAAAGGCTAACTTACTGCTATTTATTTAATTCACAATTTAGTCAGTTTGTTCCTCAATGAATACATGGAGGTAACAAGTATTACTAAGGAAATAATTCAACATAATTTTAAATCTTTGGCTGTAGTTGACAGCGAGATGGGACTACGCAGAATAGAAATATAGGCCGAAAATCATGCTACACTCTGGGCTTCAAAGTCCAAGAACAGATGGGCCAATGAAAAATTGTTAGAAAAGAAAATGACCTTTACGTTAAAAAAAATTAAAACCATTCTCTCCCAGCTACTATTTCATGAACACATACACACACACACACACACAAATATATATATTGATACTTTAAAAAATATAGATACACCACAAAACAATATGTGCTGGGTACACTCTGAAAGAAAAATACATGAAATAGAAAAGTAGAAATGTTAACACTGTAACAATAATTATGGTGGAAAAATACTGGGTTAAGTAAACTTTTAAAATAATTTCTCTAGCAAATATATAGTCCTATGAGTCACAATAGTACTACAGTATGTGTTGAACTGTGTTCATTCATAGGTTAAGTTCTAAAGAGCTCAACATACAGACAGGGCAGGTACAGGTGCCCTGAATCAACAACAGAAACTCTGAATGCAATCCTACCAATATCAAAATATTGTGAAAAGAAAACCGTGAACACAATGCTGACAAACACACAAATGAAAACAGCTCGCTCCAGAACGAAATATTTACTTTGTATCTCTCTGGAGGTTATAAAAGTCAGAATGTCTTAAAACCATTCTCTCCCTTCCATACTAATCTCAGCACACTTAGTGAGCCATCAATCAACAGTAGGTATATCAAAAGATGTTCTGGCCACTTTTCTGAAACAGGAACTGTATATTACAGTATAAATAATTAGCTGGTTTTGCTAGGCTAAAAAATCAATGCACTTTGTATATTGATTACTTCTCCAAAAAACCTCTACTTTAAAGTCTTTCAACGGAATCCTCAAACAAATGCACAAATGTCCTCAGAGGCCTTTTCTCTAAAGACAAAGGCAGAATCCTATTGTTAGGAAAAGTCAACCTTATTATTGCATTTCCAATAGTACCATTCATCTTTCAGAGTGAGGGGCTGACCGCTCCATCAGTGGTGTGACATTTGTAAAGCAACAGATTCTCAATATATTATCTCAAGAATCAGGCAGGCGAGTCTCCCAGTCATGCATGATTTTTTTTTTTTCTGCCACAATCCTCCACCACCATAGAAAGAAACTTGTCTCACTCAGGCAGCTAAGGCAACCTAAAAATGATATCCCAGAGCTGTGGGGCTGCCAGCGCCGCTGTATCCCTCTTACCATAAATGAGCAGTTTCTTGACTCATTAATAACAATTTCCCTTAAAAGAAGTAATCTCATATCAGACAGCCCCTTGCCACCATGCACACATCCCAAAGGTTGCAGATATGTCAGCATCAGTCGCCGGCAGCCAGCTTTCCCACACAGAGTCCAGATGGACTGTACCAGAAGCCAATTCAGCGTTAATAACTACCTACTCCGCGCAGTGGAGAAGCCTTACGTGGCACAATGGGCTAGGAAACAGCAGCCGGCTGAAACTGCAAATAAAAAAGACAAACCAAATTCTCCAAAAGCACCAAAAGGAAGGAACAGAAAGGGAAGCGTGAATTGTATTCCTTGACTTCCATGAGAAGAACAAAAAAAGAAAAAAGAGAAAAGAGGAAAAAAAAAAGAATCCTTCATAAACATAGGGGAAAAAATGAAGAGGAGTGGGGGGGAAAACAGATGCTGCCCAGAAAAAAAGTGACAAAATATTACCTCATTATTTAACAAAGCAGCATTAAGCGTCCTGCTGATTTCAAACATCTTGCCACAGATTTTGTTTTAAGAGAAACAGAATCCTTTGCAAAGCACTCCGTCTGCAAAGGGTTCTTCAATTTTCTTGCGTGCCACGGAACAGTCAATATATTATTTCCCTAGAGTTCGCACATTAAAACCTCTAGTCAGTGAGCTGAATTTTCCCCTTATCTCACACACAGTAGACTCCTGTTATATGTACTGCTCTCTTTGCAAGAGCAGCCTGCCCCAAACATGGCTGGTGTTTAAACTACTCTTTAAAGTAACAGTTCACTATATAACCACCAGGTGGGTAGAGTGCACAGATTCAAATGAACCATCTTAAAGGATTGTGGTGTTTTCCCTCCTCCTTTTAGGTGTACAATGTGACATGATAGGCATTGTGTCTTGTATCTCTCTGTATCTTGTCAAAATAAATAAATAAAATTCCTTCTCCTGACTTCTAGGGAGGAAACAAAACACCATCACCAATTCTAATAAGGACTGTGAAGAATGAAACACAAACATGCTTTGTTTCATTCGGCAAAGGATGAACAAGGAAAATCCAATCGACACAGAGCAAGGCGGTGGAGGAGGGACCAAAAACTCCATGAAAATATTTTCCTTTAGCAAAAAGAGAAAAATATTGACTCACATGATAAAAACCCAATTCAAAAGTGAGCATATAGATGAAGCACATACAAGATGGAGGCAAGAGTTTAAGGGTACAACTTTTCTTCTGAGTAAAGCATGAGGTTATTTGATAGGGTCTTTCATGATAGGAAATAACCAAAAGCTTAAACATAAAGACACTGAAAAAAAAAAAACCAAAAACAAAATCTTAAGCATCTCTTTTGAAAATACAATTATACCAATAGCTATAAAGGACCAGAAGAGCAAAGTAATCATCTCTCTCCTCAGTCCTCTTCTTTTTGCCTAAGATCTACCTCAATGTGGAATGTTTCTGTCCTATGTTATCTTGGGTGTATAGCTAACTTGGTGTCTCCTTTGTACAATTCTATTCCAATTAATTTGCTCCTCTGCCAGGAATAAATAGAATGTCCCAAGCTGAAAGCCCCAAGTGATAGAGGGTGGATGTTCAAAGATAAAGAACCACCTGGACAAAAATAAATCTCATCACTTATATTGTTATATGGCCTGATTTTAAGGAGGATATTATTACAGAGCGTGCATGCACTATTTTATGTTCTCTCATATCTAAAAGAGAAACCAACACACACGGATACCTGGAATTTTGCTTTCTTGGCTGGACAAAATTAATGCCCTGGAACTTCCATATCATTTCTTGCAAACACAGATGTCGATACTAGTATTTTTCCAGCCCATCCAGGCAATATTTAGCCACACACAACAGTGACTGTCTCCTTCATCTTTAAGTCTAGGCTGCCTCACTTATTACCATTTAACCTCCTCGCATATATTAAGTTTCAAGTGACAATTTTTAACTGGGGAATGAGAAGGAGTTGCTCTCATCAAATTCTGGTTGTATGAAATAAGCTAATTTGTACACTCACCATATGTCTTAAACACTAATTAAAAAATGTCACTTTCTTCAAACATTAAAATGTAATCAGCCTAGTAAATAAAATATTCCCGAGTTTTCTTGCCTTGGTGATAATTTAAAGAGTGTTTATCTCGGGGTAACCTCTCTATTTTGATTACCAAGAAAGGCTTTTGATTTGAAAAGGGAAAAAAGGAGATATTGGGGGGCTTGAGGAGTGAGAAGAGAAAACCACAACTGTACGTAGCTGCACAAAGGAAAATAAGATGAAGCAGGGTTTTAAGGACCATAGTCTTGTTACCCTAAGGCAAATCCAGCCAATCAATACCACCCATTGACGGTCTACCATCTGCCATGCTACCCAGCGATGTGGCTAAACAGACCTGCTCCATATGACCGTAGCCGGCTCATTTTCAGTCGATTAGGGCAGTTCCAGAGCATTCACGTGCAATAGCACAAAACTCCAAGTCTGACTGAGCCTCTCTCTTCACACCAGTTCCTCCCACCACAGCTGCAGACCTTTTCCTCCTGTTCTGGGTGTCTGGATTATCTCTTCTTGCCCCTCAATCGAATTAGCAAAATAGGGTGGGAAGGTAGAACAAACAGACACACACACACACACACACACACACACACAGATAATTGCTGGCCCTTCTTCACTGTCATGCAGAAATCAGGAATTCCATGTGCTCTGCCCTAATATGATTATGGCACACCATTTAAATAGCGTCATCAGTGACTATGACCTGACATTTTCCTGTAGTGCTATTTCTTGTTATCTTCTCCCTCTTCCCTTGAAAAATAAACCCCAAACTGCTTGCATTTCTTCCTTTAGAGAAAATATAGTCAGTATGCCCAGACAATGGTATACTCTGTTTAAGGGCTTTTGATAAAATTTAAAGCCTAATTTTCCTTTGATGAATTGTGGTAATGGTTTTGTCTTTCTTTTTCCTGTTAAAAACATTAAATCAAATTTTATAGGAAAATGGAAACATACCATAGAGGCAAGAAAAAGGCACCAGACTGATACAGAGTCTTGGAATTCACTGTCGATGTTCTCTTAGAGATATATGACCTGACCGTATGATGCTTTTCTCTTTCCTAAGTAGTTTTGTCTATTATGGATTGTGGAAAAGAGCTACAAGAATGCTCCTGGGTGGGAAAATGTGACAAATGGATGTCTAGTCCACTTAAATTGCCAAGAGTTCACTTGTGCAGGTAAACTAACCTCTGGGTTGATTCACACTTGATCTTCCTATTTTCTTTCCATATTCCTATGCCCTATGCTAGAATAGCAGCTGAAAAGCAGAAGGTTTCTTTCCAGAATCAAGGTACACTTTTTCAAAAGTGCCTTTGACCATTCCCTTAAAGCACTAGGATGTCTTTCTGGGAAAGAAAATTTAAAGGACAGCGAAACTGCTTTACTTACAAAATTCTGAAAAAGGTAAATACACATTTATCAAAAAAATCTAATTTAGGTGGAGTCCCTGTCTGGACTTTTCACTGTTAATATTCTTCATTACAGCCTAAGAAGATCAACGGAGTCAATGTGCAAACACACAGAGATTTCTGAAGATCCCTGCATTAAGGGATTTGGGGCCTTTCCATTTCAGCTCAGATGAGCTTCACTAAAAATAATAAAAAAAGAAACAAACAAAATACCCTTGTATAAATATAAATCTTTACAAATCAAAGGCCACTGAGCAGATAAATATGGAATAGCCATACCATCGAAGGATTCACTGTTTAACCAGATTAATACAGTTTTGAAAATAATTCAACACAGAGGTTTTTTTTAGAAAAAAAAAACCCTGGACCCATAATTCTGTAACTATAAATAAAGAAAAAAATGTATAGTATTATAAAAAGCAAGGAAGGTAATTTGTAGAAGAAGGAGGAGGAGAAGGAAGGAAAGATAAGGAGAGGGGAAGACAGGGAGGAGAAGAAGAAATAAAATAATAGGACTTATAAAGTATAAATAAAAACTGCTGTTTTTTTACCAGGAGTCTATTGCATACTGAACACTACACTAGGCACTTGATATGCATAGCCTCACACAACATCATAGGAGTGACAATGGTTACATCTAAGCATTCATCTAGAAAGGTGTTTTCCTTATCTAAAAGTAAGATCTCCCCTCCATCACTTCATAGAAGAATATGCTTAGTAAATATTTGTTGAATGAATGAGGAAGATGGATACAGACAAGAAGAGAAAGAAAAAGATGTAATTTTTTTCTCATCTAAAAGTGACCAAGAGATTTCTTTGTGAAGTGCTTCTAACCGAACATGTCCTCAAAATGTATCTCATTTAAGCTGTCATTATAACTAGGCTATAAATTTGAAGAGAGGGAGACAAAGGATTAAAGAGGGAAAGCAAAAAATTTTAGCAGGTAGGATGAGTACCTGATTCAGACCTCATTCTTTACTTCTTCCAAATATGGCAAAATTCCTTACATAGAGTAGCTGCTCAGCAAACATTGGTTGGATGAACTCTGGTGTCCTGAGCCCCTTACAGGACAGAGCCAGACTCCAGGTAACACTCAATTATGAGAAAGGAATAAAGATCAACAATTCCATTCAACATCATCTCAAAAACAATCCCAAGGCCTATTTCATGTGATTGAACCAGGGGGCACTAAACACCATCTTAGGGAAGAAGATATGCTAGGCTCCCTAAGCCTCAGTTTCCTCATTTGTAAAATGGGCACAGTAATACTTCGCTTAAGGTTTGTTGCCAGGACTAAAACAGATAGGCTTGGTGGGGAGGCAGCACTCTATATGGCACCTGTTATTAATATGGAGAATAGGAAAAACTGTATGAATCAGTACCTAGCTAGAAGATAATTCATCTTATTGAAGATGATACAATTCAAAGACTCTCAAAAACATTTAGAAAATAATAAGACAATAATAATTAAGAAAGGCTGAATGGTCTGTTCCAGTTCTAACCCAAATATCTGCTGCAGATTACTATTTAGTCCAATAGGTAAAGTTTAGTGCTAAATTCTGAGTGTGAAGAATAAAAAGAAATACAAGTCATAATTCTTACCTTCAAGAAGCTTACAGTTTGGCTGGGAAAGAAACATTCATGTTTATGCATGAATCTTGATAGTGTAAGGAATATAAAAAGAATAGTATCAAAATAAAATACTGAAGGATAGTTGATGGTGAGGATGCCTTCTGCAATGATGAGGAAAGCCTTCATGGGAGAAGCTGGAACTAATACTAGGCTTAAAGAATGATAGGATTTGTATAGGAAAATTCCAGATATTTTATATAATAACAAAGGTGGAAGAGGAAGGAAGGAAGGGGATATTGGCATCCAGCTCATTCTAGCTAGACCCCTCTAAGGTTTCCTCTAACTCTATTTCAATCTCCTCCATTTTTTAAAGTTATAAATAGGGGAATATTATGATATGACTGTGGGAGAGCAGACCTTTTATTCAGTAAGTACTTTCATAAAAGGAACAGGAATTAATATTTATTGCACTTCTATGCTGTGTCCAACATTACACTAGGCACTTTGCCTAAAAATCTCATTTAATCTCATAACTCTGAGATTTCCAATAGGGAAACTAAAGATTGGGGAATTTAAATGATTTGTTCAAGATCACACAGCTAGTAAGAGGCATATTTATACATATCCAATCTCAGTCCACACTCTTCACTATAAATACTACCTTATATAGAAGAGTGTAGATCTAGAGAAATTTAAGTCTTTTTCTCTATGTTATTCTATATTGAGAAAGTAACAAAGTGATGTCATTGATATCTGCTGACATTATAAAAATAACAGTAAAATTCAAAACCAAACCCAGGGGGTGCCTGGGTGGCTCAGTCGGTTAAGCATCTGACTTCAGCTCAGGTCATGATCTCACGGTTTGTGGGTTCGAGCCCCATGTCGGGCTCTGTGCTGACAGCTCAGAGCCTGGAGCCTGCTTCGGATTCTGTGTCTCCCTCTCTCTCTGCCCCTCCTCCACTCATGCTCTGTTTCTCCCTGTCTCAATAATAAATAAACATAAAAAAAAAAAAACCCAAGAACAAAAAAACCTAACCTATGCTAGCAATTTCAGTATTCTGCCACCAGGTGATGATACAATCCTTGTCCTATAGAATTACCAAGGTCATGTTTTTGCCTGCTATAATTTTGCATGTGTGCTATTCCTTCCTCTATTTCTTGAAGTAGAGGAAAGAGTGCCTGATCCTCAGATGGACTTGTCTCCTAAAGCCCCAAGACATTAATCTTTCCAAATATTTTCTAAATTTTATCAAAAATTCAACTCTGAGCATAATTCTAAACGTCAACAATTTTCAAACAATTTTATTACAGATTGTATTCAATGAATTATAGTTCTTTTTTATTTTCACACTCTACTGTGGGCTTGCAGGGTATAAATTATATGTTATTTGCCTTATCATTGCAGCATGAGGAACGTCGGTACGTAGAACATAGTGGGCACTCAGTAAAAGAACAGAAATAACTGATTTCCAAATATTTTAGAAAAAATTTTGAACCAAATGCTTAGGGCAAAATTGTTTGGTACTTTATTCATTAATAAACAACTTTCTCTTTCAAGTCACCCTTAATGCAGGGTTATTATAAAAAGCCCTTTCTTGAGGTTGGTGGTCACCAGCAGCTGCATTTCTCTCAGTGGTCAGGTACTTCCTTCTGCCTTAGCCAGGAACAGTCTACATTCATTATAAGCCCTGCCCTGCACAGCAGTCTAGTTTACTTTTTCACCCTTCTTATGCCCAGAAAGGTTGGTTCCTTTCTCTGTTGGAGATGAAGAAAAACCACGAAAAACAAGAGAGGCATGCCGTATACCTGTCAGAAAGAGGCAACTCTCCACTTGACCCTTTTTAGTTCTCTTCTCTGACTCTGAGGCTGGGGGAATGATTTAACTACTTTTAAGCAGAAGAGTAAAGTTGCACATTGGTGCTGAGTAGTTCATTTCCCTTAGCAACCCCTTAGCAACGGCAGCTTCAAGTTCAAAATCCCTCCTTGAAAAGGATCACATCTTTAATGAAGATGAGTATTTTTTTAATGTAAGGTTTTTGAACAGATGTTTTAACATTACAACCCCCAAAGCCTTGTAGGCTACAAATATCTGTTTCATGCTAACTTTCCTTTATGATATTATGTGGTAACCATAATGATGCTGGGCTCCTGTGAAATTTCAGTCCCTGGAAAAGCCCTGGTCCTACTCTGAAATTATTCACAAATAATACATAACTTTTATTTTATCAAGTCACCATTTACCTAGGTTACTATAGAAATTACACTTAAGTTCTTTATAGAGAGTTACTGATATTGACCTCAGTATTCAGTTTGGTCCCTTACTGAGAAGAGTGAATAACTAAAATCACAGTTTTTAAAACCTGTATCAGGGTTTTACAAACTATATTTATTACATGTAACCTAAGGTTCTATGGACAGTTTAAAGACAAATATAAAAAGAAAATTCCAACTTTACCCCAAACTAGTACTTACTGATTTTATTATTCAATACTTACTTTGTTCACTTCATTATCTATAAACTGGATCATGGAATATCAAATAATCATCACATTTAATTAATTGTTTTTATATTGTCAGTGAAATGAGAAGGCTTACAAACGGTTTTGCTAGCTGTCAAAAACCCTTAGGGATGTAAAATGTTCATGTCATATATGTTATGCCTATCATTAAAAATTTTATCTTGTTCAAAATTTTTGAAGCTCTTTTGTCATCTTAAAGTTTCATAACTCAGATAATATATAAACTTCTGCTTGAAATTTGTTCTTTATTGTCTATTAGCACATGGGTTGCTTGGGGCACAAAATGCACAAGGGCTTAGAACAATGAACATCTTCACTGTTGATCTATGTGTGCCAATTCCATTGTGTGGACAGTGAAAAGACATATTTTCACACTGTACCATCCACCTGACATGAAGTTTTATACGTTTCCATGTGTCAGGGTATTACTGAAGAATGTGCCTAGAGCAATGACCTTTATAGACAGTAGGTGCTCGGTGTGTGTTCCTGAAAGTAAGATCCATTTTAAATCACTAAGGAATATACAAGGAAGAGCCAGAAGACCTCAAGGCCAGTTCCATCTCTACCACTAATAATTCTATGACCTTGGGCAATTCACTCTCCTCTTTGGACCAGAATCTTCTTGATTAGATAAGAACTGAAACTAGGCAATTTCTGAACTCCCTGCCAGCTCTAATATGTCAGAGTCTATAAATAAATAGTTTTTAATTAGCAAACAAAATTTCTGGTAAGGTTAACTCAGATTTTCAACTGACATTACAGAGTAAGAATGCTGGCTAAAGGGAAGTCAAGCTTTTGAGGATTTTTAAATCTGTCTCAAATGAAGAGCCAGATTGGTATTACGTTCCTACAATATCCAGTCTGGTGACCAAAGTTATCTTAATAAAATACAGAACTAGAGACAGCTGGTTAAAATCATTAAATCAAGGGCTTTGACCAGGACCTTGATCAAGTTTAAAGATTCTCTTTGAGTTTTAGTGTCATCATATTCAAAATGGGGACAATAATAATGCCTAAGATGTGAGGCTTAAATGAAAAAAATTCATGCAAAGCATGTATTATAGGGTATAGGAAATGCTGTTACACACTCAAAGATGCTAAATATTTTTTAAATATTAGGTACAAACACATGAAATTGTTTTTATAGATTAAACAGAATCAAATGCTGTCACTTCTGTTTCGTTCAAGCTATGTTTTTCCTCTCCTGCCTAAAATACCTTCCATGATCCTCACTGCTTATTCAAGTCCAAATTTTCAGTATGACATTCAAGGCTCTTTGTAATCTGGTCTTCATTTAAGTTTCCTGAGTCCTTTGGGACATTCCCTTCCATACACACAGCTCTATACATGCCAGTCTATTCTCCCATGTTTCTTGGCCCTTCTACCTTATGCCTTTGTTCCTGCTATTTCTTTCATTTGAAATGTCTTCTCTCCCTGGAAAATCATATTTATCCTTCAAGGTTTCAACCTCACGAAGCAAAATGAGCAGATTCATTATTTGCACTTTTATAGCAGCTTATTCTTCCTGCCTCCACCACCACGGTTGTTTACAGGTCTGTCTCCCGGAGCTGCTCTCCAGGGAGGGGTGCCTGGGTGGTTCAGTTAGTTAAGCATCTCATTCTTGATTTCAGCTAAGGTCATGATCTCACAGCTCTTGAAACTGACCCCCGTGTAGGGCTCTGCACTGATAATGTGGAGCCTGTTTGGGATTCTCTCTCCCTCTCTCTCTGTCCCTCCCCTGATTGCACACACACACACACACACACACACGCACATGCACACTCTGTCAAAATAAATGAACTAAAAAAAAAAGATACTTCAGGACAAGGGCTGTTCTTATCTGTCTTTATTTCCCTCTAGTTGAGCACATTGGCTGTCTTGTAGTTGGTGCTCAGTAAATATTTGCTAAAGTAAAATGAACATATGCACATGGCAGGTCAAAATAGTTTCTCTTAGGGGCACCTGGGTGGCTCAGTTGGTTAAGGGTTGGACTTTGGGTCAGGTCATGATCTCATGAGTGTATGAGTTCGAGCCTTGCACGGGACTCTTTGCTGTCAGCACAGAGCCTGCTTTGGCTCCTCTGTCCCCCTCTCTCTTTCTGCCCCTCCCCTGTTTGCACTCTCTCTCTCAAAAATAAACATTAAAAAATCAATATGGCTCCTCTTAGAAATAAGTCAGTCAGAGAAAGAGAAGTATCATATGATTTCACTGTATGTGGAAGTTAAGAAACAAAACAGATGAACATAGGGGAAGGGAAGGAAAAATTAGACAAAACAGAGAGGAAGGCAAACCACAAGAGACTCTTAAATACAGAGAACAAATTGATGGTTGCTGAAGGGGTATTGGGTGGGGAGAAGGGCTAAGTGGGTGATGGGCATTAAGGAGGGCATTTGTTAGGATGAGCACTGGGTGTTATATATGTAAGTGATGAATCACCAAATTCTATTCCTGAGATCGTTATTACACTATATGTTAACTAACTTGGATTTAAATAGAATTAAAAAATGAAAAAAAATAGATGAGTATCGAAGAAGACTCCAAAAAAGCCTTAACTTTGGGAATCCACCCCTCCAGAGAACCATTTTTATGATAGGAGAAATCTCTACCAAAGTAAGGTCTTTCTCCCTCTGGAAATCCTCATATGACTAAAATCAGAAAGTCTAAAGTATAAGTTATTCTTCAGGACAAATCCATCAAGCTGAAGCCATGAGCTTTCAACAAACACCATTGTCTTATTACTAGAGATGGCAATGCTCTGGCTGCAACCTCACTTAATGGCTATAACGTGAAAGCTTGCACACTGAATTTGTGCTTCCATAGCTGGAGAAGTACAAGTTGCAGAGAACTCCAATAAGTCCTGGATGATGTGGAAGGCATGGAAAAGAGGAGGATACTGCTGATGCTGCAGCTTGGAGTGTGAATTCATCATTTGCCCACATTCCCATGCTCTATGCAATCAGGACTCTGGAGGACTTCTAGGATGTGCAAGTGCTTGAGAGAATTAATAATGTATTCTAAATATTCTTTAACTAATGCTACTGCCTATATGAACAATAACAGTTAATATTTAATGTGTGTATGTATAATATTTAATGTATGTATGTATATGTATGTGTGTATGAAGTTATATCATTATATCATTATATATATATAATTAGTTTAAGAGGAGAGTCAATAGTTCTGCACTACAGGAGTAACAGGCTGTTTAGCTGGTTTGTGACTCCAGAGAATTTACTCTCAAGGTTTTTTCCCCAGTAAGTGCTTTTTATCTAAGTAAAAGCATATTAGAACTCCTAATACATAAACAAAACAGTACTGCTCTCCTGGTTGGGAAAAGAGTGGGTCCCACTAAACCAATATAGTCTAGTCTAAATCTAGTCTAGTCTATAGTGCAGTGGGAAAAAAGTGAATTGGGAATCAAAATACCTGGGTGCTAGCACCAATGAGACCACCCTTAGGCCCAAGCCTCCTCCTCTAGTACATCTAATTCAAAGCATTTGGTAATTGCTATCCAAGACTATAAGCATAATGCCTCAGTTTCTGGGGTATCTCAAGCACACAGGATAAAAGTGCTTATTCCTCTCCTACTTTCTACCTACCTTAAATCTCCTCAATTAATCTACTTCCTGATCATTCTTCAATTACACAAACACAAAGTTCAACAATAGGGATAGTGGGGATACACAAGGTTAGCAACACAGGTTTCACAAGTACCCAGAGAGGGCTTAGAAAATAGACCTGGTGTCTTGCTCTTGTCCTTCAAGTTATACCTCTTTCCAGTGAAGAAAAGTTATCTGTAAGCCTCTCAAGAGTCCTGCCAACCACTTAGTTGTATAGATCTATCTCCTTAACTTTATACCCACTGCAACTCGCTTGATTCAAATCTCTGCATCTCCTGGATTTGTATCATCAACATATCCTTACCTCCAATTTTGACTGAACCCCATTAGCCAGGCACACTGACCTTTCTAAAATTCCAATCTAACCGCACTGCTTCCTTGATTAATATTAATCAAGGTCCACCCCTCTTCTGCTGAGATTTCCAATGAAAGGGTATCAGCAGACCTCTAATTGTACGCGTTGATAGGACATTGTTTCATGATACAAATGTATGTAAGTTCATAGTCTTCTCTTGCATGTCTGTTTCTCCTACTAAGCTTGAACTCCTTAAACGGTAGGGCACATATATGATTTATAATAAAGGATGGATGAGTAGGTTAACAAATGAAACTCTCCTAAACAAAGCTTCCAGGAAATAGTTGCTTTTTTCCTTTTTATGCAGCAGAGAGCTAAAGGTAGCTTTCTTCCATTTGCAAAGTGACTTCACATAACAACTACTATCTAACAAGCATTTACTATGTCAGGAATTATTATTAGCTCCTTACATGTATTAATTCAGTTAATATCACAATAATCCTATAAAGTACATACTATGATTGTTAGCCCTGTATTGACAGATGAAGACAACTAACAAGGACAGAGAGAGGTTAAGTAATATACACTGACTCATTATAATCATTCAACAAACATTCACAGAGTATTTACTGTGCTATTTTCACAATCAACTATGAGCAAGAAAGGATATATACAATCATCACTTTAAATAAAGGTCAAGGTGAAACCATGCTTTGTTTATCCTTAGGGGTCCCTAAGAGTATCCAGAATAGAATCACATTCAATAAATATCTGCTGAATAAGAACTGAATTAGTGCTCCTGAAATCTGGTAGTGGGCCCTTCTACATCAACTACTTTCCTTGACTGATGCTTGAAAGAAAGGACCTCTGCTTCTTTTGGTCAAATCCAGACACTTTTGAGAGTGCAAGGAGGCTCTATTAATAAGTACACCAGGACAACAGGCATAAACCAGCATTGTCCAAGGCAAACAAGAAATCCCATTGATATCCATACTCTCCAAGAATTCCCTCTGGAATTATATTTAGGGAAATAACTTAGGTAAATAAAAATACACACTTATGTATCTTTGTATGAGCTATTCTCTGTCTGGAACACAATATCTCCCTTCTTCTGCTTAGTGAACCCCTACTCATCCTGCAAAATAAAGTTCAAGAATTAATTCCCACTAATTCATTCAGCAAATATTTACTAAGCACCTACTATGTGCCAGACATTAAAGAATTAACATTAAACAAGGCACAAAAACCCCCCACCTTGAGAGTTTACACTGAACTGAGGGAAGACAATAAAGCTTCCCAAATTTCCTCAGAAAGAATTAGCAGTTTCTTTTTTGACTTCTCACAGAACTTGTTCTACAGATTACTCCATTTCTCATGGAATTGCAATGGCTGCCTTCCATGTCTGCCTTCCATTCCAGACTGTGAACTCTTGGGGAGCCTGGGTGGCTCAGTCGGTTACTAAGTGTCCAACTTTGGTTCAGGCATAATCGCGTAGTTGGTAGGTTTGAGTACCGCATTGGGCTCTATGCTGACAGCTCAGAGCCTGGAGCCTGCTTCAGATCCTGGTTCTCCCTTTCTCTCTCTTCTCCTCTCCCACTTGTGCTCTGTCTCTTTCTCTCAAAAATTAGTAAATGTTAAAAAATTAAAGAAAAAAAGACTGTGAGCTCTTTGAGAAAGAACCCATCTTCGTCTATGTGCCCCAGGACTGACACAGTGTTGGGTTATCCAATTGAATTGAAGTCCACATGCTTTCCTTCTCACGATGCTATAGCTACTAATGTTCCCTTGAGTTCACTGCTGATTTCTGAACATTTTAAAAACACCAAGCAATCTCTTGGCACCCACAATATAGTGTTCTTAGCACTGGGATGGCGATGTGGCAAGAATGTGATATGGTTCAGGATCTTTGAGCATTTATAATCAGACTTAGGAGGCCAGGTTTATTGATGACAACAGGGACAGAACAAGACAAGAAAGTATATAATCGAGGACTTCATTGTGTGGATCAGACTCAAAACATTCCGCAAGTTCTGAGAATTGAGATGTCAACAAGGACCCCAGAAACGAGGGTGAACACAAGTATTACAGAATATCATCCTTCACTTTAGCCCAGCAATGCTGCCAGGCTGCTCCCTGGGGTTCACCACTTTCCAAAACCACCCCCCAAATATGCCAGGATATCCTTACACGGGCCACACACATTCTCTCAAGCTTCTATGCTTTTGCACAAGCTTGTGCCCTACCTGGGATGCCTCTATACCCCTTGTATATCTGATGGTCATTAAGATTCAGCTCAAATGTGGCCCCCTTTGTGATACCATCCCTGAACTCCCTAGGAAAAACGGACCATGCTTCCACTGCGTGTCTACCCCTGCTCCTTTCCCACACACATACCCACTGTACGCTGTCTGTACACTTAATTGTACCCATCACTTATTTATCTATAGGTCTATCTCCCTTACGAAGCCATGAATCTGTTGAAGGCAAAGACCTTCATTCATCTTTGTATCTCAATCACAATGCCTGGTATGGAGTTTGCGGATGGATAGATGGGTGAATGGATCAACATACAGATGGACTCAGTTATGAGCTGGTGTGTTGCCCCCCTCCCTGCAAAAACGCATCAGCTGATAATAACCTCATGGGGTCTAGGGAAAGAGTTACAATGACTGGGAGTTTTACATGAGATGAAAGAAGTGAAAATGCTTAGAATAAAATGTTCCTTCAATAGAACATGATTTCGAGTGGGGGGTGGGGAAGCAACAGCCACAGTAATATTATCTGGAGATATTTTTAATTTAAGCCAATGCTTCTTTCCTTCTAAACTGACACATGGCTGTCCTTTTTCTAGGTCTGCTAACAGAACACATAGGTGACAAACCTCTGTGCTAGGAGTCACTGGGGTGAGTTTCTTATTCTCTTTCTAGACAGGAAATAAGAATTTGTCCTCTTTGTGGGTCTGGGGTTTCAACCCTCCAGGTCTAAACATTTTTGATGGCCTTGAACTAATTTCGGCCACCATCGACAGAATGGGAGTGGAAAAATCCCCACCACATCTGCCTTGTCAGAGGGTGGAGGAAAGAACTTTCTAAATAGCCTCATTATTGGTCCCAGCTGAATTCTGCTCCTGTTCCATGATGCCAGCAAAAGCATTTTAGTAAGATGCTGCCAGCATCAAAAGCAGATCCACTTACGGTTTCCTGTAAGCGTATCTGCAATGGCAGAAGGTGGCGGGTAGCCAGGTGTGAGTATGCGTGCTAAAAATCTCCAATACGTCAAGCTGGAAGAACAATTTATGAAATGAAATTCAATGTTCTATTTCTACTCCAAGAACTCAGTTTAAGGCACCGGAAATTCGGCTGGGTAATTCGGCTCCAATTCTCTGCTGCTTTACTGAATCAGAGAATCTCAGAGAGAGCAGAGAGAGAAATGTCCTCTGTTTTCTTCTAGCTTGAACATGTCTCACCTCACCCCATCAGGACACTCCAAAAAAGGTTCATCAAACTCTGCTTACATAGCTTCAGTGAAAGAGGGCTCACTTGCTACTTTTCTGATAATTTGCCCAATTTGGGGTTAGGGAAGGGACCACCACGTGCCCATCAAACCCTGTTTCCTTTTCTGCCTGGCCACCCAGCTAGACTACAGTGCAGCTGAGTAACTGAGTTCTGGCCATTGGAATGTGGGTGGAAGTGATGCACATCCTTCCAGGCCTGGTCCCCCAACAACATCTGTATGATGCTGCTTCTTCAGTTTCCTCCCTGGCCTACTGAGTAGATGCAGAGGGTACAATGCTGAACTCTGAGGCTGAAAGGAGAGCAGAGCCACTAGATGGAAGGGGCCCAGGGCCGTGGATGACCATGTAGAGCAAGGCCTCCTGCAGACCCATTTGAACTGTGATATGAGATGAGTGAGAAGTACCTTAACTGCATTAAGTCACTGAGATTTGAAGGCTGTTTGCTACAATAATTCACAGTCTGACATAGAGACCTTTCATCCAGTTTTTTTAAGTGGCAATACCAGACTAAGTAAGTGTCTTAGTAGTTACTGTATCATCATCTCTCTTAGAAGCTGTAGTGGCATACTTGTATAGAATATATGTACTATTAGTTATATACTATTAGCTCCTGAAAAGTGAAAAGGAGTAGTGCAGGAAGACAGGGGAAAAGGGTATGGGAAGGAAGGAGAGGTGGGGAAGGCCACATTTTCTCAAGAACCAGTCTCCTTATGCATGTAAATTTCGTTTATCTCTTACAATAACCCTATGAAATGGAATCACCACCATTCTAAATAAGCGGAAACAGATACTCGGGCAGGTTGATGTATATAACCCAAGTATCCTTGGGCTCAGCCATCTCCCACTGATTTCAGCACCAGAACCTACCAACTGGCTTCTGTAAACAGACCTTCTCACAACCTCCACCTGCCTCTCTGATGCTCAAACACCAACCTCAGAATCCCTGTGACTATGTTTTCCATGCTAGGACCCCAAATGCCAGGTGTTTTCATGCTTAAAATAAAAAAATTGAGTCCCTTGGACATTGTGTTTCCCCATCTGGCCTGCAGGTGGCCTTAAAACAGCTATGTTCTCCTGCACCTGGCCTCATCCTTCCCATCCCTGGTGACATCTGCTGAGAAAATGTACCCCTACAGACCATTCTGACCACAGGAAGGGTGAAAAAGAAAGGTGTTTTTTAAAAGCTAAAACCCATCAGGGAGCCTGGGTGGCTCTGTCGGTTAAGCATCTGACTCTTGATTTCAGCTCGGGTCGTAATCTCACAACGGTGTCGGCCTCCATGCTGGTCATGGAACCTGCTTAAGATTCTCTCTCTTCCTTCTGCTCCTCCCCTACTCGTGCTCTTCCCCCCCCAAAAGGGAAAAAAACCAACACCCAAACACCTGAAAGAACGTTGAAATTAAATCAAAATTTCAAAAAGTTTGAAATTCTGATCCTCTCATCTTCCCTACTGCAGAGCTGGTGCCCTTGTGCTGATCAAGCTGATGTCAAAATTGGAGACAAATATTTAACAGCCGAACCCTGGACAATGTCTAAGATCTAAAAATGTATGGGTGGCTCAGTCAGTTAAGCATCCAACTCTTGATTTGGCTCAGGTCATGATCTCTCACAGTTTGTGGGTTCGAGGTCCATGTCAGGGTCTGCACTGACAGAGCCTGCTTGGGATTCTCTCTCCCTCTCTGTCTGCCTTTCCCCTGCTCATGCTCTGTCTCTTTCCTGCTAAATAAATAAGTAAACATGAAAAAATTTTTTAAAAATGTATGGCCCTATGTCTACTAAAGTTCTTAAAATTCAGGAAAGCCAATGTATATCAAAAGTCTGGGTTTTTTTTTTTTATGGCATTAGAAGCTATGGAGATCACTTTAGAATCAAAAGGAAAACCTTCCAAAGTAACAATACCTTATCTTTTTAACTCAAGCTGACCACCTTTTAAGAATCTGCATTAGGTGTCCTCCTCCCTGCCTCATAGCTTCCTCTGCTTCCTTTCCAACACTGCAGTACTTTTCCCACCCATTATGACCAATTTATGGATCTTTCTTTCCCATTACATTAAGGGTTCTACAAGGCCAGGCAGGCACCATGTCTGATTCTCTTTATTCCAGTGCCTGGCAGTGTGCCAGATAACCTTTGAGGAGCTGGTTAAGTTTCAGTGTGGTTCATAGTAAAGTGCTGCTCAATTCCTTTGTGGTGGAGCCCTCAAGTCTTGCTCTGGATCAGCAACATCAGCTGTGAAATGGGACTCTCACTGCACCCAGCCTACTTTATAGAGTAACTGCCAACCCTGAGTCGAAACCAAATACAGTCACTTGAATAGATCCGAGTATCACTGATGCTCACCAAGGTTTAACTGATTATTCTACTCTCTAACATTTGGAGAACAGGGTCTGTGGGAGGATGTAAGAGGTACTGGCTGGCTATGTGGGTGGGTGCCCTTTCTTGTTTCCTGGTTTCTACTGCCCTGAGTGATCTAAGGAGCCTGACCATCCTGGCAGGTGCAGGACATTTGGTGGCTAACATTATGGAAGCAGCATTACTATTCAAGCTAAGACCTAAAGACCAGCAGGTGACTTTCTTTTATTTCAAGAACTTTATGAGGCATAAGGCCATGCATTTTCAGACCTCATGTCCTGTCCAAGATTGCATTGTTAAATATTTGTTTTCAGTTTTTACATCAGCTGAATCTATCAACGCAAGGGCACCAACTCTGCAGTGGGGAAGATGAGAGGCTCAGAATTTTGTCAGAGATGCTTGTGGGAGAGTTGGTCTACAGAGAAAAGGATGAGCTGGATGACCTCCTAAAAGGATTCTATGATTCAGATGTTTTACACAAATGTTAATGAATAACTCAGCATGGCAGGGAAGACAAAACCAGTGTGGTAGTGCTGTTCAGGTATTATATGTGGTTGCCTTTAAGTGATTTCAGGAGCCAAGAACTGAGTTCCCAGCCCAGCAAAGACCTCTGGCTGCAGTGACATCACAATGCTAATGCATCCTTTATTCCTGGTTCAGCAGAAGACAGGCCAGCTTCCACCTACCAGTTCAATTTGTGAGCAAGGATATTTCCAGTCAACAAGAAGCTATTTCTTACAAGTAAAGCAAGTGCTCTGAAGTGCTCACAACCCAAACACACAAAAGGTGTCCAGAGTATCCTGGATCTATTGGGTCTAGAAACCAGAATTTAATAAGGCAATAAAACTGTTGTATTATTCAGCTTGTATTACCACAACAATACCATGGACTGCATGGTTTAAACAACAGAAATATTTTTCCTCACAGTTCTGGAGGCTGTAAGTCCAAGATTAGGCTGCCATAGGTTTTGAAGAGGATGCCTGCAGATGTGACTGCCTTGTGTTGACTGTGTACTCACATGGCAGAGAGAAAGATCTCTCTCTCTCTCTTATAAGGCCGCCAATCTGACTGGATTAAGATCTCTTATGAGCTCATTTAACCTTAATTACTTCCTAAAAGCTCTATCTCCAAATAGAGTCACGTTGGAGGGATAGAGCTTCAACATATAGATCATAGAGGGACATGATTCTGGCCATAGAAATTTTGATACAGAAAGTTCAGTATCTACTTCAGGTGGTTATAGTTTAAGTCATATCACTAAGGTGAAATTCACAAAAATAAAAATGTATTTATCCTCAATGGGGGTTATTTAAAAAAACGTTTTTAATTAAGTAATCTCTATGACCAACATGAGGCTTGAACTCACAACCCCTAGATCAAGTTGGTTGCTCTACCAACTGAGCCAGCTAGGTATTCCCTCAATGGATTATAGCTAAGTACTGGAGGGGAAGGCATGAACATTAAACATCTTTATTCTGTAACTAACTAGCTGTGCCACCTTGGCTAAGTCCCCAGCCCTCTCTGTGCCTCTGTTTCCTTATTATACCAAGCTGGTTTAAATAATAAAACACATTGGAGTACTTGGGTGGTTCAGTCGGTTAAGCGTCGACTTCAGCTCAGGTCATGATCTCTCAGTTCACAAGTTCGAGACCCGTGTTGTGCTCTGTGCTGACAGCTCAGAGCCTGGAGCCTGTTTTGGATTCTGTGTCTCCCTCTCTCTCTGCCCCTCTCCCACTCGTGCGTACACTCTTTCTCTCTCTCAAAAACAAACATTAAAAAATTTAAAAAAAACAAAACACATTAATTTAAAATAAACCATGTTTCAGAATGCCATTTCTGGGTGGTTGTTTTGAGGATCCTAATCAGTATAGGGATTAGGAAAAGAATCTCCTGCTCCAAAGGGGTCTGCATAAGGAAAATAATCGATGATAAAATAAATATCATTAATTCATTTAGTTTTGCCATTTTGTTTAGTTTTAAGCCCAAAAGATAACTGACTGTCCCTTTACACCCACCCTCCTCCTTGATACTAACATTCTCCCTTTGGAAAAAAAGGTAAGAACAATTAGTAGCATTTGGGAATCTCTCCCTTTAGCTGAAGAAAAGCCAAGGCCAAGAAGTGACTTGAGGGACCGAGAATGAAGGACTGGCCTTGGATCTGCAGAGCCCCTGAGACAATGCACTCACACTTCAGCAGCCCCCATTCCTTCGGGAATATTATACACAACCTCTCCTCTCTAAGCAGCAAACAACAAAAGAACACTGGCCTCAATCCAATTATGGGGGGGATGCACCACTCCCAGGACAACCAGCAGGAGGGAGGGGTTGGGAAAGCTCATTGCAAGAAGAGCTCTGAAAATGTATCTCTTCTACAGAATGCAGGCTTCTGGCTTGAAAACATTAATTCCATTGCAGAGAGTCACCGAACAATTTCCCAAGGATTCCCAAGATCTCTTAAGCCATAAAAAGCATCCTTATTATATTAGTATGCTAAAGAGTTCCTCTGCATACTATTCCAGGAGATAGAAGGGAGAGCATGGAAAGAAAAAAAAAAAAAAAGCTGAATGATTCCAAGGAACCAAACAAAGAAACATCTTTAAAGCTTAAATAGTTACACCTAATTTTGAAATCTATTTTTTTCAAAGCCAAATTGGAAAAAAGTTCACACCAATTTTAGGGAAGGTACTACAGAACCAGTTATTTACAACCCAAACAACTTCAGTGTTCCTTTATACAGTTAAAAAGCACCTTCAAACAAGACACACTTACCAAACTGTAAAATATGAAAAAATAACCATTTGTCCAATCCTAGACTTTTCTAAGCTTAAAAGTAATTAGCAAGGAAAAATATTGATAGGTTTGATTACATGTAAATTCAAAGTGTCCAAAAGTCTAAAACAATAAAAACTATAAAGAAGGTGAGCTGAAAAAATATTTACCACAGGTATAAAAAAGGACTACTGATTTTTAAAGCACTCACATAAATCACAAAAGACATCAGTATAGACTCAGACAAAACACACGGACAGTTAGTTACCCAAAAGAGGACTTAAAACTGGTTATTAATATGGAAAATATCTAACCTCACAACTAGTTTTAAAAAACGTTTACATTAAAACAATACTGATAAGGGGAGATCTCAGTATCTATCTCCCCCTTCACTGACCACCTAAGGAAGATGCCTGCAGGAGTAAATCCAGTCAGGTTCAAGAGCTTTTTATTGGATCACAATCTCAGAGGGTATAATTTTAATCATGCCATGCATGAAATATTATCAATTTTAAAAAGCTTTCTTAGTTTGATATATTTGAATAAAAATAGTATCTCATCTGTCAAGGAAATGATAATTGAAAATGGCACGTGGACAGGTCTATACCGGCAATGATAGGGCAAAGAATCTTCCTTTGCTCCAAACAAGACTTTCCTCACCAGTCCAATGCAGATGGGGAAAAGGGATAAGGGGCAACCCCATTTTTAGCCTCTGGCAATGTTTAGGCCCCACAAAAGGAGTTCTTCACAAGGTCCGGTCCAGATTACAAGGACTGAGGACAGAGCTTATCTGTGCATCTCTGCACTTAACATTTCTGTGTGACCTCACAGGAAAATGAGTCCCGAAAACGATTTGAGTATTCTTGGAACTCTGGCTCAATACAACCTTATATCATCCTCTTATCAAATGAGATTCCTCTATTCCTTCAACAAAAATGTCCTGGGCACCTACAATGTCCAGGCGTCATTTGAGCCACCTATCAAATTAGCTAAGGCTTTTTTTTTGTTTTGTTTTGTAGTCTATTTTTCTTCATTTATTTATTTTTAAACCACTTTAAGGAGGTGATGGTTTCACAGACATATACTTAGCTAAGACTTTTAAAACTGATCACACTGGCAAAGGCACAGTGATAGCAGCACCCTCACAGAGAGCTTGTAGTTATATACATTTTGGACTGCTGGGATGAAATTTTTGCAGTAATATGAAGCAAGAGCCTTAAAAATGTTTCTATAGTTTGATCTTGTAGGTGAACGACATTGAAACTATCATAATAATAAAGAAAGCATATTACATATGAAAATGTCCAGTATAGAATCATGTGTAAACCCATGCTAGGCTAGACCAAAAAAGGTGACATGAGGATACAGTAAAAAGGCAAATGAAATAAACTAATGGTAAGATGTAATAAGTGCTATGAAAGAAATCCACAAGGGGTTAAGAAAGAAAACAGGACCTACTTGAGACAGACATTAAGGGAAAGCCTTCACATTGAAGTTGGGGCCTGAGGGATAAGAAAAAAACTAATCATTTCAGAACTAAGACAAGAGACGTTGACGGGGCGCCTGGGTGGCTCAGTCAGTTGAGCGTCCATGATCTCTCAGTTCGTGGGTTCAAGCCCCGTGTCGGGCTCTGTGCTGCCAGCTCAGATCCTGGAGCCTGCTTCGGATTCTGTGTCTCCCTCTCTCTCTGCCCCCTCCCCACCTGTGCTCTGTCTCTCTCTCAAAAATAAATAAATGCTAAAAATTTTAAAAAAATAAAAGAGAGAGAGAGGTTGAGCCAGGCCAGAGCAAAGTTCCCAAGGCAAGAGCATTCTTGGCTGGTTTCAGGAACCGACAGAAGGCCAGTGTGGCTGGAGTGTGACATGCAAGGTGGAAGGTGGTATGAGATGAAGTCAGAAGCAAAGGCAGAGCCAGATCGTATAAGGAAAATGCTTATGCCATTATGTTAAGTGAAAACGGGAGGGTCGCAAATTATGTTCACAGTATGATCTCAGCCATGAAAAAATAAAAAAAGACTTGGAAGAAACATACTAGAATGTTAACAGTGGTTATGTGGGAGAGGCACAAAAAGCATACTGGCTTTGGAACTAGAAAAAGACCCGAATGTTATATCCAGGCTTCACTACTTACCGCTTAGGAGGATAGATATTTAACCTTTCTAAGCCTTAGTTACCAAATCTATAAAATTAGAACTAGGTCTCCTTAGAACAGTGAGCTGACACATAGAAAGTATACCTTACTTAAAGAGCATCTTTTATTATTATTCCCACTGCTCTTGGATAAGAAGGTTATGGGTGATTTATCCTCTTTACACTGTTTTAGATTTTCCTAATTTTTAACATTCAAGTATGTTTCATAATCAGGAAAATACAAACTTTATTTTTTAAAATGTTCTGATAGCTAAAGGAAAATGAACTACACTGTGTTAAATCAAATAAGTGCCTTTCCACTGCAACGAATGCATTTTCAGTGGCATACAAGGCATTCAAGGCAGCCCCAAACATTGAGGGTGATGCAACATTTATAAGGGACCTTTAGCAATAAAGGTTCAGCTATGCAAACATGCAGAGACTCACAATTAACTCGAAATATCAAACAAGTTGTTATTGACCTTTTAGGAGTATCAACAATGCTGCAGGTTCTCTACAAAACACAAAATTAAGATACACGGACGAATCCCCAGTTTGGTCCTAAAACAACCTTCAGAACCCTCTAAAAAAATCACAGCAAACATTCTTTTTGCTTCAATCCAGCTGATTTTGAAATTCTTGATTTGCTAACTTTCTTGAATATGGAATTTTCACCTAAAATCTGTATTTAATGAGAACAAAACTGACTGATGGATCTAGAAAAGGCTAATGAGCTCTTGTGCTCACCTGTGGGTAGCCAGCACTCTATGTTCATCCAGAGAAAGGGAGGAGGGAGCTTTGGGATCAGACACACCTGGATTCAAGTTATAGTTTAACCTCCAAGACTCTGGAAGACTTGAGTGGTTATTTAATTTCTTTAAGTTACTGGCTTCCTCACCTGTGAGCTACCTTTCTGGGTTAGGAATGATGTACCTGAAAAGACTTATAGAATACCTGGTACCTTGTAGGCACTCAGGAAATGATAGTTGGTATATTCTAAGGGGAGGTTACTTCCTGGTCAGCAAATCTCACCTTTCCCCATCAAAAATGCCAGAATCCTAGGGTGAACCCTGTCTCAAAAGGCTGGCTTCTGTGGCTCATGTTGGTTTACCAAGCACAAAGCATAGAACATAGGTTATTCCATAAATATGAGTGGGTAGGTACAAAGATACATAGACAGGCAGATAGGTGGGTAGGTACAAAGAGAGGGAGGTGGAAAAGGAGAAATTTTGTTCCATAGTTAGAGATCAAATGCTCACTCTAATTAGCAATCCCATGTACAGAAATGAAGACCATGTCTTGCAAGCCAAAAATCAGGGCAGGAGATCTAAAGAGTGCTATTAAGGGAAAATGGTTCAGAATATCTAAAATCATGACTTCTAGAGAAAGTTACCTGGTCATGGAAAAGTGTGGAAATGACTCTACAAAACCCATCCCCACTGCAAGATGTGTGTGGGTCACATCCATTAGAATCACCCTAGGGTGCTTATTAAAATGTATATTCCTAGGCTCCAGCCCAGACCCACTGAATCAGAATCTGGATGAGAGGCTCAAAAATCAGTATTTTAACATAGCTCATCAGGTGATTCTTTGGCATGGCAAGAGCCACTAATCCAAAGGAAAGAGAACTGAAAGTGTTCTTAATAGTGCTTTCTTCAGTCTGTGAAGGTGTGCAAGTGAAAGTTCATGTGCATCTAGCACTTCATCTGCCAGAGACCTCTCTTAACCACACATGGCCTTCTCTTTGGATATTCTAACGTTCTTAAAGAACCAGCTGATTCATTAGAGGCAAACTGAATTCATTTTGGGGTATGACTTGCTATACTCTAATTCCTTAAAAATATGTAATTATCTACATGTGGCAGCTTGATTAAACAGACAATGGACAATCCAGAATACACTACTTTCTCAACCTAGGGAACAAGGTTTACGTTTTTATCCATCATCTCTGGGCTCTTTCAGCACCTCCACAAGAGGGCAGTCAGGGGAAAGTTTTACTTCTGCCAGAAAGTCTCTTAGAAGCTTTCCTAATACTTGGGTCAGAAGGTGGTTCTTGGTTCTTCTTAAAACAAAAACCAAAATCAAGGATCAGATATATTAAGTTACACTTTTAGAGATATAATTTAATATTGACTCTACAGGACATAAGTTTTTTTTAATGTTTATTTATTTTGAGAGAGAGAGAGATGGAGCACATGAGTGCAGGCAGGGGGTGGGGGCGGGGCAGGGAAAGGCAGAGAAGGAGAGAGAATTCCAAGCAGGTTCCACACTGTGCTGAGCCCAACCCAGGATCTCAAGAACCGTGAGATTATGCAAGAGTCAGGTGCTCAACGGGCTGAGCCATCTAGGCATCCCTCTATAGAACATAAGTTTTAAGTAAAAGGGTTTTGCATATTTCTTCTCCCATTCTCTCTCCACCCTGACCCTGTCACTCCTTCGACAAGTTCATGAATTTATTTCCCTCCCATCCAGTGGCTCAGTGAGAGGAAAGCCAGTATAGAGCAGCCAAGTGTCATTGTGACATTGTGGGGAAGCCAGGGAAGGCTGCCCGGTAGGGGCGACATTTGAACTGAGACCTGAAGGATGCATAGGCAATGAGAAGGCTTTCTGGGGGGAAGAGAAGGGCATGTACAAAGACGCAGCAGCATGTAAGATTCTGACATACGCAGGGACTAAAAGAGCTTCACTAAGACTTTAGTTTTTATGATGGAGATGTTGCATTTCAGCAGAGAAGTGACATGATGAAATCTGTGAATTAGAAATATATACACACACATACGTTTGACAGAAATCATATGATGATGGAATTCACAGTGTAACTGCCTGAGTACATCAGTGCTGTGTTTGTGCGCGTGTGTGCATGTGAGTGTGTGTGTATATGTGAAATGAACAATGTATTACACCTTTGAACTCCCATACATAGTTCTTTCTATAAGCAGCTGGTCCCTGGAATTGACTCAGAGTTGCTCAATATTCTTGATCTCTGGAACATTCATCTTTCATGTTGACGGCTTTTGCTGTGTTGTTCTCATGTCTGAGCCCTACAGGCTGACAGAACTGACTCCAGGGTCAGTACAGAGTTGGGAATGCTAGGGCTGGCCCTCAATTATGTTTAATTAACCTCACTGATAATAGGAATAGTTAATGTTAGCAATGTTTAAAAACTGCACTAGGACTTAGAATTTCTCTGAGCCTATATGGAATATAAAGTGTGAAGATAGATAGATAGTCAAGAAAGTGCTTCCAGCTGCTCTAACCACCCCGGATTAAGGTCAGAGTTCAGAACAGTCATTTTAGTGGAAAGGAAATCAAATCAAACCAATCCTAAAGGTTTTAAAATAGGATGGCATAAGCACTCTTAAGATGAGATTAATAATAAAAGAGAGACGGGAAAGGGTGTCTTTGGGGAAGTGAGAGTTAGAATAAAAACAAGGGTATATACCAATGTCATGATTCTTACTGAGATCCTACTCTAAAAAAATAGACTCAGCTTGGTTTGAATTTTTTCTTGATCCCCGAATATGTTACTATTAATGTTAACAATGAAAATGCTATATTTGTTTAGCATTTCACAGTATTCTTTTACATGTATCAGCTTTCCAAACACCGTGTGAATTTGCTGCAGTAGAGGCTGGCATGAGCTGGCTAGATTCTCCTTCACGACTGAAGGACTTAGTCCCCTAGACAACCCTCAGCTGACTGGAGAGAGTTGTCTCTCCCAAAGTCATGCCCCCTTCTTGGGGCACCCCATATCTAGGGACTGGTTGACATAGGGTATGAAGACCTGGCACCCTTGCTCTGACTCAGGACACTTTGGAAGGGCTATCTTAGCTTTCCATCTCCTTATGGGGTTGGCTGAGGCCTTCACTGACACTGTAGCCCAGCCCCACTGGTCCCTCTGCCTGATCCTGCTTCTTCCACTCCTCCCAAATTCCCTCCCCTCTCCTTCACTCCCTTCCCCTTCCTTTCTCTTTCCTTCCATGGTGATGATCCCCAAAGCACTCCCTAATAAATCTCCTGCAGGCTAGTCTACATCTCAAAAGTCTGCTTCCCAGGGAATACAACCTGTGGGAGTTATCACAATTTTGAAGATGGAGAAACTGGACATCTTAGACATTAAACTAATTGCCCAAGTCCAACACCTGATTAAAGATGAACAATGACCAGAATTTAGACCCAGCAAGTTTTACTTAATGGATACGTTTGGTAGGGAGGCAGGGGATAGAAAAATGAATAAGGCCCCAACCCTTCTGAGCTCACAAGGAGTGAGTAACACAAACACAAACATAGCCATAACCCCCAAGGCCACCAAAAGAGGTTCCTGTGTTAGGCATGAGAAAGGCTTAGAGAGAGTGATATCACCAAGGTGTGGGATCTGCATAGGGAGGGCCCTTTGGTCAGTCTCAATTTCCTCAATTTCCTGGTACTTACTACCTGGGGAGTGAGCTTTGCTTTTGACACCTCTAAAATGGACCACCTGCTAGCAGGATTGCTAAGGGAACTCTCTGTAAAACACATATTATAGAAGCTTGACATATGGCAGATGGGGGGGGGTGTCAAAAATTGATAGGGGTCCTCGTATGATTTGTAAATTCCCCAATTTTAATTCCTTTAAGTGAAGAGGGCACTTTCTAGTTCTCCACTTATCCTACCACTCCTTACTGACTTATTCTCCACTGCTTCACACACTGACGTTACCTGACTGGCCAGTGAAAGCAAGTGAGTTTCTCTGTGTGTGATCACTGTCATCCCCACCACTGTAACACACATACACACACACACACACACACATACAAACTACCTGTTCATACATATATACATAGCATATATTTACATATTAAATGACAGGCTCTGTTCTAAGCACTTTGCAATTATTATCTAATTTCATAGAAGAGGAAATTGAGGCACAAAGAAGTTGTATAACTTGCCCCTAAGGTTGTGCAGCCAGTGAAACGGCTGGCATTCAAACCATGGCAGCCTGGCCCTAGAGCCTGAGGTCCTCCTCACCATGTCACAGGCAGTCTGTATGTGGTAATAATTATAGACATGGACCCCTCTGAGGGTAAAAGGAGAGAGAAGGTCATTGTGAGAATTAGATGAAATAAGGCAAGTAAAACAGGGCACTAAGTGGCACGTGGGAAGCACTAGGTAAATGCATGGTATATCATTAAGGAATAAATACCTTTTCCTTTGAATACATGGTGACACTCTTATGTTTGTACAGTATTTTTTAACTCCCATAACATTTCTACAACAAGCATGGGAACTGTGATGGTTAATTTATATGTCAACTTGACTGGGCCACAGAGTGCCCAGATATTTGGTCAAATATTATTCTGGGGGTCTGTGAGGGTGTTTTGGATGAGATTAGCATTTGAATGAATGTACTGAGTAAAGCAGATTGCTCTCTCCACTGGGGGTGGGCTCGTTTAATCAGTTGAAGGCCAGAATAGAACAAAAAGATTGACCCTCCTGTAAGTAAAAGGGAACTTCTCCTGCTTGACCGCACCTAGCTGGGGCATCAGTTCTTTGCTGTTGCCCAACTCTAATTGAAACATCATCTCTGTCTGGGTCTCGAGCTTGCAGGCATTCAGACTGGAACTGCACCATCAAATCTGCTGGCTCTCGGGTCTCTGGACCTGGAATGGAATGACACCATTGGCTCTCCTGGGTCTCTGGCTTGCTGACTGCAGCTCTGGGGACTTGTGAGCCTTCATAATCACATGAGCCAATTCCTTCCAATAAATCTTTCTATATGTACATACATCCTCTGGAAAACTCTTGACTAAGTAACCAATACAGGAAGTATTCTCACCTTTCCCCTCTTACAGATGAAGCTAGAGGTTGAATTCCTTTGCACAGATTACAGCTCATTTCCTTATCCTTCATCACCAGGACTCTCTGGGTCATGCTGATTGTACTTTCATTCATTTGGGGAACATCAAACAACTATTATGAGCCAGGCATTGGACCCCTAAATAATTTTTGAATCTACCCCATCCCCCTCTATTCTTAGTCCTCCTGGCTCTACACTGCACAGCATGCCTTACAGCCATGACTAGCCAAACATCAGCTCATAGTCTTGTTCACATGGTCCACTGAAAATGTCCAGAAGCCAACGGGAGGCACAGGAGTCTTACATGGAAGTCCAGAGTCTGTACCCATGTTAGATTTCTACTTTTCTAAACATGTAAGTCCTTTGGTACTTGTGGTCTGCCCAGTTTGGTTATGGATACCATCATATTTCAGGCAAGACTCTTGGTATTTTCCTCATCTACAAAGCCACTAGATCTCAAACCCCAGTGGACAACCAAAAGTTAACATTCCATGTTAATGTTTCATACATGTGTATGTATTCACTAAAAGGTAAGGAGTTGTTTTATCCTTAATTCATCTTTTCATAAAAATTTCATGTATATTATTGATTTTGCATTGAAATAGTTTTTCAAAAGCATTTTAGCTAGAATCCTTATTTAGCATCTTGCGGACCACAACACCTAGTAATAATGATTTTTCACAAAAAGAGGGACATGGCTTTTTGTTACTTTGCTTTAAAAAAAATCAATAGAGCATTTGTGCCTGTATTAGAGATTAAAATAGCTTTTACCACACAATTAAGGTAAGCTTTTTTTAAAATGATATAAGAGACTTTGTCAAATGTCCTTGCCCCCATCCAGAAAATTTCTAAGTCTCTTAAAAGTTTAAAGATACAGAGGAGGAGGAATGAGTAAATATGAAATTAAGGATGCTGAGTTTATATCCCAACTTCAGTGCCTATGAAAAAGGATTGAGAGAATATTTTTCCCCTATAAAGATGGAGTAATAACCCCACCCTTTCCCCAGGTGCGCTATGAGGCTTCAGGAGATTGCCTGAGCAAAGGGCTAAGTAGAATGTAATGTGGGAAACAAAGGCAAAAGAAAAAAACTTACAGCCCACTGATAAGTCCTTAAAACAGGCAGAGTGATGTTCTTTCTGCCCTCGGGTCCTTCCCTGTGCTTTAATAAAACCTCCTTTTTGCACCAAAATGTCTCGAGAATTCTTTCTTGGCCCTCGGCTCTGAACTCCAACATTACTACGTCAGAATGCACAGGTGTAGGCACTTTCTATCTTGAAGCTTGAGCTATAGACTAGAGCATCACCCACAAAGAGGCTAGTTAAAATTTTCATCTTAATAACCATTGACTGAGCTGGGCATTGGGGATGAATGGGGATTAAGGTGATTAAGATCTATCTCTTTTCCCAAAGACTTCACAGTCTGGCAGAGATGACAGACCACCTTAGCGAGTGACAATGCAGCACAGGCTCCAGAGTCAGATAACTTTGATTGACCTCCCAACTCCTCCACTTGTAGCTGGGGTACTTTGGGAAAGTTATTTCATCTCTTGAAACCTCAGTTTCCCCACCTGAAAAAAATGGGACAATAGTACCTACACCTTTGTTGTGGAAGGAATCAGATAAAAGATTGAGTACAATGTCTGACATTGGCAAGTACTCAATCTTTGTGTCAAGATTCTTGCTTATGTCATTCCTGGAAGTTGCAAAGACCACAGATTTGAGGGACCTTCAAAGTTAAGTTGGAGTCCAATTACCAGGAAAAGGAGGATCTACGTACCCCGCCTTGGTAACCTAAAGGAAAAGATGACTTTCTTTTCTAGGACTATTGTCATTCACCAGTGATGGTAACAGTGAGTGGCTATTAGTCAATGAGTCTCAGCATCTGTCTAATAACACAGTGGGAAGAACCAGTAAGGCTGTGTGGACCAACCATGCCACTGTCTCTGTGAGGAAAGAAATATAGGGTGCTTCACAATCATGCAGGGCTACAAAAGGCATCTGTGAATTATGTAGGCTACAGTTTATTTCTCTTTCTTCTGGCATTCTGCCCACAGTGCTTCCTTCATATGATAGACATCAATTTGAGGGGGAAAGGAAATTGAAACTTGTCTGGGCTAAGATTAGGCTTGGACACTAGTCCATTTGCCTATTCACGTATTCATATGTTTCAGGATTTGCACTCATTTCTGTCTGATTCCAAAGTCCAGATTCTTGCTATGCTTAAGGGCCCTCTCATGCTTACTAAATACAAACAGGGAATAGAAGACAATCCAACAGGTTGTTTAAGGTTTGTTGAAATTCAAAAAAAGCTAATCATTAACACCAAGACATCCAAATCATTACAAGTGTTTCAAATAATTTTCAACTGTTTTAATAATTTTAATACAAATAATAGGTGCCATTTGTTGAGTACTTACTGGGTGCCAAGCACTTAATATGCATTTATGTCATCTTATGTGAGTGCCGCTTGATATAAACGATTACCACATACATTCTCTCAACAGTTTTACAACAACCCTTTTGGGGTAAGCAGTCCTCCCCCATCTCCCTTCTCCAGTTATGAGACTCATTTTACAGACAAGGAATCTGAAGTGCAGAGGAGGTCAAAGGACTCGATCAAAATCACACCATCAGTAAGTAAAAGGCCTTTCGCAATCTTTGCCTGTCAGTTTGGTTCCAGCCCCATCATGTTCAGACAAAACTCTCTGGTGTTCTCTTCATCTACTCAAATCCACTTCTTCCCAACCTACCTCAGCTGCCTCTCTAAAAATCATCTGCCAGTGGTAACTCTGACCTAACAATTCCTAGCCACCTAATCCTTAGGAAGCTGTATCTATAGTGGACCTCAACTTGACCCTGACTCTCTTTAATCAAATTGTTCAATAAACTTTTATTGGTTAAATTAGTAAAAATAGAAAATGAATAACCCAGGAAAAAAGTTGCTACAAAGCTGAAATTAAGAAGTCTATCCATGCCACAAGGAATGGATAGTATCAGGCACATTTATCCCTGACAAGAAATACTGTTTGAATACTTACCATGTGCCAGGCACCACTGAAGGGGCTGTAGAGATAAGGAAACAAGACAGACAAATTCCCTGCCCTCATGGGGCTTCCATTCAAGTGAGGGGAGAACAAGCAAGTAGTAAAACATAAAATAGCTTAAGATAGCAGTGAGTAGTATAAGGAAAATAATGCTGGATAAGGGGGATAGACAAAACAGGGAAGGAAGAAAAGTTGTTCTGGACTCTGAATAGGAAGGCCCTCTGACGAGGGGTCATTTGAGCAGAGGCCTGGGCCAAGTGAGGGAGGCAGCCAGCCAGATGCTTGAGGGTCTTAGAAGTGTGGGTAGAACAGGAAGGCACTGAGGCAGGAGCCAGTGGGGCATCCTGGAACACGACAAGCAGGCCAATGAGGCTGGAGTGGGGTGATCTGACAAGGTTGTGAGAGGTGGGCTGAGATCATACAATACTGGAGGTTGCAGGCCAAGGTTAGGAATTTGGATCTTATTTACTCTACCAACAATTCTTTGGAGTACATGGTATTTACAGAGGAAAACATTGAGTTCTAAAATGATTATACAACTTTCTCTGCCACTATAAAATCTCACCATTTAGCTGTGGAAGTTTCATATTCTAGATTTTTGTTATCAAATGAAAACACGGGTCAGTTAAGAGGAAAAAGAAAATGATGGGGAAAAAGAGCCCATAGAAGAGTCCACAATCCTCCCAGACCACCCTCTACCAGGAACCGCTCTTCAATATTGCTAAATGAGTAGAAATCTGAATGAAGACTCAGGAAAATAAATGCTGTGTTCAATCCTCTCTGGCCATTGCAGTTCTTTTGCACTCCCCAGAACTAGAAATACCATTCCCAAACTGCTATCCCCTCCATCCTAGTGACCATTATTTATATCACAGAAGATATCCTTCTGTGTCCAACCACATTAACAGTGCCAAGAAAGCTTTAGAAAACAAGGAATCTTGTTGCTTGGCAAAGCCAGGGGTGGCAGATACATCAATTCCAGCTTAGTCTAGCTATTCCCTGTAATAATTCTGTACTTACACCAAATTCAGCTAAGAGGAAAAAGAAACTACAGAATTTCATAGAAAATATTAATAACAGCCCTGACGCTAAAATAAAAAGGACTTAGAAATGTTTAAAATAGTTAGGCAATGCTTTCAATTGGCCTTCTCCAGAAATTCATGATGACTGATCCCCTGTGAGTTACTGAGTATTGAGAGGGGCTACAAAGGAAATATAGTACCAAGGTTAGGAGGTTGAGCTCTGAAGACTGCCTGGGTTCAGGGCGTGGCTGTAAGGGTTTAATAAGGTAATTCATGTAAAGTACTTAGTGTAATGCCCAGCACATAAGAATAACTAAAAACCAAGCTGTTATTCTGATTGCCATTATTGCACAAACAAACCCCAGACACTGCCTCAAGAATGGCGAAGTAAATAACATCACTAAGAAGAATACTGCTAAACAGAGATGCCAAGAACAAGGGTACAAGGGAACCAGCCCACATATCCAAAACATATTTATTGAGCATGTACTCTGGGCTCAATACTTGTGGCTGGGAATATAAATGAGGTGGACAATATGACTTATGCCCTGGAGGAATTCACTATAACTTTCCTTTCACTAATGAATGGTTCTGAATCAATTAAGCAATTCATAAGCACCCATGTCTAGCGTCACAGGAAACACATGGAGTTCCTGCTTTAAAAGATAGCTTTGTAGGGGATGTTGGGTGGCTCAGTCAGTTAAACATCTGACTTTGGCTCAGGTCATGATCTGAACAGTTCGTGAGTTTGAGCCCCACATCGGGCTCTCTGCTGTCAGGGCGGAGCCTGATTGGGATCCTCTGTCCTCCTCTCTCTCTGCCCCTCCCCTGATCTCATGTGCTCTCTCTCTCTCAAAAATAAATAAACATTTAGCTCTGGGGTTAGAACATACAACCCCTCTAGGGAGATAAGGTTCAACCAAAAGAAAGAGTAGGAAAACAAGCTAAGCATGAGAAGGTGTGAGGGCAAGGTATAAATGTTACAGAAACCAGACACAAGAGAGAATAATGGGGGCCAGAGAGATCCAGGAGGGTTTCATTAAATAGGGGACAGAGAGTGAGGTGTCCTCCTTAGCACAGTGATTAGGTTGTCATCCGGAGCAGGCAGTCTTCTTAGCTGGTAAAATAATGCTGCTGTTAAAGAAACTGAAATATGACAGAGAGGTGCATAAACAGAACTTGCATGAAATGAATTATGAGACTGCAGGATGTAGTAGAAAGAGCATGGACTTAGAGCCAGAGCCACAAGGCCTCAGTGATTATTGTCTGTAAAATTCTGGGTAAATTATTCCTTCTGAAATACATAAATGTTTGTGAATAAGCAAAATAAATAGAAATTAAATTACTATACACTGTTTAAATCAGGTACAGCTCTATGGACAGCAAAACCAATCTCTGATCCTAGAAGAGAAAATTTCTATGAAATGAAAAAGGGATTACTTTTAATTCATTTCATCCAGGGGAACCAAAACAGAATAGGCCACCCTTTTTGGGAAAACTTATCTGTAAACTTCTATTTAAATCCATAGCCATCTCAATTGATACTTGCAAGAAGATACATGGATTTCATACAACCACATGTATGATGTTCAGAAAAACAATTTGAAACTCAACTCTTGATCATCTACTATGTGTCAGACTCTGGGATAGGCAACAGGTATATAGAGATGAAAAAGACATCATTCCTGTGCCTCTATGGACTTCACAGGCAGTTAACCATGCTGTTCTAACATGGTGCCAGAATTCCTTCTACTAACTACTACTAGACAGCATAGACTTTAATCCCTAAAACCTCCAGCCATTGGTTCCAGGTTAGTCTTGACTTCTCCCCCTTGACAGCTTTTCAAAATAAAAGATGGAGGTTCACCAACTCTCCTGAACCTGATTACCCCATCTCACCCAACCCACTCCAAAACCAGTCCAACTGGACTGCTTTTCCCCAAATACATTTCTTATTCTCCCATGTCTAGTCATGTCTAGTTTTTTATTTCAGAAACACCTTCAGGGACACCTGGATGGCTCAGCTGGTTAAGCATCCAACTCTTTTTTTTTTTTTTTTTAGTTGATTGTCAAGTTGGTTCCACCCAGTGCTCATCCCCACAAGTGCCCTCCTCCATGCCCATCACCCCTCTTCCCCTCTCCCCCTCCCCCATCAGCCCTCTGTTCTCAGTATTCAAGAGTCTCTCATGGTGTGCCTTCCTCCCTCTCCTTAACTATTTTTCCCCTTCCCCTCCCCCATGGTCCTCTGTTAAGTTTCTCCTGTTCCACATATGAATGAAAATATATGGTATCTGTCCTTCTCTGCCTGACTTATTTCACTTAGCCTGACACCCTCGAGGTCCATCCACATTGCTATGGATGGCCAGATTTCATTCTTTCTCATTGCCATGTAGTATTCCATTGTATATACAAACCACATCTTGATCCATTCATCAGTTGATGGACATTTAGGCTGTTTCCATGATTTGGCTATTGTTGAAAGTGCAAGCATCCAACTCTTGATCTCAGCTCAGGTCTTGATCACAGGGTGATGAGTTCAAGCCCCACATTGGGCTCTGCGCTGGGCATGGAGCCTACTTTAAAAAAAGAGGGGGGAGCCTTCATTTCCCCACCCTCATCTCTACATAATCCTGGCCACCTAAAACAACACCCCTAGATCTCTCCCCTCTAACCTGTATTATTTTATTTAATAGTTTATTAGCTTGTTACTTATATGCCTGCCCTGCTGGAAAGTAAGCTGTGTCCCCAGCACCTACCACAGTGCCTGGATGTAGTAGGTACTCACAAAACATACAAATTCCATATCACTTGATACCTTTCTGACAATACCTGTCCCTTTTGACATGGTCATATTATATGTGTACTTATATGAATAAATATGTCTTCCCTACATGGTAGGAAATTCCTTGAGGAGGAATTCCTTGTCTGTTTCACCTCTGAATCCTCTAATACCCATGATAAAGTGTTTCCTTGATTAATGCTATTGAATAAATAATATTTATTATTGATCCCTTGCTTAAGACCTGTAGAATAAATAAATAAATAATATGATCCCTTCCTCTTCAGGCTTCTTATTCTTGACTTTGTCAAACCTCTACCTCAATCCTCAGAAATATGAACATACTTGAGAGGTAACATGGAAAAGTTAAGGACCTTTTAACCACATTTCTTCTGCTTATTTTTAAGAACTGTACTTGACCACTAAGTTTAAAGGTTATTTTTTCCCCATCCAGCAAACCTTTACTTGGTACAGCTTTTGCAAACACCTATCAATTTCTTGGGGGGTAAAAAAGTGAATCAAACCTTTAAAAAGCATGCACTCTTCTAGAGTGCACCAATCTCTGCTTGCTGTGGGTATAGCTATTTTTATCAGGTGATACTGTGATATTCCTTTTCAACACATGATATTCACTCTTTCAAGCTGTTCGACACTGTTCTATTTGGTTTCATGTTACATCAATGAGGCAGTTTGAGGGAAAAGGAAAAATGGGACATGCTATATTTAGTACCACCACTAAAACCCTAAATAAAAACTACCCAATATACATCCAGGACCCTACCTTCCAACCCAAGATTAAGGCCAAATAGGAAATGACTTTATCCAGAAGACATTTTTCCTAAGAATGGTAATTACAGAAAGACATTTGCAGTGTCTCTAAAACTTTAAGGAGTTAAAAGTCATACATAAAAGTCATAGAAAGGTCAAAATATTACTATATGTATTTGTATTTTCATATCATTTTTACTCTGATAAGTATCAGCCTAATTATATTTTTAAATTATAACACATCTGGTTACACATCTGGACATGCTGAGTTTGAGGTGGTCATGTGACAACTATGAAACACTGGTTAACAAGCACTAAGAAGAACAAAATTCAGGAAGATTTAGGCTGGAGCATCAATGTCCCTACATAAAGGTAGAATGAAATCCCATGAAAGTAAATAAAATGACCCTGGAAGAGCCAGGAGAGCAGTTGGCCGAGGAGGAAACCTTACTGCCTAAACATTAGCAACCAATGTATGCTGGAAGGGTAAGAAAAAGATTTCAGTATAAGTATGTGCCTAAGATAGTATCTAGGACCTAGTAAACTTTCAAAAATACCTACCTCACAGTCTTATTATAAGACTCAGTATGTATAGGCAAAAGGTCTTTGTAATCTTCAAACCACGGTACAAATATTTGTTTTTATTATTTCTAGAAGGAATGTAAAGGTAGTATGGTAGAGCAACTGAAAAGCTGGCCACAATCTTCACCCCTCCTTTATCCATGCCCTTTGCAATGTGACTTTGTAGATCTAACTATCGAGATGTAATCTATTTCCCATGCCTGTATCTGTGCTGGTCTTGTGATTTGCTTTGGCCAATAGGATGCAATAGAAATCCCACTGTGTCAGTTCTTGCTTACTTTCACTCTCTCTTGGATTCACGCCTAGCTGTCATGTGAAAAAGCCCTGACTGTCCTTCCAGAGAAAGAAAACTACATGGAAAACAGCCCAGTGAGCCCTGTGAAGCCCATCCTGGAACAGCCTATAGCCCACTGACCCCACACATGTGAGAGAGCTCAACCAAGATCACAGAGCTACCTACCTGCCCTAGAGCTGACTGCATGAATGAACACAACTGACATCAAAAGAACTGCCCAGCTGATCTGTATACCCATGGGCAATTATAAACACTCACTGTTTTAAACCACTTAGTTTTAGAGTGGTTAATTATATAGTAATAGGTAACTGATACAGTAGCAATAAATAAACCAGCCTATCAGAAGCCTTACTATGTGCCTGGCACTATGCTAATAAGCACGTTTTAGGGGTTGTTTCATTTCTTTCTTACAGCAACTGTATGCAGTAAATATTACTATCCCCATTTTACAGATGACGAAATTGTGGTCCAGAGAGTTTAAGTTATCTTCCCCAATGTTGCATAGCTGGCAGAAAATGAGGCCAAAATTCAAATCAGGCAGTCCAACTCTAGAGCAGCACTGAAACCCAAAAAAGAGGATCTTCTACTTAATTCAACAAATAAGTAACTTTTTTCCAGTCTTTTTTACAATAAGTAATCTGCCCTAACCTTTCCCTGTCCTTCTGATTTTTCCAACACAAAGAGCCATTTCTATGAAGAATAACAATAACAGCAGTGATTTCATTTGCTGATGTATTATCTCATTTAATCCTTAAATAAACCTGTGAAGTTTCTATCATCAACTTTGTTTTAAAAAGAAGAGAAAAAAAAGTAGGGGGGAAGGGCTCAGAGAAAATAATCCACCTCCTTAAGTCACACAGCCTGTGAGCAGCCTAGCAGGGCTGTAACTCCAAGTCTGGTAACTCCAGAGCCCAGGCCCATGTTGCCTGGCTGCTCTTCTCAACCACCTCTGGGTTCTCCAAGCAATCAGTCTTTCCTGCAGTTCATTTGCCTGTGGCCCAATTGTTTCATTTACCAAATATATACCAAATACCTCCTATCTGCCTCAGCCACAAGAATGGCTCTTGAGGCTTCAAAGCAGTTAACCCCATGTTCTCTGCCCTCAAGGAACTCAAAACTAGTTGGGGGATGCAAGATTGAAATACATAAAAAGAATGATATTTAAGAAGTATTAGTAACTGTAAAATGAATGGAATAAAAAGTCAGATTCCAGAGTTCAAAGGCAAGTGAGAGAAACATGGACTGGCAAGGCTTCACATGGGAGGGACCATGACGGATGCACAGGATGGGAGTTTCCTGTGGGAGCAGAGTTTTCCATCGCTGTAGGTATATGATTTTTGTTGTAGGGTTGTCATGGTGATTGCTTCTTCAAGATATCCATATGGTGACTATTCAAATCTAGTTGGTTTGGACAAGAGTAATTCCTTGTGCGGGGGGCAACAAAGACTCATCTGAGGGATGCCTGGCTGACTCAGTCAGTAGAGGATGCGATTCTTGATCTCTGGGTTGTAAGTTTAAGCCCCACATTGGGTGTAGAGATTACTTAAAAATAAAATGTTAAAAAAAAAGACTCATCTGAGAGTCCTAGTATATCTAAAACTTGGAAGGTTTAATAACTGGATTCTGGAAGCTTGAAGCAACTACCAGGTCATGACAATCAACAGATTCAGAAAACAGACAATAAGTCTAGACATTGTCTAGACCAGTCCCATTGGGTAGTAAAAAAGATGGAGAGAAGGACGAAGAAGAAATGCAAGCCATGCATAATGCATACAAAATGTCAGGAGCTTGTGTTTCAGCTTTTGAGAGTCAGGGAAAAATAAGCTACCAATAAAACACCTGCATTTGGGAAAACTCAACCTGTTTTATTTCCAGATTATTTTTTTCTGTTCTCAGTATCCAGGAAAGGCCCTTCTTGTTCTGACACAATTTAACTTCCCACGTTTATCTCTTGCCATCTAAGCTCTTCCACTCTACAATGCACTGGCTACATTGCAATGCTTGCATTTTCTTAGCACCCCTTGCCCTATCACACACCCATACTGTTCCTGGTCTCTGGGGCTTTGCACAGAGCCATTCCTTCTACTGGCCCTCTCATCTTCTTTATGTACCCTACCTAATCCTGCTTCCCTTCTTCTACTAGCTGATCCCCATTTTTTTCTTCATCCTTGGTTTAAACCTTCCAGATTGAACAGAGGAAAAACAGAAAGCCCTGTGGGAAAAATCCCACCATAAAGGAGGAAACAGGCTGGTACAGTAGGCCTAAAAGCTCGATGGGATCAGTGGTTCCAGGTACAGTGGGAGATTCTAACTAAAAGCCACATTTAACAGTACAAGAAAAGGGAAGATGTATGATAATAAAATAACTGTCACTAGGAGCCCAAGCCACAATGTCATGGGATCCCTACAAAAGCAGGTAGACATAAAAAGAGGAAAATGCTTGTGCTATTGACAATAACCAAAGTATGGAAAGAGCCCAAATGGCCATCAACAGATGAATGGATAAAGAACATGTGGTATATACATACAATGGAATATTACTCGGCGATCTAAGAGAATGAAATCTTGTCATTTGCAACAATGTGGATGGAACTAGAGGGTATCAAGTTAAGCAAAATCAGTCAGTCAGAAAAAGACAAATATCATATGACTTCACTCATATGTTGAATTTAAAATACAAAATAGATGAACATAAGGGAAGGGAAGCAAAAATAAAAACAGGGAGGGGGACAAAACATAAGAGACTTTTAAATAGAGAGAACAAACTGAGGGTTGCTGGAGGGGTTGTGGGTACGGGGATGGGCTAAATGGGTAAGGGGCATTAAGGAAGACACTTGTTGGGATGAGCACTGGGTGTTATACATAGGGGATGAATCACTGGAATCTACACCTGAAATCATGATTGCACTATATGCTAACTAACTTGGATGTAAATTAAAAAATTAAATAAACAAATAAATTAAAGAGGAAAATACTTTATCAGTGACTGGAGAGAGGGGAGCATCTGAGATCTGGAGGTATGAAAAACAGCGACAAACTCAAACCTACAGGAGAAAGAGCAGATGCTCCAAGAGGTCTTGTGGAGAGAGCAGTGGTCAGCTGATGAGATGAACATAGCAAGTCTTAGTACTAGATCATTGCAGATGCTGATAAAGGAACAGAAATCTAGAGACGGGGGCATAGAGGAAGCCGATAAACCAGCAGGTCACATCATGTAGGTGGTCGCACCTACAACAGTGGTGGTAGCACAGTGGAAAGGCACAGGCAGCTTTATAGCAACAAACAGAATAGCACACAATGGCCAGGATATATGGTGAAAGGAGGCATCAGAGGAGAAGAAAGTAAAAATGTAAAGTAGCAGGACATATTATATGACTATATGAGTAATAATGATAAAAATATTCAATTTGTGAAAGGTTTATTCAACTATAAAGCACATACCAATGATAAGCATTATTTCATTTGCAGGGAAAAGATAGCCTTATGAGGATGCCCATAGACATAAAAGAGGGACAGAACTGACAGCATGCCATCTGGTACATGGAAGAATATAGATATACTGGACTCAGTGACAAAGATTTAAGATGACCTCACCTAAAATCTATGAACTGGAGGAGTCTGGGGAACATTCTGGTTATATTTGTTTAGAACCCAATTGCCCTGCCAGAATGAAAACTCCTTGAGGTAAGAGACAGTGCTTCTCATTCACCACTATGAACAGTACCTAGCACTGTGCCTGACACACATGGGGCACTCCATAGATATATGTTTACAGCCTTAATAAACAAATGCATGGATGGATGGATGGATAAAAATATCAACTTAATATACCTGTATCATAAACAAGATAGAAAGCATTTGTCCATGTTTGAACCCAAATTTTAAAGAAGAAGAAAACATTCCTGAATCCAGCCCTGCTGATGACAATAAGAAAAAAAGTGAGATTCTCTCAAGAGAAAGGTACAATTCATCTGCCTCCTTACCATTCCCGTCCTGTGGATTCTCTTCTAACATATCCTTTCTATTCACAGCTTGAAAGGTTCTAGGTTTGGAAGTTAACAGGCCAAGCAAATGATTCTCCTCATTCATTGATTCAACAAACACTTCTGTAGCTAGGCATGCCACTAGGCACAGAGCACATAGACAAGCAGGAGACAAGCAGTAACCATCAACTAAGGTGGATATACGATGGTAAGACAGATGGTTCCTGTAAGAATACAGAACAATCATGTCCAACTCAGTTTTAGGAGGTCAGAGAACATGACAGGCATCCCAGATGGCATGGGGCAGAGGGATAAGAAGAGGAAGGGGATGTCCATACCAGGGGTAGAGGAAGTGAGAAACGACACAAATTAGATTCCTCCCCTATAGACTCTCAGGCCTCCCTGCATTCATCTCATCATTGCACTGAGAGCAAAGATTGAAACCATCTGCTTATTTTCCTTGTTTTCTCCACTATATTATGGGTTTCTTGGGATAAGGGGCTATATAATGAATTTGTTTCTAGAACACAGCAGAGTTTCTGCCATACAAAGGATACTTAATTGGATGGAAAAGAACTTTAGAATGGGGAGGTAACATAATGTAATGGTTAAAGAACATGATTAAAGGCACTGAATCCAATTTAGCTGTGAGACCTTGAGCCACCTCTTTATGCCTTGTCTTCCTTATTTGTAAAATAAAGATGATAATAGTACCTACCTGCATCAGTTGTATCCTCCCAGAAGCAAACATTAAGATAGGGTCAGGGACGCAAGAGATGTATCAATTTATTATGAAAATACAGGGAGGGGAAGTAGAATTGGAGAGGGAAAGCCTCAGACCACATGAAGAACAGATAAAGGCGTGGCCAACCCAAAGGGGAGCTCTGAAACAAAGATTTCCAATAAGAGGAGTCCCACATTGGGCAGAAATGATCAGGCTCTAGAGTCTCCACTATTCTCAGTTATTGGCTGGGGCTATCCAGGAAAAGCATGCCCTTAAGGCACTGCAATTGGAGGCTGTCTCCTTGCAGTGAGTTCTCTCTTGAAGGGAGGTCTGAATAGCACACCTCCATGGTGCCCACACTACCTTAACAGGGTTGTGAGCTTCCATTAGTCAATACAGATAAAACACACTTAAAACAGTGCCCAGAAAGTTAGTATGTACGATTAAAGTATTTGGTTTTTGAAAAGCATTTTGCAAAACTTCAGTCTTTTTTGGAAATTACAAACTCAGAAGACTGTAGAGGCTAGGCAGGAAAAATAAATGTGTAAATTGGCCTGAGTAAAATAAAAGGGAGAAAGAGGGCCCATGGTCTCTGTAGTTTACCTGGAGAGTACATAATCTGCCTAATGATATTAAGATTAAAAACAATATCAAAGAAAACAGCAACTATTAAAGCCTGGCTAAGATTCAAACTTTGAAAACTTAATTTGTATATAATTTTATGAATAAACAGAAGCTATTATGCAAAGATCTTGTCAATCATTTGTGGTCATTGACAGCTAAGGAGAATATCACAGGCACTCTACTCTTCATAATCCATGCTGGTGAACTTGGCCTCTTTGATATCTTAGGAATGATACTACAATCTCAGAAGGCATCAAGGAATACTGGGGTTTCTTCTGCATTTGGTTATTCAAAGCTTTGATACTTTTAATGTATGGAGATGCTCTGCTAGATTTGAAATACGTGTTTATTTAAATTTTTCTCCAACAAGAATAAAAAAAGAAAGAGTACCTTAAATGAGGAATATAAATCATGCTTGAGTACTACAAGGCACTCAGGGTATCTGTTCCTTAAGATGTAAGCAGACAGCTTTGTCCAGCCAGACTCTAAGAGATGGAGTAGGTGTGGCATGATCAGAGTTCTGGGCCTGTAAAGGCATGGAAACATGAGCTCACAGTGCCACTGGGTTCTGAGGGCTGTCTGAGACTTGGCAGATGACAGTGGGAATACTGCTGCTACAAATGGAGTCATGCTGGTAGTAGTGTCATAGTTAGAAGAGGACCCAGTCTAGCATATCCTCAGCTACAGCCTGCTGAGGTTCTCCTCAACATGGTAATAACAGGTGACTGCCTCACAAAGTCCTTGGTCATTGCTCTGGGTCTTGGCAAATTGCAACTCTGCCATCAGTGCTTACTCACGACTTAGCTGCAAAGGGCAATACCACTCATGAGTCCTGAGTGGGCATACTGATGTACTCTGAGCTGCTGAGGGGAAAAGGAATGTGGATACCCCAGTTATACCTGATTATGTATCATACAGCTTCTGCTGGAACTCAAGCTTTTGACTTTAGATGTCAGGTATATGACCGTCCTTGATGACACATGAAAAGGTTATACCAATCTCTCTGAAATTCTGAGATCTATATAAAGTAAAGTGAGCTTCACGAAGTTTGTCCATGTACAGATTATGATAATCACACTACAACTCACTAAGTTTTAGTTTTTTTTTCAAATATTGATTGTAAAAATGGGTTTCCATTTCAGAAATCTTATCTTCAAATCAGAAATCTATGATGCCTAAGAAAATATAAGTTCCACAAGTGCAGTAATTTTTATCTATATCGTTCTCTCTGTCTGAACAAGGTAGTTACTAAGTACTCAACTAATTAAAATATCAAATTAACTATCTGGCCTCAGAGACTGTAACTAAATGTAGATAATAAAGTAGAATGATGCATCTACAGTAATTCCTTAGCATTATTCTGCTCAGGTTCACTGGGTAAATGACAATGTCATAAACCAGGTTAATGAACACAAGAACAAGAACACTTGTGATAAAGAAATTACCTCAGATTCTTACCACTGGTTCAGAGTTCCATTTTTACTTTTTATTCTTCAATTTTCATGCTCCTTTTATACCATTCTTTTTTTAAAGTTTATTTATTTTGAGAGCGAGAAAGAGAGAGAGAGAGCACTCAAGAGTGGCAGGGAGGAGCAGAGGCAGAAGGAGAGAAGGAATCCCAAGCAGGCTCTGCTCTGTCAGTGCAGAGCCCAATGTGGGGCTTGATCTTATGAACCACGAGAGCATAACCTGAGATGAAATCAAGAGTCATATGCTCAACTGACTGAGCCATCCCGGAGCCCTTATACTACTCTTTTTATGCAGAAAATGTAAGAGAAAAGTGACAGGATTCTTTACAAACATAAGGTAATAACGCTGCTACTCACAAACATTTCCCACCTTAATTTTTTGTAGTTTGGTTTTTTTTCCTATAGGTCCTATCCTGTCCTCATCCCTCCTGAATGTCCCTCCATCCCACATCTATCCAATTTTCCATAGAAAAAAAAAAAGACTATTATGACAGTCTTTATAGTACTGCTTATCCCAATTTGGTTTGGCCACTTTATTATGTCTCTTCTCTGTCTTATGAATCATAAAATGTCTCCCACAGAACAGAACTTACCTAGAATAGCAGATAGCAAAAAACTTATCTAGAAAAGCAGGTCCATTGTGATACCATATGACAATATTTTGTAACTAGAGGACAGATCACTAAATTTTTGTTTACTCTGATCACTTCTCCCTTGTAGTGTGTAGAGTGTGATTCTCCCATTTGAAAAATCAGAAAAAAATTATTCAAACTTACTGTAATTTGGTAAAAATGGGGGCGCCTGGGTGGCTCAGTCGGTTGAGTGTCCGACTTCCGCTCAGGTCATGATCTCATGATTTGTGGGTTTGAGCCCTGCATCATGCTCTGTGCTGACAGGTCAGAGCCTGGAGCCTACTTCAGATTCTGTCTCTTTCTCTGTCTCTGTCCCTCCCCATGCTCACATTCTCTCTCTCTCTCTCGCTCTCGCTCTCTCTCAAAAGAAATAAATACAACATAAAAAAATTTATTTGGTAAAAATGTTTTGATACCACTTATATTTTGAACTTATTTTACTATAACAATATTATAACCTTGCATAATATACACCTGAAAAGAATAGAACACATCATCAGAGGAGAGAGAAATACTATTTCAACACACAGTAAGAGTGTCCCATGTATACTAAGTTTCTTCTTCTGCCATATGTCTCCAAACAACATAGTAATTTGACTTCAAATTACAGTATAGTATTACAGTTAGTATCATTTTCCTCTCAACATATGATAGTATGAGTGGACAGGGAGCGTTTGTAGTACAAAACAGTCACTTGTAATACAAACTTGGGATCTGACTTCTATTATTACAGTTATGCACCAGGCACTTTCAGGAACACTAGTTCCAATGACCTGAGTAAGATCCTCAAAACTGCTGCTTCCCAGATGACCCTTTGTTGAGAAACTCATGCTGTGAGAACTAAAAGATCTTTAATATCAGAGATGTAGGGAAAAGATGGCCAACTCATCTTCAGGGGGAAAAAATAAAAGAAAAATCCCTTCTATAATATCAGCAGAGCAAGCTAATACAGGTCAACCACAGGTGTCTATACACTCAGAGTCCTACTCAGGCTTCTAGCAGCAAAAACATGACTCCATGGCATGGACTTCCTAATTAGAAACTCTAGGTGATGACAACCTAGAATTTTTGCTTTTTATCTTTTCCTTACTACCACCCTCACCCCATCTTCCTGACATTTTAATTCAAATCAGTAAAAACAACTTCAAAACTTTTCTTATCAAGGTTTTGAAGGAGCCTTACACTAAATCATTTGCTCAATAAATATTTGTTAATTGTCCATTAAGTAGAGGTCCCTAGAACTCAACAGAGGGTCCACTAAGTAGAGAGCTCCAGAACTCGGGATAGAGTGATGTATAAAATCCATTTCTGTCCTTGGGGTGCCTAGGTGGCTCAGTTGGTTTAGTGTCCAACTTCAGCTCAGGTCATGATCTCACAGTTTGTGGGTTCAAGCCCTATGTCAGGCTCTGTACTGACAGCTAAGATCCTGGAGCCTGCTTTGGATTCTGTTTCTCCCTCTCCCTCTGCTCCTCCCCGGCTCGTGTTCTCTCTCTTTCTCAAAAATAAATAAACATTAAAAAATTTTTTTAAATCCATTTCTGTCCTCAAGGAGCTTGGCTTCTTTCCTTAAGTGTGGCAAGTCTGCCTTCAGTGGCCACAAGGTTTCATGTGATGATTTCCAATAGAACTCTGATGGGTAAGTGGTTCTCCTGACAGATACTGGGGCTCAGGGCATGGGTAGTTTATTTAGTAGGAAGAGAGAACAACAAATACAAATAGGCAAAATCAAATATAAAGCATGTTTGGTCAACTGCAAATAATTTAATATTGGAGCAAGTACAGGATTTGAATTGGAGAAAATGGAGGGCCAGGAGGTTAAATATAAGGGTAAGGATATATGGAGAATGACAAACCAACAGCTTGAGCTTCATTATGTGGAGAGCGAGGGACAGGGATATAATCTCTAAGTTGAAATCTACAACTAAGAGACAGTGTTTGGTGCTGGTGAACAGTTGGAGGGGAAGAGACAGGAAAGTAGGACAAAAAGTAAGGAGGATTTTATGGTAGACCAGTAGAGGGATGAAAAAGGAAAATCACAGATTATTACCTATTCACATTGTCCTTATTTCTCATCACCCTGAATAGCCAAAAGCAAACAGTCTAATTGTGTCCTGATTTTGTCTCCATGCTTTTCTTATGAAGATATGACATGTTAAGGATTCTGTCTTTGTTTGGGGGCAAAAAAGTGAATCGTATTTCTTTCTAAAGAACCACATTCTTTACAAAAGCCTTTCCACATTTAAGGAAATACCAATAAATAATATCACATATAATATATTCTTAACTGGAGATCAAAGTAGAAAGGCTTTTCAACAGTATCCACCAGTTGGAATATATTCTTTTGCGGTATATTTAAAATTAATTGTGCTTCTGAGTCACAAAACTAGGATTCAAGCCCCTACTCTGTCATTTACCAGATCTCTATCATTGGGCAAGTCACCCAAGTTCTCTAGGTTATCATCTTTTTTTTTTTTTTTACAAGAAATACAAATTAATTTTTGTATCTCCTTATATTCTTTGCATTGGCTCATGCATTACTAACAAATATGTAAAGAAATGTGCTTCCAGACCCCTTTCCCACTGCTCCCCCCATCTTGGTAATTAGAACATTAACTTCAGTTGGTTTTTTTTTCACTTTCCTTTTTTTTTTTATTATAGTTTATTGTCAAGTTGGTTTCCATATAACACCCAGTGCTCATCACTAGTGCCTTCCTCCATGCCCATCACCCATTTTCCCCCTCCCCCATCCCCCATCAATCCTCAGTTTGTTCTCAGTTTTTAAGAGTCTCTTATGGTTTGCCTCCCTCCCTCTCCTTAACTATTTTTTCCCCTTCCCCTTCCCTATGGTCCTCTGTTAAATTTCTCCTGTTCCACATATGAGTGAAAACATATGGTATCTGCCTTTATCTGCCTGACTTATTTCACTTAGCATAATACCCTCGAGTTCCATCCACATTGCAAAAAATGGCCAGATTTCATGCTTTCTCATGGCCATGTAGTATTCTATTGTATATATTAACCACATCTTCTTGATCCATTCATCAGCTGATGGACATTTAGGCTCTTTCCATGATTTGGCTATTGTCAGAAGTGCTGCTATGAACATTGGGGTACATGTGCCCCTATGCATCAGCACTCCTGTATCTCTTGGGTAAATTCCTAGCAGTGCTACTGCTGGGTCATAGGGGAGTTCTACTGTTAATTTTTTGAGGAACCTCCACACTGTGTTCCAGATGGGCTGCACCAGTTTACATTCCCACCAACAGTGTAAGAGAGTGCTTGTTTCTCCACATCCTCGCCAGCATCTAGTCTCCTGATTCGTTCATTTTAGCCACTCTGACCCGAGTGAGGTGGTAGGTTATTATCTTTAAAGTTGTGTCTTAGTCAGGGTCCCAGTCAGGAAATGGAGGGCACACTCAAAGAATAAAATTAAGCAGGGTTTAATGAAGGGAATTCATCAAGGGAGATGAAGCACCCTGGGCTGGCAGGAGTGGAGACCCTTTGTCATCCCTTATACTTTAGAAAATCCAGAGAGAAAGCTATAGGTGTAGGATGGGTAGAGGCTGTGGCCTTCACATACCATTATTAACCAATAGCCTAGCATTGGAACTCACTTTCTTTCCGCCCTCAGATATCCTACTAGTACACCACTGGCTGAATCCTTCCCAAAGTAAGAGGGCAATGGACCTCACTGAAGCAATCTATGAAGGTCAGCCTCCAAGGCCACAGAAAGGATGGGGCAAAGGGTAAAGAACAGATATAGAGAGCAAATGGAAGACACCCAGTCCAAAAATGTAATAATGGCTCTCTATCTTCACATAGATTTGTTGTGAGGGATAAATACGTAAGAAAATACTTCATAAACTATAAATAAAATAAGCAAATATGATAATTATGAAATCTACCCAATAAGAAGTAAACAAGAAAGAATAATGCTATGGTATGGGAATCCTGAGGTTGACACATCTCAAGCTTTCCAATCAAGCGTATCCCCTATACTGGAATTTTTCCTTTCTGGTTAAAAGCTCAAATCATGAGGACAAAAACCAAATTGAAAAGGAATTTTTCAGTACCAAATGTCTAAGTTCAAGTGAAAAATTGATTCCCTAATGAGGTCAGTGTGACAACAGTAAGGCAACACTCAGTCACCTGTACATCAGCATCTCCATGTTAGTTTTCTGCCTTTCCCCTGTCCCAGCTCCAATTCTAACTTTTGCTGGCTCCACAATCAGCAACAATTCTAGAAGCCTAGATGTTGGTTCAGGCCAGTTCTTATAAGCACCAATTCATTTGTTAAAGAAACATTCACCAAGCATTTGCAGAGCCCCTACAATGTGCTTAGTATATAAGTTAAGCATCTATCTACTTAGCAGATGATGAATCATGACAATATTTATTCAGCATACAAACATTACAATCCAATTTATAATCTTTTTTTCCTTCTTGTTCACTCCTCTCTAGCCTATAGTGACTTCCTTGCTGTTCCTTGAAGCCTTCTAGGTACACTTCTGCCTTGGGGCCTTTCCTCTGACTGTTCCCTCTGCTTATTCTCCAGGGAGACACATGGCTAACTTCTTTACTGTCATCAAGTTTGTTCAGATATCACCTTCTCAATGAGGCCTGCCCTATTCAAGATGCTATCCCCCACCCAAGCTCCTTACCCCCTTTTTCTCACTGTACTTACCCCCAAGTTTAGAGCACTCGTAACCTTCTAACATGCTATGTAATGTACTTGCTTATTATGGCTATTTTAATATCTATCTCCCCTTGCACCATTGCTGACAGGAATATTTGAATTTTGTTCACTGCTGTATCCCAAGCACCTACAACTGAGCCTTGCCCATACCGGACACTCAACAAACATTCATTGAATGAATCAGTCAATCATCAGATCAGTCATGTGAAATGAGGCTCAGTGATACTAGCAATTTTTTGTTAATGGAAATTTTAAAAGTCAAAAAAAGAAAGCTTTGTTGGCATTGCATTTTAAATCTAATAACCTCACCTCAACTAAGATTTGTTCCAATTTTTTGCTCATAGGTGAAAACTGATATAAGTGATGATTAAATCCCCATATAATTAAATGTAAAAGCTGCAACATTTCTATTAGAAGAAATATAAGATCAAGAATAAAGCTGGTACTCTAATAGATAATAAGTGTTTGTAATTAACACACTGTGGATAACTGTAAATTCTGTCACTGCACTAATAAAATGTAAAAATTCCTAAAGCAACTGGGAACACTGCGGCAGCTGCAACATCAACACTAGCCACTTTGCCAGTTGTTCAGAGGCTGTGCAAATTAACATAAACTGATAGTAACACACATAATGCATTTGAGAGCCATTTTTGCACAAGATAAATTTAGAGATTTTTTTTCTTTAGATATAATATCACATCCTGATGCATGAACACAAAGAGCCACGATGAACCTCAAACTGGTTAGGGGAATAAACCATGAAACAGGCAATTTAGGTACCTCTGAGTAAACTATCTCTAGGCTCTGATTTAAGGAACAAAGGGTTAAGGAACAACCCAGTAAATTTGGGTCCATAAATTCATGGTTTGAATACATACAAAATATGTGTAAAGGGATTAGTATAATTATTTTGTTGCATAGATACCTGGAAAGTCAAACAAGAGCTCAAAAGACAGAACTAGTTATAAAACTTTCAGAGAAGTAAGTGGTTTCTTTCCAGAGAGCCAAACCTACCTCCATTACTCAATGTGCTAAAAAGCCAGAAAGATTAGGAAGCTGCTGTATAGCTATCTCTCCCTATCAATGAAGGACATGATTTTTCGTGGACCCAGTCACGGATTAAACACAGCTTAGACAATGACCATAACTCTGCTTCAGTTGTAGTTGGCCTTACATGTAAAAGGTGTGTGTGTGTGTGTGCGCGCGCGTGGGTGAATGTACGTGATGGATATGTTTGGGTTTCTCACTGCAGCAGGGAACTACACCATTTAGATCAAAATTGAACTGTTCTAAAACAAGAATCAAAATCTGACTTGTTTCATATTCTATTGTTGAATTATTTTGAAAGAACCAACACAGCTTTTTATCAGATACCATTGTTGTGGGCTGAACTATAACCTCCCAGAATTAATATGTTGAAGTCCTAAACACCTACTGCCTCAGAATATGACTATTTGGAGCTAGGGCCTTAAAAGAGGTAGTAATTAAGGTAAAATGAAGTCATATGAGTGAGCCCTAATTCAAACATGACAAGTGTTTTTATAAGAAGAGGTGATTAGAATACAGATACACACAGAAAAAGACCATGTGAAGATAAAAAGCCATCTTCTAGCCAAGGAGAGAAGCTTCAGGAAAACACCTGTTTTTCACAGCATCTTTATAGTGAATTGACATTAAAATATATATAATGTTGATTTCTGCCCTCCAAAGAAGATGAATATGAATGTATCCATTTTAATAATAACACCTAGCATATATTAGCATTTACTACATGCCTGGTACTGCGCTAAAAGCATGTTAGGTATCTCACTTAAGTGTGAACAATACAAAGAACTTACTGAAAGCAAGAAAAGGGATACAAAATGACTATGACCTTTTAGTAACTGTGCTTACTTGATGGATACAGTATGCAAACAGGCAGTACTGGATCAATTTTAACATTTTAATCTGGTTTTAAAAAGATTTTTGGTAAAAACTAATGTTATATGTAAGTTTCAAATTAAATATCATCTCAGCACAAGCCACACAATCATTCTTCTCCATCAGTCCTGGCAACAACCTGAAAAATCAGAGCACCTTCTTTCTGTTTCCTATGACCCAACATGAACTTATGAAGAACATATGCTCATATGCAGAGAGGCCTCTGAAAATGAATCATTAGATTAAGCAGAATTAGGCTGGTATGTCAGTTACCACCTCCAAAAAGATATATACTTAACACATTGGGAGGTTAGTTTTCTTATTAACTTTATTGAGATGTAATGCACATACAATCAAATGCACAGATCTTAAGGGTTCAGTTTGATGAGTTTTGACAAATGGATACACCCTTTTAATCAACACCCAATCAAGACATAAGATATTTCAATCACCCCAGAAAGTTCCCTCCTGCCCCTCTGCAGTCAACCTCTCTATCCAACCATAGGTAGGTAGATATTTTTAAGTAGATATAGTAGTAGTGATGGTAATAGCTATTGCTTATGGATAGTTAACAACAGGAGTATTTGCTGACTGCCTACATGCCAGGCACTGTACTTATATAGTGTTCTATTTAATTCCCATGTTAAAGGTTGGTATTATCCCCATTGGTCTACTGGGAATAAAAAAGGAGGCGGGGTAGGACCAAGAAATTAATTATGCAAGGTCAGATAACTACTGAGTGGTGAGATCAGACTTGAACCAAGAACATCTGAATTAGAATCCCTTATGTTAAACTATATTGCCTCTACACAAATGTTAAGGTGTTCTCTGTTAATTCAAAACACACTACATAGTGGAATTAGTGAGGCCACCAGCTCTACATCACAGCCTCACCACATCCAAGTACTTCATCTTAACAAGCAAGCAAAGGTTTCAGGGTCTAATACTAATGATAACTAAAGAGGATTACTTGTAAATTCTTTAACTGAAAACCTGCTTGTAAATTCCTCACATATTTCTAAAGTAGTTGGGAGATGGGGGAAAATCCTCTCTACCGGTGGGGTGGGTCACAACTCCATCAGCCCCATGGAATGGTTAGTGCTTTAGAAAATGAATGGAAGGAATCCAACCATCCACTTGTTCTTAGTCAACCACAGTGCCACAGCCCACTTTACCCAAGGACTGTCATTTTATTAAGGATTCGCGGCGGCAAATATCTGGATTGAACCTTTTGATTCCTCATTACATTAATTTTATTCAGTTTAAAATTCTACCCACTCACATTTACAAAACACTTCACACAGACTACCTCCCTCATGAATGAAGTTCCACTCAAATCTCACTTTAAAACATCAAACTTATTCTGAAATGACTGAGGTTAAAGCTTATTCAGTGTCAATTTGCAAGTATTATAAAATATAAGAAACTAGGCACACAAATGCAAGAAAGTAAAGGCAGGAGGCCTCTTTAAGGGGTACTACTAAAATAAAGTAGCTAGGGGCGCCTGGGTGGCTCAGTCCCAAGAGCATCTTGATGAGACTCTTGTTTTCGGGTGAGGTCATGATCTCGAGGTTCATGGGACCAAGCCCCACCTCAGGCTCTGCACTGACAGAGCTAAACCTGTTTGGGCTTTATCTCTCTCTCTAAAAAATAAAGAAACATTTAAAAAATAAAATAAAGCAGGTAGGTAAGGGGCACAGGTAGGCTTTCAGGATCCCACAAAGCTCCTGCCAAACTGCGTTATAGAGGCAGTATTTGAATCCCCAAGAGAAAGATTTTATGAGAATTACCACCGCTGAGCGATACCAGCTAACACCTTGGGATCAATAAGACTTACTTTCCCCCAAACCTGGAGTTGTTTCCTAGAAGCCCTTCCCCCTCGGTTTCCCAGTGGTCTACCTAAATCCCTTAACATATGTTGGGGGAGGGGAGGTTCTCTTCCTTTCAGAAACGAATTCGTCTCCCGCAAATTAAAGACTTCAGGACATGTGTTTACTAAATCCCCAACGTTTGACAACCCCCAGCCCAAAGAGAAACAACTATCACAAAACAATGATAGCCCACACCCAACACCTGAGCCTCCTTTTCCCCTCCGCTAAACAAGAGCAGCGCTTAGTACAACAGAATCGCCCTCTCAATCTCATCCAGAAATATCCCAAGCCCAGGTCCACAGCGGGCAGTAATGGGAGGAAGGCATCGGAGAGCGCAGCTTCTCAACAAATTAGCGGGAGTCACACAGAGAGAGGGGCCCCCGGAGGATCTACGCCCGCCCGCCCAGCACCCTGGGGGCCTGCTCGCTCGAAGCCGCCCGGACTTTTTGGCGCCACCAGCTAGTTCAGCAAAACCACTCCGAGGACAGCTCCCGAAAGGCGCAGAGGGGAGTGGCGCAGGGCGGCGGCTTCTCCGCGCGGCCCTGTCCGCAGTTGCGGGAGAGGAGGCGCGCGCCACCCAACTTTCGGTTGTCTCCCCAGAGGCCAGGGGAGTCTCGGGAGGCCAGCGGGGAGTAACCCGGAGCCCAGCGGGAACAGAGCCGCCAGACGGGCGGGGGAGGGGTTGCCAGGAGTCCTCCGGGCAAAGGCGCGCGGCGCGATTCCCAACTGCAAGGGCTCCCAGTCCCTCCGTGGGAATCGGGGCGGCCGGACTGGGCGCCAGGAGCAGCGGAGTCGCGGCCACGTGGCCGCCGGCGCCCGTGACATCGGGTGGGCGGGGCGTCGGGGGCGCGGGCAGATCAGAGGCGCGGCTACCTGATTCTTGAGGCGCATCTTCCTGGTGTTGCGGTCCGGCAGGAGACGGCGGAGGCTGGGAGCGACGCTTGGCGCGGCGCGCGGCGCGCGGGGGTACGTCCGCGGAGTCGCACAGCGCTCGCTAGCTCGCTAGTTCGCCTGCCCAGCACGGCGCGGCCGCTTCGCCACCCCCGCCGCCGCCGCCGCTGCCGCCACCCCCACCGTCGCCTCCAGGGGGCGCCCCGCGCGAGAGACGGAGGACCGGCCCCTGCGAGGCAAGCTCCCTTTGTGGTCCTGGCGCTTGGCCTGGAATCTGTGCTGAAAAAGGTGAATGAATGAAACTTTCCCATTTCCTCCAATACTGCTACCTGTTCTTAAATTTTAAGCGAGGTAGCTGCTCTGCCGTTCATGTCTACCAACACCATTTGGACCAATGTTATTGGCAAAACGCTGTGTTGAGCCTTGAGAGTTTACAAACTTGCCCGCTTTGGAATCCTTAGGATAAATCTTACCCTTTGTGTGAATGCACGCTAGGAAAGTGGCCTGTCTCTGGCAGGCAGTGTGGGCACTTTAAGTTGGTCCCTGAGGCCATGTTTAGCCAGTTGACTCCTGTCCAAGTTATGTCCAAAGAGAAGTGAAAAATGGAGACAGTGAATGACATCACTAAACCCCAAGCAAAATGGCCAAGACTTCTGTGCACTGTACTTTAAAATAAATATGTTAATGATAATTTAATGTAAAAATGTTTGTTGGCCTGATTTGGGAGTCTTTCAGTTTACTGCCTGGCCTACTAAACAACGCCAGAGGTTTGAATAATATACAATGTTAGTTCCATGCTGGGTAATGTGATGATAATTAAAAAGCGGGGGCACCTGAGTGACTTAGTCGGTTGAGCTTCCAACTTCAGCTCAGGTATGATCTCAAGGTTCATTAATTCAAGCCCCGCTTCAGGCTCTGTGCTGACAACTCCGAGGCTGGAGCCTGCTTCAGATTCTCTCTCTCTCTCTCTCTCTCTCTCTCTCTCTCTCTCTCTCTCTCTCTCTCTCTCTCTCTCAAAAACAAGTAATAAGGGGCACCTGGGTGGCTCAGTCGGTTAAGCATCCAACTTCGGCTCAGATCATGATCTCACGGTTTGTGAGTTCAAACCCTGCATCAGGCTGTGTGCTGACAGCTCAGAGTCTGGAGCCTGCTTTGGATTCTGTATCTCCCTCTCTCTCTCTCTGCCCCTCCTTGGCTCTCACTGTCTCAATATCTCTCAAAAATAAATAAACATTAAAAAAAGTAATAAAATAAACATAAAAAATAGGTAGGTCAGGGGAGTCTTGATTTTGGCTCAGGTCATGATCTCACTGATTGCAAGATCAAACCCCACATAGGGCTCTGCTGCAGAGCCTACTTGGGATTCCCTCCCTCTCCGTGCCCCTCCCCTGTTTATTCCCCCCTCTCTCTCAAAATAAATAAACATTAAAAAATAAATACATAAAAATAAAATTGGGTAGGTGAAAAAAAATGGGCAAGTGGCTTTTTTGGCCCTCTTGATCTTTATAAAACTTCCATGTTCCAAGCTCAGAAACTCACAGATCATGGAGTTGTAGAGATTGTCCATTATTGCCTATAGAAAATCTACCTTGATTCAAAATACAAGAAATACAGGTATGAATATGAATTACCAGGTTGAAGTAAATTTAGCATTATAGTGTTAGAATAAAATGTTAAACAGGTCTTCTTATCCAATGCTTCTTTACAGGTGAAGGCTCTAAGGTCCAGAGAAGATCTACCCCAGATCACAAGGGAAGCAGGAAAAATTGTAAAAGTTCTCCTGCCCCCTGGTCTATTAATGTACTTCATAATGCTCAGTGTTCCCCAATTTTTTCTCATTTTAGGGCTTGACTCATTGAGACCTGCAAATAAACTGAAGAGGAGGCCTAGGTAATAAAAGGACTTAGAGGACACCTGAGTGGCTCAGTTGGTTAAGCGTTCAACTTGGTCTCAAGTCATGATCTCACAGTGTGAGTTCAAGCCCTGCATTGGGCTCACTGCTGTCAGTGCAGAGCCCACTTCAGATCCTCTGTCTCCCTTTCTCTTTGCCCCTCCCCTGCTTGAGCTTGAGTGCACTCTCTCTCTCAAAAATAAATAAACATTTTTTAAAAGACTTGGAATGACACATTAAACAAATTTGATGTTATTTCAATATAATAGCAATTAGTTATTTATCACTTATCATATTAAATTTTCATGGATTATCTCATTTAATCCAAGTTTTAAATGATTTCATTCTTAGCGCAGCCTTAAAATTGAATAATCCCTGTTTGTTATAAGAGCTGTTTTCCCACAGTCTCATTTGACTATGTAATACAAAAGAGTTTTGTTCCTGAGAAGATGGGGGATATACCAACTCAAAATTCTGATAACTAGTATCCTTTGACCTGGTAGCTCCATTTCTATAAATTTATTTTAAGGAAGTAATCATTAATGTGTTCAAAGATGTAGCTCTATATTGTTTACTGTAGCATTCTTTGGAATGTGGAAAGATTGGAAATTGTCTTTAATGGTCAACAAATGGGATTGATCATACAATGGAATGTTCTGCAGACATTAAGAATGATACAGTAGATAAATATCAATGTGGAAAGATGTTCACAATATGTTTCAAAGGGAAAAAAAAAAGGAGATCACAAAATTGTATGCTTAGAATGATCCTGTTTGTGAGAGTAACAGTGGTATTTTGGAAGGTGGGATCGTGAATGATTTTTATTTCTCCTTCTTTTGCTTACCTGTATTTTTTGGTTTCATTAGTAAATTTTTATTATTTTGGAATTAAAACAAGTTTTGTTTTAATGAATCACTGTCCCTGATTATTATCGAAGTACCTACAATGAGTAAAGCATTGTGGCAAGGTGAGCAGACAAGAATTCAGTGCAGTTTAGCACAGTAAACTGTGCTAAAACTTAAGGCTAAGACTATGTTCTTTAGCCATTGTACTTAGGGTATTAATTAGACCTAGCTTCCAAGTCTTAGCTCTGCCCTCTTCAAGGTATGTCATCTTGAACAAGTTACTTGGTTTTTCTAAGCCTAAAACCAGTAATGAGTTTACTTTCTACTAGACACTATGCTAAACACTCTGTATATAATCTCATCCCCACATCAGCTGGTGAGGAAAATGGGGCTTAAATTAAGGGAAAAAACTTGCCCTAGTTTACATAATTAGATAAATACTCCATCACAGTGTGGTTATGAGGATTAAATGCAAGGATATACTTAAAGCACTTAGCTTAACACACAGGTGTATATACACATATATATGTATGTATATATATGTATCTACACATATATATACATACACATATATACATATATGTAAGGACATATATATAAATGACATATATATAAAATGACAGTATACTATATACTGTCATTTTCAGTAATTTAGGCACAACACTTATAGCAAAGTCTGTTCTGTGTAATCATTTTATTATTCAAATCACCTCTCCAGAGAATCTAATTTGTCCATTCACTGGGGTGGGTAAGAGCATGGGCTGTAAAGCCTGCCTGCCTTGGTTTGGATCCTAGCTCTAGCACTTACTAGCTCAGTGATCTTGGGTAAGTTGACCTCTTTGTTCCTCAGTTTTCTTAACTATAGGATTGGCATAATATTAGATCTAACTTCATGAGGGTTGTTCTGAGTATTAAAGAGTTAACAGAAAGCAGTAAGAACAGTGCCTGGTATACTTAGAGTTCTTTAAATGATTATACATTTTACAAATTATAAGTTGTTTTTTACATTGATATAAAGGGTTTTAGTATGTTCCCTATGTTGATATCTGAAGATATTGTTATTTAACTCTAAAAGGTTGTGTAAATGTACAACCTGTCAATTCATAGGAGGAAGCTGTCCCCATTTAAAAGAAATTCATGTAGCATTTACATGTGCTTGTATTTACTAAAACAGAATTCAAACCCAGACACGATATATACAAAAAAATATCAATTCTTTCAGTCTTAACTTTTCCAAAATCAGTTCAGCCATGAATTCTTCAAAATAAGAATCTGGCATATTTAGAACTTCACTTTGTCATACATTTTGTTTATTATATTCAGAGATTTGATCTATTCTCTGGATTTATGAGGTCTTTTGAAAACAACTGGGAAATTCTACACATAAATAAAAAATAATACATCTTCAATTTTATACTCAAATATGTTAAGGTGATACTACTTATGAAAAATCTCATAAAAAACAAATCATAGCATTAAGAATTGTGGTACAGGAAAATAAAACTATTTCTCATCAACTGAAAGTACTTTTAGGGTAAACTCTCTCTCTCTCTCTCTCTCTCTCTCTCTCTCTATATATATATATATATATATATACACACACACACAGACACATACATACTTCATTAAATGCAACATATTAAAATTTAATTTTATAAACATAGCATTAACTATTTAAAACAAATATTTTGGAATTATGTTAAATTCTCCAAAGTATAGTGCTAATTTACATTCCTTCCCAATACAAACCATGAATAGAATCTGTTACAATTTTACAATTACAAGTCATATTGTGTCTCTACAATAGTCAACTTCATGTAACAAAGCAATTAGTAAGAGCATGGAAACTTACTTTCTTCCTCTGAAAGACAATTCCTGTATTAAGGACAATGTTATTTTTCTTTAAAAATCTGGAACCTTCACACAAAGGCATCACAAGCTCATTGTGAACCTTAATTATAAGGGCACCTGTGTTTCTTTGTTTATCTGGTTGGTTGGACCTGAGGATTTGATTTGCCACACTCCCCTGTCCCGCCCTATTTCTCTCTTAATGAGAGCAACTTAACAATAGCATCTGTACAACCTCCAGGGCTCAAGTAATGACTGGGGAGGAACACAGGTATTAGTTATGGTGGGAGAGCATTTGCTGCTTAATCTTTATGTAAAGGGCTAAAATTCAGGGTAGTAGGAACAAACTTGTGGGATAGATTGCTTTTAAGACACAGGAGAGGTTTCAGAACATGCCTCACCCCTATCTACCCAACCCCAGCACCACCCCACTCTTCTCCCTGCATAGGCAATGTGAAATTAGATGGAGTCAGGTTAATCCCACCTCTGTCCTTTAGGAGCTCTGTGATCTTTGGCAAATTCTTTTATCTCTTTGAGCCTCAGTTTCTGTATAATGGAGATAATAAGTAGAGATAAACTTACCTCATAGGTTTTGTGAAGATTATTTTTAATGTTAATGGAAAAAATGTGTGCAGTAACTATTAATACAAGTTGCTTCTTTTCCCCCTTTCTCCTCTACATGGGACACATTCAAAAAGCCTCCAGCTATGCCCATCCATAGAAGAATAGGCATGTGTGAAGGTATGGATAATATTTGAGGGATTTGGAAATTTGACATGAGATTTAAAAAAAAGCATCTATTTTCATCATCAACATCTTCTGTGCACCCAGCAGATCTAGGCCTCCTGCTAACCACTGTCAGTGGAGTTGTCTTCTGTCCTCAAGAGGGTCACAACCTGAGGGGACGTAGACAAGGAAATGACAGACAGTGATAATACAATGTAACACAGTTAACAGGTGCTAAAACAGAAGTATCAGAGACCTTGAGAGTGCAATAGGGGCATCCAAAACAACCTGGGGGAGACAAGATTAGGTGCAAGGGTTGCCTGGGAAGATTTGTGGAAAATAAATTATTCTAAAATTGAGTTTTGAAGAACAAGTAGGATTTAGAAGGTGAAAGACTAAACATTGAAGCTTGAAGGAGGTGAGGTGCCTTTTAAAAAAGACCTGCTCTACATAGCTGTGAAATAAATAGTATATTCCATTGTCAGACTAAGGCTACGTTGTTTTGTTATTATTATGCATATAACAGAATTTGTGCATTCTCTGATGTTTGATCACATGAAATTTCACTGGGAACAATGAATAAGCTCTATTTTCAAATAAGCCCATGAGCATATGTTCAGAAACATTTTATTAGAACCTTTGATGTAACAGTTTTAACTATTCTTAGTTGCTCTTAACTGTTGCAGTTTGCACTTAATAAATGAGATAGTTAATTGCTTAGTAGTAGAAAATGGCTTGGCCAATCATGATATGCAGGAAATGATAAAAAGACTACTCAGTTTTCATATAGGTTTTATTGTTATAAAGGACCTTAGAGATCATTGATATCATCCTCCTCATTTTATAGGCAAGGAAAGGCAGGCAGGTCCAGAGAAATTCAGTGATGTGCCTAAGTTCACACAATTGGTGAGAAGTAGAGCCCAGTTCTCTTGGCTTTCCATGCATTGCTCTCACCAATGGCAATGGCTACCATTTACTGGATAATTCTAGTGTGCTGACGTGATTAACTGGAATCTCTAAATATTATTTTATTTATTGACATTGCTAGTCTAATGCCTACGCCTTGAATCCTTTTAGAATGGAGCAAGGGATAAATACTTTTTTTTAATTTTTAAATTTATTTTATTCTTTTTTGAGAGAGAGAGAGCACAAGCGCAAATGCACGGGCAAGTGAGGGATGGGCAGAGGGAGAGAGAAGGACAGAATCCCAAGCAGACTCTATGCTCCTTGCGGAACCTCACTCAGGGCTCCATCTCACAATGGTGAGAACATGACTCCAGCTGAAATCGAGTCGGCAGCTTAACCGACTGAGCCTCCCAGGTGCCTCATTGGAATAGGTACTTTTATTTATTTGTTGGTTTATTTATTTATTGATATTTATTTATTTTTGAGGTGGGCAGGAGGGAGGGCAGAGAGAGAGGGAGACACAGAATCCGAAACAGGCTCCAGGCTCTGCACTGTCAGCACAGAGCCCAATGCAGGGCTTGAAGTCACAAACTGTGAGATCCTGACCTGAGCCGAAGTTGGACCCTTAACCGACTGAGCCACCTAGACACCCCTGGAATGGGTACCTTTAAAAAGTAAATGTTTGTGGGGTGCCTGAGTGGCTCAGTTGGTTACATGGCTGATACTTGATTTCAGCTCAGGTCACAATCTCAGGGTGTGGGATCAAGCCCCATGTTGGGCTGGGCATGGAGCCTGCTTAAGATTCTCTCTCTCCCTCTCCCTCTGCCCCCACCCCTGCCCGTCATGCTTTCTCTCTCTCTCAAAAAAAAAATTAAAATTAAAAAGAATAAGATTTTTTTAAAAAGTAAATATTTGTGTGGATATCAGTGAATAAAGAAATGGTGTTCACATATTTTGCTTCATTAGCTGGTTAATGTATTTCTTTCAAAGCCAACTTTAGTTCTATGTACATCTTTCAAATTTTGTTTCTAAGATTCTCCTCTAGGAGTTTGATTTAATTCAGTTCAGTTTGACAAATATTTATTGAGTCTTTGTGATAACAAAGAAATCTTTCTTTTCTATTGCATTTTCACTGGATGTCAGGCTTCATGAGAGGCTGTGTCATGCCAGGATGGATCACAAGCTTGGGAGTCAAATCCCAGCTCCTCAACGAACCATCTTGGTGTTGGGGATCTTGGCAAATTACCTATTTTCCGTATCTATAAAATGAGGGTATGAATTAAATCTACCTTAAAGGGTTATTCTATGGATTAAAATGAATGAAGTAAGTAAAGGGAATCGACTTTATTCATGGCCATTTGTTCTGCAGATTACTCATATTCATTAGGTTGAGCAGTATTCTGTTAAAGGTCATTTATTGTAATGTGTGGCAGATTATATTTTCCAAATGTATCTACAACAGTATCTTCCAACCCACCTGTTCTCCTGCAATGTGACCTTGCTGCTCCCTCACCAAAGGGGAATCTAATCCTCCTCCCCTTTGAATCTTGGTCACTCTTAGTGACTCTAGGTCCCATTATCCACTTTCCCCTCTTTCTAGCTGATAGGAATGCAGATGTCATGATGGGAGTTGACATATGAATTGGCAGGACAACACAACAAAAAGATTCTGGAATCTTGATGATTATTTATGTTGTCATAGCAGCCGTGGACTACAATAGCCAGAATTTTACATGACAGGGGAACAAACTCTTGTCTTATTTTTAGGCCACTTATTTTGGACCTTTCTGTTACCGCAAACCAACCAATATTTGAATCAACACAATTAAAGATACTATAGTGAATCTAAGTGCCTGGCATAAAGCAGGTGCTCCATGGAAAGTAGCTTGCACATTTCAAATACCAAAACCATCTACTGCCCTCCAGAACATAATCCTACCTTTCTGGGTGACTTTTACAGCTGGTTCACTGACTTCTTCCACATAGCCTTTTTTCTATCTCTGCCCTCTGGGTCATCAACAGACAGTAATAATCTTTTTGATCATTTAATCCCACTAATCGTTCAACTCCTCATCTCTAATGCCTCATTTTCCCTTCATTTCAGCCACCCAGACTCACTATTGACCCAGGCTTCATCATGGCATTAAATGGCTCCACCTCTAAATTCTAGAATTCTGCCATATTTTCTCTTCTAGCCCAGACTGGTCCAAGTGGGCCTCTGTTGGTCTCCCACAGCCCCCATGCAGTCCTCTGTCATAGCTGGTGTCACTCTGCTTTGTCAATTTCCTGTACCTGTCTCCCTTCTAGACTATGGGCTTTTTGAGGTTGGAGACTGACTTATTCATCTATGTAACTATAATTCCCATCAAAAACATGTCTACTAGTTGAAAGTTCCCAGTTTTTCCTGCCTCCATGCCTTTGCTTATGCCATTCCTCCCTGGGAATATTTGCCCCCTACTGAATTGCCTACTTTTATCATCAGACAAATCTTATAAGGCTTATCTCAGATGTCATCTCTAAGTTTTTCCTGAAATGACACTTTCCTCCTTTGAAGTTCCAAAGCATTTCAGTGTTATTTCTTTACAGTCACTTTGATTTTTCAGTCAACTCAATTATTGAGTACCTACTATTCACTCAGTATATGCTGCCCATTTCATTAATGGCTATCTTTTATACCTTATAAATACCCAGTCATCCTAATTTTTCACATAAGAAACTGAAGCTCTGAAAGGTTAGGTGACTCTGCCCAGAGTCACACAGCTAGAGAGTAGTGGGATCACGATTCATTCCAAGGTCAGTGTTCTTGTGCTGAACATATGCTTTGGATTTTTGTCCCTTGTGTAAATGTCTTGTCCCTCTGTTTGAGTTCTTTGTGGGCCAGGGCTGTGTTCCTTTGCAATCTAGCCCAATCACTTGCACATAGTGCATGCAACAAATTCACAGAAAATAAAATACTGATTTAGGGACTTTCAGAAAACATCTATAAGGCAGTACATAGACTCTTTATTCCATTCCCATTTTCCTCTCACTGACTAAGGGGGCCTGGCTGCCAATGGGCTCACACTCTACCCTTCCAGGAGCAGGTGCTAATTCAAACAACCTCATTAACAATCTGTGGGGCTCCCACAATAATTATGGTGGGGTTTTAACTATCTCCAGTTCCAACAATTCAACAGCTTCTATTTTTAATCCATTTTAATGGTAGGATCTAAAGGAGAAGGAGTAGATAGGGATCTAGTATTCTTCTGTGCCACCCTGTATCCCTCTCAGTGTTCCAGTAGAAAAGAACCTGTCAAAAAGCAAGGAAATGTATTAAATCAGCTACATAAATTGTGATTTATGTCAATTTTTTAATCAAGGTAAATCTAAAATCAAAGAACATTTACCAAGCTACAATTGACCTTGACAGAATAAGCACCCTTTCTCCAGCCATGTAGTTCCCATGATACCTTAGTAATTCCAAACATTCCTTCCCTCCTCAACATCACTCCTCTCCTAGGGAAGAAGGCCTAGGCCCCAGAAAGTTCAGTTTGATTTTGCTTAATGTCTCTTTTTCCCATTTCACTTTGAACTTCTTGAATCTGGAACTCTGTTAATTATATCTTGTAAACCTAGCTCTTGGCAGAATGCTTAGCACAAATTACACATAGTGAATGTTTGTTGAATGAATAAATAATCTAACTCAGTGTTATTGAAACTTTTTTAACTGTGCAAAGTAAATAGTAAATATAATTTATGTTCTACCCTCTCTCATTGTATGAAACAATACTTCCCTTTAGTAATTGCAACACACTCTGATGTTTGCTAACAAACCTACACCATCCTATTTCATTTCTTTTAAATGCTGATTATGACCAAATACATTGATTTATGACCCTAAGGAGTTCCAAACCTAATTTGAATCAGATTAGGTATAGGAGCTATGTTTTATTTTGTACATAGGTTATTTTTTTTACCATCAACACTTTTTTTTAAATTTCAAGTGTTAAGTGAGGGAATAAATTAAAAATAAACATATGAGGAGAAATTCTCTGCACAGAACAGACAGTAGCTCTTCTCTGCAGGGTCTCATAGTTTTTAGTTTCCCTCTTGCCCTTGGAAACACCAGGAAAGCTTGGGGTGAGAATGAGTCATTCTTGCCACTGAGTATTTCCCAAAATGTATGAGCCCATTCTTCCTCAGGATACCAAGTAATAACACCAAGTAATTATAATACCTAACATTTACTGAGTACTTACTAAGTCCTAGGTAATGCCCTTCTTTTTTTTTTTAGTCCCATTTGTTTATTTTTGCTTTTATTTCCCTTGCATCGGAGTCAGATTCCAAAAAATACCATCATGACCAATGTCAAGGAGCTTACCGCTTATGTTTTCTTACAAGAATTTTATGGTTTCAGGTCTTACATTTATTTTTAAATTTTTTTTATTTATATTCTAGTTATTTAACATATAGTACATTAAGTAATGTTCCTTTAATCACTTTATATATGTATCCTCAATCCTCACACACACACAAAAAACACTTTTAGGTAAAACCTATTATTATTTCCGTTTTAGTTTTATAGTTGAGAAAACTGAGTCACAGAAAGACTCATACTGCTGGAAAATAGCAGAGCCAGAATTTGAACTCAGGCATCCTTAAGAGGATGTGTAAGTCATAGCTAGGCTGCTATATTCAAATCTTTTCTCTGCTTCTTAATAATTGTGAGATCTGGAGCAAGTGATTTAACATCTCTGTGCCTGTGTTTTCTCAACTATCAAATGAAGTTGGTGGTAATAATAATAGCTCCTACCCACAAAATTTGTTGGGAAGATTAGGCAGTTTATATATAATACTTAGAAGAATGCCTAGGACATAGTAAGCACTTACCTGCATACTACACCACTGTACTAAACTGTCTTTATTGTTCATAGATGTATCTTCCACGGTGAGAAACATTTGCCCTGAAAGAGACCCTAGAGATCAGCTAGTTCCACTTGGTCCTATTGCAGAAGAGGATGGTCTGAAGAGGAGAAGCAACTTGTTTTTCAAAAGAGATGTTGTAGAGCTGGGACTAGAAGTTGGGAATCTAGTTTCCCAATTAGTGCCCTTTCTACCACCCTGCCTCTCTCTCCCTCATATATTTAGTTTCTTAGTTGCTTGTGAACTCTACTATCCTGTGCATTCCATTTTCTCCATTTAATTATGTTACTGGAAATAAATCTAAATGCTGGATGCTAGGGAAATTCTTTTACTCAAAAAGTTATACCACAAGCATCCTGCTTTCTATGTTCATTCATTGCAGGTATTTAGTATTTTATTATAACATAGAAGGTTAGAAAACACAAACTTTGGAGGAAGTTGGACCTGCCAATTCTGGCTCTATCACTTGCTAATGGCTCTATGCCTACATTTACTCTTCTGGGACCTCTGTCAGCTGTTGCTCAGCTTGCTGCCTTGGCCTCCTCAGGTCTTCCTGTCCCTTTTCCTTCCTCTCCAGTCTCTTCCCACAGCTGCCCAGTGCCTTCCTAAAAATGTGATTATGTCCCTGATCTGCTGGTGCCCCTGCTCAACACTTTTCAAAGGTTTTTCATTATTTGTAGGGCAAGGACCAAAGTCCTTAAGATGGTCTACAAGGCCCTGCTTGTCCTGGCTCCTGCCCACTCTCTCAAGTACTGTCCCAGGAGTCTGCACCCTTTCACTCCCTTGAAAGCACCATCGTGTACCTCACCATGGGAATTTTGCACATTCTGTCTCCTTTGTCTCCATTGCTCTTCCTCAGGGTTTGATTTAGTTAATGCCTACCTTTTCTTGAGCTCTTTCAGTGATTTCTTTTAGCTCAAACATTGCTTTCTTAGGGAAGTCTACCTTTTCTAAGTCACTTTGTAGAATGTATTATTTTGATAATTTTACTTTTTTTGTTGTTATTCCTTGATTAATCTCCATTTCTTACACTAGATTATAAACTCTGTGGGGATCAGAATAGTATCTTATTTCTCTCTTTCTAATTCAGAGCCTGGTATGTATTAATTAGGCTTTTTGCTATGCATCTAACCTACATTATATGGAATTATCTTAAGAACTTACAAGGTAGGCCTAGTGGATCTTTTATAGATGAAGAAACTGAGAGTCGGGGAAGTTAATTCATGAGAGGTCATATCGTTAGTAAGTGGTGAAGTTAGAATTTGATATCAGGTCTTTCCAGTTCCAAAACTAGTTTTCTTTCCTTTATACTGTATTGTCTGTAACCAAGGAAAGCTTTAATCTTTGTTACATTTTTGTTAAAAAAGAAATTGCCTTAATAGGTATGTTAGCCAAATGCTAAATTTCTTTTCTAGATATGTGCATATTTTTAATAGGGAAGATGACAAGAATTGTGTATCCACATGACTATCATTAGAAAAATGTTACTTAACTCTACATAGCTTGCTTTTAAAACAAATATTAATGGGGGCGCCTTGGTGGCTCAGTTGAACATCTGACTTTGGCTCAGGTCATGAACTTGTGGTTCTTAAGTCCCACGTTCGCCTCTGTGCTGAAAGCTCAGAGCCTGGAGCCTGCTTCAGATTCTGTGTCTCCCTCTCTCTCTGCCCCTCCCCTGTTGGCGCTGTCTCTCTCTCTCTCTCTCTCTCTCTCTCTCTTTCTGTTTCTCTTTCAAAAATAAACATTAAAGAAATTAAAACACATATTAATGACTTAGTTTTATCCATCTAAATTCCTTGTGTCAAATTTCACTTTGCGTATTTGTATATGTCTCTCTGCCACAGAGACTAGTATTTGAGAAATGAAGTTTGCCCAGGAAAAAATGAATCAGAAGTTTGAGATTTAGATACTTTGGCTGACCCACATTGCTGAGTTTAGGGAAATGCAATTGTTGTAAACCAAGTGACTTTTATTCATGATTTTCTCATGTTTTCTTTATTTCTACTCATTACAGCATCTTATCAGTTTGAAACAGATTTTTCCCGTTGTATCTTGTTAGTTTTATCTTCCCAGAATTTGTTGTAAGGAAGTAAATTGTAGATTTCACTTTGATTCTGATGCTTCCCTGAACTTCAAAGGTAATGTTCCCTCAGAGAGAAGCTTGGATTCTGAATTTTATCTCAGAAAATTATACAGGCAACATATTTAAAGTACAATGGTGGGAAAATCTAAAAGAAAAAATGAACGCATGAGCTGTCCTTTTAAAGAAGGTGCAAATAAGAAAATAGAATAAGGAAGGGAAAAAACAGCACTATATGAAAAGTACAACCCCCCTCAAGCTTTCAGTGTCAAATCTAACAATATTTTTTCTTTAAGGTAAAATTCTCTTGAAGGAAAAATGGGAACTGACTATGATTTTCAAGGAAAGGAATAGAAAATTACTCTCACTGTAGTTTTTCTTCTAAAAAACAGTGAGCTCATACCAGCTCTTTGGAAATATATTTTAGCCCCAACATTCTCTACTGTAAGTGGCCAAGCTCTGTCCCATGGAAATTCTGCTTTTATTTGGTAAAAACAAAACAGAGAGGACTCCCCATTCCTTAAGTGTGAGCTGCCCATTGTGACTTTCTCCAAAGAATTGTGGATCCCTTATCCCAAAGAAAAGAGATAAGGTGTAACTTTATGGTGGAGAAACCTGACAAACCCTATTTCAGCCAGGTGATCAAGTTCAACATCAATGTCATAAATCATATTGATAGTATATACCCTTGATGTGATATGATGTAGATGGCACTTTACTTCTGTGGTCATCCTTCCCGAAATCCATAACTGCAGCCTAATCATAAGAAAAACATCAGATATATTGCAATAAAGGGGCATCCACCAAAACACTTGAGCCCTATTCTCTCAAACTGTCAAATTCATTAGAAACAAGGAAAATCTGAGAACGTGTCTCAACCATGAGTAGCCTAAGGAAACATGTCAGCTAAATGTAATGTGGTATTTTGCATGGTATCTTAGAAAAGAAAAGGACAGTAGGAAAGACGAAGGAAATCTGAGTAACTCTGGACTTTAGTTAAGAATAGTGTATCATACTACAAAGCTGTCATCACCAAGACAGTATGGTACTGGCACAAAAACAAACACATAGACCAGTGGAATAGATTAGAGAGCCCAGAACTGGACCCACAAATGTACGGCCAATTAATCTTTGACAAAGGAGGAAAGAGTAT
>CM053570.1:63552050-63568278 GCA_028646485.1 Cryptoprocta ferox
CCCAGCACCACCTATTAAAGAGGCTATCTTTTTGCCATTGGATACTCTTTCCTCCTTTGTCAAAGATTAATTGGCCGTACATTTGTGGGTCCAGTTCTGGGCTCTCTAATCTATTCCACTGGTCTATGTGTCTGTTTTTGTGCCAGTACCATACTGTCTTGGTGATGACAGCTTTGTAGTAGAGTCTAAAGTCTGGGATAGAGAGATTTTAAAATAAAAAATATGATAACTTAAAACATAAATGAAATTTATATATTTCTGAAAAATATAAAATGCTAAAATTGGCTGAAGTAAATACAAAATAACAACCATTGAAGAATTTGAAATGGTAATTAAAAATGTTCCTCCCCAAATTCTCTAGGCTCAGATGGTCCATTTTATTTTCTAACATAGACATAAACATTTTAAATAAAATAGTTGACGGAACCCAACAATGCATTACAAAGCTAAACTGTGATTGAGTAGTATTAATCCCAGAAATGCAAAGATGTTTTAAAATTAGAGTATCTATCAATTTGTTTAACTACATTAAAGGAGAAATATGATTATCTTAGTGGATGCAAACAAAGCTTTTGTTTTAAAATTTGATACCTCTTTGCAATTTAAAAACTCTTTGTAAACTTCCTCAACTTGTCTTAGACTTTATGTCAAAGTCTACATTTAACTAAAGAAATTTAGATGCAGTATTTTAATATCAGTGAAAGACAAGGATCCCAACTACAAACTACTTTTTAACACAATACTAGAGGCTCTGGCTAAAGCAATAATAAAGGAAAAATAAATATATTACATAATGGGAAGGGAAAAGACAACTGCTATTTTGCTGTTGATTGTTCTTATAGGTTAATATAAATCTGAAACAGTCAACAAACCATTAGACATAATATGAGAGTTCACAGAATTTTACAATTACAGTATTAACTTAAAAAATCATTAGCATTTGTCTACATGAGCAAAGCACATAGAAAATAATTATAGAACCTGAGATACCACTTGGAATACTATAAAAACTATGAAATATCTAAGAAGTACATTTTAAATACTAATGTCAGGGAAGACTTCTCCAATAATGTAACATTTGAGATGAGATCTGAATGAAATGAGAGTCAGTAAGGCAGATTATCTGAAAAAAGATAATGGGCCAAGGAAACTGCAAGGACAAATGACTTCACACCTTTGATTTTTCTCTTCCTTTCAACATCAGAATATTTTCCTTTCTGTAAAGTTCAGCCATGTTTTAACATTTAAATAGTTTATCCAGGTTAAGACGAAATCCTCAAATAATTCTTTTATAGACTTGGCATAGAGTAGTTGTTTTCTTAAACAAAACTTAAAGGACAAGAAAAAAATGATAACATTTCTAGAAGGCCAAAACAGCAAAAAACAGTAGAAATACAAATGACAAGTTGACTTAAAAAATATTTTATCCTCTCTTCTTTCCACCCTATACTTTAGTTAGCTGATCCCCTCACCCTTAATACTCAGTTCCAGGTCATTTCCCCAAGAAAACCTTCCATGATGTCCACCAAGGGCATCCCTCTTTGATGCTTATACACTTTTCTGAGCATGCTTGTATCTCTTACTACATTGTTTGAAAATTGTAAGTTGGATTTGTGTGTGTGTTCATTTTTTTCCCCCAATTAGTTTGTAAACATCAAAAGCATGGGATTTTTGATATGAAATTACGTGAGAGAAGATAGCACCATTCCAGTCTTCCCTGGGGCTACTGCTATCTGACTGTGTGACTTAAACTCTCTGAATCTCAATTTCATCTTCTGTACAGGATGATGACATTAATACTAATTTTACAATGTTACTTTGAGATTTAAATGAGTTGGCACATGTGAAAAATGTGATTATAACTTGAATATTTCTCTTTCCATACTGTATCTAACTCAGTGACAGGCACATGGAAGACATCATTTTAATAAATGTTTACAGAGGGAGTGGGTGAATCCCACAGGGAATATTTTTTTACAAGGAAGGCACTCTGGCTCTATGGTGGGTGGGTAGTGGCTGTCTGTGGAGATAAGAAACCTCAGGAAATCCTTGGGGAAGGTAGACCTCCTGGGCATACTCTGAATGCTGGTCTGGGAAAACTAACTCCCAGGAGTCCATGAGGGGGGCATTTCTATCCCACTCCTCATGCTGTGCTATTCATATCAGAAGGAAGTCTCTGAGGATTCCAGCAGGTGTGAAGTCTATCCTCCCTTTTGCCCAGCTTCCTGAGGAGGAACTGACATACAGGAAAACCAAACCTGATCTCTCTCGTTTTTTTTTTTTTTTAGTTTATTTATTTATTTATTTATTTATTTATTGAGAGACAGAGAGAGAGAGAGAGAGAGAGAGAGAGAGAGAGAATCCCAAGCAGTCTCCATGCTGTCATTGCAGAGCCCTACCTGGTGCTTGATCTCTTGAACCGTGAGATCATGCGTGACCTGAGCTGAAATCAAGAGTCAGAGGCTTAACTGACTGAACCACCCAGGTACCCTGAACCTGGTCTTTTTAAGTGCTGACTTTTCCCAGGCATTTTATTTCTTCTGCCCAGTTGTAATTTGTCTTTCAACGCTGTGGGACAGAACTTTCTGCATGTTCTATATATATGGTGTCCAATATAGGATGGCTATTGAGAACTTTAAATGTGGCTAGTCTGAGTAAATAACTGATATTTAAATTTTACTTAAAATTTAAATTGAACAGTGCAAGTATATGTATGGCACATAAAAGGTTCTCATCAAATGGTAATTTGAAATGTCAACAAACACATTTTAACTTTTTTCCTGGCTCGAATCTACTCTCTACACAGCAACCAGAGGAGTTGACCAGGTCCCTGACCTGCTTAAAAATTCGTCAATGGGTTTCTATCACTTTCAGGATCAAGTCCCCCCATATACGAGTTCTCCAGAATCTGTTGTTACCTATTGATGCAGCCACTCCTGCCTTGCTGTCCACCCCAGACACACTATCCTTTGCTTTGCACATGCAGTTCTTGTTGCTTCAACCACCCTTTCCCCTTCTACCACTGTTTTCTTTGCCCAGCTTATTCCTACTTGCCCTTGAAGGATTAGATCAGACACTCTCCTTCAGGAAGTTTCCCCTAAATATCCCTTAGCCTATTCCTTCTACCCCAGGCTGGATTGTGTGCCTCCCTCTGGGCTCCCACAGCCTCCCATGCTTTCCTCTATCAGAACATTGATCATGCTGAGTTATAATTACGGATTAAATCTCCTTTCCCTTTTGGATCGTAAGCTTCTAGAAACCATGGACAGTGCTATATTCATTTCTTTCTTTATCTTCGGTGTGAAAAGTAATAAAAGGAAACCTCATTTAGAAAGGAGCCAGGAGGTGGGCAGAGGGCAGAAGGAGCTCTCAAGTCCAGCACTCCTTGTCACTTGCAGATCCACTGAAAGTGAGGAACAATGAGAAACAGTCACAACACAGTCAATGAAAAACAGTCACAACCTATTCAATGAAAAGCCAGTATACTTTAGACCCCTAGTTTACTCCTATGGACTTTATAACAACCTTTCCAACTTCCCCCCTTTTCTCTATGAGAGAGTGTATCTCTCCTTGCTGGGGGCCTGCTTTGCCTATAGTTTTGCCACAGTTTGTCTCAGGTTGCAATTCTCTATTCCCAGATAAACCTGTTTTTATTGGTAAAACAGCTGGCAGTTTTATTTTTTAAGGTTAACACTAGCATCTGCACAGAGCCTAAGTCAGAAATGGAATCAAGGTATGTTTATGTAAATTGTTCTAAAACATGCCAGGCTCTTTACCTTATTATACTTATTAAATGCATTTTAACCTGTCTCATCATTTGTGACCTAGAGCACTCTTTGTGGTAGGCAGGACTGTTGTTTGGGTTTGTTGGGAAAGGAAACTGAGGCTCAATGTCTCTTTAAGTGATTTACCCAAGAGTTTGAGGAGAAGCTGGGTCCTCAAACTCCTTTTTTCCATCTTCTTATACTTAATGAAGCTCATTTGTCCCCTTCAGCTCTCTGTGACCCCTCCCACACTGAAATTCTTACAGCTCTCACAGCCTTTACGGGTCATTAGGATGGATGTGTGAAAGCTTGTGTATTTTCATCTTGATAGTTGTATTGACATGGCTTGTGAATTTTTAAACTACTCAAATATGAGGGATATTTCTGATGAGTATTTTAATGTAACTTTTTGTAGAAGTTCTTGTGGTGCTCAATCCTTATTCCTGATTTCAGGGCAGGCAAATGTGTAGTTTTAGGCCTTTTGCCAGCTCAAATGCTTTCTGGTCCCTCTGCTTTTCTGCCTTTCTTTCAAATCCTTGAAGACTGCTTAGCCCTGGGCAAGCATAACCAGGAAATGTTAAAGAGTTCAAGCTGGGAGATTGAGATAACCATCAAATAATGGGGATGGAAATTAAGAGGTAAATGACCGAGTCTCCTTGTTCTTTAGAGGTGCAGTGCTGAGGCATCTTCTACGTGGTTTTCAGAGGGTCTCCAGTGAGCTTAAGCCCAGTTTTCTACTAAAACAATCAGCTCAATATCACACATTTTTCTTTGCTTTTTCTCTTTCTCCTCTTTCATTCTCTCCCCCTCACATCTGTTTCTGGGGCTTACTTCCCAAACAAATTACCAGCACTCAAGTCCTGGCCTCAGACTCTGCTTTTGGGGAACCCAACTGAAGACGCTACTTAGCTATACAGTTGTTTCTTTAGAGATAATGTTTTGCCCCATGAGTTTTGTGCTCTAGCATACTGGACTTCTTATAGTTTCACTGCTGTTCCCTACACTCTGTCTTGCTCATGCTGCTCCCTCTGTCTGGCACAGTCCTCCTTTCCTTTGCTTGGCTGACAGCTATTCATTCTTCAAGACTCAGCTAGGGTATCCACTCCTCTTTAGGATTTTTATTGTTTTACTCCTGCCACCTCCTAATTATCTCTGTGTTATCTCTGTGATTTTGTAGCACTTCAAACACGTTAACCTCTATCAAAGCCATTCTATCTCTTTTTGTTTCTGTGACTACATCTTTCTGTTCAGTTAAGCATATGTATTGAGTGTCCACTATCTGGTGGGCTAACATCCTAGAATAAGTTGAAGTCCAGGCTGGAGGTGGTGTCTCTATGAGGTATGTAAAGCCATTATCTTTTCCCTTCTCTGTGAGACATTTGAAGAGAAGTGGCCTAGAATGGTACTTGTTAAAAAATTAAGGGCTTGGGGCGCCTGGGTGGCTCAATCTGTTGAGCATCCGACTTCGGGTCAGGTCATGATCTCACGGTTTGTGGGTTGGAGCCCCGTGACCGGCTCTGTGCTGACAGCTAGCTTAGAGCCGGGAGCCTGCCTTCCATTTCTGTGTCTCCCTCTCTCTCTGACCTCCCCTGATCACAATGTCTCTCTCTCTCAAAAATAAATAAAACATTAAAAAAAATAAGTGCTCAATAAAACTGGTAGGATGTGCAGGAGTGAACTTAGGATTCATTTTTCATTCCACAAATATTTACTTTTCCTGCGCACTTACCTTGTGTCAAGCACTATGCTGTTTTATGGAGTATACCTAGATGAAGACACCATCCCCAGGCATCAGGGAGCTCACCCTACCCTTAAGTGAGGAAGATAGAAGTAAATAATGCATCAAGCATTGTCAGCATTAGGCCAGGGATACGCAGGGGACTGTGGGAGGACAGAGCAGCTCAGAAAAGGGTAATGTTCTAGTTTGGTCTTAGAAGATAGTGGCGATTCACCACGGAGAGATGGGAAAAGGCATTTTAAGTATTCTGAGAAATACAGCAGCCAAAGTCTACGGTTAGGGGCTTGTGCGGTTGTAGAGGGGCAAGGATCCCAATTTCTTTGGGCCTCTGTGAGTTTGGCGAATTCTGTTTGGGCACAGAATTACTGATTCTAAGTGCATTTCAGTTGAAGACATAAATTACCCAGCACCTCGACTAGGGCCAAGCACGCCAGGAGGAGACGCGTTGGGAAATCAAGAAATCTGTCTCAAGTCCCAAATTGAGCTTTAAACCACAGAAAACCCAGTCCATCCACGTCTGTGGTCAGCAGGAAGAACCCCTCAGCGGCAGAAGAGCGCCATCCCAGCCGACCCGGTCCTGGCTCCCCAAAGGAGGCTGAGCATGCTCAGTTGCCAGGACGCGGTTGCTCAGTGGCAAACCGAGAAGCGCCGCGGACTCCCAGCCCCGCGGGCGCCTGGACCAGAGAGGGCTGGAGCCACGGGGGCGGGGCCTCGGAAGCACGCTGCCTCCCAGCCTGCCTCCCCGCCCCACCCCCCAGCCACGCGCTGTTTGCCGGCACGCGGGCGGCCCGTTGCCCTGGCAACCGTCGTGCCGCGTCTTCCCGAGGGAGCTCTGTCAGCCCGAGGATCTGGTCGCCCGCTCCCCACTGCCCCGGGATTTTCGCGTGGGCTTAGAGGCGGAGGGACAACAAAAAATGGCGGAGCGGAGCCAGACGGCGCCTGAGGCAGGTCTGTGGGGGCGGTCGATCAAGGGGAAACGCTGAAGCAGCACGGCGGTCTTGGGTCTTAGGGGAGAGGGGTCTCGGGCATGGCCCTACAACTGAGGAGGCGCCCCAGTGTGTTTGCGCGGTGGGGCTGTGACCTCGGGGTCAAGGGTCAAGGGAGGTTCATACCGCTCTGAATGGCGGGCAGGGACCTCGGGAGTCCCGGAGGAGGCGCAGGGATGTATGCGGGAGTGTGCACACTCGAGTGAGCATGGGCCCAGAAAGGGCTGGGACTCCAGGGAAGATACAGGACTCTAATCCTGAGGGGCGCGTGTGATGGGGCTGATCATAGGAGTGGGCTGAGTCATGGACGGGGGTACACAGTCCTGTGTGAACATGGAAGGGCCCCCTAAAGGGGCATGGTTTGGTGGAGTCTCTTCTTCTGAGGCAGGTGTATGTGAGAGGAGTGTTACTTTAATATCAGGCAGTGCCATGGAAAGGGGGTATACACTGAATATTTGTGTCTTGGGGAAGTTAGAGTCACCCCTGGCCACCGGGAAAGTATACAAATCCTTCTGTGGATTCTGATAAAGACAAGAGGCTTGAGGGGGCACTCAGGGCCCCAGTCCTTCAGAACCTTACCAAAGGATGCTGGGACCTGAGTTTGAGTATATATGGGATCAGGGATCTTGAAGGTCATTCAGAATCACAAAGGAGTGCATGTCCATATATCTGTGGGTAGAAGATAGTCTTTAAGGTGCAGGAGACTGTCAGGAAGGAGAGACCCAGGTTCCTATTCCTGAAGGGACCCCAGTGGTGGGATTGACTGGACTTGGAGAGTAGTGACCTAAGTGTCTCACGGGGTCATAGAAAAGAGCAAGGGTTTTCACAGTCTTGTGTATATGGGAAGGAGTTTGTACCTGAAAGGGGCTGGGGACTGAAGAACTGAAGCTTCAAGACAAGTGATATCTGTGTGTGTGTGTGTGTGTGTGTGTGTGTGTGTGTGTGGTAAAGCAGTGGCTTTGGGGATATGTGTGATGGTGAGTGATGGAAGTAGTATACACATCTTGTATATGTGTCCTGATTAGGTATTTTGGTTAAAAGAGTGACCCACTTGAATTATCCAGCCCTTGGAACTGAGTAAGGATATGGATAGTGGTTATACTAAGACCATATTGTGACTGGAACTGGAAGCTGAATGAAGCCATTGAGAATGAATGGTTCAAGAGAGTATTATCTCTCAAGACCTGCATGGTTTCTCTTTGCTTCAATGCATCTCTGTTTCTTTCATCAAGTAGTTCCTCTATTCTTTTTACAGTTTAAGCTTCCTCATAACTTGAACATGCTCATTCTTTTATTCCTTCATCTGCTCAACAAATATTTATTGAGTGCCAACTATATGATATCAGATACCAACTTAGGCACTGGAAACTCTCTGTGATTCTCTTACCTTGTTCTTTTTTTTTCTTCCCTGCCCCTCCATCACCCCAGACTTACTGGCTTTACATGTATTATACAGTCTACGTATTATTTTTATTGGTTATTGCTTGTTTTCTTCCCTTAGAATGTAGGCTCCATGAAGGCAAGGGTTTTGTTGTGTTTAACAATCCCACAGGTCTAGAGCTGTACATGGTGTACAGTAGGTTATTATTAAATAGTTGTTGAATAAATAACTGAATGATCTGATAAAGTCTAGTGATTCAAGAAACTTTCTCTGAGGAAGTGATATTTTTAGATGAGATTTAATAAGGATTGAATAAATGAAGAGAAGGACAAGGAGTGGTCCAGGCAGAGGGAAGCCATGTGCAAAGATCCTAAGGTAGCAGGAAACATAATGTATTGTGTTTAAGGAACTGAAAAAAGACAATATGGCTGCGTGTAGGGCAATAGGAGGGGGAAAGAAGCTGAAACAGATCTTGCAGGTCTTGAATACTATGATATGAATTTTCACCAACTATCTTAAGAATAGTAGGAAGCCATTGAGATCTTTTAAGTAGGAGCATGGCATGATTAGAATCATGAAAAATATAACTGGCTACAGTATGGAAAGTACAGAATATACAAGAATAGATATAGGTAGCAGTGGAGATGGAGAGAAGGAATTGAGAAATATTTAAGAGATAAAAATTAATAGGACCTAGTGAAAGATGGGGATGAAGGGAAAGGAGGTATCAGAGCATGCTTCCAATTTTCTAATTTGTGAATCTGGATAGTTGGTGGTGCCATTATGGAGATAAGGGGCACTGGAAGGGATCTTGGCTGTGTTTAAGAGGGAAGATCAGGAGTTTGGTTTTGGACATATGGAGTTGGAGGTATCTTATCTCTGAGCCATCTAGAGAAGTGAGAGATTGACAAGGCAGTTGAATGTGTAAGAAAAGTCTGATCCAACATGAAGATAATTAGTGAAGTCAAAAGTGTGGATGAAATTGCATAGAGGGACAGTGGGGTATGGGGAGTAGAGGTTTGGGATTATGTGTTGAATAGCTGCAATATTTCAGTGCTTTCCAAAGAGAATGAAGAGAATGGTCTTGAACAGATTGAATGCTGCCAAAGGATATAAAAATGAAGACTGAAAAACTAGATTTACCAACAGATTTAGCATTGTTGGTAACATTGATGAGAGAAAATTGTTGAAGGTAGGAGCCAAACCGTTTAAGTTCTGAACTACTATTAATGGGCTTAGTCTTTGTTTCTTAATTCCGATTCCCAAGAGAGAGAAACTTATTGACAGACATCATATTTTCACCGGATCATGTCATAGATTTCAAGCCAGTGTAAGATTGACTGTTTTTGATTTGGTGTCCAGCTATTGCTAACTGGAGTCACCTGGTTCAAAACATGTCCATCTGGTGATTTTTCATCTCAGTAGCAATAGCTAACATTTCTGGAGTGTTTATTATGTGCCAGATATTGTGCTAAGTGCTTTATATATTTTAATCTATGTCAGCATCATAACGACTTTCTAAGATATTATCTCTACTGTTTGAAGAAGTTTTGGCACAGAGAAGTTAAACAACTTGTTTAAGATCTGCAAATAAATGTAAGATTATAGGTGTTTGGGGCTTATTTTTTTTAAGTTTATTTATTTTGAGAGAGAGAGTGCACATGTGGAAAAGGAGCAGAGAGAAAGAGAGAGAGAGAGAGAGAGAGAGAGAGAGATGGAGAGAAAGAGAGAGATGGAGGGGGAGAGAGTCCCAAGCAGGCTCCGCACCACCAGTGCAGAGCCCTATGCTGGGCGTGAACTTAAGAACCACAGGACCATGACCTAAACCAAGGTCAGATGTTTAACCAGCTGAGCCAACCAGGTGCCCCTGTTTGGGGCTTATTTTAACATTATCCAGATTCATTATTTGGCTTTCTCTTTGTATTGCAATATTCTATATATTGAAACAATAATAGCCATAATGAAAATTCCTGCCCTACAGGAAATGTTATTCTAAGGTAAGCATATATTAGCATGGTAACATGGAAAGAACTGGAATTCAGATCTTTGTTTAAAGTCTGTTTCTGCAACCTATTAGATGAAGACCTTGGACTCAAATTTTCTGATCTAAAGTTCCCTCATCTATAAAATGAGGATGATATTTGTAGGATAGTTGTGAATTCTAGAGATAATATATCTGAAGTGCACAATGATATTTTCTTAGTTCCCCTGAACCTTGAATGTAAAAATCAAGATGTATTACCTATATATATAAACGCAAGCTTTAAACATATAGTGATGAATTTACGACATTCTTTTTTTTCTTCCATTTTTTCCCCCATTGGTATAATTTATTTACTGTTAGAAGAAAGGCAGACACCAAGTTTAGGAGAATGTGGAATTGCTATCTGAACTAAATGTGATGGAGTAGGTCTCTATATGAGGTGGATTTTGAGGAATTTCATGGAGTGAAGGGATAAATTTTTTTCCAAGCATGTAGGTAGCTCTGTTAGAAGGTCAGATTTGCAAAAGGAAGTTTCTTTAAAATATTTTATGTATGTATGTATGTTTATTTATTCTTGAGAGAAGGGGAGAGAGAGAGAGAGAAAAAAAAAAAACAAAAAACAAGCTGGGAAGGGGCAGAGAGAGAGGGGGACAGAGGATCTGAACCAGGCTCTGTACTGACAGCAGAGAGCCAGATGTAGGGCTTGAACTCATAAACCACGAGACAATGATCTGAGCCGAAGTCGGAAACTTAACTGACTGAGCCACCCTGGTGCTCCTAAAATATTGTACTTTAAAATGAGGACAAGAATGTTAGAATTTTTCGTCTTCTGCAACAACTTGACTATTAATAATAATAAAAAAGAAACCTTATAGTTAACTAAATATAGGAGTATTAGTCTCAGGCTAGATTGCACTTACTTTAATTTCTCAGATTCTTCTTCTTCCTTTCCAATTATCATAAAAGAAAGCTTTGTGTGAATTACCTGGTAAAATTGCCAAGTGTGTTACTTTTGTGGAGGCCCATACTGACCAGAAATTTTAGAAATGATGCAGTCTGTTAAAAATGGCTTGTACCTTGGGGTGCCTGGGTGACTCAGTTGGTTAAATGTCTGACTCGGTTTTGGCTCAGGTCATGATCTCATGGTTTTGTGAGTTAGAGTCTGGCTCAGTCCTGGCGGCTCAGAGCCTGCTTGGGATTCTCTCTGTCTGTCTCTCTGCCGCTCCCCTGCTTGCTCACTCGCTTTCTCTCAAAAATGGCCTGTACCTTGATCACTTTTGAAATAAATGAATCTTTTTTAAAAAAGTAATTTTATGGTCCTGAAATCATCTATAGACAGAATCTTGAAATTTTAAAAAGCCTTAGAAATGAGAATAATGTTTTCTATCTTTTGTTAGTACTTGGGCAAAATATTAAGTATGTTTGTAAGTTGGGGACAGTAACACCTATTTTTCAGGTGAGAATTAAGAGATAGATTTGGAAAGTGCATAACGTGTTACACCCTACCCTCAAAGAAATGGTATCTTATTTGATATCCGTGCTCGTGCATGGCTGTAAGTCTTTTCCTAAAGGCTTACTAGTAAAATCGTCTTTTAAAGAAGAGGAAATCCAGATCTCTAGTCCCTTATTTGGAGCTTTGGGTGCAAATATATTTCATAATTCAGATTTTTAGTTTGATTATGGAAAACTAATAAAGCATATGTACTGTTGATTACATAATATGCCCATGAGGTATGGGAGAGTACCTTGTAATCAAACACAGTAATATCACATTCACATTAAATGAAAAAGTTATAAATAGCTTCATGTCAATTTAGGTTAAATTTTGTTGACAAATTTGGCACTAAATTTATGAAAAAAATTGTTTTTAGAGATATATGGATCTTGGAATTGTGGAAAAAGGAATGTGGATTTACATAGTTTTATCCCTTTTTAGAAATATTTTTAAAACTTTAAATTATTTTTTGTCACCTATGTATTTTTCTGTAACATTAGCAGGTATATAGCTTTATTAAAGATCCAAAAAGTATAGTATTGGGACAGAAAACACATTTGGTTTCCATGATGCTTATGTGCTTGTTCCTTCTAAGACACTGATAATGTTGGAGATCTCTTAATGTTGCATTTTGCTTCAGTTTCAGTATAATTGCTCTGTGTCACTTTCAATTCGAGATACTAGAAAACAATATACATTAAGAAAGAAAGAAGGATGTCAGTATTTTGCATACATATTTTAAATAAAGTCACAGCTTTGTCTTTGAGTCAAAGAATAGTACAGTTGTAATTGAGATTCAGAATAATTTTATTAATTGTTAAATTTCAGCAGTGGAGTAGGTATAATTTTAGTATTAAGGAAAATTTTCATCCTTAGCTGGATTTGATTTTTCTGATTATAAAAAATTATTTTAAGTGTGAAAGCTTGCAATAATTCATTGATATCATTCATCATATGGGAATATGATAACTTTTACTTTTTATATTTCACATTTATTTAACAGGACTCCTAAAAGAAATTTCTTTTTTTCAAACTCTAAGGAAATTAGTTTTTATTTGTCATATATATTTGAGAATTATTGATTGTGAACATTTTAGTCTCTAACCAGGCTTTCAAAATAATGTACTTGCGTGTCAACTGAAGGAAAACAAAAACAATCAAACACAGAAAGACTCCTAGAATTTAATATAGGATTAAAAACTTATATAGGATTGGAAATTCCTAAATAAATACTTTCAACAATGTTATGGAATAAAAATCTCTGAGATTTGGTGAAAGAAATGGGAAAAACAGTCTGCCATCATTTATAGTTTGCTGCATTTTTTCAGGAGTTTTAGAAGTCACTAATTGTAGTATATTAATCTCTGTGTCATGGAGTTGTGGAAGAAATCACTATGTTGTGGACTGTGTTATTCATAGTTAGAATTATTCTTTTAAAAATATGTATTGAATACCTACTGTATGTCAGGCATTGTGGCAAACTTTGGAAATTCAGTAATGTATTATACATAGTCCCTGCCTTCAAGGAGCTCCCATAATAATATAAGAAGAATAGAGCTGAAAATTAGCATCCAGGCAATGGTGGAAGTTGTACACAGAATTCTGAGGCTAGATAATAGTTCTCTGACAGCTTGAGGATGGTGGTAAGAGTAGTTCAGTAAAACTTCTTGGAGGAAGAACACATGCATTGAGTCTTGAATGACAAGAAGGAATTAGCCCAGTGAAAGTTGTAGGCAGAGGGACTGGGAGTAGAGACGGGGAAAGGAGGGCAGAGAGAGCAACATATGCCCAGGAAAGTTATCTGGTGGGAGAATGAAGCTTATTCAGAATTGCTGGTATTGCTCATCTATTAACAGAGCTAAAGACTGTACTTCTTTTTAGTTTTTTGCTTCTATTGGCCCTTAAACATTTCTGGGGTGATAGATCTCTCTCAATATGTTATGAAAAGATAATGCATTCTTTCTCATGAAAATGCATGCTGTGTGCAGACACATGAACATTTGAAAATAATTTCAAGAGATAATTCCATCCCAGAAACCCAGGTTAAGAAATCTTCTATTTGTTAGTAATAGAGAATTACATTTCAGTTAGTAATAGAGATTGCAGTTAAGAATCTGAAATCTTCAAAGTAGGAATACTTTGGTGAAAGGGGTTGATCTAATAACATCTGTGCTAGACAAAGCAAATGCTGTTCCTAAATTATTTGGTCATCAGTTTATCTCATATTTTTAGCTTCTTTATAATTTACTGCCTCATTTTGCCTCACAGTAGACCTGAAGAAAGACTCCAGTGTTACACAGATTTATTCAATAGAGATTAAGTAATTCGTTCAGGCTTATGTGGCTAGAAAGCAAGTCTGATTCCAAAGCCAAGATTCTTTCCATTTTTGCTCTCCTAAGTAGAAAAGACATGTATAAGATTAGAGCTTACAGTAAGGGAAGTGTGAGTTTTTATCTTTATATTGAATGTTAGAAGTTAGGTGACTTAACCAGGGTCCCACAGCCAGCAAGAAGAGGAGCCAGAACTATAACTTAAATTTCCTGATTCCCATTCAGTAAATAAGAATATACTGCCCTAAAATGAAGAGAGATAAATAACCAGGTATTACAGTAATGGCCTTTAAAAACAGAGTTAGTTATTTCACTAAGCCTATCTTTTGTCATTTGGAGAGTACCTCCTTTCTTTAGGCACTTTACATATATCTTGTTTAATTCTCACAAAATTCCTGCAAGGGAGTATAATTTTCTCAGTTTTACATACAGAAAATTGGAGTTCAGAAATATTAAGTGGTGCAGCTAAGGTTCCACAACCCATAAGTAGTAGAATTGGAATTGCAATCCAAGTCTGTCTGGCTCTGTGTCCATACAGATGGGGCTACTCTACTCTGCCTCCTAGTAAGTTAAAATGCCTTAAATTTTCTTTTGTCATGAGTTATTGAGGAAGAGGTAATACATATCTCAGTTTTCACACAAATGTATGGAACAAAAGTACATATTTATTTCTAATTACTGTAAAAATATGGGGTTAATGAAGTTTCTCATCTTGAGCATCTTATGCATTCATTGAGTAAATTAGTGCTGAAGAGTGGGGACTAAAATAGCAATTAGCATATGCTTGCTACCTAGTAGGCATTCAGTAAATATTTGGAGACCAAATGAGTGGAAACTTTTTTTATCCATAAATTTTAGGTTTAAATATTAGAACTTAGGCTATTGGAAGCTGAGGATGTTAACACAAATGAAGGAGAAAATGAAGAAACTTTTTACATTTCACAAACAGGATGTCCTAGTTGAATAGGGTTTAAACACAATTAATATACTGGGGATGGAACAAACTCATTTAAAACCTCATTTGGGAAACTTCTGGGGAAGGTGGCAGAGTAGGAGGCTCCTAAGCTTACCATGTCCCATTGATACAACTATATAACATGCACATGAGTGTAAATAACCCGGAAAATAACCTGAAGTCTGGCAGAACAGACTCCCTAGAGCTAAGTATAGAGAAGAGGGCATACCAAAGAAGGTAGTAAAGGCAGAGATGTGACTGGATGCTAAATGGATCTGCAGGAGGAAAGAAGGGAAGGATGCTGCAGGTACAGAGAAGAGAAAGAAACAGATTCTCATATCATACCCCAGGGATGGAGAACTAGATGAATCCCCATAACATATGGCTTTGAAAACCAGAGATGCCAAATTCATGAGTTCTTACAATCAGTGGGGCTTAACACCTGGAACTTTAAAAATCAGTGGGCTCAGGTTTGGGAGAGCCAGGAGGTCTAGAGGAAACTGAATCCCTACCCTTAAAAAGAGAGCAGAATAGAGGATGCTGGCAAGATGGTGGAGAAATAGGGAGTTCCCTACTTCCCACCCGCATCTCTCAAATAAAGAAGGGCTGAAGCCAAAGGACTCTGAACTACAAGAGTCTGGGAGGAAAAGAAACGGGAGTCCACTAAGAAGACAGCCTCATAGGTGCACGATTGCGAACTGGGAAATATAAAAACGGGCTGGGACACGGAGGCACAGAGGGGAGGGAGCCCCCTCTGTGGAGAGATAAAGGGAAGAGAAAGAGTGGCTGGGGAATCATAGAACTGTACCTGGAGAAGAGAAAAACCTTAGCTCGGGACGAAGAGGGATCATATCATCCCATCTCTAACCGCAGGGCTTTTGGAGAGAGATCCTATCTCTAACTCTGGAGCTTTCTTTGGGCTGGGTGTCCCAGTCCCAGAAATTCCCTCTGGGATAGATGGTATGCAAGGGATTGCAGTCGCAGTCAGCATCAGGAGGAACCAGTCCCCGACTTGTTCCCCTGCTAGGAAGCGCCCGGGCTTGCGGGATTGCATCTTGGGCGGTATCATTAACGTGCACGGAGTAGGATCTGGAAACGAGGCTGGGTGCGGGACATAGAACACGGCCCACCTTGGCTGTACATGCGGCACAGTGAGATTGGACCCAGAAGAGTGATTTGCAACGCCTGGTTTGAGAAGGGACTGGGGGGTCGCCATTTTTCTCCCCACAACCACCAAGGCGGCCCATGGGACCCACAGTAGAGCCGAGACCGCCTACACCAAGCCACGCCCATCTGTGCTGGTTAGCTGCTTTGTTACCGGAGCCTAGATACATGATAAGGAAACAGCCCCTCTCCCAAGATCAGCACTGATGCATTGCCGTGATTAACTCTAGATCAATTCTTGCTTTTCAGTTATATTCTCTCATCAAATTCTTATCTCTCCCCTCCTCTGGACCGGGTATTCTGGTTATAGGTTTGCTTAAACAGGCATATATAATCCATTCTCTTGATGCATGTTCTATCTCCATCGTTACCTTCCTTTCTTTCTCTCTGAAATAGTCAGACTATATAGTTTCTCTGGGTAACATTATCTT
>CM053570.1:63568378-63581070 GCA_028646485.1 Cryptoprocta ferox
ACATGGTGGAGAGTCCCAAATATCACTACGAGTAGGGAAATAAAATAACCAAAGTCTCAACAAGAGAGACCAAGGGACACCATTAAAAGAACACTTCATGAACAGACAGGTCCTGGACAGTCTATGAACTGCCTTTCATATAGCAGTACTTGCAGGTGCAGAGCACACAACAAGCTTTTAAAACTTACAAGAGACAGAAAGCTAGCCAAAATGATGGAATGGAAGAACGCTCCTCTAAAGAAATTCCAGGAAGAAGTGACAGATAAAGAATTGGTCAAAACAGATATAAGCAACATAACTGAGCAAGTTTTTAGAACAATAGTCATAAAATTAATCGCTGGGCTTGAAAAAGGCATGGAAGACACCAGAGACACTACTGCTACAAAGATTATGGACCTTCGAAATAGTTGTGATGAATTTAAAAATGCTATAAATGAGATGCATAATAAAATGGAGGCGGCCACTGCAAGAACTGAAAAGGCAGAGAGGAGAATAGGCGAATTAGAAGACACAAATATAGAAAAAGAGGAAGCCGAGAAAAAGAGAGATAAATTGATCCAAGAACATGAAAGGAGAATTCAAGAACCGAGTGATGCAATCAAACAGAACAATATCCATAGCATAGGAATTCCAGAAGAAGAAGAAGAGAGGAAAGGGGCTAAAGGGGTACTTGAACAAATTATAGCTGAGAACTTCCCTAATCTGGGGAAGGAAACATACATTGAAATCCAAGAGGCACAGAGAACTCCCCTCAGACGTAACTTGAATTGATCTTCGGCACGACATATCATAGTGAAACTGGCAAAATATAAGGATAAAGAGAGAATTCTGAAAGCAGCTTGGGATAAAAGGGCCCTAACATACAAAGGGAGACCTATCAGAGTAGTTGCAGACCTATCTACTGAAACTTGGCAGGCCAGAAAGGAATGGCAGGAAATCTTCAATGTGATGAACAGAAAAAATATGCAGCCAAGAATCCTTTATCCAGCAAGCCTGTCATTCAGAATAGAAGGACAGATAAAGGTTTTCTCAAACAAACAAAAATTGAAGGAATTCATCACCACTAAACCAGCCCTACAAGAAATCCTAAGGGGGACTCCTTGAGGGAAATGTTGCAAGGAACACAAGGAACCAGAGACCCCACTACATGCGTGAACCCTACAGAGAACACAGTGACTCTAAACCTGTATTTTTCAATAATAATGCTGAATGTAAAATGGACTAAATGCTCCAATCAAAAGACATAGGGTATCAGAATGGATAAAAAAACAAGATCCATCTATTTGCTGTCTACAAGAGAGACTCATTTTAGACCTGAGGACACCTTCACATTGAAAGTGAGGAGATGGAGAAATATCTGTCATGCTACTGGAAGTCAAAAGAAAGCTGGAGTAGCCATACTTATATCGGACATTCTGGACTTTAAAGTTAAGGCAGTAACAAAAGATGAAGAAGGGCATTATATTATTAATTACAGGGTCTCTCCATCAGGAAGACCTAACAATTATAAATGTCTGTGCACCGAATTCAGGAGCACCCAAATACATAAAACAATTAATCACAAACAGAAACAATCTTATTGATAAGAGTGTGCTAATAGGGGACTTTAATACTCCACTTACAGCAATGGATAGATCAACTAGACAAAAAGTCACTAAAGAAACAATGGACCTGAATGACACTTTGGAACAGATGGATCTGACAGATATATTTAGAACTCTACATCCTGAGGTTGTGGAATTCACTTTCTTCTCAAGTGCGCATGGCACGTTCTCCAAGATAGATCACATACTGGGTCATAAAGCAGCCCTCCATAAATATAAAAGAATTGCGATCATACCATGCACACTTTCAGGTCACAATGCTATCAAACTTGAAATCAATAACAGGAAAAAGTCTGGAAAACCTCCAAAAACATGGAGGTTAAAGAACACCCTACAAATGAATGAATGGGCCAATCAGGCAATTAGAGAAGAAATTAAAAAATATATGGAAACAAATGAAAATGAAAATACAACAATCCAAACTCTTTGGGATGCAGCAAAAGGAGTCCTAAGAGGAAAGTATATTGCAATCCAGGCCTATTTCAAGAAACTAGAAAAAGTGCAAATACAAAATCTAACAAAACACTTAAAGGAACTAGAAGCAGAGCAGCAAGAACACCCCAAACCCAGCAGAAGAAGAGAAATCATAAAGATCAGGGCAGAAATAAACAATATAGAAAGAAAAACCCAGTTGAACAGATCAATGAAACCATGAGTTGGTTTTTTGAAAAAAATAAATAAAATTGATAAACCTCTAGCCAGGCTTTTCAAAAAGAAAAGACAGAGCACCCAAATAGACAAAATCATGAATGAAAATGGATCTGTTACAACCAATCCCTCAGAAATACAAGCAATTATCAGGGGATACTATGAAAAACTATATTCCAACAAACTGGACAACCTCGAAGAAATGGACAAATTCCTAAACCCACATGCACTACCAAAATTCAAACGGGAAGAGATAGAAAATCTGAACTGACCCATAACTAGTGAAAAAATTGAGTCTGTTATCAAAAATCTCCCAACAAGTAAGAGCCCTGGGCCAGATGGCTTCCCTGGGAATTCTACCAGCCATTTAAAGCAGAGTTAATACCCATTCTTCTCAAGCTATTCCAAAAAATAGAGAAGGAAAACTTCTGGACTCATTCCACGAAGCCAGCATCACTTTGATTCCTAAACCAGACAAAGACCCAGCAAAAAAAGAGAACTACAGGTGAATATTCTTGATGAACATGGATGCAAAAATCCTCAACAAGATACTAGCAAATCAAATTCAACAGCATACAAAATGAATTATTCACCATGATCAAATGGGATTCAATCCTAGGTTACAGGATTGTAACAATATTGCAATATTGCAATATTGATTGAATCAATATTTGCAAATCAAGCTATGTGATACATCACATTAACAAAATAACAGATAAATACCATATGATCCTGTTTATAGATGCAGGAAAAGCATTTGACAAAATACAACATCGTTTCTTAATAAAAACCCTCAAGAAAGTCGGGATAGAAGGAACTTACTTAAATCCTAAAAGTCATTTATGAAAAGCCCACAGCTAATATCATCCTCAGTGGGGAAAAACTGAGAGCTTTCCTCTGAGATCAGGAACATGACAGGGATGTCCACTCTCACCACTGTTGTTTAACATAGTGCTGGAAGTCCTAGCATCAGCAATCAGACAACAAAAGGAAATATAAGGCATCAGAGTTGCCAAAGATGAAGTCAAACTTTCACTTTTTGCAGATGACGTGATACTCTACATGGAAAACCCAACCGACTCCACCAGAAATCTACTAGAATTGATCCATAAATTCAGCAAGGTTGTAGGGTATAAAATCAATGTACAGAAATCAGTTGCATTTTTATATACCAATAATGAACCAACAGAAAGAGAAATCAAAAAACTGATTCCATTCACAATTGCACAAAAATCCATAAAATACCTAGGAATTAACCTAACCAAAGATGTAAAAGAACTGTATGATGAAAACTATAGAGAACTTATGAAGAAAATTGAAGAAGACACAACGAAATGGAAAAACATTCCATGCTCATGGATCGGAGGAAGAAATATTGTTAAAATGTCATTATTACCCAAAGCAATCTACACATTCAATGGATTCCCAATCAAAATTGCACCAGCACAGCCAATCTGGAAAACAGTGTCGAGGTTCCTCAAAAAATTAACATAGAACTCCCCTATCACCCAGCAACAGCATTGCTAGGGATTTACCCAAGGGATACAGAAGTGCAGTTGCCTAGGGGCACATGTACCTCAATGTTCATAGCAGCACTTTCAACAATAGCCAAATCATGGAAAGAACCTAAATGTCTGTCAACTGACAAATGGATCAAGAAGATGTGGTTTATATATTCAATGGAATACTACATGGCAATGAGAAAGAATGAAATCTGATCATTTTTTGCAATGTGGATGGAACTCGAGGGTGTTATGCTAAGTGAAATAAGTCAGGCAGAGAAGAACAGATACCATATGTTTTCACTCATATGTGGAACAGGAGAAACTTAACAGAGGACCATGGGGGAGGGGAAGGGGAAAAATAGTTAAGGAGAGGGAGGGAGGGAGGCAAACCGTAAGAGACTCTTAAGTACTGAGAACAAACAGGATTGATGTGGGTGGGGGAGGGGGGAAAAGGGGTGATGGGCATGGAGGAGGGCATTTGTAGGGATGAACACTGGGTGTTATATGGAAACCAACTTGACGATAAACTATAAAAAAAATGAAGTGTTCTTACTCGATAAAATTAAAAAGAAAAAAAAGAATAAACAGCTCCTTACAGATATAGCATACAAGCAGTTTTTTGAAAGAAAAAAAAAAGCCTAGGTAATATAGGAAAGAGGTTTGTTTAATAATCTCAGAGTGTGCACTGAAGGGGCATGTATACCTGGGAGACTTCTCCAGGAACAAAGGAGCTGGTGATTGCCATTTCCAGATCTGCCTCCCAGACTAGACATAGGGACACCTGCAGGAACCATCATGGCACCATCACTCAGTACCTAACTTGCTAATGGCATGCCTTGCCTCTGAGTTCTCCTGTGGTCAGGCCTCCTCAAGCTAGGCCTTGGTTCCAGGTCTCGTCCCACAGAATACCCATGTAAACCTTGCAAACACCATATACACCACCACCTCCAATCTTTCCTTGGTCCCTGATTGTTCGAGGTCCCCTCTCACAGTGGACTGTGGTACAGACCTTGCTGGCACAGGGTGCCCCACTGCTGTATTCTCCTGCAGAACTGCTCCCTCTAATATACCCTTAGTGGGAGCCCATCCAGAGTAATGCCACAAGCCTGGAAGTGTGCAAGAGCCTTGACAGTGACTCTTTTCCTAGGGAGAGGAGAAGATAAACACACACACCAGTCTGACTATGGCCCCAGCAGTGGGCTGGGGAGAGACGTTTGGTCTGAGTGTAGACCCCACCCATCAATGAAAGCTCCTCAGGGGACAACACAGGGAAAGTGACCTATACTTTGGTTTTATTGCATCTCTGACAAATGCCTGGTCTGATTCACCTCAAGCCTAAGGTGGCCCCAGACTGTCTCACTAATAACACAAGGACCAAACATTGCCTACAAAAGGCAACGAAAGCCATGTAGATGACTGGACTGAAGGCAAATGCAGCTCAGCCACAATAGCAGGGCACATGCAGTCTACATAGGAGACAATTTTGAGCATCAGATTCTAGTGAACAGGAGATATTGCATTGCAGGATGCAATGCCCTTTAAAAGTCCACTTCTTTCAAGAATAGGAGACATAACTTTTCTACCAAATAGACACAGAGAGTTAGACAAAATGAAGAGACAGAATAATATGTCCCAAATGAAGGAATAGGACAAAATCACAGCAAGAGACCTAAACCAAATGGAGATAAGTAATATATCTGATAGCGAATTTAAAATAATCGTCCTAAAGATACTGGATTTGAGAAAAGAGTGGAGGAATTAAATGAGATCTTTAACAAAGAGGTAGAAAACATAAAAAGAACCAATCAGAGATGAAGAGTTCAATAACTGAAATTAAAGTTATACTAGATGGAGTAAATAGTAGACTAGAGAAGGCAGAAGAATGGGTCAGAATCCTGGAGGACAGGGTATGGGCAAGCAGTCAAGCTCAATACGATAGAGAAAAAAAATAATAAAAATGAAAATAGACTCTGGAAACTCAGCAACACCATCAGGCATAATAATACGTGCATTATAGGGACCCAAAAGGAGAAGAGAGAAAAGGGGCAGAACATTTATTTGAAGAAATAATAACTGAAAATGTCCCAAATCTGGGTAAGGAAACAAATTCAGATCCAGGAGGCACAGAGGGCTACCAACAAAATCAGCCAAGGATGTCCATGTTGAGACACATAGTAATTAAAATGCAAAAAGTATTGATAAAGAGAGAATTTTAAAAGCAGTAAGAGAAAAGAAAAGCGTTACATACAAGAAAATCCCATAAGACTATCAGCTGATTTTTTAGCAGAACCTTTGCAGGCCAGGAGCGAGTGGTGTGACACTGCTAGTGCTAAAAGAAAAAACCTGTAGCCAAGAATTCTCTATCCAGCAAGGCTATAATTTTGAATAGGAGAGATAAAGAGTTTCCTAGACAAAGAAATGTTAATGAAATTGATGACCACTAAACCAGCTTTGCAAAAAAATTAAAGGGGACTCTTTGAATGGAAAGGAAAGAAAGACCAGGGGTAAGGAAAGGTAATGAACAGAAAGTAGGAGTAAGAAAAGTAGGAAGCTCAAAAGCAGTAAAAAATAAGTTTAGCTATAAAAATCAGTCAAGGGATTCACAAAATAAAAGGATGTAAAGTATCTGATACCATGTACTTAACACATGAAGGGGGAAAGGAGTAAAGAATGTGTTCAATGTAAATGACTATCAACTTAATGTAGATTCCTATATGCAGTAGATGTTATATGCAAATTTAATGGTAACCACAAATCAAAATCCAGTAATAGATATGCAAAAAATGAAAGAGAATGGAATCCAAATGTATCCCTAAAGGAAACCACCAAACTGTGGGATGAAATAACAAGAGAGCAAAGAAACAGAGCACTACAAACACAAACGCAGAACAAATAATAAAGTGGTAATAAGTTTCAGACCTATCTATAATTATGTTGAATGCAAATTGACTAAATGCTCCCTTCAAAAGACATAGGGTGATGAAATGGAGAAAAAAGTGAGACCCTTCATAAGCTGCCCATAAGAGACTCACTTTAGATCTAAAGACACATGTAGATTGAATGTGTAGGAATGGTAAGCATTTATCATACAAATGGAAGTGAAAAGAAAGCTGAGGTAGCAATACTTATATTAGAGCAAAGAGTGTAACAAGAGACAAAGAAGGACACTACATAATCATAAAGGGACAATTTATGAAGAAGATAGAATAATTGTAAATATGTATGCACCCATCATGGGAGCACACAAATACATAAGGCAGCTAATAACAAACATGAAAGAAGTAATAAATATTAACACAATAATAGTAGGGACTTTCATACACCACTTACATCAATGGATAGATCATCCAAACAGAAAATCCAAAAGGAAACAGTGGCTTTGAATGACACATTGGACCAGATGGATCTAACAGATATATTGAGAACATGCCATCTGAAAACAGCAGAATACATATTCTTTTCATGTGCACATGGAACATTCTCCAGAATAGATCACATATTAGGCCACAAAACAAGTTTCGACAAATTCAAAAAGATCAAAATCATACAGTGCATCTTTTCTGACCACAACACCATGAAACTAGAAATCAATTGCAAGAAAAAAGTCTGGAAAGAACACAAATATTTGGAGGTTAAATAGCATGCTTCTAAACAATAAATGGGTCAACCAAGAAATCTAAGAAGAAACAAAAAAATAGATGGACACAAATGAAAAGGAAAACACAGTGCTCCAAAACACTTGGAGTGCAGCAAAAGTGGTTCTAAGAGGGAATTTTATAGCAATTCAGGTCTACCTCAAGAAACAGGAAAAATCTCAAATAAACAACCTAACCTTACACATAAAGCATCTAGAAGAAGGCCAAACAAAACCCTAATCCAGCAGAAGGAAGGAAATAATAAAGATTAGAGCAGAAATAAATGATACAAAACTAAAAAACAGTAGAACATCAATGAATCCAGAAACTGTTTCTTTGAAAAGATCAACAGCTGGACTCATACCTCCTCCCTGAAAAATGAGGACTCAATAAATAAAACAGGAGGGGTACCTGGTGGCTCAGTCGGTAAAGTGCCAGACTTTGGCTCAGGTTGTGATCTCGCACTTCGTGAGTTCAAGCCCCGCATCAGGTGCTCTGTGGCCAGTTCAGAGCCTGAAGCCTGCTTCAGATTCTGTTCCCTCTTTCTCGGCCTTTCCCCTGCTCTCACTCTGTTTTTCTCTCTCTCTCAAAAATAAAATATTAAATTAAAAAAAAAAGCAGGAAATGAAAGAGAAATAACAACTGACACCACAGAAATGCAGATTATAAGAGAATATTATGAAAAACTATATGCCAACAAGTTGGTCAACCTAGAAGAAATGGATAAAATCTTAGAAATGTATAACCTCCCAAAACTGAATCAGGAAGAAATAGAAAATTTGAGCAGACCGATTATCAGCTATAAAATGGAATCAGTAATCATAAAACTCCCAACAAACAGAAGTCCAGGACCAAAGCCTTCACAGGTGAATTTTACCAAACATTTAAAGAAGACTTAATACCTATTCTTCTCAAACTATTCTGAGAAATGGAAGAGGAGGGAAATCTTCCAAATCCATTCTTTGAGGCCATCATTACTCTGATACCAAAACCAGAAAAAGACAGTACAAAAAAAGAGAACTAGAGACCAATATCTATTATGAACATAGAGGCAAAAATCCTGAACAAAATATTAGCAAATTGAATCCAACAATACATTAAAAACTCATTCTCTACGTTCAAGTGGCATTTATTTCTGGAATGCAAGGTTGGTTCATTATTCACAAATCAATCAATGTGATACATCACATCAATAAGAGAAAGGATAAAAACCGTATGATCATTGCAGTAGATGTAGAAAAAACATTTGACAAAGTACAACATTCATTTTTATAAAAACCTTCAACAAAGTAGGTTTAGAGGGAACATAACTCAGTATAATAAATTCCTTATATGAAAAACTCAGTTAACATCATACTTAGTGGGGAAAAACGGAGAGCCTTCCTCCTAAGGTCAGGAACAAGACAGGATATCCACTCTCACCATTTTTATTCAGCATAGTTCTGGAAGTCCCATACTCAGCAGTCAGACAAGAAAAAGAAATAAAAGTCATCTAAACTGATAAGGAAGAAGTAAAACTTGCACTGTTTGCAGATGACATGATATTATATATAGAAAACCCTCTTGACTCCACCTAAAACTATGAGAACTGACAAATTTAGTAAGGTCACAGGATAAAAAAATCAATGTACAGAAATCTGTTGCATTCCAATACACTAATAATAAAGTACCAAAAGTGGAATTAAGAAAACAATCCCTTTTACATTTGCACTAAAAATAATAAAATACTTAGGAATAAACAAAAGAGGAGAAAGACATACGCTCTGAAAAGTATAGAACATTGATGAAAGAATTTGAAGATGACACAAATGGAAAGATATCCATGCTGATGGATTAGCAGGACAAATATTGTTTTTCTTAATTTTTTTATGTTTATTTATTATTGAGACAGAGAGACACAGAGCATGAGTAGGGGAGGGACAGAGAGAGAGGGAGGCACAGAATCCGAAGCAGGCTCCAGGCTCTGAGCTGTCAGCACAGAGCCTGATGCGGGGCTCGAACCCACGAACCATGAGATCATGACCTGAGCTGAAGTCGGATGTTTAACCAACTGAGCCACCCAGGCGCCCCTAGAAGAACAAATATTGTTAAAATGTCTATACTACCCATGGCAATTTATAGATTTAATGCAATCCCTATGAAAAGACCAACAGCATTATTCACAGAGCTAGAACCCACAATCCAAAATTTGTATGGAACCACATAAGATCCTGAATAGCCAAAGCAGTCTTGAAAATGGAAAACTGGAGGTAACATGTCTCTGATACTAAGATAGTGGTACAAAGCTATCGTATTCAAAACAGTTATGGTACTGGCACAAAAATAGAAACATAGATCAGTGGAGCAGAATAGAAAGCCCAGATATAAACCCATGATTATATCATCAATGAATTTTTGACAGTGGCAAGAATATGCATTGGGAAAAAGAGAGTCTCTTCAACAAATGCTGTCGGGAAAACTTGGCAGCAACATGCAAAACAATGAAACTGGACCACTTGCTCACACCGTACACAAAAATAAACAATATGGATTAAAATCCTAAATGTGAGACATAAAACCATAGAAATCCAAGAAGAGAGCAGAAGTAGTACTCTCTCTGACATCGACTGTAGCAACATCTTTCTAGAAATGTCTAAGGTAAGGGAAACAAAAGCAAAAATAAATTATTGGGACTACATCAAAATAAGAAGCTTCTGAACAGCCACAAAACTAAAAGACAAACTATTGAATAGGGGAAGATATTTGCATTGTCATTTATATGTATATCTAATAAAGGTTTAGTATCCAAGATACATAACTGATACAACTCAAAACCAACCAACCAACCAACCAACCAAACAAACAAAAAAGGGTAGATGTCATGAAGAGACACTTTTCCAGAGAAGACATACAGATGGCCAGCAGACGTATGAGAAGATGCTTAATATCACTCATCATCAGGGAAATGCAAATGAAAACCACAGGGAGGTATCACCTCACATCTGTCAGAATGGCTAAAATAAAAAACAGAAGAAATGGCAAACAGTGATGACAAGGATGTGGAGATAAAGGAACCATTGTGCACTTTTGGTGGGAATGCAAACTGGTGTAGCCACTGTTGAAAACAGCATAGAGTTTCCTCAAAAAATTAAAAACAGAACTATCATATGATTCAGTAATTCCACTACTGGGTACTTACCCAAATAATACAAAAAAACTAATTTGAAGAAATATAGTGCCGTTGTGTTTATTGCAATAAGTTATTTATAATAGCCAGTATATGGAAGCAGCAACCCAAGTGTCCATCAATTGATGAACACATAAAGAGTATGTGGTAAATATATATATGTGTGTGTATATATGTATATATGGAATATTACTCAGCTATAAAAAAGAATGAAATCTTGCCATTTGCAACAACATGGATGGATCTAGAGGAAATATTGCTAAGTGAAATAAGTCTGGGAAAGACAAATATCATATGATTTCACTCATATGTAGGATTTATGAAACAAAACAGTTGACCAAAGAAAAAAAGAGAGAAAGTGAAAAACAAATTCTTTTTTTAAATGTTTTATTTATTTTTGAGAGAGAGAGAGAGACAGACAGACAGCATGAGCATGGGAGGGTCAGAGAGAGAGGGAGACACAGAATCTGAAGACAGGCTCCAGGCTCTGAGCTAGTTGTTAGCACAGAGCCCGACGTGGGACTCGAATCCACGAACTGTGAGATCATGACCTGAGCCGAAGCCAGATGCTCAACCGACTGAGCCACTCAGGTGTCCCGAAAAACAGATTCTTAACTACAGAGAAGAATCTGATGGTTACCAGAAGGGAGGTGGGTAGGGGGATGGGTGACATAGGTGAAGGGGATTAAGAGTACACTTACTGTCATGAGCACTGAGTAATGTATAGAGTTGTTGAATTACTATATTGTACACCGGAAACCAATATAACACAGTTATCTATACTGGAATTAAAATAAAAGAAAAAAACCTAATACCTCATTTGGAGGTGTCTGTGTTTTTATGCAACATGACATGTAGTAAATAGAGTATAGGTTTTGGAATTAACCAGATACTATTTAAAATTTTAACTCTACTCCCTAGTCGTAATAGTGTTTCTTAGAGCCTCAGTTTTATTCATCTTTAAAATGGTGATGCTAATCCCTTACTCAATAGAGTTGTGAGGGTGTATGTAATAATACCTCTGATAGAGTAGAAATTCTTTAACCTACTCACTGGATCAATTGATGCTTTCCATTTTCATGAGTTATGCAGCTTCATATATGTTTAAAGAGCCTTTCTCATCTACTGGAAAAGTGCAGTGTATTGATGGTACATGAGTCCTGATGTCATAAATACATTATCAAAAACTTAAAATAATTTTAATTAAAATTGGAAATATCTTCCAAAGTAGTAATACTCTAATTTTTAATCTTAATATGGTCATTATTAGTGTACCACCACAGGAATAGTAATGCTTATGAGAAATGCTAGTAAATTTTTGCAGCTTGATAAAAATTGTAAATGTTTTGTATTTTCTTGAAATTTTTTAAAAGTTTTTATTTATGTATTTTGAGAGAGAGAGAGTGCATGCGCGTGCACACACATGCGTAAGCTGGGAGGGACAGAGAGGGGGAGAGAGAATCCCAAGCAGGCTCTATCTATACTGTCAGCACAGAGCCCGACTCGGACACTTCTCCTTTTTAGTGGGGTCTTTGTCTGGTTTTGGAATCAAGGTAATGCTGGCCTCATAGAATGAGGAATATTTTCCTTCCATTTCTATTTTTTGGAACAGCTTCCAAAGAATAGGTATTAACTCTTTTTTAAATGTTTGGCAGAATTCCTCTGGGAAGCTATCCAGCCCTGGACTCTTGTTCGTTGGGAGATTTTTTGATTACTGATTCAATTTCTTTACTGGTTAGGATCTGTTCAGATTTTGTATTTCTTCCTGTTTCAGTTTTGGTAGTTTCTATGTTTCTAGGAATTTTTCCATTTCTTTTAGATTGCCCAACTTGTTGGCATATAATTGCTCATAATATTCTCTTATTTTTTGTATTTCTGCAGTGTTGGTTGTGATCTCTCCTCTTTCATTCTTGATTTTATTTATTTGGGTCCTTTCCTTTTTCTTTTTGATTAACTGGCTAGGGTTTTATCAATTTTGTTAATTCTTTCAAAGAACCAGCTCCTGGTTTCATTGATCTCTTCTACTGTTTTTTTTTTTTTTTTTTTTTTTACTTCACTATCATTGATTTCTGCTCTAATCTTTATTATTTCTCTTCTTCTGATGGTTTTGGACTTTATTTGCTGTTCTTTTTCC
>CM053570.1:63588251-63620070 GCA_028646485.1 Cryptoprocta ferox
AAGGCTCCCGGTGCGGCTGCGCCCAAGGAAGAACTCGCTGGCCAGATGGGACGGATTTCTCTCCCGGCGCTTGGCAGATATATATGGGGAGACGGGCGAGTTTTTCCTCCCGTAGAGATGGTTCTAGGTGAGATTTCCATCTCTCTTTCTCTTCCCCTGGTCTCTCCGGGGCACAGCGCGCTCTCCCTGTGTTGGGCTCGGGGGCTCCTTTCCCCTTTACCACCGGGACCCACCCGTCCCCTAATTTCCCAGATCACAGTCACTCACTCAGGCATCTTTGAGGTTGTCTTCTTTTTGGCGTCTGTTTCTTCTTTCCCCCACTTGCAAATCCAAGTTTTATCCCTTCAGTCCTTCTCAGTTCAATTCAAACGGGCGTGCGTGGATTACAGAGCTCCCTGCTTCTCTGCCATCTTGTCCTCTCTACCTAAAAATGATTTTCTGAGAGTCATAGTAATGCTCATTCAAAATTTGATATCTACTTACATTTGAAATGTAAAAGCACTATCAAAGAATCTATTCAGAAATACAATTTTTATGATCTCTGAAGTAGTTGAGCCTCATCCACTGTTCATTTGCTTTTGAATGACTCTTGTGATTCAAGGACTGGGAGTAATGGTGAAGTACATATTGCAAGCCCAGATATACATGACTGATCTATGTCTGTATTATAACACTTTGAGAAAAATGTTTATTTATTTTTGAGAGAGAGAGAGGGAGACAGAGGATCTGAATTGGGCTCTGTGCTGACAGCAGAGAGCCCCATGCATTGCTCCACCTTATGAACCGTGAGATCATAACCTGAGATGAAGTCGATGCTCAACCAACTGAGCCTCCAAGGTGCCCCTACAACACTTTTAAGTCTTTTATTACTTTCTATAAATATGGAAAAGCTGAGAAATTACTCATGAGCAAAGTAGGTGTTCAATGTATGTAATAGATTATAATGTTACTAAGTTTTACGTAGTGTTGAGATACTATTTAATCTTTTTTTAGGTTTGAAAATATTTTGAGAGACTATTTAATCTTGAACACATCCTGTTACCATTCACTATTTTTCTTTTCTCTTTAAAAATAATTATTATATTAAGGAATACCCAAGTAGACACAAACTAGTACGTTAACTGCAACAATGAAGTTCACTCAACATTTAATCAGTACCTTTAACATCAAGAGCTGGTCTCTGGAGTCCTTGTCAAATCCAGTGAGCTTTGTGTTTAAAACAGAATTGAGCAAATGATTTTAAATTATAAAAGGGGAAATTCAAGGAAGGCATTAGGAAGACACTTCTTGGAAAACAGTATAAAATAGAAGAGGCAAGGGGTAGAATCCATTTCCTGGATTTATTTATAATTATGGTATTAGATTGTTCATTGGGTGGATTAGGAAACTGTTCTAGAGGCTTACCCAATTACAAGAGCATACATTTATTTGTCTGGCACGACTCTATGAAGTAAATTTATTATTATTTTTATGAGGAATCTAAGGCACAGAGATGTTAAGTACGTTGTCATCTAGCTAGTCATTGGTGGAGCTGTGATTTGAACTCGGGTAGTCTGAATATATTTATATAATATATATGTATTATATAAGTACCTATAATAAATAAATAAAATATTTTAAAATGGAAATAAAGTCCCTTTTAAATGATACAATCAGACCAGTAGTTCGCTAATTAATTGGAAAAGTCAGTTAAAGCAGTAAATCATAAAAGTGATATATACACACTTTAAATTTATTTTTTAATGTTTATTTTTGAGAGGGAGAGAGCGAGAGAGAGAGAGAGAGAGAGAACAAGTGAGTTGGGGAAGGGCAGAGAGAGAGGGAGACGCAGAATCCAAAGCAAGCTCCAAACTCTGAGTTGTCAGCAGAGACCCCAACATGGGGCTTGAACCCTCAAACTGTGAGATCATGACCTGAGCTGAGGTTGGATGCTTAACCCACTGAGCCACCCAGGCACCCCTAAATTTTTTTTAATATTTATTTATTTTTGAGAGAGAGAGAGAGAGAGAGAGACTGAGGGCGAGCAGGGGAGGAGCAGAGAGAGAGGGAGACACAGAACCTGAAGCAGGTTCAAGGCTCTGACCTGTCAGCACAAAGCCTAATGTGGGGCTGGAACCCACGAATAGTGATATCATGACCTGAGCCGAGGTTGGACACTTAAGCGACTGAGTCACCCAGACACCCCTATACACACTTTAATTTAAAACATATGAATATATATTCACTTAATGCATTGTCTGCATTTTCCAAGTTTGCTTTCTTCAAAGCTGAGTGACAAAGTCACCTCTAAAGAATTCTAGATTTTTAGAAGTCTTTTTACAGTTGTCTATTCTTTTTTTAAAGTTTTTTATTCAAATTCCAGTTTACATACAGTGTAATATTAGTTTCAGGTGTACAATATAGTGATTGAACACTTTCATACAACACCAGGTGCTCATCACAAGTGCACTCATTAATCCCCAGCACCTATTTAACCCATCCCCCTACCCACCTCCATTCTGGTAACCATCATTTTGTTCTCTGTAGTTAAGTATCTGTTTCTTGGTTTGTACTCCACCTCCTGCCCTTTCCCCACCTTTGCTCATTTGTTTGTTTCTTAAAGTTCACATATGAGTGAAATCATGGTATTTATCTTTTCCTGACTGACTGATTTAACTTAGCATACTACTCTCTAGCTCAACCCATATAATTGCAAATGGCAAGATTTCATTCTTTTTTTATGGCTGAATAATATTCCATTGTGTGCGTGTGTGTGTGTGTGTGTGTGTGTACACTCCACATTTTCTTTATCATCACTTGATGGACACTTGGGCTGTTTCCATTATTTGGCTATTTTCGATAATGGTGCTGTAAACATTGGGGTGCGTGTATCCTTTTGGATTAGTATTTTTGTATTCTTTGGGTAAATACCTAGTAGTGTAATTAGTAGATCATAGGGTAGTTCTATTTTTAACTTTTTGAGGAAGCTCCATACTGTTTTCCAGAGTGACTGTACTGGTTTGCATTACTACCCACAGTGCACAAATGTTCCTTCTTCACATCCTTACCCGAATCTGTTGTTTCTTGTGTTGTTGATTTTAGCCATTTTGATAGGTGTGAGGTGATATCACCGTTGTCTATTCTGTACTTAGTCCAACAATAGTTTTTTAGCTGTTTACTTTTAGTTTCTTAAAGTTTCTGTAAGCATTCAACTATGTTTCTATATAAACATACCCCTCCCACATTTATAATTCAACACTTTGTGTAATATTTAATTACAACAATAAGTGCAACTGACATAAATAGTCTTGGTATCAGATGGTACTAATTTCTTAGAAACCATACAACTTGACTGATAGGAGAAGTGCAGGGCATACTTAAGAATAGCCTTTTAGCCTTTAACAGTTAAGATGCCAAGAAATCATAGAATGTTTCACAGAGGAAACAGTTTATCTGGTAGTTAAGAGAAAAGCAATTTAAAAACCTTGTAATTATACAGCTAAAAGAACTGAAGACAAGTCCTTAAAGGATTTGCATACCCAGCTTTATAGCAGCATTATTCACAATAGCCAAGAGGTGGAATCAACCCAAATGTCTATCAACAGATGAGTGGATAAACAAAATATGTTTTGTACATACAATAGAGTATTATTCAGTCTTAAAAAGGAAGGGAATCTTGTCTCATGATATAGGATGGATAAACCTTGAGAACATTATGCTAAGTGGAATAAGGCAGTCATAAAAAGGAAAGTCCTGTATGATTCCACTTACATGAAGTATCTAAAATAATAAAATTTATAGAAACAGAAAATAAAGTGGTGATTACCAGAGGACTCATAGAAGAGGAAAAGGGGAATAGTTGTTCACTCAGTATAGACCATGTTTTAGTTTTGCAAAATTTAAAAGCTCTGGAGATCTGTTTCATAACCATGTGAATATACTTACTGAACTATACATTTAAATGTTAATATGGTAAATTTTGTTACATATCTTTACCAAAAATAAAGGAAAAACTTCTATTGTATGTTATTTTTTGCTTTTTAATAGTTCACATACCTTTTGTTTAAACATTCAGGTAATATAGAAAATGAAAAAAAGAAATGAATGAAAGAAAATAGCCCAGAAATACATTTTTTGGTAGTATAGCCACTGGTAATATTTTAATAATATCCTTCTATTTCTTTGTCCATACATATGGAGTAAAGATATATCTATGTGTGTGTTTGTATATAAACAGTGTATATTTATAATTATATTTTAACTAAAATGAGGTGTGTAACTAAAATGAGGTATATAACCAGTTTTAGGAAAACACTTAGGTAGTTATTGTGAATATCTTCTCATATTTTCACACTGTTAATCATGTTTTATGACTGAATAGTTCATAGTCGATTTAGTTTTTTCCTATTGATGGGCGTTTAGTTTTGCCTACTGTAAGCAACACTGAAGTGAAATTCTTTTTATGTATATTTGACCAGAATGTAGTGGAATAATGTCTTTGAAATTCTGAAAGAAATTATTTCCAACCTAGAATTCTATGTCCAGCCAAATTTTCAGTAAATGTAAAGTTAGATTAAGGTTATGTTCAGACATGTAGGAAGTCAGAATTTGTATCTCTAAGACTTCCTATCTCAGCAAGTTGCTTAGGGGTATATACCAGCAAAATTATGGAGAATGTGATGAAAAAAGAAAAGTAGATTCAATCCCAGAAAATAGTGAAGGAAAATCATTAATTAATAGTTAATCAGCAAGCTTAGAGAATGAATCGTCCAGATTAGAGTGGAAAGATAGAAGATTGTTTTGAAGAATAAGGAGTTCCCTTGCAATACTTTGCTGAATATACTTATTCATTTGTCAGTAAGAAATAAAAGAAAGCCAATTAAAAACTATAGGAAGAAATAAAATATACCACAAATAATTTTTAAAAATGACATAAAATAAAATGAGATACAATTTAAAGCAATTGATAGAGTGAGAAAAGAGAACACATTTTGTCATAATGCCAAAAATAGTCTCCTTTAAATAGTCTATGACTATGGCATTGGGCCCATAAAAAAGGAAATACTATCATAATATATCATTAGGTCCTGTAGTAAACTGTTTTGCTATTTCAAGTAGTGTTGGTTGATTAATAGCTTTTAGAAAGAGCATGGAAATTGTAGTTATGTTGACAGAAAATAATGTAAAAATTAAAGAATGTAAAACTCTGACTGTTTGAAAGTATAGAATAGCTCATGGAAGAGAGGAGGTAGTGAAGTGGTTAAAAGAATGAGGGAAAAGTATGGATAGTATTTTCATCTGTGGAGAGAGTTGAGAAGGAAACTAGTGTTAAGAAAACAAGAAATTTGAGGGTGCCTAGGTGGCTCAGTCGGTTAAGCCTCCGACTTCTGATTTTGGCTCAGGTCATGATCTCATGGTTCCTGAGTTTGAGCCCTTCATTGGGCTCCGTGCTGATAGCGGTTTCTCTTCCTTTTCCCCCCTCTCTCTGCCGCTCCCCTACTCGTGCTTGCTCTCTCTCTCTCTCTCTCTCTCTCTCACAAAAATAAACAAATAAAATTAAAAAAGGCAAGAAATTTGAAATATGAGTTTATTGTATAAGTTTTTAAAGGTAACCTATAATTTTATAAAAAATATTAGCAATGAGAGGTGTATGCGTCTATTAAGTAAACTAAAGCCTAATCTTTTATTAGGCTTTACAGAATGATATTACAATATATCTTCTAAATTAATTATTTAAGATATTGAAATGTATACATACTATTTAGACATATTGAGGATCTAGTGTAGAAGAACTAAAGTCAGAAGTGGTTAAACAAGGACTGGGACCAGGGATAGAGAAGAGTGGAGCTGGATATCATATTTTTAAACTATGAATGTGGTTAAAACAAAAAAGACGTACGGGAATCATCCATTGCTTGAAGGACTATTTGAAGTCACTGTAAAGCTCTGTAATACTGATGTAATTTTGTAGCATAACCTGAGAGTGCTTTATTTTGAGTTTTTTAAATAGCTGTTTTACATGAGAAAGTGTTACCAGTGCCTAATCAGAAAATGGCTGAGGGTTTCCAAAATTGAGGATAGTTTTGCTTGCATTACAAAGATGAGAAAAATGAGCCTCCCAGTGATTGTTCTTGTTAGAGGTCGTTCCCTACCTCTGAACTATTATGGTACTTTATCTGCATCTCTACTAGGAAAGTTAATATGTATCCAATATAGTTATCATATAAACATTTTAACTCCCCAATTACCCTATACTAGACTATTATATGAGAGTAAGGATGACCTTGTCATATTATATTTATATATTGTCATGTCTTCAAGAGGTACCATACCTTTCATGTAGCAATATGTTTCTTTTTAGTTATTTAACAAATATTTGGGCAGCTCTTATGTTCTAGGTTGCATGCTAGACTCAAGTGGTCAGGGAAAGTGTGTCTGAGGAAAGAATGAATAAACAAAAATTCTCCAATTCAAACTAAAAAGAATAATTAAATAACGAGCAATTCTAGTTGTTAGTTGTCTCTATTTTGGGGACCTCTTCTAGAATGAAGCCTCTCTCCTCCAATGTGTCTGACAGAGGGAGTTGTTGAAATAAACAGGGTACTGAGATGAACTCAAGCAGATTAGCTCCACAGCTAGATTCTATCCAGTTCTAACAGCCACAGTTAGCGTCCCTTACCCTGCCTTTCAATGCATGCACCCATTGGGAAGACTGTATAGATTTGTTTAAAAAAAAAAAAAAGAAACCAATTGGAACAGTTACCATGGCTTTGCTTTGTTGTTATAGCACTTGAAGCAGCAACAGTGGTAACAGAATTATCTAGTAGTAATAGTCATGATAATATAAGCTGTCAGGCGGTGAACACCAAATATGTATAGGAACCATGCTAGGCATTGTACGCAAAATATTATTAATCTTTGCATTGATCCTGTAAGACAGATATTGTCTTTGTTTTACAGATTTGAGAGGTAAGTCTTGCACAAAATATCATAGTTTGTAAATGTTAGAGCTTAGATTTGAAGGTTGTTTTGTTTGATTCCAAAGTTCATGATATTTCTAGTATGGCAAGTAGTAAGACAGGAGTGTGCAACCCTCAAGAGTCTGGATTTTGGCTATGCAGGCAAAGAGAAGGTAGTAGGTAGGTAGACCATTTCTTGCACATTCTGTCACATCATCTGCTGTGGAATTTCAGTGGTTACCTGCTGACCATTTTCTTAATATTGACCTTGTAGACAAGGCTTTGGAGAATATTTTATACTTGCCGTCAATTTACACCATTTATGCAAAATGATAAATTTCAGAAATGTGTCACTGCATGTAAATGAGCACTTTTCCAAGTAGCAGTGGAATGGTACAGAGTTTGTATGAGTTTATATTATAAAATAAAATTTCATTATTTCTAACACTATTGTATTTAAGGGCAGAGTTGCAATTAAGTTTGTAACTGCCACTGGTTTGCATGCATAAAAGATATTCTTAATATTTTATCTTATTTTCTGTAACCATTATAAAATCAAATATGTAAATATGCTTTAGAATAGTAATTGCATTTCGCATTTGAATTTGTTTTATGCAGTTATTTAATCTGAGTTTCATTAAAAGAGAATAGTTTCTATAGCAACTACCACATCATTTGATATCTTTGGAATCTCTGAGATATGGAACACTAATTAAAAAAACAAATGTACTCAGTTTATCATGTAGACTTCTGTACAGGTTTAAATGTTTAAGAAAAATATTTCTTGTATATGTATTTTTCCTAGTTTTTACCAAGTTTATTCTTTTCTTCTTTTTCTTTGGTATTTTTTCCCTTTAACAATTTAAAGCATATGTATTTAAAAATATGTCAAAAGAATTCAATGAGGAGGTGGATATTGGAGAGGATAGTAGGAGTAAGTGTGAACTCCTTTCTGAATGAACTCCATCAGCACACATGTTACTTCCTTCTAGGAGGAAACCTGTTATTTATCTCTTTGGAGATATCCTATTAGGGTCATGAAAACTGTTTCTAGAAAAAGATGATGATATATTGTGGCATTATGAGAACCAAAATTAAAAGAAAATAGAATGCTAGATCATCAGTACCAGATTCCTGTTCCAAGTTTTTTTTAGTACCTTGAATTAAAAAAATTCAGTGCTAAGTAATGTGCACTGCTCTTGCCACTTATCAGCTGAAGAAAGGCTATTTCTACGCTTGAAAATAAATAGTGCTTTCTGAAATCCATCCTTTCAAGTTCTATTAAATTTGCCTCATTTATATTATTGGATTTGTTCAAGTTATACCCTTGCATTGTTGCTAAATGTTTAAAGTTTATGTCCTCCATTTATTTGGATTTAGGTATTATGGTCATTTTCTTAGTTTCACTAAATATATTTATATATTAATTTCTCATAAATCAGTGTCTTTTTCTAATAATTCTGTTTCTCATCGAGCTTCTTCTAACTTGTCTACTTCTGGTACTTTGGAGCACTAAATTAAAAGCAGCGATACTTTTTTATGTATTAACGTTCTTCTGTCTAATATTCTTCCAAGACTTTAGGGAAATATCCAAAATGTGTTTTAAAGAATCTGCCTAAGATGCCTTCATAAGACATATTCTTGCAAGTCATATAAGAAGTTAAAAAGCTTTGATGCTATAACAATAATTGCTTATAAGAAAATTGTCTTTCTTCTATGACTAGTTTTGTTTCACTTTTTTTCAGTGTTTCTATAAATAATCATTATTTCTGTACTATAAAGAATTTTTTATATCTCTTGCTCCCTTCTGCAAGTTCCTTCAGATCCACACTATACTGAAAATTCAATAAAATCAGGTTGAAGTGTCATTGAAAAATTTTTGTCTGGGGTGCCTAGGTGGCTTAGTTGGTTAAGTGTCCAACTTCCGTTCAGGTCATGATCTCATGGTGCATGAGTTTGAGCCCTGCATAGAGTGAGCTCGAGCCCCGCTCTGGGACCTGCACCCTCTCCCTCTCCCTCTTTCTCTCTCTGCACCTTGCTCACTTGCGCTCTCTCAAAAAAAATTCTCATTCTGTGCACATACTTTTTGATATAATCTTAGAATGCAAGATGTAAATGGAGATAATTGGGATAGATTATATATGTATATGTATGCATGTATAATAGAAAATTCAAGCCTAATATCGATTAACATCCTAATGCCCCTGCATGTATATTCTAAATCAGTGCTGTCCAAAGTAGTTTTCTGTAATGATGGAAATGTTCTTCTGTATCTGTACTAGTAGTGACTACCCATAGTTCGTGAGCCAATCAGACCGAGGAACTGAATATTAAATTTAAATAGCCACAGGTGGCTTGTGGCTACCATGTTGGATAGCAGAAGTCTAAATGACTGTATGAACCATTATCAGCTCATTTGCTGGCCTGTTATACTAGGGCTGCTGTTTAGAGTTGGGCAGGTGGTTTACTTTATGAGGATTCACAGATAAGGAGTAGAAGGTAAAATCTAGCCTTTATTTGGCTTGCCAACTTGTGTACCCTGGCCACGAACTGTGTCCACCCAAAGAGACTGCTCTTTCTAGTTCATAACAAAGGTACATTATGGGCTGGCTGCGGTGTTGTACATCACTATCAGATGGGTGTTTTTCTATAGCTTGGTTCTGCCACTTAATTGCCAGATGATCTTGGGATATTTAGTTAACTTCTTTGGGCCTTGATTTCTCCGTCTATAAATTGGTGACAGTATTACTTACTCTATGGAGTTACTATTATGGAGACCTAGTGACATGATACATGTAAAATATTTAGAACATAAAGTGCTCATAAGTTTTATCAATTATTGTAATTATATAATGAAGTATCTTAATGTAGTAAATTTCTGCAGCATATTCACATTCATTCAACTCTGCCTAGTACCAGATAAGGAAATACAAGGCAATATTCAACCCCTGCCTTACTGAGGCTTATAACTGAATATAGATGAATAGTTCCAAGGAGTTATGTAGCTTTTAAAATTAGCTTACTATCACATTATAGCTTAGGAACTGACTGAGTGAGTTCAGTTCAGCTAGTGATCATCACAGCTTTTAATTATATCTTTCACCCCATCTGACTCTAAGCTATTCAGATTTCATGTGATCTGAGACTTGGGGGGATGATGGCACTGTAGGAGGACCCTAAACTCACTTTGTCCCACGGATGCTACTAGATAACACTCATATCAGTGTAAATAACCTAGAAAATGACCTGAAGACTGGCAGAACAAACCCCACAGCTAAATGTAGAGAAGAGGCCACATTGAAGAAGTAAGAAGGGTAGAGATGTGGTGGGGAGCTGAACATTGTGGGTCTGGCCACTGGAGGGAGGGAGTTGTAGCCATGGACAGGGGTGAGAAACAGACTGTTACACTGAGGATCCTGCATAGGGAAGACAGATCCCGATAGCCTTTGGCTTTAAAAATCAGAGGGACTGAAACAACCAGTGGAACTTAAAGCCTGGAACTTTAAAAATCAGCTCTCTCTGCTCTAGGAGAGCCCAGAGGTTGGTAGGAAGCTGAGGCCTGGCCCAGTTAAAGAGAAAGCATAACAAACAGCATAGAAGCAGCAGTTTGGAAAATGCCTGGGGCATATGGGAGCAAAAGTTATTTACTAATCTCTGAGTTTACTGAGGGACTTCTCCAGGAACAAAGGAGCTGGCTTGGCCTGCACCATTTCCCTCTCCTCCTCCCCACCATAAATCCATGGACACCTGCTGGAACCATTGCCACACCCACATTCACTACCTAATTTGCTTACACTGTCCTCTGCTCCCTCCAGCAGAGACTGCCTCACTCCCACATTGTAGGTTCCTTCCCTAGATCACCAGTGCAAACCTTATCAACACTGAGTCTCCTGACTGCATGTTTTGTGGGGCCTAGGCCCTGGAGGCAGGGCTGGTCACCTCCTGTGAAGGATGCATGCACCTTGTTAAAATGCATCCACACCCAAACGTGCTTGGTGGAGTGGCACCCTCTAGCCCCAGTCTCCAGGGTGGCTGCATGTACTCTTTGGAAGATTATCTGTGTGAAAAGCTTGTGGGTACTGTGCCCCAACCTGTGCAGGCTTTGTGGAGCAGCCCCAGCTGGCCCAGTCTTGGCAGTTGTGGCACATCCCTGATGGAAGAGGACCAGCACCACCTTGTCAGAAGTGTGTGCTCTGCCCACTACTTTCAAGAGCATGACATGTAGCTGACTTACTTAAAACACAGAAATAGATACAGAGAATTGGGCAAAATGAGGAAACAGGGGAGTATGTCCAAAATGAAAGAACAGGACAAAATCACAGCAAGAGAGCTAAGTGAAATGGAGATAAATAATATGCCTGATAGAGAATTTAATGATCATAAAGATTCTTATTGGACTTAAGAAAAGAATGGAGGACATCAGTGAGACCTGTAACACAGAGAAAAAAAAACTAATAAGAGATGAAGAACAAAATAAATGAAATTAAAAATAAACTTGAAGGAAAAAATACACTAGATCGAATAAATAGGAGGCTAGAAGATGCAGAAAAATGAATCAGTGACCTGGAAGACAGAGTAATGGAAGGTAATCAAGCTGAACAGGTGAGAGAAAAACATTATGCAAAATAAGAATACTTAGGGAACTCTGACTCCATCAGGCATAATAACATTTGCATTATAGGGATCGCAGAAGAATAGAAAGGGAGCAGAAAATTTATTTGGATAAATAATAGCTGAAAACTCCCCAAATACTGGGAAGGAAACAAATTCAAATTCAGGAGGCATAGAGTGATCCCCCAACAGAATCAACCCAAGGAGTCCACACCAAGACATGTAAACTAAAATGGCAAAAAGTAGTGGTAAAGAAAAAAATTAAAAACAGCAAGGGAAAAGTAAGCAGTTGCATAAAAGGGAAACTCTATAAGGCTATCAGTGGATTTTTCAACAGAAACTTTGCAGGCAGGAAGGGAGTGCCATGATATATTCAAAGTTCTGAAAAGAAAAAATCTGCAGCCAAGAATACTCTATCCAGCAAGGCTTTCATGCAGAATACAAAGAGAGACAAAGAGTTTTCCAGACAAACAAAAGTTCAAGGGATTCATGACCACTAAGCCAGCCTTACAAGAAATAGTAAAGGAACTCTGAGATGAAAAGAAAGACCATAAGTGAGTAAGTAAAGTCAGAAGCACAAAAGTCAGAAGAGTCACAAAATAAAAGGAAGTAAAAACTGACACCATATATCTAAAGTGTGATGAGGAGAGATACAAAGAATGGGTTCAAATGTAAGCAATCATTAACTTAATATAGACTCGTGTATGCAGAAGACATAACATACAAATGTAATGGTAACCACAAATAAAAAACCAGTAATAGTAATGCAAAAGATATAGAGAAAGGAATCTCCATGTAACATGAAAGAAAGTGAACTTATGGTGAGAGAAAAGAGAAATGGAATAAAGCAACAGAGAAGATCCACAAAAACAAACTCAAAACAAATAACAAAATGGCAATAAGTAGATACTTACCAATAATTACTTTGAATGTAAGTGGACTGAAAACTCCCACCAAAAGACATAGGGTGACAGAATGGATAAAAAAACATAACCCATCTGTATGCTACCTACAGGAGACTCACTTGAGACCTAAAAACACATGCAGATTGAAAATGAAGGGATGGAGAAATATTTATTGTGCAAATGGATGTCAAAAACAAGTCAGGGTAGCAATACTTATATCAGATTAAATTGATTTTATTTATTTATTAAAAATTTTTTTAATATTTATTTTTGAGATAGAGAGTGCAAGTGGGAGAGGGGCAGAGAGAGGGAGACACAGAATCTGAAGCAGGCTCCAGGCTCCAAGCCATAAGCACAGAGCCTGATGCGGGGCTCGAACCCATGAACCATGAGATCATGACCTGTGTTGAAGTCAGACACTTATTCGACTGAGCCACTCAGACGCCCCTAAAATTGATTTTAAAACCAAGACTGTAATGAGACACTACATAATCTTTAAAGGGACAGTCCGTCAAGAAAACAACTGTAAATATTTATGCACCCACCATTTAGCACCCAAATACCTATAATAGTTAACAACAAATATAAAGGAACTAATCGATGGTAATACAATAATAGTAGGGGGACTTAAAAAGTTTTTTGAGAGCGAGCAAGCTGGGGACGGTCAGAGAGAGAGGGAGAGAGAAATCCCAAGCAGGTTCTGTGCTGTCAGTGCAGAGCCTGATGCAGGGCTTGAACTCATGAACTGTGAGATCATCTCCTGAACAGAAACCAAGAGTTGGAGGCTTACCTGACTGAGCCATCCTGGTGCCCCTAAGGGACTTTAATACCACACTTATATCAAGGGACAGATCATCACCAAAAAGAAAATCAACAAGGAGACAATGGCTTTGAAAGACACTTTGGATCAAATGGATTTAATAGATATATTCAAAATTATCATCCTAAAGCAGCAGAATACACATTATTTTCATGTGCACATGGAATTAGGTCACAAAACAAGTCTCAACAATTTAATAAAGATCATAGTTATACCATGCATCTTTTCTGACCACAATGCAATGAAAATAGAAATCAACTACAAGAAAAAATCTGGAAAAAAACCTTCAATACATGGGGGTTAAATAACATGCTACTAAACAATGAATGGGTCAACCAAAAAATCAAAGAGGAAATAAATAAATGCGTGAAGACAAATGAAAATGAAAATACAGTGTTCAAAATCTTTGGAATGCAGCAAAAGTGGTTCTAAGAAGGAAGTTTTTAGCATTACAGGCCTGCCTCAGGAAGCAAGAGAACTCTCAAATAAACAACCTAACCTTACACCTAAAGGAGCTAGAAAAAGAAGAACAAACAAAATCTGAATCCAACAGAAAGAAGGAAATAATAAAGATTAGAGCAGGGGCACATGGGTGGAAACTCTGATTTCAGCTCAGGTCATGATCCCAGCTCAGGTCTTGGGATCAAGACCCATGTTGGGCTCTGTGCTGAGTAGGGAGCCTGCTTGGAATTCTCTTCTCTCTTTCCCTCTGCCTCTCATCGCCGCTTGTGCTCTCTCTCGCATATGGAAAAAAAAAGATTAGAGCAGATAACAGATGATATAGAAAGTAAAAAATGATAGAACAGACCACTGAAATCAGGACCTCTGAGAAGATTGATAAAATTAATAGCCCTCTAGTTATACTCAAAACAAAACAGGAAATTAAAGAGGAGAAATAACAACTTATACCACAGAAATAACAAAGGTTTGTAAGAGAATATTATGAAAAATTATATGCCTGTAATTTGGACAACCTAGAAGAGATGGATAAATTCCTAGTAACATATAAACTCCCAAAAATGAGATAGGAAGAAATACAAAATTTGAACAGACTGATGAAATGGAATCAATAAAGTGGAATCAGTAATCAGAAAACTCCCAACAAACAAAAGTCCTGGACCAGATGGCATCACAGGTGAATTCTTCTAAACATTTAAAGAAGAGTTAACCTATTCTTTTCAAACTATATTCCAAAAAATAGAAGAAGAACTTCCAAATTCATTCTATGAGGCCAGCAGTACCCTGATTCCAAAGCCAAATAAAGACACAACAAAAAGAGATCTAGAGGCCAATATCTCTTATGAACATGGATGCAAAAATCCCGAACAAAAGATTAGCAAACTAAATTAAACAATACATTAAAAACTCATTCACCACAATCAAGTGGCATTTATTCCTGGAATGCAAGTGTGGTTCATTATTCACAAATAAATCAGTGTGATACATCACATCAACAAGAGAAATGATAAAAACCATATGATCATTTCAGTAGATGTAGAAAATGTATTTGACAAAGTATAACATCCATTTATGATGAAAATCCTCAACAAAGTAAGTTTAGGGGGAACATACCTCAACATAATAAAGGCCTTACATGAAAAATTGCAGTTAACAACATACTCAGAGGGTAAAAAGTGAGAGCTTTTCCCTAAGATCAGGAATAAGGCAAGAATGTCCATTCTTACCACTTTTATTCAACATAGTACTGGAAGTCCCACTCACAGCAGTTAGACAAGAGAAAGGAATAAAAGTCATCCAAATTGTTAAGGCAGGTATAAAACTTTCACTGTTTGCAGATGATATGATACCGTATATAGAAGACACTAGTGATTCTACCAAAAAACTACAAGCACTGATAAATTTATTAAGGTCGCAGGACAGTCAATGTATAAAAATACGTTGCATTTTTATATACCAACAATGAAGCAGCAGAAAGAAAAATTAAGAAAGCAGTCCCATTTATAATTGCATAAAAAATAATAAATAACCTAGGAATAAACTTAGCCAAAGAGCTCAAAGACCTGTGTTTTGAAAGCTATAAAATATTGATGAAAGAAGACACAAAAAAAATTTCATGCTCATGGGTTAGAAGAACAAATATTGTTAAAATGCTTATATTACCCAAAATAATCTACACATTTAATGCATTCCCTATCAAAATACAAACAGCATTTTCTACAGAACAAGGGTCACCAATTCTAAAATTTGTATGGATCTACAAATGACCCTGAGTAGCTAATGCAAGTTGTAAAACAAAAACAAAACTGGAGGTATCAAAATTCCGGACTTCAAGTTATATTACAAAGCTGTACTAATGAAAACAGTATGGTATTGGTACAAAAATAGATAGATATACCAATGGAACATAATAGAAGGCCCAGAAATAAACTCACAATTATATGTTCAATAAATCTTGATAAAGGAGGAAAGAGTATGTAATAGGATGAAGACATTCTCTTCAACATGTGGTGGGAAAGGTGGACAGCTACATGCAAAAGAATGAAGCTGGACCGCTTTCTTATACCATACATAAAAATAAATTCAAAATGGATTTAGTATGTAAATATGAGACCTGAATTTGTAAAAATCCTAGAAGAGAACAGATGACATCAGTTGTGAAAACATCTATCTAGATACATCTCCTCAGAAAAAGGAATCAAAAGAAAAAAAATTTGGGACTACATCAAATAAAAAGCTTTATAGCAAAAGAAAGAACCAAGAAAACTAAAAAATAACCTACTGCTTGGGTGAAGACTATTGCAAATGACATATTCAGTTATTGGTTAGTATCCAAAATATATAAAGAACTGATACAACTCAACACTTAAAAAACAACCCAATTGAGAAATGGGCATAAGGCATGAACAGACATTTCTCCCAAGAAGAAATACAGATGGCCAACAGACCATATTAAAAGATGCTCAACATCACTCATCATCAGGTAAATGTAAAGCAAAACCACAGTGAGATCATTTATACCTGTTAGAATGGCTAAAATATAAAACCCCAAGAAACAGCGAGTGTTGATAAGTATGTGGAGAAATAGGAACTCACACACCGTTGGTGGGAATGCAAACTGGTGCAGCCACTGTGGAATACAATGTGGAATTTCTTCAAAAAATTAAAAATAGAACTACTCTATGATCCCATTTCACACTCCAGGATATCTACCCAAAGAATAAAAAAAAACAAAACAAAACACTAAATCAAAGGGATAAATGGCAAGATTTCATTCTTTTTGATCTCTGAGTAATATTCTATTTTATATATATACCACATCTTCTTTATTCATTCATCAGTCAATGGACATTTGGGCTCTTTCCATACTTTGGCTATTGTCGATAGAGCTTCTATAAACTTTGGGGTGCATGTACCCCTTCAAATCAGCATTTTTGTATCCTTTGGATAAATACCTAGTAGTGAAATTGCTAGGTTGTAGGGTAGTTCTATTTTTAATTTTTTGAGGATCCTCCATGCTGTTTTCCAGAGTAGCAGCAGCAACGTGGATGGAACTAGAGTGTATTATGCTAAGTGAAATAAGTCAGTCACAGAAAGACAAATATATGATTTCACTCATATGTGAAATTTAAGAAGCAAAACAGATGAACATAGGGGAAGGAAAGCAAAAATAAGATAAGAACAGAAAGGGAGAAAAACTGTAAGAGATTCTTAAATACAGAGAACAAATGAAGGGTTTCTGGCGGGGTGTTGGATGGAGGGATGGGGTTAATGGGCTATGGGCATTAAGGAGGGCACTTATTGGGATGAGCATTGGGTGTTAGAGGTAAGTGATGAATTGCTAAATTCTATTCCTCAAATTAAAAAAAAATATATTTGTTAGGTGTTAGGTTGGAGATATAGATATATATATATCTAACCTAACATTAATGGCAAAAAAAGGGGGATAGATGCACCTCTTGTTTATGGCAGCATTATTTTCAATACCCAAATTATGGAAGTAACCTATATATCTATTGATACATGATTCAATAAATAAGATGTGATATGTATATAGAATTGAATATTATTCAACTATTACAGTGAATGAAATCTTGTCATTTTCAGCAACATGGATGGATCTAGTGTAATGTTAAGTGAAATAAACAAGTCAGAGAAAGACAAATCCTATATGATTTCAGTCATATGTGGAATTTAAGAAAGAAAACAAAGAAGCAATGGGAGACAAACCAAAAAACAGACTCTTATCTATAGAGGACAAAGTAATGTTTACTAGAGAGGAGGTGAATGGGTAGTCAGGTGAAAAACGTAAGGGGATTAAGACTCCACTTAACCTGATGAGCACTGAGTAATGTATGGAATTATTTAGTTACCGTATTATATACCTGAAATGAATAAAACTGTATGTTAATTATACTTTAATTAAAATAAAAAGACAATATTAGTGTTGCTGCAGAGAGACTGTGTCATTCCAGGTTTGAGTAACTTAGGAGGAAATATTTTCCACTTAAAAAGTACTTAGTAATGCCGTCATATATATTTTTAAGAATTTTCATAAATATTAACAACCTTTTAAGTTAGGTATTATCACCCTTGCTTGTAGAAACTAAAGCTCAGAACTAAAGCAACTTCCCCATGGCTACTTAGCTGACTTTAAGATATTTGTTTTCCTACTGCATTATTTTTACTTTTTTATTTTTTTATGTCTTTATTTTGAGAGAGAGAAGCAGAGAGCAAGCAGGGAAGGGGCAAAGAGGGAGACACAGAATCTGAAGCAGGCTCCAGGCTCTGAGCTGTCAACAGAGCCCCACGCGGGACTCAAACCCACAGACTGTGAGATCATGATCTGAGCCAAAGTCGGATGCTTAACGAACTGAGCCACCCAGGCGTCCCTGCTACTGCATTATTTTGCCTCTAGGTAGTTAGTTAGTGTTTGTTGTTGTTGTTGCTGGCTTTAGTATGTTTTAAGAGAAATAAATCTAAATTCCTATAGTGAGAAAACCTAATAATTCCTCCTAGTCAGATACTTTTTTAAAGTATAAAACAATTGATACGTTAAATGGAAAAACTGTTTAAAATCTTCCTGTACTATTTCCTTGTTATATCAGTCCCATCCCATGCAAAGTTGAACGAAAATAAGATGTTATGCTCTAGCTTTTAGTACTTCTTAACTACCAACGAGGTCAAATGTAGATCCCTTATCCTAGTATTCTAGCATGATTAGGTCTTACTGGGTGATCTCTTCTATTTTTGTGACTTTAACTAACACTTGCCTCCCTGATTTCATATTTCTGTTCCAAGCTCAAACTTATCTCCTGAGTACCAGATTCATATTTTTAACTCTCTACAGGATATTTAGATGTCAAGTTCAACATGTTCTTCCTCTTTTATATTTTCTTAAAAATATTTTTTAACATTTATTTATTATTGAGAGACAGAGAAAGACAGAGCATGAGCAGGGAAGGGGCAGAGAGAGGGGGAGACATAGAATCTGAAGCAAGCTCCAGGCTCTGAGCTGTCAGCACAGAGCCCATGAACTGTGAGATCATGACCTGAGCCGAAGTTGCACACTTAACCAACTAAGCCACTCAGGCGCCCCTCTTATATTTTCTTTTGAGGTTCGTTTTATTCAGTCACTCAAGTTAGAATCTTGGGGACCATCTTAGCCTTATTCTTATCCATTACCTTTTTCAGATGATCTCATCTAAATTTTATTGTGTCTAATTTCTTGAATACCTTTTGTTTACATTCTTGATTTTAATTGTACTGATTCATTTGTTCATTTATTCATTATTCTATAAATGTTGAGTACCAGCTTTATAAAAGACTAAATTTAATCTTTTGAACCTAGTTTCTTTTCTCTGTTGCTACAGTTAGTGAGTTCATTTAGGTCCTTATCATTTATCTCCTGGACTATTTACTGCAATGGTTTCCCTGACTGTGGTCATGTATGTTCAGTATATCCTTCCTACTGTAGTAGGAGTGATTTTTCTAATAAATTCAATTTTGTTACTTTTTTGCTTAAAACCCTTCAGTAGCTCTCTACAGTTTTTAGATTAAGTATGCTAGCATGCCATAGAAGGGATTTCCAGGGTATGATTCTTTTTTTATACCTCTTGCGTCCCATTTGCTTTCACAGGACATGCATGTGCAGTGCTCCAATCACACTGAAAGGCTTTCTGATGCTGTCACTTACCATGTAGTTTTACAGTTTTAAGCCTTTGAACCTATGACTCCTTTTGCTAAGGACTTAGATCCCTTGTTCATTTGTTCATTTATTCTGTACAATGCCTCCTTAAGGGAACTATTTATCTATGTATTACTAATGCCTAATATAGTGCTAGCAAATAGTAGTACTCAATTTTGGATTTATAAATTAGTGGATGCATACCCATTATTTATTTTAAGTTATTACATAAGCTTAATTCTAAAACTTTTAAATATCATACATTTTAAATATACTAAGAATTATGGATAATAATTAATCTGAAACACATATACCTGCCACTAGTATTTAACATAATGTTGTTTGCTATCTTTGGTTAGCATAACACTTATCTTCTACAAGAAACCTCTCCTAACTAGTTCTACTTTACTTTTCCGATTAGCATTTCTATACTTTTGAAAAAAAATACTTAAAATTTTTTTAAAAAGTATTTATTTTTGACAGAACGAGAGAGAGAGAGAGAGAGAGAGGAGCTGCAGAGAGAGAGAGAGAGAGAGAGAGAGAAAGAGATAAAGAGGGAGATACAGAATCTGAAGCAGGCTCCAGGCTCCAAGCTGTCAGTACAGAGCTGCCAGGCTTGAGCCCATAAACCCCAAGATCACAACCTGAACCGAAGTCGGATGCTCAACCGAATGAGCCACCCAAGTGCCCTGAAAAAGCATTACTTTTAAATGAACTTTTGCACATAGGGTTCAATGACTAATGTATTTTGAGTAAATGATACTCTTTTATAATTCTTCTCCATGTGTTTCATTTTCCCAACCTTTATACATCCTTCACCCGTTTCTGTAATTTTACCGCCAATGGTAAACATAGTCCTAGACATACAGTAGAACTTAAAATTATTAATAAATTAAATGAGTGCAATTAATTTCTGCACATTTCTTCTTCATGAAAACACATAAAAATGCTGTTCTTATTTTAACCAAGAAACTTCTCAACCATTTTCTTATTACAGTTTAATGAAAGTGTGCTCACTGAATTCAAATACTGTTATTAGTCTAAACGTTGATATTTATGAGTACTGTTGCAGTGTTGAAAAGATAAATCATGATATCCCAAATTAAAAATAGATGCATTTTGGTCATGTGTATCAGTTTGGGTTATGTTTTGGGTATATATGGCAGAAAATCTTTAAAAAATGGTTAAAAACATATAAGTTTACTTCTCTCTCTATGAAAGAGTCCAGAGTTAGCCAGCTGAGAGCTAATTTGATACTATTACTTTTTCTCAGAGACTCTGGCTTCCTTTCTAGGAGCCTTCTCGGAATTTCTACCCAAAACTTGTGTTTACATCTCACTGGCCAAAACTTAATTATCTGGACAAATTTAGCTATAAAGGAGGCTTGGAAATGTTTTATTTGGCATGCTTTCCAAGGTCATAATATTAGGAAAGAAGATAAAAATACATATTCAGAGGCAGATAGGATACTCTGCTAAAAATTATTAGAATGAGTAAATGAGAGGTAATAATCTTTGGAAAAATCATAGGTGCACTCTGATGAAAGTCATAGAACTGACCTTTGGTCTGTATGGATAAATATTTGAAAACATGTCAGTGTCCAGTGTCATTCTTCTGTATGTATGCTATGACCCGTTCACATCCTGGAGAGGTTGTGGTGGTGGTGGTGGTGGTGGTGGTGTGTGTGTGTGTATACGTGTAAGACTAAATCACTTTCAGTTTCATACATAGATGCTCCAAAAATACTCTTGTTTGAGTCACGATAGAGTCTTTCAAGTAATTAATGATAGATCTTGGAGCTAAAATATATTCCGCGTTCTTGAAAGACTCTTGAAAAGTCTATACCCAGCAATGCTTTAAAGAGTAAGTGTAAGTAGTCTGCAGTATGGTAAAATGCTCTGCCTTATTTGTAATCAAAGAAATGTAATTTAAACCACAACCAAGTTATACTTTTCACCCAGTGGGGTTAGCAAAAATGAAATTTAAAAAGTCAGTACATAGATTTGTTAAAATAGTTTCATGTATTTCTGATTGTAGTATAAATTATTTGTATAGTCTCTTTTAGAGAGCAATTTGGCAATTCTATCAAGAATCTTAAAATTGTTTATACCCATTGGCTCAGTGATTACACTTCTGATAATTTACTTTAAAGGAAATAAATAATCCAGAATAAGTAAAAGTTGGAAGCAGAAGGAGGCAGGAGGGAATATGATGAAATTATGATAATAGCAAACAGTTACTGAGTGGGTACTCTGTGCTAAGTATTGTTCTAAATCCTTTACATAATCCTCACAAGGTCCTTATGAGATTGGTAGTGTATGGTCCTCCTTCTCATTCTTGTTTAAAATGGATGCACTGAGGAGCAGAAAGCTTAAGAAAGTTCCTCATTATTGTACCGGTAAGTGGAGATGGTGGGGTTTGAACTCTGAAATTTCGCATCAGTATCTACATTAAAAAATTCTTTTTAATGTTTATTTAATTTGAGAGAGAGACAGACAGAGAACAAGCAGGGGAGGGGCAGAGAAAGAGGGAGACACAGAATATAAAGCAGACTCCAGGCTCCCAGCTGTCAGCACAGAGCCTGATGTGGGGCTCAAACCCACGAACCGTGAGATCATGACCTGAGCTGAAGTTCGACACTTAAGTGATTGAGACACCCAGGTGTCCCCCAGCATCTGCAGTTTTAATTACCATGCTATGCCATCTCTGCACATTGTTTTGAGTTTCAGCAGCATCATTTATAGCAGGGAGTAAGAATAGGAGAATAGTTAAGAAAACTAGAACTTGCCTGAGTTTTATGCATTTGTTAAAATTTTCATATTTAAAGAGCTTGGGTTAATGTGAAATTATGCTTATGCTATGTTAGAGACAGAAATAGGATAGAATTTTATTTATGTAGAATAATAAAAATTATGTAAAACTATAACTCTCTGCTTAGAATTTAAAAGAATGGGAAAGGAATACGTCAAAAGTACTAATAATATTTGTAGTGGACTAATAGGGCTCTTGTTGAATTTTCTTTCTCTACTTTTCAAATTGCCTTAAAAATTTTTTTTCAATGTTTATTTATTTTTGAGTGACAGAGACAGAGCTTGTGTAGGGAAGGGGCAGAGAAAGAGGGAGACACAGAATCCAAAGCAGGCTCCAGGCTCTGAGCTATCAGCACAGAGCCCAATGCAGGGCTAGAACTCATGAACTGTGAGATCATGACCTCAGCCAAAGTTGGACACTTAACTGACTGAGCCAACCAGGTGCTCCAATGTTTATTTTTGAGAGAGAAATGGCATGAGCAGGGGAGGGACAGAGAGAGAGAGGAGGGTACAGAGGATCTGAAGCAGGCCCTTTGCTGACAGCAGAGAGCCCAATGCAGGGCTTGAACTCAGGAACCATGAGATCATGACCCAAGCCGAAGTTGGACGCTTAACCAGTTGAGACACCCAGGTGCCCCTGGATAGCCTTCTTTGATGAGAAAACAAGAAAGAGCATAAGTAAGATGAGGCATCTCTGTCCTGGGTCACACTGAAGTTAATTCAAATTGTCAATAAGCACAATAGAATGGTCTGTGCCACATATACATATGTTGCATACATGCAGTTGCTCACCTAGAGAGCCTGGGATTGAAGACAATTGATAGGAAGCAACTGTTCTTTCCCTGTAGTTGGATTTTCTTATCTCAGTCTGAGAATAATATAGAGATTGCAATAATGAGAGAATTGAGAGGTTAAATAACTTGCCCAATGTCATGCACACAGTAAATAGTCAGCGGGGATTTCAATTCAGGTTTGTCTGGCTCCAAAACTTTTGCTGTACAACCTCATCAATAATTACATGTTGTTGTGGGAAAGAACAATTAGATCTAAATCATCTTAACCTATAGTCATACTAACCATTTTGATTGTTAGAGTTTTTTTCCAGAACACTTTTTTCCTGAACTTGGAAATCAATTTTGAAATCTGATTCTATATTGAAGAAATGGAGATTAACTTATTAATTTATCATAACATAATATATTCTTTTAAAATATAAAAGATAATTTATATTTCAAATAGTATTGAAATGGGCCATTATAAGAATTGTTTAATAAATGACTGTTATAATTTTAATCTAATAAAGCATAGAGGGAAAGCATAGTTGAACTCCAAGTTCATTACAATCCTGACATCAGTGTTTATAATATTTTGCCAACTAGAAAATTGGTTCTTAGACATAAAACTTTTAGCAAAAATAATTACTATTACCACTATTATTACTTCTACTACTGCTCTTGTATATAGCTGAATTTCTTGAACATGTATAGTGTCTTTGGTATTGTGTTGAACCTTTCATATCCAGTATATTATATAATACTCATAGCAACCCTATAGAGTTGATATTATTTCCACTATATAGATGAGTATCTGTAGCTCAGTAAGATTAGGTTACTTGGCCAAGGACATGCAGTCAGTAAATGGCAGATGAAGGACATAAATCTAGATGTGTCTGAATTCAAAGCCTATGTTCCCATTCTTAGCCATTATATTACACATAGAAGGTATCTTATTTATCTTATTTGTAGCATAGATTCACAATGATACGATCTCAGGCTGGAAGGAAAGAATCCTAAATCCTGGCAGGATCCCACTTGAACCAAGAAGAGATTAATTTTTAATGTAGAATCCTGTGTAAATGCTATTTGGGCCATCAAAGTGAGTCTTCTTTCATTAATTCAGTTTCTTCTGTAGTTAATTTTGTATGAATAACAAAAGGCTGTACTTCCAATTAGTATATGAGCTTTATCTTACTACACTGAGCTTTCCATTCTATTGTTAGTTATCATTCCATTGCATTCTTCAAAGCAGTTTTTTGTGGAATTAGGGAGTTATAACTTAAAAAAATCACAGTACTTTTTACCTAGGTGATTGCTGGTTGGTGAGACCATAGAGTCCTGATACCACAGACTGGGTAGCTGGGTAATGCCATTTTCACCTCTCATGCACATGTGCATACCCACGTACACGCGCCACATTGATCCACTCCAGTAAGCTAAGCAGTGCCATGTAATGGAGAATGGAGCGATTACACCAAGCCCCATCCAATTGCGCCAACCGCACTCTAGAGGAATACCATAAATCTCTACGCTTGCTTAGTTTATGGACTATAAAGTGCTTCATAGTTTGACTTCTAAGGGAAAATGGCTGTAATTTCAATTGTATTTCATTCTGTTTGCTTGTCCATCTATTCATTTTTTCATTTTTTTTATTCTTCAATACAGAAAGAGAAAAAAATTATTTTTATTTTCTGTTTTTATACAAAAGATTTTCCTTAAAATTTTCTACTATATTTTTTACTTTTTTTGGTAATTTTAAAAATTCTATTTTACTTTCATGACTTCATTTTATTCCAGTGTATTCATTTTTTTAAAAAATTTTCAAATATTTTCCTTTTTTTCCTCTTTTCTTTTCGTTCCCTTTTTTCTCTATTCTATCAAGCCTCTTTCAACAACCAGACCAAAACACACCCAGGATCTGGCAAACTTCGTTTTATTTTTTGGTGTTGTTTTTAATACTTTAATTTTAAGTTTTTTAATTAATTATTTTTATTCCCTCAAAATGATGAAATGAAGGAATTCACCCAAAAGAAAGTTCAGGAAGGAATGACAGACAAGGACTTAATCAACACAGATACAAGCAAGATGTCTGAAACAGAATTTAGAATCACGATAATAAGAATACTAGCTGGGGTTGAAAACAGATTAGAATCCCTATCTGCAGAGATAAAAGAAGTGAAGTCTAGTCAGGACAAAATTAAAAAATGCTATAACTGAGATACAACCTTGAATGGATGCCACAGTGGCAAGGATGGATGAAGCAGAACAGCCAATCAGCAATATAGAAGATAAACTTATAGAGAATAATGAAGCAGAAAAAAGGAGGGAAACTAAGGTAAAAGAGCATGATATAAGAATTAGAGAACTCAGTGACTCATTAAAAAGGAATAACATCCAAATCATAGGGGTCCCAGAAGGTGAAGAGAGAGGAAAAAGGGGTAGAAGGGTTATGTGAGCAAATTATACTAGAAAACTTTCCTAACCTGGGGAAAGACACAGACATTAAAATCCAGGAAGCACAGAGAACTTCCATTAGATTCAACAAAAATAGACCATCAACAAAGCATGGTCAAATTCACAAAATACACAGAAAAGGAAAGAATCATGAAAGCAGCAAGGGGAAATAAAAAGTCCTTAACCTACAAAGGAAGACAGGTAAGGATTGCAAAAGACCTATCCACAGAAACTTGGCAGGCAGAATGGAGTGGCAGGATATATTCAATGTGTTGACTTGGAACAGTATGCAACCAAGAATTCTTTATCTAGCAAGGCTGTCATTCAGAATAGAAGGGGATATAAACAGTTTCCCAGATGAACAAAACCTAAAGGAGTTCATGACCATTAAACCAGCCCTGCAAGAAATTTTAAGGGGGACTCTTTGAAGGGAGAAAAGACGAAAGAACAAAAAAAAAAAAAGATCAAAAGCAACAAAGACTAGAAAGGACCAGAGAACACCACCAGAAACTCCAACTCTACAGGAAACACAATGGCAATAAATTAATATCTTTCAGTACTCTAAATGTCAATGGATTAAATGCTCCAATCCAATCAAAAGATGAAGGGTAACAGAATGGATATGAAAACAAGGTCCATCTATATGCTGTTTACAAGAGATCCATTTTAGACCTGAAGCCACCTTCAGATTGAAAGTCAGGGGATGGAGAACCACCTGTCCTGTTAATGGTTGCCAAAAGAAAGCCTGAGTAGCCATACTTATATCAGAAAATCTAGACTTTAAAATAAAGATTGTAACAAGAGATGAAGAAGGACATTATATACTAATTAAGGGGTCTATCCACCAAGAAAACCTAACAGTTGTGAACATTTATGCCCCAGACGTGACAGCACCCAAATATATTAATCAATTAATCAGCAACATACAAAAGCTCATTGATAGTAATATCATAATAGTAGGGGGCTTCCATGCCCCACTTACAGCAATGGACACATCATCTAAACAGAAAACCAACAAGGAAACCATGGCTTTGAATGACACACTGGACTGGATGGACTTAACAGATATATTCAGAACGTTTCATCCTAAAGCAGCAGAATACACATTTTTCTTGAGTGCACATGGAAAATTCTCCAAAATAGATTACATACTGGGACACAAATAAGCCCTTAACAAGTACAAAATGATCAGTTCATATCATGCATATTTTCAGACCACAGCACTATGAAACTCACAATTAACCACAAGAAAAAATTTGGAAAGACAACAAATATTTGGAGACTAAAGAACATCTTACTAAAGGATGAATGGGCCAACCAAGAAGTTAAAAAAGAAATTAAAAAGTACATAGAAGCCAAATATAGATAAATGAAACCAGAAGGTGGTTCTTTGAAAGAACTAACAAAATTGATAAGCCCCTAGCCAGTTTGATCAAAAAGAGAAAGGAAAGGACCCCAACAAATAAAATCAGGAATGAAAGAGAAGAGATCACAACCAACACAGCAAAAATACAAACAATAATAACAGAATATTATGAGCATTTATACACCAATAAATTGGGCAATCTGGAAGAAATGGACAAATTCCTAGAAACATATAAACTACCAAAACTGAAACAAGGAGAAATAGAAAATTTGAATAGACCCATAACCAGTGAAGAAATAGATTTAGTAATCAAAAATCTCCCATAAACAAGAGTCCAGGGCTGGATGGTTTCCCAGGGGAATTCTACCAAATATTTAAAGAAGAGTTAACACCTATTCTCTTGATGCTGTTCCAAAAAATAGAAATGGAAATAAAACTTCCAAATTCCTTCTATGAAGTCAGAATTATCTTGATTGCAAAACCAGACAAAGACCCTCTCAAAAGAACTGCAGACCAATTTCCCTGATGAACATGGATGCAAATATCCTCAACAAGATACTAGCCAACCAGATCCAACAATATATAAGAAGAATTATTCTCCATACCAACTGGGATTTATACCTGAGATGCAGGGCTCATTCAATATTCACAAAACAATCAATGTGATACATCACATCAATAAAAGAAAGGACAAAAACGACATGATCCTCTCAATTGGAGCAGAGAAAGCATTTGACAAAATACAGCAACCTTTCTTGATAAAAATCCTCAAGAAAGTATGGATAGAAGAATCATACCTCAATATTATAAAAGCCATGTATGAAACACCCAATGCTAATATCATGCTCAATGGGAATAAACTGAGAGCTTTTTCCCTACGGTCAGGAACTTGATGGGGATGTTCAACTTGTGTTCAACATAGAATTGGAAGTCCTATCTAGCCTCAGCAGTCAGACAACACAAAGGAATAAAAGGCATCCAAATCAGCAAGGAGGAAATCAGACTTACACTCTTTGCAGATGACATGATATTCTGTATGGAAAACCTAAAGATTCAACCAAAAACTGCTAGAACTGATCCATGAATTATGCAAAGTAGCAGGATATAAAATCAATGCACAGAAATTGGTTACATTGAAGCAGAGGAAAGGGAAATCAAGGAATCGATCCCATTTAAAATTGCACCCAAAACCATAAAATACTTAGGAATAAACCTAACCAAAGAAGTTAAAAATCTATACACTGAAAACTATAGAAAGCTTTTAAAGAAATTGAGGGGGAAAAAAAGGAAAAATGTTCCATGTTCCCAGGTTGGAAGAACAAACATTGTTAAAATGTCAATAGTACCCAAAGCAATCTACATATTCAATGCAATCCCTATCAAAATAACACCAGAATTCTTCACAGAGCTAGAACAAAAACCCTAAAATGTGTATGGAACTAGAAAAGATCCTGAATAGCCAAAGCAATCTTGAAAAAGAAAACCAAAGCTGGAGGGATCACAATCCCGGACTTCAAGATTGTATTACAAAGTGTAATCATCAAGACAGTATGGTACTGGCACAAAAACAGCCACTTAGATCAATGGACTGAATAGAGAACCCAGAATTGGACCCACAAATATATGGCCAACTAATCTTTGGCAATGTAGGAAAGAATATCCAATGGAATAAAGACAGTCTCGTCAGCAGTTGATGCTGGGAAAACTGGACATCAATATGCAGAAAAATGAACCTGGTCCACTTTCTTACACCATACGCAAAAATAAACCAAAAATAGATGAAAGACCTAAACATAAGACAGGAATCCATCAAAATCCTAGAGGAGAAAGCAGGCAAACACCTCTTTGACTTCGGCTGCAGCAGCTTCTTACTCTAGTCTGCAGCAGCTTCTTAATACATCTCTGGAGGCAAGGGTAACAAAATGAACTATTGGGACCTCATCAAGATAAAAAGCTTCTGCACAGCAAAGGAAACAATCAGCAAAACTGAAAGGCAACCAATAGAATGGGAGAAGATATTTGCAAACAATGTATCAGATAAAGGGTTATTATCTAAAATCTGTAAAGAACTTATCAAACTCAACATCCAGAAAACAAATAATTCTGTGAAGAAATGGGCAAAAGAAATGACTAAACACTTTTCCAAAAAAGACACCCAGATGGCTTACAGTCACATGAAAAAATGCTCAACGTCACTTATCATCAGAGAAATACAAATTAAAACCACAATGAGATAAGACCTCACATGAGTTAGAATAACTCAAGTGAACAACCCAGGCAACAACGGATGTTGGCGAGGATGTAGAGAAAGACATCTCTTTTGAACTGCTGGTGGGAATGCAAACTAGTGCAGCCACTCTGGAAAACAGTATGGAGGTTCCTCAAAAAATTAAAAATAGAACTACTCTATGACCCAGCAATTGCACTACTAGGTATTTGTCCAAGGGATATAGGTATGCTGTTTTGAAGGGCACATGCACCCCAATGTTTATAGCAGCCCTGTTGACAATAGCTAAAGTATGGAAAGAGCTCAAATGTCCATCAACAGATGAATAGATAAAGAAGATGTGGTATATATGTATGTACACACACACACACACACACACACACATTGGAGTTTACCCGATAATCAAAAAGAATGAAATCTTGCCATTTGCAATTGTGTGGATGGGAGTGGAGGGTATTATGCTAAGCGAAATGGGTCAGTTAGAGAAAGACCAACATCATATGACTTCACTCATATGTGGAAATTAAGATACAAAACAGATGCACATGAGGGAATGGAAGCAAAAATAATATAAAAACAAGGAGGGGGACAAAACATAAGACACTCTTAAATAAGAGAACAAACTAAGGCTTACTGGAAGAGTTGTCAGTGGGGGGTATGGGTTAAGCGTGTAAGGAGCATTAAGGAAGACACGCACGGGTCATCTGGGTGGCTCAGTCTGTTAAGTGACCTACTTTGGCTCAGGTCATGATCTCATGGTTTGTGGGTTCGAGCGCTGCATTGGACTCTGTGCTGACAGCTCAGAGCCTGGAGCCTGCTTCGAATTCTGTGTCTCCCTCTCTCTCTCTGCACCTCCCTCGCTCAGTGTTTTTTATTTTTCTCTCTCCCTCAAAAATAAACATTAAAGAAAGTTAAAAAAAATAGTCAATGAAGACACTTATTTTGAGCACTGAGTGTTATACATAGGGGATGAATCACTGGAATCTAGTTCTGAAGTCATTATTGCACCTATATGCTAACTAACTTGTATGTAAACTAAAAAAAAAATAAAATTTAAAAAATGAAATAAAGAATCCTGGTTTCTTAGGGGCACTTGGGTGGCTCAGTCAGTTGAGTATATGACTTCAACTCAGGTCATGATCTTGTGGTTTGTGAGTTCGAGCCCCACCTCATCTTGTTGCTGTCAGCACAGATCTTGTTTCAGGTCCTCTGCCCCCGCCCCTCTGTTCCTCCTCCCCTCTTGTGCTCTCTGAAAAATAAATAAATATTAAAAAAAATCCTTGTTTCTCACATTGAGTATGATGCACTAGACTATGAATTTCATAAGGACTATTTGTTTTTACTTACCATGGTATCCAACACAGTGCCAGCAACATAGTAAGATATCAGTATATTTTTACTGAATTAATAAATGATTAATTTATTCTGTCACCTTAGTCTTCATTTAATGGAAGGTTAGGTAAAATACTAGATTCCTTAAGACAACTTCACACTGATGACCTGGGTTCTCAGAGATAATTGAGCCTGCAGCAGTTCATGAAATGATGCTCCGAGGGTCCATTTTTCAAGTGTGTAACACATTTACCAAAAGTGGTTTATTCATTGTGATGAGTGCTGCAATTACTAGAATTGGGAGGTTTTTTCTTTTTTTGTACTACTCCTGTAAAAGAGAAAAGTATGACAAAACATCATGAAATTAGCCTATTAGGAAGTCAAAGTAAGGTAAGTAGGAGATTCTTTTTATTAGACAACCTAACGAAGGGAATCATGATCATGGAATTCGCACATTTCATGTTACACAGCGTGTTTCCATCTTGAGGAACTCTTTGGGGACAGCATCTGATATTTTCTGCATTATGTAGAGTCTCTACAATATTAAGATGCTTAATGTTAAACTTAGTAGTAGTTTTCTTTTCTCTTTTTTTTTTATTTAATGGAGCAACATCTTAGCTTTTTTTTACATGCCTTTATTCTAAATTATAGTCACCTGAAGAAGAGGTTTAGAAGATTTTCCACAATTGGTACTTGATTTTTAAAAGAAAATCAGAGAATGAGAGCAAAGTATTTCCATCTCTTCCAGATAGGGTTGATTTTTAAAATTTCAAAGGGCTTTACACAGAACTCTACATAATTTCTTCTATTCATTTGTAGAATGAATTTTATTTTTTTGTTCAGAAGTTTTTCTTTGCCTATCATTAGGGTTTTCTGTTCCTGTTCCTCTTTAAAATGCATGTTTTAGTTACGGACTGAAATATTTTAGTTCACCATCTGAATGACAACAGTTCTGGAATCAAATTGAAGTAAAGATTTGTATACTTTTCAAGAAAATTAATTTTTCTAAATTAGTAGAAATAATCCTAAGGAGCAGGTTTAAAAATAAGTATACATAGATGGATAAATAATTATAAAAGCTACCTGCTTTAAATTTTGACTCCATATTACTATGGGATCTTTTTAAAATGCTTATCTTACTATGGCCTCTAAACCCTTTAATGATACCTCATGAATTTTAGTGTAACCTGTGTTCCTTACCATGGCATTGAAAGTGCTCCTTTATTTCTTTCTTTTCTTTTTTTTTTTAACTTTATAGTTTATTGTCAGGTTAGTTTCCATATAACACCCAGTGCTCTTCCCCACAAGTGACCTCCACCAAGACCATCACCCCGCTTTACCTTTTCCCCTTCCCCTTCCCCCCTCAGTTTGTTTTCAGGATTCAAGAGTCTCTCGTGTTTTGTCTCCCTCCCTCTCCCTAACTCTTTTTCCTCCT
>CM053570.1:63620170-63640742 GCA_028646485.1 Cryptoprocta ferox
TCTTAGCTACATCACCTGAAATTTACTTTCCTTTTCTGAGCTTAATATTTATCACTTATAAAATGGGGATATTACCAAGTTTTTTTTAAAGGTTACTATGAAGATCATAGTATGTATCTTACAGAAGTCACTCAAAGTGGTAGCTGTTCTTCACTTTCTTTTTGACCTATCACTCTTCATTGGCCCTTTTCTGATTTCCAACCTCATTTTCTACCATTCCTTCCCACACCGACCCCACATTCTAACCCTACCAAACGGTTTGCATTTCCTTGAGCATATCATGGTTTATTATATCTGTGCCACTGTACATATTTTTCCTTTTGCCTACATCGCTTCCCTCAACTTGTCTTAAATTTTCAACTAAAATTTAACAGTTCTGTGTAGTTCTTCCTGGCACTGTGATTTAAAGGTGGAGTTAGTCACTTCTTCATCTGTGACCTTCTAGTCCCCTGCATAGATCTTTGCTGTATCACTTAACATTTTGCATTATGATTTTTAATTTACACTCTTGTCTTTTTCATTAGCAGGGTAAGGACTATCTTAGTTATCTTATCTCCAATATCTAGCATAAAGGCAGGCACCTAGCAGTTCTCAGTAAGTATTTGATAAATAAATTCGGGGATGAATAAAATAATGTATTTGAAATTTTCAGATGAGAGATGCCATTTTATTCTTTTAACGAATAAAGTGAATAAGTGAATCTAGGAGTGACTTTTTAAGTTTTTACTTAAATTCCAGTTAGGTAACATAAAATGTAATATTAGTTTCAGGTACACAATTTAGTGATTCAATACCTGCATACAACACCCAGTGCTCATAGTAACAAGTGTACTCCTTAATCCCCATCAACTGTTTTTCTGTCTCCCTACCCACCCACCCTCTGGTAACCATCAGCTTTGTTCTTTATAATTAAGGGTCTGTTTCTTGGTTTGCCTCTCTCTGTCTCTTTTTCCCCCCTATGTTCATCTGTTTTGTTTCTTAAATTCTACATATGAGTGAAATCATGGTATTTGTTTTTCTTTGACCTATTTTGCTTAGCATAGTGCTTTCTAGCTCAACCTATGTCACTGCAAATGGCAAGATTTCATTCTTTATTATGGATGAATAATATTCTATTACATATATTTTATTAATATATTACACACACACACACACACACACGTCTTTATCCGTTCATGAGTCGATGGACATTTGGGCTGTGACATGTTTTGATTGGTTGCTGGACTTAGTGATTTATTATAGCCTTTTCTTTTTCTGGAGTATTGAATTTACTCACCTCATACTGCACAGGTATGATATTATGAAATTAATGCTAAAATGTTTTCTGCCTCTGTGTAGAGAAATAAAATCTGTGGCCTAATGTATATACCTAGATTTGGTTGCTATCTTTTTGGCTTCTTGATATTCCACTAGAGGAAAAGATTTATGTGTATCATATGAGCTTTCAACACTATCAAATGATAAAAGTGGAACCCCAGAAGGGACATTTTTTATTTTTACATTTTTTTATTTTAGGGAAATAAACATAATAAAATTTATTATCTCTATCATTTTTAAGTATATGTTTTTTTAATGTTTTATTTATTTTTGAGAGAGAGAGAGAGAGACATCGTGAGCAGGGGAGGGTCAGAGAAAGAGGGAGACAGAGTCCGAAGACAGGCTCCAGGCTCTGAGCTAGCTGTCAGCACAGAGCCCGACGCGGGGCTCGAACCCACGAACCGTGAGATCATAACCGACTAAGCCACCCAGCACCCCCCCCCCCATGTTTTAGTATTAAAAACATTCACGCTGTTGTACGACCATCACCACCTTCTATCCCCATAACTCCTTTCATCTTGTAAGACTGTAATTCTATACCTATGAAACAATGACTCCCCATTCTCCCCTTTCCTCTGCTCCAAGAAACCACCATTATACTTTCTGTTTTCAGGGTTTTGACTACTCTAATATATCTCATATAAATAGAATCATACAGTGTGTGTTTTTCTGTGACTGTTTACTTAGCATAATTCTGTGGAACAAAGGTGTTTAAATGAGTTAGTTGAGCTGGTTAGTTGAGTTAGTTTATCTTAAAAAGTTAAATATCCAAAAATATGTATATCTAACTATACAGAAAATGGGATAAACACCATAGTGTACAAAAACTGAATTTGACAACAGATTAATGAATATGTGAACAAATAAAAATGTGAGAAAACAATAGAAAAGATCAATGACCATAAGAGCCAGGTCTTTGGCAAGGAATAAAAAAAGGCATCCAAATTGGAAAAGAAGTAAAACTTTCACTATTTGCAGATGATATATAATATATAGAAAACCCTAAAGATTCCACCAAAAAACTGTTAGAACTAATCAACAAATTTAGTAAAGTTGCAGGATTCAAAATCAATATAGAAAAATCGATTGCATTTCTAAGCACTAATAATGAAATCAGAAAGAAAAATTAAGAAAACAATTCCACTTGTAGTCACACCAAAAAGAATAAAATACCTATTTAACCAAGGAGATGGAGGATCTGTACACTGAAACCACAAGATACTGATAAAATAAATGGAAGAAGATATAAATAAGTGGAAAGATATGCCATGTTCATGGGTTGGAAGGATTAATATTGTTAAAATATACTACCCAAATAAATCTACAGATTCAATGCAATTCCTATCAAAATTCCAGTAGCAATTTTCACAGTAATCAAAAAAACTATCCTAAAATTTGTATGGAACCACAAAAAACCCTGGATAGCCAAAGCAGTCTTGAGAAAGAACGAAGGAGGTGACATCATGTGATGCTCCCTGATATGAAACTTGTTATAAAGAACAGTAATCAAAACAGTATAGTACTGGCATAAAAAAGGACACATAGACCAATGGAATATAATAGAAGGCTCAGAAATAAACCCATATATTTATGGTCAATAAATGTATGACAAAGGAGCCAAGAATATATGATGGGAAAAGGATAGTCTTTTGAATAAATGGTGTTGAGGAAACTGTACAGCCACATGAGAAAAGGGTAAACTGGACCAATGTCTCACACCTTGAGTTAACTTGAGTTCTTTCTCAAGTTTAAGTTAACTTAAAATGGATTAAAGGCTTGAATGTAAAACCAGAACCCATAAAACTGCTGGAATAAAATATAGGTGGTAAGCTTCTTGACGTTTGTCATAGTAATGAGGTTTTGGATGTGACACCAAAAACAAAGGCAACAAAAGGAAAGATAAACAACTAGGACTATAGCAAATATAAAGCTTCTGCACAACAAAGGAAACCATCAACAAAATGAAATGGCAACCTATGGAATGGGAGAAAATATTTTCATATCATATATCTGATAAGGGATTAATATCCAAAATGTATAAAGATCTCATACAGCTCTATAGTAAAAAAAAAAAAAAAATTAAAATAAAGGCAGAGGATCTGAATAGACATTTTTTAAAAGACCTACAAATATCCAGCATGGGGGATCCTTGGTGGCTCAGTCAGCTAAGGTCCTACTTTGACTCAAGTCATGATCTCATGGTTCATGAGTTCAAGCCCCGTATAGGGCTGTCTGCTGTCAGCACAGCATCTGCTTCAGATACTCTATCCCCCTCACTCTCTGCTCCTTCCCTGTTCACATGCACACACCCTCTCTTTCTCTCAAAAATAAATAACATTAAAGAAACAACACAGAAACCCAAATGTCCAATATGTACATGAAAAGGTGCTCAATTTCATTAATTATCCGGGAAATGCAAATCAAAACTACAATGAGATATATATTCACACCTGTTAGAATGGCTATCATAAAAAAAGATAAGAAATAATAGATGTTGGGGAAGATATGGAGAAAGGGACCCTTATTCACTATTGATGGGATGGGGTGTAGCCATATGGAAAACTGTATGGAGATTCCTCAAAAAGTTAAAAATAGAACTAGTATATGACCCAGCACTTCCACTTCTGCGTACTTATTCAAGAAAAGAAAGACACTGAATTGAAGATATACATGCATCCCCATCTCTGTTCCAAAATTATTTAAAATAGCCTAAAATATAGAGTATTATTCAGCCATAATAAAGAATGAAATCCTGTCATTTGCAACAACATGGATGGACCTTGAGGCTATTATACTAAACGATATAAGTTAGAGAAAGACAAATACTCTAAGATCTCAGTTATATATGGAATTAAAAACAACAACAAACAAGCAAGAAACAAAACCTGGATAATGAGTATACAGAAAAGATTGGTGGTTGCCCAAATTGGGCAAGTTTTGAGAGGTGAAATGGATGAAGGGGGTCAAAGATGTACAAATTTTCAATTATTAAATGGTTATAGGATTACAAGGTACAGCATAGTGACTATAGGTAATAATATTGTATTGCATATTTGAAAGTAGGTAATAGTGTGGTCTTTGAACCTTCTCAAAAGAAAAAAAAATTTGTAACTGGTGGTGGTGGTTGTTAACTGGACTTATTTTGGGGATCATTTTGTAATGTATACAAATATTGAATCATTGCATTATATACCTGTAACTAATATAATGTTATGTCAGTTATGCCTCAATATAAAACAATTATTGGGACTTATTTTGTGGCCTAACATATGGTCAATGTTGGAAAATGTCCCATGTGCACTTGAAAAGAATGTGTATGCTCTTATTTGAGTGTAGTGTTTTGTGTATGTCCATTAGATCTAATTGGTCTGTTGTGTTGTTTAAGTCCCCTATTTCCTTATTTATCTTTTGCCTATTTATTGTATCCATTATTATGAGTGAAGTATTGAAGTCTCTGACTGTTAATGTAGATCTGTTTCTCTTTTAATTCTGTCAGTTATTTCTTGATGTATTTTGATGGTCTGTCATTATCTATTTAAATGTTTATGCTGTCTTGTATTGAGCCTTTTATTAACATGCAATGTTCTTTGCCTCATGTAATTATTTTGATTTAAAGTCTATTTTATCTGATATTAGTATAGCCACTCCTACTTTCTTGTGGTTACTATTTATTTTCATGGACTACTTCTTTTCCATCCTTTTACTTTCAACCTGTTTGTGTCTAGATCTCAAGTGAGTTTTTTGTAGGGAGCATGTATTTTGGGCATGTGTTTTTATACATTCTATTTATCTCTGTCTTTTTATTGGAAAGTTTAATCCATTTACATTTAAAGTAATTACTGATTCATCAACTAGATGCCATCTCTTGGAATTAAGTTAGAACATACCCCATCTTCTTGAACTTCCATAATTACTACCTTATTTGTCTCTGCTAGTTCCTGATCCTGGTTTCCATTCATATCTTGTTAGCTCCTACTCTGTTACTCCTTTATTCACTTTTGGCATCCTCTTTCCTGATAACCGAAAACTAGTTTGTCCTCATTTTTATTCTACCTTTTTTTTTTTTCAATCATGGGCTGTTTTTGGTGTTTGCGACTATTAGAATCTGTTAAGTGACTTTTGCTTTTGCCCCTTATCATGTGCCTTTCCTCTGAGATGAGGTTTGATTTTTTTCCTCCTGCTTTTCATGACTGATCCATGACCTTCTCCAGGTTTTTTTGACATATTTTGTCCTTTGTATTTCCACTATGGCCATTCTATTAAAAGCCCTTTTCAAACCACACTTAGATTATTGTGATACCTTTCTAATGGCTTTCCCACTTCTTTTTTCTATCTCTAGTTGGTCCTCCTGTACATTAATGCAGAATTAATCTTCCTAAAATTTTTGCTTAAACCAGGTCATTTCCAGTTCCTTATAACTAACATTGCATTGATCTAATTCATTGACCACATAGCCAAGGCTCTCTAAAGTCTAGGATTAATTTACCATTTCTACTGGAGAATGCTTTGCTTTTGACAAACTGGTGAGCTGACCTTTCCAATGATGTCTTGCTTTTCTTAGTGATTTTCAAACTTTTTGTTAATTTTTTAAAGTATAGAAACATTGGTTCAAAGGTTATTTGTCTCTCTATTCCCTGTGACACGTCCTGGGATTCCAAACTGTAGGGCTCATGAAGCACAATTTGAAGACCACTGGTGTTTGCTCTTTTATATCTTCTCTCTTTTCAACTGTCTTTAACAGATATTGCTATTTGCATGTTAGCAATAAGGATGAAGTGCAGTAAAGATAGTTTATCAATAAGCTATAATTTATGAAACAGGGTCTTCTGACAGCAAAAATTTGCTTTCTAGCACACTACATTTTTGTGTTAATTATGACTTTCTTAAGGATGAGAAACTACTTTTCTTGTATAGTATGAAGTATGTGGTATAACACTTAGTAAATGGTTGTTTATTAAATAGTTAAGTTTATTTATACTTGTTTTTATTTTCTGTATTTCTGGACACAATGTTAATTATTCAGTATCTTTCATATAAAACTTAGATTCCTAGAGCATAGTTAGAAAAATCTATGATATATTACTTTGGATTCAATAAATTAATAGGTATGTTCTTTAGCATATTCTCATTGTCTTACTTAACTTTCCTCTGAGTTCTTGTTTTCCCCTCTGAATTCTGATATTAGAGTTCTCTCTATTAGAATGTAAACTTCTTAAAACTTTTTAAATGTTTATTTATTTTTAGAGAGAGAGAGAGAGAGAGAGAGAGAGAGAGAGAGAGAGAGAGAGCACAAGTGGGGGAGGGGCAGAGAGAGAGAGGGAGACATAGAATCTGAAGCAGGCTCCGGGCTCTGAGCTGTCAGCACAGAACCTGATGCGGGGCTCAAACCCATGAGCCATGAGATCATGACCTGAGCAGATGTTGGATGCTTAACCGATTTAGCCATCCAGGCGCTCCCAGAATGTAAACTTCTTGAAGGCAGATTCTATGGCATATTTTATCTGTATTCTGTCACATCATTCATAACATGTAGAATGTTTTGTCTTCTGTCACATGTTTGTAATTAATGACACTACTTTAAAGAAGAGAAAAAATAAATCACAGTCGATAATGATATTTTTTCCATGAAAATGATAAGAGAATAGATGACAAATTATCAAGTAAATTGCACAATTATGCATTTTTTGAGTCCATTTGCTTCGAACCCTCTATGTGGCTCTCAGAATCAAAACAGATAGTATTTGTGTAATGGGAACACATAGGGCCTGGTACATTATGGAATATTTTTCCATTAAGCCAGAAGGTAATACAATCCTTCTTAGATATGCACAGAGTGATTGAATTGTGTTATTTTCAGGGTAAACCTAGCTGGGGGCTGTTTGTTGAGGATAGGAGAGCAACTTTTCACCACTAATGTCATAGTCTTGTCTCATTATTACTGCTTTCACTACCCACAGTTGCCTTTAGTCTCATTCTAGACTATACTAAGAGCTTTGTTAGGTAATTTGGCTACTGTTTAAGGTTACAGGTGTGAGAGGAGTAGGGCAAACTAAAGGAGGGAACATGGCAGAAATTTTTTCAAAACTATTTATAAACCAAATAGATCTAATTAGAGTGGATTGCATCTGCACTACTTTGTTATACTTTTAGGAAGAACAGAAAGCATTAGCCTCTGATAATAGAAAAATGCTGAATATTGGATTTGATATAGGAGTTGAACCATCAGATGAAATTCTGTGGTCCCTAAGTATTCTTATTACAATACAGATGGAATTCTTCCAATGTAACTTAATTTTTGTAAATGAATTCTTAGTTTGATTGCACTCAGTGAAACTTCTGTAGTATATTTGGAATCTACCTCACCATGAAGATTTTTCTACCTTGGAACTGGATAAATCCTCAAGACTGAAAAAAAAAACCTAAAAAAAATCCTCAAGACTGTATTGGTCTCAGTGTATGAATAGTTTTATATGATTCAATCATTAAGAAATTGATGCATTAAAATTGTTTGTCTTTTTTTTAAAGTTTATTTATTTTGAGAGAGAGTGTGTGTGAGCAGGGGATGGGCAGAGAGAGAAGGACAGAGAGAATCCCAAGTAGGCTCTGCACTGTTGTACTGTCAGTTTAGATCCCGACACAGGGCTCAAACCCAGAAACCATGAGATCATGACTTTAGCCGAAATCAAGAGTTGGATGCTTAACCAACTGAGCCACCCAGGTGCCCCAAAATTGTTTGTCTTTAAGTGTATTACAACTGCACTTGGGTCTGGTATACTTCTATAGGTAATAAAACTTGAAGAGATAAAGATGTTTCAGGAAAATGAATCTAATAAATAACATAGGGCTCCTTTTAGAATGAGGATTGGGTTTCAGTGTATATACTAGAAAACCCAAAATAATAGTGGTTTAAGTAAGGTAGAATTTATTTCTTATCCACCTGAAAGAAACTCAGTGGTAAGGATTCCAGGGCATGTATAGGAGGTAGCTCCATAGTGATAAAAGCCCAAGATTTCTTTTATATTTCTTTTCCACCATTCCTAACCAATGATTTTTATTCTCCCTTGAGAATAAAATGTCTCATAGTTCAAGATTGCTAGAGATCTAGTCATACTGTGCCAGACAGCAGAAAGGAGAAAAAGAGGAGTTAAAATAGAGTATTTTAGTATCTCTTTAGTATCTCTTAGATACTATTTGGATAGTATCTCCTATCCAAATCAGCGTCTCTTAAGAGCCTTCCAGAAAGTCTTATATTTATGTCCAACTGGCCAGAACTTAGTCATATGGCCATACTCAGCATATATTATATTGCCATTCTCATCAGAGAAATGAAGATTAAAAAATGAAGATTAAAAATGAAGATTAAAAAACTATGCACATTGCTACCCATATAAAAGTGGGATTCTGTAGCTAAGAATAAAGATGGGAAAGAATATTGAGCAGATAACTAGCAATTTTAGTACTCTGATGGTTTAACTATAGTGTTTCAACAATTCTGATCTCTGGAATTAGACATTAACAATATGTGAATCTTTTGTTCTTAGTAATTCTTAATAAATGCTTAATAATACATTTCTTAATAAAATTATTGTTTAAATTATTTAAAGCAAATATTTACAATTAAATTTGCAATAAAATAAGTGCCAAGTATATTTGGTTTTTTCTTTCATTTTTCATATGAAGAAATTGAGGTACCATTTCTTCAGAGTAAAGTGACTTTCTCAAAATCACTAAACTAGAGAGTGGAAGTGCCAGGAATCTCTTGAATGATACAGTTTTCCATTTGTGGAAATGTCTTGAAAATGTTAAAATATTTTGAAAAGATAAATGATGTAGATACAGATTTTAGAAGTTTTATGTATGGTGATGTGCATTTGAGATTTTTCATTTCATTTGAGGGTATTTTGTAGGTCTATAAAGCCTAGATGATGATAGATAAAGATTTGAATTATAATTTTTCTAATATTGTCCCAATCTTTTGGTTGTGTTTCTCCTTTCATTTCTTATTAGTTGTCTAGGTGTGCCTTTTTTTATGTATTCTGACCCAGAAGCAAACTGACTAGCCATATTCTATACCACTTCCATATTGTAGTTTCCTAGATAGCCCAGAGAAGGATGCTGTCTTCTAATTTATTTAGATGATCATTTATTGACATATTATGCAGTGTACTAAATCCTAAAAATTGTAACAAAAGCAGTAGTGGGAGAAAACGTTTCAAGGTTTTTTTGTTTTTGCTTTTGTTTTGTTTGTTTGTTTTTTGCTATAGCTTTTTGCCTCCCAGAATATTCTATTCCTATTGGTGCTTCTCAATATACATGTATACTTACAACCCTGACTGGATCTGCAGGCCTTTTTCCATCCGCCAGGAGAAATCTCTACCATCATTTGAATGCATTGCTGGGAATGTCTTCTACAGATCTTTCTGTATTTAGACTGAGAATGTTAGATTCTGTCTATCTTGTTTTCACTTATATTTGAGGAATCAATGCACAGAAGTTAAAAAGAAAAGTACTTCAGAGTCAGGGAGATTGAATTTTCATATTGGCTATTCTTTTTGTGTGCACTTTTTTCATCTTTACAGTAAGGATGAGAATTTTTATCTCTAAGAGGTAATGTAAATATATATACACACAATAACATATGTAAAAAACGTATAATGTATAGCCAGACTTTAATAAATTTAACTAAGTGAATAAGTTTTTGAAATTTCAACTTTTACTTTTTTATTCATAAAAAATGATTGCTTCTGCCCAACTCTAGAATTGTATTTAAATTGTAGCTTAATTTGGGAAAATTTTCTTCTTCACAGAGTGAGTTTTTCAATCCTTGAATATGGTATATATCTCCATTTATTTAAGTCTGATTTAATTTTTCTCAGTAATATTTTGTTTGCAGTTTATTGTGCAGATCCTGCACATTTTTTGTCAAACTTATTCCTAGGTATTTCATATTTTCATGCTTTTGTAAATGGTATTTAAAAATTTAAATTTATGATTAACATAATATATAGCAATCAACTTGATTTTTGTTCATTGATATATCCTGCAGTCATGCTACATTCATGATTTCTAGTGTTCTTGTAAAATCCCTGATTTTTCCATGTAGACAATCATGTCATCTATAAATAAAGACGTGTGTGATTCCTCTTTTCAAATCAGAAAGCTTCAAAAATCTTTTCTTGGGGGTGCCTTGGTGGCTCAGTCAGTTGAACACCTTGAACATCTTGATTTTGGCTCAGGTCATGATCCTGGGGTCTTGGGACTGAGCCCCATGTTGGGCTCTGCACTGAGTGTGGAGCCTGCTTGAGATTCTCTCTCTCCCTCTATCCCTCTCCCCTGCTTGTGCACTCTCTCTCTCTCTCTCAAAAAAAAAGTCTTGCCTCATTTCCCTGGTTCACATCTCCCGTACAGTATTGAATAGAATTGGTGAGTTCCGACATCCTTGTTTTGTTTCTGATCTCATTGGAAAGACATACCATTAGTATGATGTTAATGTAGGTTTTTGGTAGATTCCCTCTATCATGCTGAGGTTTTTGTTCCTACTTTGTTGAGAATTTTATCAGTAATGCATTTGATTTTTTTCTAATTCTTTTTCTGCATAAATTGAGATGATCATATGTTTTTTTCTTTTTTAGTTGCCTAATAGGATTGGTTGATTTGTGAATGTTAAACCAATGTTGCATTCTTGGTATGAAACTTCATTTGGCCATGATGCATTACTCTTTTTCTATAGTGTTGGATCAGATTTGTTTGATTTTTTTAGATTAATTTTGTTTAGAATTTTTGCATCTGTGTTCATGGGGGATATTGGTCTGTAGTTTTTTGATTTGCTAGAACAATTCTTGTAGAGTTGGTGTCATCTTATCCTTATATTTGGTAGAATTTCACAGCCATGTGGGAGTGGTTTTCTTTATGGGTAGAGTTTTTTTTTTAATGTTTATTTTTGAGAGAGAGAGAGAGAGAGAGAGAGAGAGAATGAGAATGAGTGGGGGAGGGACAGGGGCAGGGAGAGAGGGAGACACAGAATCGGAACCCCCCTCCAGGCTCTGAGCTGTCAGTACAGAGCCCGATGCAGGGCTCGAACCCACTAACCATATCGTGACTTGAGCCTAAGTCAGATGCTTAATCAACTGAGCTATGCAGGAGCTTCTATGGGTAGGTTTTTGTCTTCAAATTCAATTTCTTTATTACATATAAGGCTAAACCTGTTATTTCATTTTTCTTACATGAGCTTCAGTAGTTTTTATCTTTCTTTATCTTTTTTATTAGTTCATTCACCTAACTTGTCAACTTATTGAGATAATATTGTTTATAATGTTTCCTTATGAACCTGTAATATCTCCAGAATCTATAGTGATTTTACTTCTCATTCCTGAGATTGGTAAATTATGTCTTTTTGTAGCTGATCACTGTGTCTAGAAGGTTATATAATTGATTTTCTTAAAAAAGTACTATTGGTATTTATTTTTCCATTTTGTTTGCTTCTGACCTGTAACTTTTTGCTGTGTTATTTTTGTCATGTCTTTCTTATAGTATACATCTATAACTTATTGTAGTCTACCTTCTAGTGATCAAGCCACTTCACATATGGTAAAGAACTTGACATTGTAATTCTATTTTATCTTTCCTGACCTTTGTGCTGTTGTTATGAAGTATTTTTATGTGGTATAAACCCCACAGTATATTACTATTCTTAAATAGGTTTAAATAATATGAAAAAAAGTTTGTGTATTTATTCATGCATTACATTTCCTTCCAGTGCTTTTCATTTCTTTGTATAGCTCCCAATTTCCATATAATTTTCTTCCTGCTTTAATCTTAAACATTTCTTATAGTGAAGGTCTGTTGATGATTAATTCTTTCAGTTTTTGCATGTTCTAAAAAGGTCTTTATTTCACTTTAGTGTTTTTTTTTTTTTAGAGCTTAATGAAGTGTAATATACATTCTATAAAATTTATTAATTTACTTTAGTTTTTCAGATTTTATCACTGGGTGAAGATTCTAATCTTTTTTCTTTCAGTACTTTAAAAGTAATATTCCACTCTTCTAGATTGTGTTTTTTTTGAGAATAAATATGCTGTCTTTATATTTATTTCTTTGTGAGTAATTTTTCCTTTTTATTCTGGCTGCTTTAGGATTTTTTTCTTTACCACTTATTTTAAGAAGTTTGATTATATGTGTCTTACTGTGATTCACATTTCTTGAACTTGGCATTTGTTGATCTCCTTGGGTATGTGGGATTATCGTTTCTATCAAATTTGGAAAATTTTTGGTCATTATTTCTTCAATTTTTTTTCTGTCTTTACTGTCTTCCCAATGTCTTCTTTCTGTTGGGACTCTAATAACATGCATATTAGATTGCTTGAAGTCATCCCACAGTTCACTGATAATGTGAGTTTTTCAGTCCTTGTTTTTCTTGGTTTTTTATTTTGGATAATTTCTATTGCTATTTCTCAAATTTACCAATCTTTTCTTCTACATGGTCTAATCTGAATCTGCTTTTAATTTTATTCAATATAATTTTTATCTCATGAATTATAGATTTTATTTTTAGAAGTGTGATTTTGAACTTTTGAACCTCTTTTCCACATCTTTACTTAACACATACAATATTTTCTTTAACTTCTTGAATATATGGAATATAGTTTAAATTACTTTAATTTCCTTATCTTTTATCTGTTATCTTATTTATCTATTTTAAATGTGGGTCAGCTTCAACTGCTTAATTTTAATCTTCATAATGGGTAGCTTTTTTTCTGCTTTTCTACATGCTAGATAAGTTTTGATGCTGAGAATTTTAATGTATTGGGTTTTAGATGTCTTTTATATGGACATTCTTTCCCTCTCAATATTATTGAGGTATAATTGACATAATTGTGTTAGTTTTGGGGGACAACATGATGATTTGGTATATGTAAATATTGTGAAATGATTCCTACAATAAATTAGTTAACATCTGTCATCTACACTCATCAAATTTAATATATTTTAAGATCTATTCTCTTCAAATTTCAAATATTTGATGCAGTATTATTAACTTATAGTCACCATGCTGTACATCTCCAGAATTTATTTTATAACTGGAGATTTGATCAGTTTTGATCTCCTTCACCTATTTTATCCATCCCATACCCAGCCTTTGGAAGCCCCAGTCTATTCTTAGTATCTATGAGTTTCATGTTTTTGGATTCCTCATATAAGTGAGAATACACAGTATTTGTCATTCGTTGTCTAATTCCCCTTAGCATAATGACCTCATGGTCCATCCATATTAAAAATGGTGGGATTTCCTTCTTTTATATGGTTGAATAATATTCCATTGTATACATGTACTGCATTTTCTTTATCTATTCATCTGTTGATGGCATTTAAGGTGTTTCCATATCTTGTCTATTGTAAATTATACTGTAGAGAGTGAACCTGGGAGTGCAGATGCCTTTTTGAGATAGTGATTTCATTTCTTTCACATGTATACCCAGAAGTAGAATTGCCGGATTATATGTTAGTTCTATTTTTAATTTTTTGAGGAACTTCCATACTGTTTTCCATAGTGGTTGCCTCAATTTACAGTCACCTCATAAATAGTAATACCAAATCCCTATCTTATTTATAGTTGTTCCCACCATCAGTGCCCTCGGGTTCTCTTTTCTCCACATCTTTGCCAACCTTTATTATCTCTTGTTTTTCTGATAATAGCTATTCTAACAGGTGGTGAGGTGATATCTGATTAGATTTTGATTTGCATTTCCCTGATGCCTAGTGATGTTGAGCACTTTTTCATTATCTGTAGGGCATTAATAAGTCTTTAGAAAAATATCTATTCAGATTCTTTGCCTAATTTATAGTCAGATTGTTTTCAATTGAGTTGTATGAGTTCTTTTTTATTATTATGACTTTTTTTGTTTTCTAAAATTACATTGCATTTAGTGAGTGTTAGGGCATGCAAGTCCATTTTACTTAAACTGGTTGGTCCTACGTAGCCAGCTTTCAATTATTTTTATTCAGCAATCTTTTAGTTTAGCATAATGGTCTAGAACATATGTAGTTGATTCGGTTTACTGAGGTTCAAACTCTAGCTTCTCTATTTACTTCCTATGACACTAGAAAAAATTCCTCAATCTCTCTGTTCTTCAGGTTTCGATAAAATGGAGATATTATTATTATTTTCTACCTCATAGGGTCTTTGTGAAGAGCAGATGTGTTAACATATATTAGGGACTTTGAATAATGTTTGACAGTGGTAAGTGCTATAAAATATTATTAAATCTTTTTTTAACATTGCTTTTTTAAATTTATTTTTTAAATTTACATCCAAGTTAGCATATAGTGCAACAATGATTTCAGGAGAGATTCCTTAATGCCCCTTACCCATCTAGCCCACCCCCTCCTCCCACAACCCCTCCAGTAACCCTCTGTTTGATCTCCATATTTAGGAGTCTTTTATGTTTTGTCTCCCTCCCTGTCTTTATATTATTTTTGCTTCCCTTCCTCATGTTCATCTGTTTTGTATCTTAAAGTCCTTTTATGAGTGAAGTTATATATTTGTCTTTCTCTAACTGACTCATTTCATGTAGCATAATACCCTCCACTCCCCATCCACGGGGTTGCAAATGGCAAGTTTCATTCTTTTTGATTGCCGAGTAATACTCCATTGTATATCCTTCATCCATTGATGGACATTTGGGCTCTTTTCATCCTTTGGCTATTGTTGATAGTGCTGCTATAAACATTAGGATGCATGTGCCCCTTTGAAACAGCATACCTGTATCCCTTGGGTAAATACCTAGTAGTATAATTGCTGGGTCATAGGGTGGTTCTATTTTTAATTTTTAGAACCTCCATACTGTTTTCCAGAGTGGCTGCACCAGTTTTCATTCCCACCAGCAGTTCAAAAGAGATTCTCTTTCTCCACATCCTCGCCAGCATCTGTTGTTGCCTGGGTTGATCACTTTAGCTATTCTGACTGATGTGAGGGTGTATGTCGTTGTGGTTTTAATTTGTATTTCTCTGATGATGATTGATGTTGAGCATTTTTTCATGTGACTGTTAGCCATCTGGATGTCTTCTTTGGAAAAGTGTCTATTCATGTCTTCTGCCCATTTCTAAACTGGATTATTTGATTTTTGGGTGTTGAGCTTGATAAGTTCTTTATAGATTTTGGATACTAACCTTTTTATCTGATATGTCATTTGCAAATATCTTCTTCCATTCTGTCTGTTGCCTTTTAGTTTTGTTGATTATTTCCTTTGCCTTGCAGAAGATTTTTATCTTGATGAGGTCCCAATAGTTCATTTTTGCTTTTGATTCCCTTGCTTCCAGAGACATGTTGAGTAAGAAGTTGCTGTGGCCAAGGTCAAAGAGATTTTTGCATGCTTTCTCCTCGATGATTTTGATGGCTTCCTGTCTTACATTTAGGTCTTTTATCCATTTTGAGTTTATATTTGGGTATGGTGTGAGAAAGTGGTCCAGGTTCATTTTTCTGCATGTCGCTGTCCAGTTTTCCCAGCACCACTTGCTGAGGAGACTGTCTTTATTCCATTGGATATTCTTTCCTGCTTTGTCAAAGATTAGTTGGCCATACGTCTGTGGGTCCATTTCTGGGTTCTCTATTCTGTTCCATTCATCTGAGTTTCTGTTTTTGTGCCAGTACCATACTGTCTTGATGATTACAGCTTTGGAATACAGCTTTGGAATACAGCTTGAAGCCAGGGATTGTAATTCTCCAGCTTTGGTTTTCTTTTTCAAGACTGCTTTGTCTATTCGGGGTCTTTTCTGGTTCCATACAGCTGTTACGATTGTTTGTTCTAGTTCTGTGAAGAATGCTGGTGTATTTTGATAGGGATTGTATTGAATATGTAGATTGCTTTGGGTACTATTGACATTTTAACAATACTTATTCTTCCTATCCAGAGCAAGGAATATTTTTCCATTTTTTGGGGGGGGTCTTCTTCAGTTTCTTTCATAAACTTTCTATAGTTTTCACTGTATAGATTTTTCACCTCTTTGGTTAGATTTATTCCTAGGTATTTTATGGTTTTTGGTACAATTGTAAATGGGATCGATTCCTTGATTTCTCTTTCTGTTGCTTTATTATTAGTGTATAGGAATGCAACCAATTTCTGTGCATTGGTTTTATATCCTATGACTTTGCTGAATTCATGGATCAGTTCTAGCAGTTTTCTGGTGGAGTCTTTTGGGAGAGTATCATGTCATGTGTGAAAAGTGAAAGTTTGACCTCCTCCTGTATGATTTGAATGCCTTTTATTTCATTATGTTGTCCAATTGCTGAGGCTAAGACTTCGAATACTATGTTGAATAACAGTGGTGAGAGTGGTCATCTCTGTCTTATTCCTGACTTTAGAGGGAAAGCTCTCAGTTTTTCCCCACTGAACATGATATGTGACTTTTATGATCTCAAGGTATGATACTTCTATCCCTACTTTCTGGAGGGTTTTTATCAAGAAAGGTTGCTGTATTTTGTCAAATGCTTTCTCTGCGTCTATTGAGAGGATCATGTGGTTCTTATCCTTTCTTTTTTTAATGGGATGTATCACATTTATTGGTATGAGGTCATTGAACAAGCCTTGTATCTCAGGAATAAATCCCACTTGGTCATGGTGAATAATTTTTTTCTTTTTAATGTATTCTTTGATCTGGTTGCCTAGTATCTTGTTGAGGATTTTTACATCCATGTTTATCACGGAACTTGTTCTTCTTTTGAGTGGGGTCTTTGTCTGGTTTTGCAATCAAGATAATGCTGACTTCATAGAAAGTGTTTGAAAGTTTTCTTTCCATTTCAATTTTTTGGAACAGCTTTAAGAGAATAGGTGTTAACTCATCTTTAAATGTTTGGTAGAATTTCCCTGGAAAACCATCCAGCCCTGGACTCTTGTTTATGGGAGATTTTTGATTACTAAATCTATTTCTTCACTGGTTATGGGTCTATTCAGATTTTCTATTTTTTCCTGTTTCAGTTTTGGTAGTTTATATGTTTCTAGGAATTTGTCCATTTCTTCCAGATTGCCCATTTTATTGGTGTATAAATGTTCATAATATTCTCTTATTGTTTGTATTTCTGCTGTGTTGGTTGTAATCTCTCCTCTTTCATTCTTGATTTGATTTATTGGGTCTTTTCCTTTTTCTTTTTGATCAAACTGGCTAGGGGCTTATCAATTTTGTTAATTATTTACAAGAACCAGTTTCTGTTTCATTGATCTGTTCTACTGTTTTTTTTGTTTTTTTTTTTGGTTTCGATAGCATTGATTTCTGCTCTAATCTTTATTATTTCCTATCTTCTGCTGGTTTTAGGTTTTATTTGCTGTTCTTTTCCAGCTCCTTAAGGTATAAGATTAGGTTGTGTATCTGAGACCTTTCTTCCTTCTTTAGTGAGGCCTTCATCGCTATATACTTCCCTGTTTTGACCACCTTTGCTGCATCCCAGAGGTTTGGGGCTGTGGTGTTATCATTTTCATTGGCTTCCATGTACTTTTTAATTATTTCCTCTTTAACTTCTTGGTTGGTGCATTCATCCTTTAGTAGGATGTTTTTAGTCTCCAAATGTTTGTTATCTTTCCACATTTTTTCTTGTGGTTAATTTTGAGTTTCATAGTGTTTTTGTCTGAAAATATGCATGGTATGAACTCGATTTTTTTGTACTTGTTGAGGTAGATTTGCATCCCAATATGTGATCTATTCTGGAGAATGTTCCATGTGCACTGGAAAAGAATGTGTATTAGGATTTAGGATGAAATGTTGTGAATATATATGTTAAGTTTGTCTAGTCCAGTGTGTCATCCAAAGCCATTGCTTCCTTGTTGGTTTTCTGTTTAGAAGATCTGTCCATTGCTGTAAGTGGGGTGTTGAAGTTCCCTACTATTATGGTATTATTATCAATGAGTTTCTTTATGTTTGTGATTGATTTATATATTTGGGTGCTGCCACATTTGGAGCATAAATGTTTACAATTATTAGGTCTTCTTGGTGGATAGACCCCTTAGTTATGATAAAATGCCCTTCTTCATCTCTTGTTACAGTCTTTATTTAAAGTCTAGAATGTCTGATATAAGTATGACTACTCTAGCTTTCTTTTCTTGACCATTTGCATGAGAGATGGTTCTCCATCCCCTTACTTTCAATCTGAAGGTGTCTTTAGGTCTAAAGTGGTTCTCTTTTAAACAGCATATAGATGGATCTTGTTTTCTCATCCTTTTTATTACCCTAGGTCTTTTGAATGGCACATTTCGTCCTTTGACATTTAGAATGAGTACTGAAAGATAATTTATTGCCATTATGTTGCTTGTAGAGTTGGAGTTTCTGATTGTGTTCTCTGGTCCTTTCTAGTCTTTGTTGCTTTTCATCTTTTTTATTTGTTTTTTTCTTTCATCTTTTCTCCCCTCAGAGAGTCCCCCTTAAACTTTCTAGGAGGGCTGGTTTAGTGGTCCTGAACTTGTTTAATGTTTGGTTGTCTGGGAAACATTTTATATCTCCTTCTATTTTGAATGACAGGCTTGCTGGATAAAGGATTCTTGGCTGCATATTTTTCCGATTCAGCACATTGAATATATTCTGCCACTCCTTTCTGGCCTGCCAACTTTCTGTGGGTAGGTCTGCTGTGAACCTGATCTGTCCTCCTTTATAGGTTGAGGACTATTTTTTCCCTTGCTGCTTTCATGATTTTTTTTCCTTATCTATATATTTTGTGAATTTAAGAATGAAAATGCCTTGGTGATTGTAGGTTTTTGTTGAATATAATGGGAGTTTTCAGTGCTCCTTGGATTTTGATGTCTGTGTCCTTCCCCAGATTAGGAAATTTGTACTGTGATATGCTCACATAACACTTCTACCCCTTTTTCTCTCTCTTCATCTTTTGGGACCCCTATGATTCTGGTGTTGTTTCTATTTAATGGGTCAATGATTTATCTAATTCTTAAATCATTCTCGTTTGCCTTAGTCTCCCTCTTTTTTTCTGCTTCATTATTCTACATATTTTTGTCCTCTATATTGCTGATTCACTGTTCTGCCTCATCCCTCTTTGCTGCTGTGACATCCATTCAAGATTGCAGCTCAGTTATAGCATTTTTTATTTCATCCTGACTAGCTTTTGCTTCCTTTATCTCTTCAGAAAGGGATTCTAATCTATTCTAATCTATTTTCAACCCCAGCTAGTATTCTTATTATCATGATTCTAAATTCTGGTGCAGACATCTTGCTTGCATCTGTGTTGACTATGTCCCTGGTCATTTCTTCCTGTTCTTTCTGGCTGTCATTTCTTCCTGCCCTTTCTTTTGGGGTGAATTCCTTCGTTTCATCATTTTCAAGGAAGAAACGGTATAAGGTAAAAAAAAAATTAAACTTAATAAATTAAAAACCAAACACACACACACACACACACACACACACACACACGAATCAAATAAATTATGCTAGATCCTAGATGTGGTTTGGTCTGGTGTTGAAAGGACCTTGATAGATAAAAAAGGGAAAAAAATTTAAGAAAACGTTTGGAAATTTGAAAAAAATGAATACAATCACATAGAATAAAAAGGATGATCGAAGTAAAATAGAATTTGAAATATTTACAATAAAGTAAAAATATAGTAGAAAAAAATTAACGAAAAATATTTTTATAAAAATTGAAAATAAAAATAATTTTTTCTCTTTCTGTAATCAAGAAAAAGAAAAGAAATGAAAAAGAAAGATACAAATTTAATAGACAGACCACAGGACAGACTGAAATATTATTGAAATTACATTGTTTTCCCCTAGAAGTCAAAATATGAAGCACTTTATAGTCTATAAACTAACCAGGCAGAGAGATTTGTGGTTCCTCAAGATCTAGTTTGGCCCTGTTGGGCGGGGCTTAGTCTGTTGGCTCCGTTCTCCACTAGATAGCGCTGCTTATCTTATTGGGATGGATTGTTATGGTGCTTGTAGGTGTGTATGCGCATGTGCGGGAGGGGTGAAAATGGCGTCACCCAGCTACCCAGTCTTTAGTATCGGTACTCTGCTCTTACCGATCAGGAATCATGCACCCATCCTTTGTCTCTGGCTTCCTTCCACTCTCCACTTTTACACTGTTTGTGACCATGGCGTCAGGTTGCCAGGTGGTACCTCCCTCTTTTTTTATTTCATTACTTTTTATTTTTATTTATTTATTTATTTTTAACATTATAGTTTATAGTCAGGTTGGTTTCCATATAACACCCAGTGCTCTTCCCCACAAGTGACATCCACCAAGACCATCACCCCCCATTACCTT
>CM053570.1:63641242-63696239 GCA_028646485.1 Cryptoprocta ferox
ACCTTTTTCTCTTTCCTCATCTTCGGGAATTCCTATGAAACGGATATTGTTCCGTTTGATTGTATCACTCAGTTCTCGAATTCTCTTTTCGTGTTCCTGTATCAATTTCTTCCTCTTTTTCTCGGCTTCCTCTTTTGCTATAACTATGTCTTCTAATTAATTCACTTATTCTCCTCTCTGCCTCTTCAATCCGTGCAGTGGCTGTCTCCATTTTGTTATGCACCTCATTTATAGCCTTTTTTAACTCGTCACAGCTATTTTGAAGGTCCCTAGTCTGTGTATCAATAGGTTCTTTGATGTTTTTTTCAAGTCTAGCAATTAATTTTATGACAGTTGTTCTAAATTCTTGTTCAGTTATGTTGTTTAAGCCTGTTTTGAGCAGTTCCGTGGCTGTGACTTCTTCCTCGAGTTGCTTTAGAGGAGAGTTCTTTTGCTTCGTCATTTTGGGTAGCTTTCTGTCTCTTGTCAGTTTTGAAAGCTCGTTATGTACTGTGCACCTGTTAGTATTGCTCTATTAATGGAGGCTCATTTACTGTCCAGGGCGTGTAGTTTCAGAAAGTGTTCTTTTAATGGTGTCTCTTGGTTTCTCTTGTTTTGCCTTTGATTATTTCATTTCCCTGGTCAGTGATATTTGGGACTCTCCACCATGTATACTGTGGCTTGTTTTTTGAGGTATCCCTGAAAAGGAAATAGACTAGCATACAGGGAACAAAAGCACGGAAACGCCCAGACAAATCAAACAAACAAGCAAGCCAAAGGGACAGAAAAGGACGTAAAGAAAAGGAAAGAAAGGAAAGGAAAGAAAGAAGAGAAGAAAAGAGAGAAGAAAAAGAAACAAAAAGAAAAAGAAAAAGAAAAACAAGGTGGGGACAGAGACAGCAAAAGTCTGTGGACAGTCTAAAAGCATATAACCAGCCAAGAGGAGAGATAAGAATATGCTATGGGAAGTATATCTGGATGGCAGCAGAAAAGGTGAAGCAAAAAGAAAAGGAAAAAAATATGCTATGGGAAGTATATCTGGATGGCAGCAGAAAAGGTGAAGCAAAAAGAAAAGGAAAAAAAAAAAGAGAACTCCCCTGTGCGGATGGGTGTGGTTTGGCGTCGGGTTAGGTCTCGGGGGCTGCTCTCTCCGAGGCCCCGCCTTGGTGGTTGCGGGGAGAAATATGGCGTCGCTTCAAAGCTTTGCCGGAACCGAGCGTTGCAAGCCGCCCTTCTGAGTCCGATCTCCCTGTGCCGCGGGCGAGCCAAACTGTATTCTCCAAGCTCCACCTCACTTCCAAAACCCAGTCCGTGCAGTTCAAAACCGTTACCGGGGATGAGATGTGTTCCCTCTGGCTGCCAGCCTCCCGGCCTGGCTTGCTCCGCCCTTTTCGCGGAGCCGCCGCTGCCGCTTTTCAAGGCTACTTTCTTGGCGCCGCCGCCGCCGCCGCCGCCGCTTTTTGCACTGCCGCCGCCTCTATCTGTGCCGCCGCCGCTCCCGGTGTGGCTTGGAGTGGATGCCGCTGCCGCTGTGCCCAAGGAAGAATTAGCCGGCCAGATGGGACGGATTTCTCTCCCGGCGCTCGGCCGTTATATATGGGGAGACGGGCGAGTTTTTCCTCCCTTAGAGATGGTTCTAGGTGAGATTTCCGTCTCTCTCTTCCCTGGTCTCTCCGGGGCACAGCGCGCTCTCCCTGTGTTGGGCTCGGGGGCTCCTTCCCCCTGCACCACCGGGACACGCCGGTCTCCTAATTTCCCAGATAACAGTCACTCACTCAGGCATCTTTGAGGTTCTCTTCTTTCTGGCATCTGTTTCTTCTTTCCCCACTTGCACATCCAAGTTTTATTACTTCAGTCCTTCTGAGTTCAATCCATATTGCCGTGTGCGGATTACAGAACTCCCTGCTTCTCTGCCATCTTGCCCCCCAAAAAGAGCTGGCACCTCCCTCTGGAATTTTATCTCAGATGCCATCTTGTTTCCCAACCCCTCACTTCTGAGGGACTGCAGGTTTGACCTGTGCAGACCTTCGGGGGGAGGGTTTCACTGAGCAGTGGGTGAGTGCAGGCAGCACCCAGGAACATTTGCGGGAGCATGCTGCTGCCGATGCCCTGTGAGTGTGGCTGGGTGCAACCTGCCCCAGAAAAAGCTCACGGGATCATGTAGCAGCAGCGTTTCAGGGATAATGGAAAATCAGAACACACATCTGGCACCCGGCTTCACCCTTAACATCATTGTTCCAGCACCAGCGAATTTGGTTGTTCTCTGAGTACTGGTGGGAACTTTTCCTTTGGGGTGGCTGCACAACCTCTAACAAATGTCCTCCCAGCAGAGGAATTGCATCTCCTTGTGTGGCCTGAGGAACCCCCAGACCTCACTTTCTGTAGAGCTTCACCCTTCCTACCAGGACACTGCCAGGTATTGAGTTGTGGAGTTTCCAACTTGTGCTCCCCCTGTTTACAGAGTCTTAATGTAATTTAAGCCCTCTCCTTTCTCCTTTCTCCTTTTTTGTTCAGGCCCTGTGCCCGTTTCCATTTTTTCACTTTCTCTCCAGCTGCTTTTGGCGGGGATGCTTTTCCCATACTCTTCCCTGTCTCTGTCCTCTCTGTGCAAGCAAAAACAGCTCCTTGTCCTTCTCTCTTCCCCAGTTCTCCTCTCTGCATACCTGCTGAGTTCTGTGGTTCAGGTTGTATAGATTGTTGTGGTAATCCTGAAATCAGTTTTCTAGGTGTGCAGTACAGTTTAATGTAAATCTGGCTGTATTTCATGGACGTGAGATGAAAAAAAAAACTTGCATGCTGTTCTGCCTTTGTGGCCCCTCCCAAAAATATTATTAAGTCTTGTCTTTATTATGTTTCATTCATTTATCTTCAGAAAAATCTTTCTAGTCTAGATACTTTTCTTACACCATTCAACACTATATATGGTACTTGTCAATTTGGATATTATTTTACTGGACCATATGTATCTATTTCTGTTTATAATGTATCCTCTATTAATTATTTGTTTCCCACTACCTAGTGTAAATTCCATGAGAGTAGGTGTTTCGTTAATTTTCTTTTTCATTCTAAACCCTAGCCTGTAGAATATTTTCTGGTATAAATAGTTGCTGAATGATTAGTATGTACCTAATATGTAGCAGGCATTTTCTGGTAGCTTTAATTGGATTTTTCATTTAGTTCTTATTATTTCATGTAGAAACTAAATATTATTTTATTATATGCACTATATGTTTTTAAGATCTTACTTATTCTATCAAATATAATATCCTTTCAGAAGATCTAAAATATGGTTCTATTGAGGGAGTTTACCTGTGTAGCATTGTTTCTTTCTCTATAGAGTTGTTGAATTAATTTTCAGTGGCAAAATTTGTATTAGAGTTAGACATCTTATGAATTTCTTATTTGACTTAAAACTTCTACTATGAACCTGGTTTTGATGGGTCAGTTCCCATCCACACTTTTATATCACCCTAGTTCTCTTGAATCGAATTTATTTATTAATTTAAGTAGAATCCCTTTGAGTTTGGTATTATCATTCTCATTTCACAGAATAAAAATCTGACGCTTAAGTGATTTGGTATAATGTCATGAAATAGTAAATGGCTATGCTGGAAGCCACTTTCAAGTTTGTTGATTCTAAGACCAGAGTTGTTTCTGTTGAACCATTTACGTGTCATTTTTGAGATACTAATGCTTACTGGTAACCTTGAAGAGAACTAAGGTGATGTAAATGTGGGTGTTGACATTTGATCCATTCCCAACAGGTTCACAATATATGTTTAATCATTATTTATATTTCATGTAAGTATCTGTATTCCTAGAACTATATTGAAGTAATAGCTGGTACATGATTTTGAGCTTATGTGGTTTTCATTCTACCTTTCTCAGGTAGAGTCAAGGGGAAGGGGTCCCAGAGCTATATGTTTTTCCTTAAGATTTCCACTCCTCTGTCCTCTCAACAGTCACAGAAAGGACTTATTCCTTAGTTTTCCATTTACTCAGTGACCTAAGAACTTTGGCTGACTCCAGGCCATTATTGTTTATGTGTATGTGTTTGTTATAGAATCACACCTTTCCCCCCCAGATTTATTGATATATAATTGATATATAACAATGCATAAATTTAAGTTACACAACATGATGATTTGATACACATACATACTACAAAATAATTATAATAGCAGACATCTTTCATCCAGGTCATACTGTATAACCCAGACTCTCATTTTTATGTGTCCATACGATACCTCCTCAACCCCTCCTGCCATTCTGTCACCTCTCTCTATCTCTCCATACTTCTTTACTATGTCCTCTGGGAGTTAAGAACAATGGTCAGTAAAATCTATAATCTCAGTGTCACATCTGAACCTCCTTCCTACCAGTGTACTGTAACTGAAACCTAGATCTTCTTTGAGAACAATTTCCCCTGCACTCAAAAAGTTGGTTTTCTTTTCCTTATCTTTCATTCATCTCATTGCCACTCTGGATATTTTTCTCAAGTCCTCTCCAGAAAAAATTAGCTTTGAAGCTTACAATATTGGATTAAGCTATTTGTCACCTCTTGATCCCACATACTTTTCCACCTATTGCCTTATTTCTCTGTTCTTCTTTATAGAAAAAACTCCTCAAAAGAATTATGTGTACTTGATATTTCTACTTGTCCTCTTATTCTGTCTTGAACTGGCTGCAGTCAAGATTTTACCTCCACCACTTCACTGAAGCTCTACTCACATTCATCAATGACCTCCATTTTACCAGTGCAATGGTCAGTTTTTCTTACTTTTCTTCTTACTTGAACTTGGCAGTATTTGGCACAGTTGATTATGTCTTCTACCTTTTGAAACATTTTCAATCACTTGGCTTCTGGAATATAATTACCTTTTTAATGAAATGTAAAAATTATTTTTTTTATTTGAGAGAGAGAGCGAGAGCATGTGTGAGGTGGGAAGATGGGAGATGGGTTGGGGAGGGAGGGAGGGAGAGAGAGAGAGAGAGAGAGAGAGAGAATCTTAAGTAGGCTTTAGCTCAGTGCAGAGCCCCATGTGGGGCTCAATCCCATGACCCTGGGATCATGACATAAGCAGATATCAAGAGTCAGACACTCAACCAACCGAGTCACCCAGGTGCCCCTGGAATATAATTACCTTTTGACTCATCTAACTTATTGGTTGTTCTGGTGTCTCCTCATCATAGCTAATGGCTTAAGTAGAAAAGTACATAATATGCTGAGTCTGATATTTAAAGATGACATTTTTGCTCACCCTGTAAGGAGATGTGGATATGAAGAAGTTCTAAGACAAGAATTTAATATACATTGAAATAGTTCTTGTAGGTTCTCTTTGCCATTGCCTGTGTGCCAAGCTTTCAGGTGCTGCTGGAGGAAATTAGAGGCTAATCTCTATCACTTTGAAGGGCAGAAGGGGCAGAAGGTAGTGTTTTCTCTCTTTATCCATGTCTACTGTCATATATAGTTAGCACACATACCACACACACATACATCTTAATGTTGGAAATGGGCTAGCTATGTTTTTCAGTTAATCCTTACCATTCTCTAGACAACAAAAATGTTTAGTATTTGAGATATACTTTATACAACTATGGGATTTTTGCATGTATTGGTTGTTAGCTAATAAAGGGTTGTTATACATAATGGCTAGGATTAGTAGGTAAGAGAATTAGATTGATTGATGGGTGGTTAAATCAATATGTCTGACATTGAATAGCTGCTTAACTTTGGGTAAAATTATAATCATGAAAATATAAATTAGTCATTCTGGTGATGGACCTTCTTTTTTAAATGTAAATTGAGGGAGGAGAAGAAAACATTATCCATAAGGGTTCTCTTGTTATAGTAACTTTTAGCTTTACTAGTATTTATATCTCTATTCATTTATCAAAGATTGCATGTGTTTATATATATGTTTCTAAGTACAATAACTACAATAAGTATTCCTTTCCACAAATTATGAAGAAAGCTTTTTTTCCACATAAAATCCTTTTACCTGGGTATAGATTAAGTTATACACACATACACACAAACACACACGTATATATACTCCTGTTTATCTTTATTTTAAAATGAGTAAATCTTGTTGAGATTCAAAATAATAATAGCAACAATGGCTGCACACTCTAACACTTTATATACATTATATTTTATTTAATTCTCACAAAATCCTATCAGATATGATTCTAAATGTAAACTCAAAGGCATACTCATATTAAGGGAAGAGAGTTGGAATAAGGACATAGGTCTGTTTTAAATCTATATTCTCTGAAGTACATTGAGGGCTTGATAAATAAGTGATGTTTGTTTTTATTTTAGTATATCCAGTTCTGCATCTGCAACCCATTTCTTTTTGAGAGCATGCTTAATATTAGCCATATTAGTAATTCTCATAATCATAGTATAATGTGTTCCCTAACTCAAATAGTATCTGTGGGTCAGTTTTAGGATTTCTTGGAATTACGATGCCTCCCTTATTTCTGCCAGATTATACTTTAATTCTTTTAATCACATGACTAGCCAAGAGATATAGATAAGGGATTCATAGATCCTTTTATTCCCAATAAAATTCAGTGCCCTCAAATATATAGGTATTATCTGTTCTGTTTATAGCTTTCTTAGTGCTGCTGACTTTCTTTCATAGTCTATACCATCCTGGACCCAGGTCATGGTTTGGCTTACTGCATGTTGTGTGTCAACATAGACGGGTTTTGCTTGTAGCTGAGGCCAGGCCACCATGGGGATAATCATATGATTGTTTGAGGGAAAGGACTTTTTATCTTCATCTCAGGGCAGAGGTTACAGATTGGTGATGAAATCTATTTAAAATCTTCCTATGGTTTAATCAAGCCATGTCAAGGTCCCAAAGGACCTCCTCCAAGCTAAATTCCATTAAATGTTGAACAAGTTTGTTTCTAAAAGATTAGAGAAATATTTGATAAGCAAGCAGGATTCCTAAACAAAGGAACTTGAGCCTGAAATTTTGCTATCATTTTTATTTCCCTCACTGAAATCAGTTATTTTACTGCAGAATAATGATTGTAATATTAGTATACCATGTTCCAATGAGTTGGAAATATTATTGCATGGCCAGTATAAGGTAAGCTTTTGGGGAGTTGCTAGGGATATCCCATAACGGGGTCTAATAAATATTAGAAAACAATTTAATCACTCATTTAATAGATATTAAGTGCCTATTTTGTATCACGTATTATGCTGGTCATTGCAGTTACAAAGTTGATGAAGATATGTTTCCAGTTTATAATCAGGGGAGACAGATATAGTATAGTGGAATAATTATGATTATAAAAGTATGCAGAAGATGTTATGGAAGTACAGAAAAGGAATATGTACATAACCATTAGATGAGACAGAGGAGGTAGGGAAGTTATCTGAAACAAGGTAATCCAAAGGATATGTAGAAGTATTTTTTCAGGCAAAGAGAAGACTGTAATTCTTCACATTTAAGGATAGTTACAAGCATTTCCTCTGTTCTATCATTTGTTTAGTTTTTAAAAATTTGAATTATAAGAATAAGTGATAGGCACAGCTGTATGTATTTTAAGAAAAATTATAGTCTGTTATATTGTGAAGTTGTTATATGATGCTTTGCCTGAAAATTTCTTTTTGTGTAATTATTACAATAAATCAGTTAAACTTGCTTTTTTGAAATTTAAGAATATTTAGTTGCTAAACCTATGTTTTGTTTAGCAGAGAAAAATCTCTTATAGGTACTGTTGTCTCTGGAAATCTAATTCTCCAAAGGCCAACCCCACAGCTGCTCATTTCATCATCTCTTTAGTGTCTCCGTGGCTAACGTGAAATATCGCAGCCGTGCTTGTTTTCTGTCTAATGTGGCATGAGCATAGCCTTTGGCAGCTCACTTGGTAGAAGCTCAAGCTTTTTTTTACAGCTGGAAGTAGACTGATTATTTACCTTCTAAATAAGAGATTAGTGCTATCTATAAAAATGAAACTTTCTTGACAATCTTTGCAACTTTGAGAAATAAAACATATGATTTTAGTATGTGGATGTGACCATTTATTTTGACAACTGCTGCAGTTACTATTGAAAGCAGCCTAAATTATAACAAATGGCATTAGAAGTTTCCACCTAAGTCCTTTGGAAAGAGCTAATTTCATACATACGAGTCTCTATAATTAGGCTTCCATTTTATTTTTTGTAAAATTTTTTTATAGTTTATTGTCAAGTTGGTTTACATATAACACTCAGTGCTCTTCCCCACAAGTGCTCTCCTCCATGACCATCACCCCTCTTCCCCTTTCCCCCTCCCCCTTCTGCCCTCAGTTTGTTTCCAGTATTCAAGAGTCTCTCATGATTTGTCTCCCTCCGTCTCCCTAACTCTTTTTCCCCCCTTCCCCTCCCCAATTTTTTGTGATTTTTAAAAAATGTTTATTTATTTTTGAGAGAGGAAGAGACAATGTGAGTGGGGTTGGGGCAGAGAGAGAGGGAGACACAGAATCTGAAGCAGGCTCCAGGCTTTGAGCTGTCTGCACAGAGCCCAACATGGGGCTTGAACTCACGAACCATGAGATCATGACCTAAACTGAAGTTGGATACTCAACCTATTGAGCCACCCAGGTGCCCAGGCTTACATTTTAATAAAAAATTTAAGATGAAGGGATTTTTCTCAATTAATATTTTATTTTTGTACTAAGGTTGAATTTTAAAGATTTGTGAAGTATCCATATCAAATGCATCTGTATATGACACTGCTCCAATGTTGGAAATTCTCATGCACTGGGAGAGATCTAAAATGTGTGAGTTTAGATATGTCCTTTAATTTACCTGTGGCCTCAGTTTCATCACCTATAACATTATAGAAGGTGTTCGGTGGCCCTCACATCCTATGATTGTGTTTTTAGGGACAAGTTTAAGGAACAAGTTCAATTTATATTTTCCTAAGGCTCAGAAAAAGAACTCTATGTGAATGAATTTAATAAGATTTAATGGAAAGAGCAGGAGCATTTGAAATTAGATCTGAGTTAAATTTAATAGCTATGTGATGTTTGCCTAGTTATTTAAGTCTCAAATTTCCCATTTGTAAAATGGGGAGAATAGGATTGTTGTGAAGATTAAATGAAATAATGTGTAAAAGTTTTTACACAGTGACTGGCATAAGTAAGCACTAAATATTTTGGGTTTTTCCTTTCTCTTTCAGTTCTAAGTGTTTAGGAACTTGAAGAAGGAAAGGCACTGTCTGTATGTGGTCCTGAGCCTTTTTTGTATTCGAGCTTGCTGTGCTCTTCTCATTCCCCAGTAGTCTTTTAATCCACATTTTTGCCCTAGTGTCTTGTATATATGCTATTCTATGATTCTTATTGCTAAAGATATTGTTGAATACTACTGACAGAGTGTTGAACCACCCAGAATCTGGTTGACCCTTGCCAATTTGAGTGTGGGTTATTCCTGTGCTTGGTCATAATCCAGGGTAAACTTGAGAGACTTTGCAAAAGAGAAAAAGTGTCTGAAGAAACCAAATATTTAAGGACCACATGGTGTTGGTGGAGCAACAGAAGGAGGAGTCAATAAGGAGGACTAAAACGGTTGACTCAAGAGGCTAATGGAAAAATGGGACCAAGGAAGAGACGTTTTTCAGGGAATAGGTCAAATAAGATTACCTACACATTACAACTATGAAATCTTTGTGGATAGGAACAATGTCTATTTACCATTGCATCTTTAGTGTTTATCAGAGCAGCTGGTACTTTCTAAGAATTTCTTGCATTTCTTCTCTTCATACTTTGTGACCTCTAAAAGGACCTTATAAACTCTTTGAAAGGTTAGTAGTGAAAATGACTATTTCCTCACATTCTTGAATGTACTCAGTAGTTGAAACTGCTAATGAGACCTCATATTAAAACTTTTCCTGACATTCTGATCTGACCCTACCATATTTCTCCATCTCTGTTTCTATTACCCTGTGTGCATTCTATGTACTTTAGCTGTATTTTCACAACTCTCTAATTTATCTAGTTCTATGTGCTCAATAAATTCTATATGGTGAACACAATTATAATTATTGTAAGACAGCATTTATTGTACACCAAATGTGTATAGTTATTTGCCAGTATCTGTTGTAGGTATTTTATCTATTATTTATATAATTCTTACAAAAATCTATGAGTTGGGGAGTATTAATCCCTATTTATAGTTGGCAGCAACTGGAGCTAAAAGAGCTTAAGTAACTTTCTAAAGGTCACCCAGTTTTAAAATGGTAAAAGTAGAAAGTTATGTTTCTCTACTGCTGTGTTACAGTACCTCACATAAATGGTAGCTACAAAAGCAGCAACTCTTTTAAACAAAAATATTCATAATCCAAGGCTTCTCCAGGTTTGTATTATAGCCAGAGTATGCAGAAGCTTACCTAACCATTTGCATGTGTGTTTAAAGAGCTGTAAACCTCTAATAACATATATCAGAGCAATGTCTCTGGGAAATAGAATGATATTCTTAGCCTGTTGAATTGGAGGAGTTTCCCAGGAGACCACAAGCACATTCTGACATGAGCTTTCAGGTCCTCTGTTTCATCTTCTGGATCTGCTCTACTCTGTTCTTTGGGAATCGAAACGTGGCTTTAGGCATCAGTGTGATATTTCCTGCATGTCATATATAGAAACAGTGTTGGGTATATGAAGAACTCTGCCATCTTATTCCTTGAATTTCTAAAACTTCTTGACATAAGCAGTTGCTGGCTTTTGCATTTAGAACTGATATATGAACAATTCACATCCCTTTGAATCACTCCATTTGATCTTGGCACTTTTGGTTATTTATCTGACCCATTCCCCATTGCCAGTTATTGAGCAAACATTTGTTATACATCTTATATGTATCAAGCCAATTAAATAAAACCAGGATACACAAGTCCTATCTTTCTTAAATCTATTTTTTATTAGTTAGTCATTGTGATTTTATACGCAAAAGTTATTGAGGTCATCTAATTCAGTAAATAACAAATGAATTAACAAATAAAATTAAGTCCATTCATGTACAATGATTTTCCTTAAGATCATAAAATATGTGCCATAGAGGGACATGAACCTAAGTTTTATTTCTACATCAGGGTTTTTTCCAGTATACCCTGCTCCCTCTCAGCTATACTCAAAAACATGTTACAATGGAAAGGAAGATATAACATCATAAATTTTTATACCTGCTACCTCACTGTTGTAGTATTGTTGACTTTGCTATTTCTTTGATCTTGGTGGACTTTTTTCTTGGGGAGCTACTTTGAAGACCCTCAACTCCTTCTGGTATATACCATCAAGTATTTCCTGGGTAGATTCCTACTTATGGACTGAGGAGACTCTGAGGAGTTAGATAAAGCTGTGCAGTATTTGGAAGAAAGAAGGGAACAGGGACTGTAGTGATTCAGAGAGGAACTGTTAGTAGCAGACTAGTGTGCATAATGGAGTGAACTGGAGATAAGAGGTAGAGAAGGAAAGGGGTAAATTATTGAAGTTGAAGATAAGAGGTGAGGCATAGGTGATATCTAGTCTTCTCATCTATAAAATAAGAATAATAATACTTATTATGTCTGTCTTATAGTACTTTTCTAAGGACCTAAGGGAGAAAGAATCTTCAAACCTCCAAAGCATAGTGTACTATTTAAAGGGATGATGCTTAATGAAGATGGTAGTGGTAGAAAGGACAGAGATGGCAAGGAGATAAGAGTTAAGCATAGAAAATATAGTGATTTGTAAAAAGTATTCGTATTATTCGAGAGGACATGAGACATATATTAAAAGAGAAAATTAAATACATTTAGGCAAGAAATGAAAAGAAACACATAGAAGGAATGAATACTTTGGTTATGCTAATGTGGCATACTGGTTAGTAGTGGAGTGATTGGAATTAAGGAAGGACCATATATCAGCCATTTGGGAACTGCTTAGTTAACTTTTTTTTTTTAAGCTTTAGCAAGTCAGAGAATGATTTTATAAAGGATGGGTACAGAAAATTTGACAGATTCTATAGATTGGTGATATAGTGAGTAAAAAAACACTTAACTTGTCCTTGCCAAACTCAAAGTAGGTACTTAGTTGTTGGGTTGAGAATAGGCTGTATTTGGGTGAACTTCAGGAAAGGAGGTTGTTTTGGCATTTGCGGCTGTCTTGTTAGCTGATCTTGGTGTGTGTTTGTGGAAACATCTGATCCAGCAAGTTGAAAATGAAATGCTTTGGAATGGATGATACAACTCTTAAGACAGGGGTTTAAACTTTAAGATTTGTTTTTTCTTAATCTCAAGTTAGGAAACTTTTTTATGAAAACAACATGAGCTGGGTCATGGAAATAAATGAGACAATTACTGGAGTGGAGGAAGATGTGTATCATCAGCTCCTTTTCATATTCTGTGCTCTAGTCTTACCAGTTCTCTTGTGGCTTCTGAAATATCTTATTGCTGGCCTTTGGGCTAGAAGTCCATCAGGCTGGGCCATTTTCCCCTCTTCACCAAAGTAACTTTTATTTACCTTTTAGGGTTTATATGAGGTTTTACTTACAAGCAGCCTTCCTTGGCTGATTAGGTTAGGCTACATCTCTACCTCCTTGGTACTATTGATATTCTGGGCGGGATTATTCTTTGTTGCAGGAGTGTCTGTTCTATGCATTATGGGTTTGTTAACAGCATCCCTGGCCTCAACTTTCTAGATGCTGGTAGCATCTCCCTTAGTTGTGACAATGAAAAATCTTTTTAGGCTTTGTCAAATGTCCCCTGGAGTAGAAAATTACCCAGGATTTAGAACCACTGATATAGGCTAAGAAATAAGAACTTTCCTTACATATCTTCATTTCATTTCAGTGATATTTTGGAAGGATAATTATTTAATTATTTTTCCATTTTGGATCAAAAGCCTACAGTTAAACTCACAGTAGGGTAGTGTTCTCAGTTTCTTTCTGTTCCTCGAACATTACAAGTTTGCTTCTGCTTCAGAGTCCTTACACTTATTCTTTCTTCTACTTATGATATTCTTTCTCTAAATCTTTATAGGAATCACTGTGTAACTCTGCTCAGGTCCCAGAAAAATGTCACTTCTTTTGGGAGGTCTTTTCCGAGCACTTTAAAATAGTACTGTCTTCTCTCTCAATCCCATTTACCTAATTTATTTTTCTTCATAGCCCTTTTCACTACCTGTTGTATTTGTGTTAAAAGAGTAGGCTTACTGTTACAATAGGTAAAACCTACATTTCATTGACTTAAATCAATAGAATTTCTTATTCTGACTTTAGCTTTATGCTGGTTGATGGTCATGTGGTCATTCAGGGATTTAAGCTCTTTCTTTCACATGAATCCTTCCTCTGCTAGTTCTGTCTTTCTTTGCTTTTGACTGGTGAATGAAGAAAGAGAGTGTGGAGGATTGTGTGGAAAGTAGGTCTAGAAGAGACATAATCTCTTTTTTCTACAATTACGTTAGCTAGAACTAAGTCATATGGTTACATAGCCACAACAGATATTGGGAAATGTCATGTTATGTACCCAGGAAAAAGAATGAAGTTGTGTTTGGTGGAACCATCATATCTCTGCCACAATTTTGTATGTTTATTGAATGCCTCCCCAAGCAGAATATAAGTTCCATAAAAGTAGGGATGTTTGAATGTTTTGTTTCCTATGGTATTCGTACTAAGAACAATGTGACTGGTGCTCATAATATTTGCTGGAAGAATCACTAAATGAATGTTGTCTGTTTTGTCTGTTATTGTCTTGGCATTTACAACTGTTCTTGGTATGCAACAGACTCTCAGTTACTTAGTGAATAAATAAATGCATGAAATCAGAACTGGATTTAGTTAATGGCTTTTCCACTATCTGTGTGATATTGAGAAAGTTACGTGACCACTCTGAGCCTCAGTTTTCTCATCTGAAAAATGAAAGGAATGAGAGCTACTCCATTCATACTCCATTGTTACTCCATCCTCATGGGATTATTACGTTATATAAAGTAATATATAAAATGCTTTGCACCAAAATTAATAACTCAGGAAACAACAGATGCTGGCGAGGATGTGGAGAAATGGGAACCCTCTGGCGTTGTTTGTGGGAATGCAAACTGGTGCAGTGGCTCTGGAAAACAGTATGGAGGGTCCTCAAAAAATTAAAACTAGAACTACCCTATGACCCAGCAATAGCACTACTAGAAATTTATCCTTTGGATACAGGAGTCTGATTCATAGGGGCACATGTACCCTAATGTTTATAGCAGCGCTTTCAATAATAGCTAAATTATGGAAAGAGCCTAAATGTCCATCAGCTGATGAATGGATAAAGAAGATGTGGTTTATATGTACAATGGAATATTACTTGGCAATGAGAAAGAATGAAATCTGGCCATTTGCAATAACATGGATGGAACTGGAGGGTATTATACTAAGTGAAATAAGTCAGTCAGAGAACGACAGATATCATATGTTCTCTCTCATATATGGATCTTGAGAAACTTAACAGAAGACCATGGGGCAAGGGAAAGGGAAAAGATAGTTTCAAACAGAGAGGGAGGCAAACCATAAGAGACTCTTAAATATGAAGAATAAACTGAGGGTTGATGGGGGGAGGGTTGGCGGGAGAGGAAAATGGGTGATGGGCATTGAGGAGGGCACTTGTTGGGATGAGCGCTGGGTGTTGTATGTAAGCGATGAGCCACGGGAATCTACCCCCAAAACCAAGAGCACGCTGTATATGCTGTATATTAGCCAACCTGACAATAAATTATATTTAAAAAAATAAAAAAATAAAATGCTTAACCTGATGTCTCATTCGTCATAAGTTATAAGTAGTAGCTGTTTTTACTGATTTTAACCATATTATACTTTGAATTCTGATTGATTCATTTTGTTTTCAGTGGTTCAGTACACATAATTTTCATATCTTCTTAACATGTTGAAATGATATAAGCATAATTTGAAACAGTTTCTACCACATCTATTCTGTCATTTAATCACTTATTCATAAATTCAACTATAACTCATTTATTTAATACTTTTTGCTAGGTGATATAAGACAAGGAAATCTTATTATGTATTGCAGAGTTTAAATTTAAAGGATTTTTATACAACCTGACTAGTTATTAATATATTAATATATTAGTTAATATATTCATGGGTAGATATGGGATTTTTTTATTTTAAAGAAATATGATTAGCTTCTGAGTAATGAGAGACCCTCAGAGTCTCATTCCTGGGTATTTTATATAAGTTATGTAGTACAACTACCCTTCCCATCATTATTTGAATCCTCTTTAGACTATCATCCCATCTTGAGATCTAAAACATTGTTTTTAAAGTAAGATATTCTTTATCAGTAGTAGTATAGAAATGACCTGAGATATTTAGCCACTGCTTTGTAAGTTTATTTTTCCACATATATTTTGGAAAGTAGAAAATATGTCATCACTCCGGTGGATTGAAAAAAGAACAAAAGTATTATCTGATTAATCAGCTGATGAAAAATTTAAAACCAAAAGTCATTCATTCTTCAAGGACTAATTTATATCCTACCAACTAAAAGAGGGCTTTATAATAAATTCATCTCTCACCAACCCCTTGCTTCTTTTATCATGTACAGTATACAGTTTAATACTTAATTATTCTTTAATTATTTCATATATTAATTGAATTCTCTCAACATTAGAATAAGCTTGAGAGAGGAAACCAAGCTTTTTGGTTCATTGGTTCTTTTAATTCATTGTTGTTGTTGCTGTTATTTCTAGTGGCTGGGCATGTAATAGATGCTTAGTAAGTTTTTGATCATAGACTTTTAAAGGTTGTTTAGAGGCTAACTTCCTGTTCAAAGAAGATCTCTTTTTTATAGAAAACCTAAAGAATGATCATCTGGCCTCTTCTTTAAACATTTCTCATGCTCAACATCACTAATCATCAGGGAAATGCAGATCAAAACCATAATGTGATATCACCTCATACCTGTCATAATGGCTAAAATCAAAACAACAAGAAACAAGTGTTAGCAAGGATACAGTGAAAAGGAGCCCTTGTACACTTTTGGTGGGAATGCAAACTGCTGCAGCTGCATCCACTTTACAAAACAGCTTGGAAGTTCCTCAAAAAGATAAAAAATAGAGGGTGCCTGAGTGGCTCAATCAGTTAAGCATCTGACTTCGACTCAGGTCATGATCTCACGGTTCATGACTTTGAATCCCACCTTGGGTGAGCTCGAGCTCCACTTAGGGTGAACTTAAGCCTTGCTTTGGTTAAGCTTGAGCCCTGCGTTGGATGAGCACAAGCCCCGCTTTGGGTGAGTCCTGCTTTTTTCTCTCTTTCTCTCTTTCTCCCTCTCTCTCTGCCCCTCATGGGATTCTCTCTCTCTTCCTCTCTCTCTCAGCCCCTTGCTCACTTGTGCCCCCCACCTCTCTCAAAAAAAAAAAAGTTAGAAATACCGTATGTTCCAGTAATTGCACTACTGGATTACCCCAAAATATGAAAACACTATTTGAAAAGATACATGCTCCCCTATGTTTATTGCATCATTATTTACAATTGCCAAAATATGGAAGCTGCCTCGTGTCCATCAGTGGATAAATGGATAAAGAAGATGTAGTATACATATACCATGGAATATTACTAAGCCCTAAAAATGGATGAAATCTTGCCATTTGCAGCAACATGGTTGATCTAGCAAGTATAATGCCAAGCAAAATAAGTCAGTCATAGAAAGGCAAATACCATATGATTCCACTCATATGTGGGGTTTCAGAAACAAAACAAACAAAGAAGAAAAAAGAAACCAAAGAACACACTGTTATGTATAGAGAGTAAACTGATGGTTACCGGAGGGGAGGTAGGTGGGGAGCTGGATAAGATAGGTGAAGGGGATTAAGGGTGCACTTATGATGAGCACTGAGTAATGTATAGAATTGTTGAATCACTATATTGTATACATGAAACTAATATAACACTGTATATTAACTCTACTGACACTAAAATTAAAAAAATATATAAATATAAAAGGGAATGGAATACAACAGTAAGGGGAATAAGAACATCTAATTATTCAGGAAACCTTCTGGATGTCTCTCTTTTTCATCCTACTCTCTGTCTCCCTTGCTTTTGCCTTCGTCTTCTCGCATCTAGACTACTGCTTCAGCCTCCTGAGAAAACTTCCTGTACAGTCTCATCCCTTTCCAATCCATTGTCCACACTGCTGTTAGAAGGGCTTTGTGTTGTATACAGCACATCTTATAATTTCACTGCTTAAGATCCATTCATAATTTCAATTGTTTATGGGATAAAGTACGCATTTCTTAATAAACACATAGGGTTTTCCTTAGTCTGACTTCTATATAACTCTCCAGGCTTTTCTCTTAAGTCTCTGGACTTTTTATTTCAGAGCAACGCATCTTCCAGAATTGCAGCTTCATACCTTGGTTGCCTAGTGGACACCTACTCAAGACACAGTTCAAGTATTACTTATAACCTATTCTCTACTTATTCTCTAGAAAAATGTTCTGGATTCTTCTCCCACTCTTCCTAAGCACAGGGGTTTTAGTTTTTCTTCAAGTCTTTATTATACAATGTGCATACATCTAGCAGAGAATATAAAACATTTATTATACTTCTTTTACTTCTCCACTTCCTCTGCCTATACTCCTTGAAGGATACGCTGTTTTTTAAAAATTTTATTTATTATTTATTTTGAAAAAGAGAAAGAGTGCAAGTAGAGGAGGGGCAGCAAGAGAGGGAGAGAGAATCCCAAGCAGGCTCCAAGCTGTCAGCACAGAGCCCGACATGGGGGGTTTGAACCCACAGACCGCTAGATCATGACCTGAGCCAAAATCAAGAGTTGGATGCTTAACTGACTGAACCACCCAGGTGCCCCTAGGATATCTTATGTCTTAACTCATCTCTGGATCTCCAACATCTAGCACAGTGCCTGATACAGCGTGATACCTGGTGAATGATGAGATTAATAAGAAACACCAGAACCTTTGATAGGCCACTGTTTGGAGAACTCTGTGCTCTAAATATTTGAATATTGAATCTGGCAGAAATAGATTAGGAAAACCAGCCAGATGTTGTTTTTAAGGGCTCTGTTTTTAGCAAGTAAATTAAAATTTCATTTAGAAGTACAGCTCTATTTTGGGAACCTGAATGCAGTTGTAGAGCTTGACAAGATTGCATATGTAAATTCTCCAGAGGCTGATCTATCACCATCTCTTCCTGAAATAGTGCAGTCTGTATGGAAGGAGAATGGACTCTTGAGTCTGCATCCCAGATTAATTACTCTTCTAGCAGTCCTGCCTACATCATTCATCTCTCAGCCCCAAGGGTAGATTGTACCCTGTCCTACTTTAGATTTTTCAGAGGCAAGATTTTACTACTTTCAGCATAAAATCTAACCATCTTAGCATGCCATACAAGGCCTTCCATGGTCTTGTTCCCTTTTCCTTTGCAAAGTCCCACTTTGGCCCTCCATACATAGTCTTTCTGGAACTTCTTTTCACAGTTCTTGATCTGCTTAATTGTTATACATATTCAAAGGTGCTTCAGGGAGCCTTCTGAGAGGAGAGTTTAGATGTTGCTTCTCTGTGCTCTGTGGACTGCAATGAGCTTATCTCACATAATATTTATCACATTATGCTATAAAGTAATGGTTTACTGGTTTGATTTTCCCAATAATATCCTTTATGGACAAGAAGTTATAAGATATATATTTGTATTACTAGAACCTAGCATAGTGGGTGCACAGTGGTCATATACAGTGCTTTTTTTTTTAAACTTTATTCATTTTGAGAGTGAGAGAACTCAAGCAGGGGAGGCGGGGGGTGGGGGAGAATCCCAAGCAGGCTCCCCTGACATGGGGCTTGATTCCACGACCGTGAGATCATGACCTGTACTGAAATCAAGAGTCAGATGCTTAACTGACTGAGTCACCCAGGGAATCACCCTACAGTGATTTCTTAAATGAATTAGTAACTCCATAACCGCAGCCCACGATTCAATTTAAAAAATTGCTCCCATTTGGTATGGCATAGAAGAATACACTGTTATTTTTTAACAGTGACTAATAAGTTGTGATATATAAATATCACATATAAATATATGTGATATATTTATATAATATAGATTTTTTGAGGGATAATTTAACATATAATATTATATTAGTTTCAGGTATATAACAGTGATTTGACATTTGTATATTTGAAATGCTTACCACATAACTCTAGTTACTATCTGTCACCTTACAAACTTAATACAATATTTTTGACTGTATTCCCCATGTTGTACAGTACATCTCCATGATTGGTTTATTTTGTAACTGGAAATTTGTACCTCTTAATCTTTGCCCATTTCATCCTCCTAAAATCCCTTCCCTCTGGCAACCATCCACCTGTTCTTTGTACTTATGAGTCTATGTTTTGCTTTGTTTTGTTTTTTAGATTCCACATATAAGTGAAATCATGGTGGTGTTGTCTTCGTCTGACTTATTTCACTTACTTAGCTTAATACCATCAAGGTCTTATCCATGTTGTTGTAAGGGAAAATTTCATTAAATTTCATGTCTGAATAGTATTCCACTGTGTGTATATATGTGTGTGTGTGTATGTGTATGTTTGTGTGTGAGTATACCACATATTCTTTATCCATTCATCCTTCAATAGACACGTTGTTTTCATATCTTGTCTATTATAAATCATATGGCAGTTAACATAGGGGTGCATATATCTTTTTGAATTAGTGTTTTCATTTTCTCCAAACATATCCAGTAGTGGAATTGCTGGATCATATGGTCGCTCTGTTTTGAATTTTTTGAGGAACATCCATACTTCTTTTCATAGTGGTCACACCAGTTTGCATTTCCACCAGTAGTGTGTAAGTTTCCCTTTTTCTCCACATCCTGTCAACATTTGTCACCTGTCTTTTTGATAATAACCATTCTGACAGTCAAAAGATGATATCTCATTGTGGTTTTGATTTGTATTTCCCTGATGATTAGTGATGTTGAGTATCTTTTCATGTGCCTGTAGGCTATTTGTATGTCTTCTTGGAAAAATGTCTATTCAGATCTTCTCCCATTTTTAAATGAGTTGTTTGTTTTCTTACTGAGTTGTATGAGGTCTTTATATATTTTGGATATTAATGCCTTATGGGATATATTATTTGCAAATATCTTCTTCCATTTACTAGGGTAAATGTTTTGCTCTGCATAAACATTAGTTTGATATACTTACATTTGTTTATTTTTGCTTTTGTTTCCCATGCTTTTGGAATCAGGTATTAAAAAAATGCATCACCAAGACTGATGTCAAGGATCTTATCGTCTATGTTTTTTTTTTTCTTGGAGTTTTATGGTTTTGAGCCTTACATTCAAGTCTTTCAGCTTTTTTATGTAGTATAAGATACTGATCCAGTTTCATTCTTAACATGTAGCCATCCAGTTTTCCCGTGACTATTTATTTAAGAGACTGCCCTCTTCCTATTGTAAATACATGATTCCTTTGTTGTAAATTAATTGACTATACATGTATGGGTTTATTTCTCATTTCTATTCTGTTACATTTATGTATCTGTTTATATGGGAATATCATGATGGTTTGAATACTATAGCTTTGTAGTATAGGTTTTTTTTTTTATTGTCAAGTTAGCTAACATACAGTATAGTCTTGGCTTTAGGAGTAAATTTACTTGATTCATAAATTACATACAACACCCAGTGCGCATCCCAACAAGTGCCCTCCTCAATGCCCATCACCCATTTTCTCCACCCCCCACCACACTTCACCCCTATCAACTCTCAGTTTGTTCTCTGCATTTAAGAGTCTCTTATGGTTTGCCTCCCTCTCTAATTGCATCTTATTTTTCCTTCCCTTCCTGTATGGTCTTCTATTAAGTTTCTCAAATTCCACATATGAGTGAAACTGTATGATATCTGTCTTTCTCTGACTGACTTATTTTGATTAGCATAATACCCTCCAGTTCCATACACATTGTTGCAAATGGCAATATTTCATTCTTTTTCATTGCCGAGTAGTATTCCATTGTGTATATAAACCACATCTTCTATATCCATTCATCAGTTGATAGATATTTGGGCTCTTTCCATAATTTGAATATTGTTGATAGCACTGCTATAAACATTGGGGTACATATGCCCCTTTGAATCAGCACTCCTGTATCCTTTGGATGAATTTCAAGTAGTGCAATTTCTGGGTTATAGGAAAATTCTATTTGTAACTTTTTGAGGAACCTCTACACTGTTTTTCAGAGTGGCTGTGTCAGTTTACATTCCCACCAACAGTGCAAGAGGTTTCCCCTTTCTCCACATTCTCACCAACATCTGTTGTTTCCTGATTTTGTTAATTGTAGCCACTCTACCTTTTGTGAGGTGGTATATCAATGTGGTTTTGATTTGTATTTCCCTGATGATGAGAGATGTTGAGCATCTTTTCATGTGTCTGTTGGCCATCTGGATGTCTTCTTTGGAAAAGTGTCTATTCATGTTGTCTTCCCATTTCTTCACTGGATTATTTGTTTTGGGTGTTGAGTTTAGTAAGTTCTTTATAGATTTGTGATACTAACCTTTATCTGATATGTCATTTGCAAATATCTTCTCCCCCTCCACTGGTTGCCTTTTAGTTTGGTTGATTGTTTCCTTTGCTGTGCAGAAGCTTTTTATCTTGATGAAGTTCTAGTAGTTCATTTTTGCTTATATTTCCCTTGCTTTTGGAGACATGTCAAGTAAGAAGTTGCTGCAGCCAAGGTCAAAGAGGTTGCTGCTTGTTTTATCCTGTAGGATTTTGATGGTTTCCTTTCTCACATTTAGGTCTTTTATCCATTTTGAATTTGTTTTTGTGTCCGGTGTATGAAAGTGGTCTAGTTTCATTTTTCTGCATGTTGTCCAGTTCTTCAAGCACCATTTGCTAAAGAGACTTTCCCCTCCATTGGACACTCTTCCCTTGTTTGTCAAATATTAGTTAGACATGTATTTGTAGGTCTGTTTCTGGATTCTCTATTCTACTCCTTTGATCTTTGTGTCTGTTTTTGTGCCAAGACCGTACTGTCTTGATAATTACAGCTTCGTAGTAGTGGCTTAAGTCTGGGATTGTGATGCCTCCCACTTTGGTTTTCTTCTTCAATATTACTTTGGCTATTCAGGGTCTTTTGCAGTTCCATACAAATATTAGGATTGTTTGTTCTAGCTTTGAGAAGAATGCTGGTGCTATTTTGATTGGAGTCGCAGTGAATGTATAAAATGCTTGGGGTAGTATTGACATTTTAACATGATTTGTTCTTCTGATCCATGAGCATGGAATGTTTTTTCCATTTCTTTGTGTGTTCTTCAGTTTCTTTCATAAGCGTTCTATAGTTTTCAGGGAACAGATCTTTTACCTCTTTGGTTAGGTTTATTTCTATGTATTTTATGGTTCTTAGTGCAATTGTAAATGGGATCGATTCCTTGATATCTCTTTCTCTTGCTTCATTATTGGTGTGTAGAAATGTGATCAATTTCTGTAGATTGATTTTATATCCTGCGACTGCTGAATTCACATACCAGCTCTAGCAGTTTTTTGGTGGAGTCTTTCATGTTTCCCATGTAGAGTATCATGTCATCTGTGAGGAGTGAAAGTTTGACGTCTTCTTTGCCAATTAGGATGCCTTTTATTTTACTTTATTGTCTGATTGCTGAGACTAGGCCTTCCAGCACTAGGTTAAACAACAGTGGTGAGAGTGGACATCCCTGTCGTCTTCCTGATCTCAGGGGGAAAGCTCTCAGTTTTTCTCCATTGGGGATAATATTAGCTGTGTGCCTTTTATATATGGCTTTTATGACTTTAAGGTATGTTCCTTATATCCCGACTTTCTTCAAGGTTTTTATTAAGAAAGGATGCTGTATTTTGTCAAATGCTTTTTCTCCAACTATTGACAGGATCATACAGTTATTCTTTCTTCTATTAATGTGATTTATCACATTGATTAGTTTGTGAATATTGAACCAGCCCTGCAACCCAGAATGGAATCCCGCTTGATCATGGTGAATAATTCTCTTAATAATCTGTTGAATTTGATTAGCTGGTATTTTGTTGAAATATTTTGCATCCATGTTCATCAGGCATATTGGCCTTTAATTCTCCTTTTTAGTGGGATCTTTATCTGGTTTGGGAATCAAGGTAATGCTGGCTTCATAGAATGAATCTGGAAGCTTTCCTTCCATTTTTATTTTTGGAACAGCTTGAGAAGGATAGGTATTAACTCTAATTTAAATGTCTTGTAGAACTCCTCTGGGAAGCTATCTGGCCTAGCACTCTTATTTGTTGGGAGACTTTTTGATAACCATTTCAATTTCTTTGTTAGTTATGGGTCTGTTCAGATTTTCTATTTCTTCCTGTTTGAGTTTTGGTAGTGTGTGAGTGTCTAAGAATTTTTCCATTTCTTCCAGAGTGTCCAGTTTGTTGGGATGTAATTTTTCATGGTATTCTCTAATAATTGTTTGTATTTCTGTGGTATTGGATGTGATCTCTCCTCTTTCATTCATGATTTTATCTATTTGGGTCCACTGTCTTCTCTTCTTGAGAAATCTGCCTAGCAGTTTATCAGTTTTATTTTTTCTTTCAAAAAAACCAGCTCTTAGATTTATTGATCTGCTGCCTCCTCCTCCTCCTCCTCCTATTTCTGATTTTGGATTCTGTATCATTTTTTTGTGCTCTAATCTTTATTATTTCTCTTTCTTCTTATAGGTCTGGGCTTTCTTTGCTGCTACTTTTCTAGTTCCTTTAAGTGTGAGTTTATGTTTTGTATTTGGGACCTTTCTTGCTTCTTCAGATAGGCCTGAATTGCAATGTATTTTCCTCTCAGGACTGCCTTTGCTGTATCCCAAAGGGTTTGGACTGTCATGTTTTCAATTTTATTTGCTTCCATATATTTTTCAATTTCTAATTTAATTTCCTGGTTCACCCATTCCTTCTTTAGTAGGATGTTCTTTAACCTCCATTTATTTGGGGGCTTTCCAAATTTTTTCTTGTGATTGATTTCAAGTTTCATAGCCTTGTGATCTAAAAATATGCATGGTATGATCTCAATTCTTTTATATTTGCTGAGGGTTGTTTTGTGACCCAGTATGTGATCTATGCACTTGAGAAGAATGTGTACTCTGATGGTTTAGGATGTAATGTTCTGAATATATCTGTTAAGTCCATCTGGTCCAATGTATCATTCAGAGCCATTGCTTCCTTATTGAATTTCTGCCTAGATGATCTATTCATTGCTGTAAGTGGAGTATTAAAGTCCCCTACAATCATGGTATTATTATCTATACTTTATGTTTGTGATTAGTTAATTTATATATTTGGGTGTTTCCATGTTGGGGGCATAGATGTTTAAAATTGTTAGCTCGTGTTGATGGATAGACCCCTTAATTAGGTATAATGTCCTACTTCATCTCTTGTTACAGTCTTTGTTTTAAAATCTAGTTAGTCTGTACTGCCTGAAATGAAAAGGAAATGTCCCTACAACCTCAATATTATGCTTGTTATTATCGTACTATTTTCTGGAGACTGGGATAAGGAATATGAGAACAAAAGATAAAAATAAATGAAAATAAAATGTGAAAATGAAATCTTAAAAAAAATCTAGTTAGCCTGATATAAGAATGGCTACTCTGGCTTTCTTTTGACCAAGTAGAGTATCAAAGAAACTATAAGGCTTAATACAGGGAGAGAAAGGAAAATAAAGAAGAAGGAGATATAGAAAAGGTGTAAAAAGAATAGAGTGACAGAAACAAAGCAGAAAAGAAAGAAAAAAATATATAGATTAATAATTGACCAAAAATAAAATCAGAAACTACAAGCCTAATTCCACAGGAAAAAACTGGAGAAGGTAGAAACAAAAGGAAGAGAAAAGAGAAGGAAAGAAAAGAGTGGAAAGAAAAGATCAAGAGAATAACATTCAAAAGCACACGTCACTTGTCTGTTGGTGACTGGGATGGGTGGCTGTGCTGGACTGTGAGGAGAGGCAGTCTGGTTCACTCAGTGTCAGTTTGTCTCCAGTAGATAAGTAGTTACCAGGCATGGAGGGGGAGGAGTTGGAGTATGTGGGGGCCACTGTCTTGCTCTCTGAAGCCCCACTGTGTTGGTGATGGTGAGAAAAATGGCAACACCCCAGTCTCTGCTCCCCAGACCGGATGCTCAAACCACACTTTTCAGGCAGCCCTCACAGAGTAGCGTGGGCAGTCAGCCTGTCCTGAGTTTTCCTGTGCCTCCTAGGCACTTGACTGGGATTCAAAATCTGATGTCTTTAATGGATCCTGCACAGCTCAGACCAGTTCTGGGGTAGCGCCACTCTGCCCAGCCAATATGGGTGGCGCCTGCAGGGTCTTTTGTCCTTAGGGGGGGCAATATACACTCTTCCCACAGTATTCAAGGGAGAGGAATGTTCTCTCCCAGTGTGCCCTTGAGATTGCTACCATGCCCAGGGATGGCTCCCCTACCCCGTACGTGCATATACACAGTGGTGTCTTTGGTCTGGAGAAAGTTGCACACTTTTGAAAACTCCCATCTTCAGCTCCTAAGGCTGTTCGCAAAATAGAAGCTCGGATTCTCTGTATTTCTTTTTCCCACGTCTGTGGTCTGGAGAGATTTTTCTCTTGTCTGAACACAAAATTCACAGCTTCTCTTTCTCTCCCTTTGTGTCTCCACAGAAGGGGATCCCTCCCCTCCATGCCCACTCTGTTTTATGTCCCCCAATTTGCATACATGCACCTTTCTTCCACTAAACTGTCTCTCCACCTGTGGAGATTCTTCTAACACTCCACAAATAGGTTTCCTGGGTGTTCCAAGTGTTCTGTGTTTGAGGGACAAGGGAAATCCTGGTCCTCCTACTTCTCCACCATCTTAACTTCTCATGTAGTATAGTTTGGAATCAAGGGGTTTGATACCTCTGGGTTTGTTCTTCTTTCTAAAGATTGTCCTGGATCTTTGAGGTCTTTTGTTATGCCATGCAAATTTTAAGAAGTAGTTGTTCTGTTTAAAATGTCATTGGAGTTTTGATCAGGATTCATTCCATTGACTTTGTAGATTGCTTTGGTTAGGATGGACCTTTTAACAATATTCATCCAATTCATGAGAATAGAATACCTTTCCATTTATTTGTGTCTTCTTCAATTTCGTTCATCAATGTCTTATATCTTTTAGTGTGTGGATCTCTCACCTCCTTGGTTAAATTTATTCCTAGATATTTCATTCTTTTTGATGTAATTGTAAACGGGATTTTTTTCTTGATTTCTCTTTTTGCTACTTCATTATTATTGTACAGAAATGCCACACATTTTTATATATTAATTTATATATCCTACAACTTTACTGAATATATTTATCAGTTCTAACAGAGTTTTGGTGGTCTTTCAGGTTTTCTGGGTATATTATCATTTGATCTGCAAATAGTGAGTTTTACCTCTTTTGTACCAATTTGGATGCCTTTTATTTATTTTCTTTTCTAATTTCTATGGTTAGGATTTACAGTACTATTATGAATAAAACTAAGCAGAGTGGGCATTTCCTATCTTGTTCAGGATCTTAGAGAAAAAGCTTTCAACATTTTGCCATTGGCTATGATAATAGTTGTGGATTTCTCATATATGGCCTTTATTATTTTGAGGTCCACTTTCATATATATTCACTTTGTTGAGAGTTTTTATCATAAATGGATGTTGGATTTTGTCACATGCTTGTTTCTGAGTCTATTGAGATGATCATATGGTTTTTATCTTTCATTTTGTTAATGTAGTGTATCACGTTGTTTGATTTGTGGATGTTGAATTTTGCTTGCATCCCTGGCAGAAGCCTTTCTTGATTTTGGTGGTATAATCCTCTGAATGTATTGTTGAATATGGTTTGCATATATTTTTGTTGAGGATTCATCTGTATTCGTCAGGGATATTGGCCTGTGATTTTTTTTTTTTTTTTTTTTTTTTTTTTTTTTTTGGTGCGGTCCTTGTCTGGTTTTGGTATCATGGTAATGCTGGCTATCTAAAAGGAGTTTGGAAGCATTCCTCCTTTTAAATGTTTTAGAAGAGTTTGAGAAGGATAGATTTTTTTTTTTTAATTTTTTAAAACATTTTTATTTATTTTTGAGAGACAGAGAGACAGATCATGAGCAGGGGAGGGGCAGAGAGAGAGAGGGACACACAGAATCAGAAGCAGGCTCCAGGCTCTGAGCTGCCAGGACAGAGCCCAACACAGGCTTGAACCCACGAACTGTGAGATCATGACCTAAGCCGAAGTCGGAAGCTCAACCGTCTGAGCCACCCAGGCGCCCCGAGAAGGATAGGTATTAAATCTTTGAATGTTTGGTAGAATTTGCCAGGGAGGTTCTCTGGTCCTGGATGTTTACTTGTTGGGAGGTTTTTGATTACTAATTCAGTTTCCTTACTCTAGCAATTGATCTATTCAGATTTTCTATTTCTTCATGATTTAGTCTTGGAAGACTGTAAGTTTCTAGGAATTTCTTCATGTTTTCCAGGTTATTGCATTTGTTGGTATATGGTTTTTTATAGTATGATCCTTTGCATTTCTGTAGTTTCAGTTGTAACTTTTATTTCATTTCTGATTTTAATTATTTGAACCCTCTCTCTTTTTCTGTTAGTGAATGTGGCTAAAGTTTTGTCAATTTTATCTTTTCAAGGAATCAGCTGTTAGTTTCATCTATCTTTTTAGTCTCTATTTCATTTATTTCCTCTCTGATCTTTATTAATTCATTCCTTCTACTAACTATGGTCTTTGTTCTTTTTTTTCTTGTTCCATTAGGTATAAAGTTAAATTGTTTGAGATTTCTCTTGTTTCTTGAGGTAGGCTGTATTGCTATGAACTTCCTTTTGGAACTGGTTTTGCTGTATCCTATGGCTTTTGGTATGTCATATTTCCCTTTTCATTTGTTTCTAGATATTTTTTGATTTCTCCTTTGATTTTTTTCCCTGCATCTCAGTAGTTGTTTGGTAACATGTTTAATATCCACATATTTTAATTTTTCTAGTTTTTTCTTGTAATTGATTTCTAGTTTAATACCGTTGTGGTGAGAAAAGATCTTTGATATGATTTGAATCTTCTTAAATTTATTGAGACTTGCTTTGTAAACTAACATGTGATCTACCCTGGGAAATTTTCTATGTGCACTTGAGAAAAATGTTTAATCTGCTTTTGAATGGAATGCCCTATATTTATTGTATCTTATTCATATGTCATTTAAGGACAATGTTTCCTTATTGATTTTCTGTCTAGATTATTTATCCATTGATCTAAGTGGGGTGTTAAAATCCCCTACTATTACTCTATCAGTTTCAATTTCTCACTTCAGATCTGTTAATATTAGCTTTATATGTTTTGGTGCTTATATGTTGGGTGCATATGTATTAATACATGTTATATCGTCTTTCTGGATTGGCCCCTTTATCATAATGTAGTGCTCCTACACTTTGTCTTTTTTTAAAGTCTTTGTTTTAAAGTATGTTTTGTCTGATACGACTATAGCTACCCTAGCTTTCTTTTGTTTTGTATTTGCATGGGATATCTTTTTACATCCTTCACTTTAAATCTGTGTGTGTTTTGACTGCTGAAATTAGTCTTTTGTAAACAGTATATAAATATGTCTTTTTCTTTTCAGCCATTCAACCACTTTCATGTCTTGACTAGAGAATTTAGTCCATTTGCTTTTGAAATAATTATAGATATGTACTCATTGCCGTTTTGTTAATTGTTTTCTGGCTGTTTTTGTTGTTCCTGTCTCTTCTTTCCTGTTTCTCTTCTCTTGTGTTTTGATGACTTTCTTTAGTCTTATGTTTAGACTTCATTCTCATTTTCTTTAACAGGTTTACTGTAGGGTTTCTTGTTACTGTGAGGTTCATCTATATCATCCTATGTATGTAACAGTCTCTTTTAAGTTGATAGCCACTTACATTTGAACACATTTCAAACCGTAGATTTTTACTTCCCCACCACCACCTTTTAATGTGATATATATATATAAAGATATATATATCTTTTAATTTAATATATTAAAATAAATTTAAAAGATATATATATCTTTTAATTTAATATATCCATTAACTAATTATTATCATTTTAGTTAATTTTACTGCTTTTGTCTTTTAACCTTATTAGCTTTACAAGTAATTAGTCAACTGCCTTTACTATATATTTATCTTTTTAGTGAGATTTTTACTTTTGTATGTTTACTTGTTACTAAGTAGTGCCATTTCTTTTCAGCTTAAATAAGTTCCTTTACTATTGTTTGTAAGGCCAGTTTAGTAGTGATGAACTCCTTTAGCTATTGCTTGTGTGGAAACTATTTCTTCTTCAAATCTGAATAATTGCCTTGGTGGGTAGAGTATTTTTGGTTGGAATTTTCCTTTCAGCACTTTGAATATGTCATGCCATTACCTTCTTGCTTGCAAAGTTTCTGCTGAGAAATTTGATAGTTTTATGATTTGATGGTGTGATGGAACAATTTTCTTTTCTCTTGCTGCTTTTGAGATTCTCTCTTTTTACTGTTGACATTTTAATTATAATGTGTCTTGTTGTAGTTCTCTTTGGGTTTATCTTATTTGGAACTCTGTGGACTTCTTGGACCTGGATGTCTGTTTCCTTTCATAGGTTAGGGATATTTTGAGACATTATTTTTTAAGACAAATTTTCTGCTCTTTTCTCTCTCTATCTCCTCTTTCTGGGACCCTTATAATGTGAATGTTACTCCACTTGATGTTGTCCCAGAGGTCCTTTAAGTTATCTTCATATTTTAAAATTCTTTTTTCTTTTTGCTGCTCTTTGTGTGAGTTCCATTGCCTTATCTTCCAGCTCACTGATCTGTTCATCTACTTCATTTGGTCTGCCGTGATATGGTATTTTACTTTTCCATTATTGTATTCTTCAGCTCTGTGACTTCTATTTCGTACTGTGTTATGTTTTCTCTTTGTTGAAGTTCTCACTATGTTTATCCAGTCTTCTCCCAAGTTCAGTTAGCACCTTTATGCCCATTTCTTTGAGTTCTTTATTGGGTTGGTTACTTATCTCCAGCCCATTATGGTCTTTTTTGGTATTTTGTTTTCTTTTGAGAACATATTTGTCCATTTCATTATTTTACTTGACTCTCTATGTTTGTTTCTGTCTATTGGCCAAATAACCACCTCTGTCAGTCTTGAAGGACTGCCTGGTGTAGGTGATGATCCTTTTTGTTGAACCTTGCCCTACTCCTTGATTGTTTCTTGAAACTTTGTGATTGTCCAAGGACCTGATTTATTCTTGATATCTTCCTGTTGTTGAGAGTGTGCCAAGACCCATCAGTGAACCAAGGTTGGCATCTCATTTAGCACCTAATTTTAGACTGATTGGAAGCCAGACCTTCAGGTAGCAGGTTTAAATTATGCAAATATAAATAGTCCTGTGGGTTGCAATCATAATCTCTGCTGCCTTCTGGATCAGGAGATCTGGGGTTGTCCCTGAGCAACACTTGCAGTAATTGGAGCTCCACATGAGTTATAAACTCCCTTCTGGGAAGTCTTGTTGAACTGTAGCAAAGCCATGGGGTTGCATTAAGATGGTGTCTCCCTCCTCATGCTTCCTGGGAATGCCTCCTTAGCCTTTTGATATGTGAGAAATCTGAAGTCTGTCTCTCAGAGTGAAGCTCCAAGCTAAGGAAATAGGATTTTTTTCACATAAGGACTGGGTTGTGTTTTAGTCCTCTGTGTGTTCAGTGCTCTGGGGATGGTGATCTGCCAAGAACTGTCTTCCTGATTGTTACAGAACTGGTATTGGAGATATCCACAGGACTGTCCTGTTCTGTTAGCCACAGGGCTAGGTGATCATGGGGGATCCCTGTGTGGATTACATGCATGTGTTTGCTGGCTTTTGCAAGCAGCTGGAGTGTGTATGGAGCGGGACGTACTTACCAGCTTCAGTAAGATAATGGGGGAAGTATCTTAACTATATAAGCCTCTGGGCTTTGGCAGTGAAAAGCTAAACAGAAAACTCCCTGTACACGTGCACTGGCTTTAGAATCGAAATATAAGAATGCCACTGCTGCTGGCACTCACCAGCCCTGGCCAGGGGCAAGGGAGTGTTGAAACTACTAACACTTGCAGACTAGGGAGTGGGAGAACACCTTCACTGTTTGTGCTTGCCTGCTCCAGCCAGGGAGTGGTTGCAGGCACTTTCACTGTCTGACATTAGCATGTGCTAGGATCACTTTCCCCTGCCCATCCTAGTAAGGTGGTTGGAGGGTGCTATGTATGAGATCTGCAAATGACTCTCCCTCACATGTAGTCTAGCCACTTCATAAACTGCTAGTTTTTCCTCTGGGTCTGGTAGTCTTTCAAGAGGGGATCTCAGTTTTTATAGCACTTTGGGACTTTTAGACATCAACCCTGTTTTCTTTTCCAAGCCAGATGTTCTGGGGGCTCATTTCTCCAGTGCAGATCCCAGCTGCTGGAGTGCCCTGTCTGTATTGGGCACTAACCCCTTTCTCCTCTGAGAGAAGGACCTGTGTGGCAAGATCCCTTTCTATTGTGTATAGCCACAATGGGATGGGGTTTTTGTCAAGGCTGTGTCTCTACCTCTTCTACCTATCTCATTGTAGTATTTTTAATCCTTTGTTGTGTACAGCAATTCATCTAGTTTTTGGATCTTTTTCAGCAGGGAGCGATCCATATGTAGCTATAGAATTTGGGAAGAGGTGAGTTAGCAGCTTTCGCTGCTGCCCTTTTGGGCCCCCTTCTCCAGAAGAATAAACTTTTCTTTCTTTAAGTTTATTTGGTTATTTTGAGAGAGAGAGCACATGTTGGGGAGAGGCAGAGAGAGAGAGAGGTAGAGAGAGAATCCCAAGCAGTCTCTGTTTTGTCACTGCAGAGTGGTACATGGGGCTTGATCTCACAAACCAAGGGATCATGACCTGAGTTGAAATCAAGAGTTGGATGCTTAACTAACTGAGCCCCCCGGGAGCCCCCCCAGAAAAATATACTTTTAAATATTCTTTTTCCATTGAATGTTCAATTAAAAATGATTTATTGAAATTGTTTTATATCAGGCATCTTTTTAGTTCTACAGTAAATGAAGATATTTCTATTAATAGTAGTCAAAGAATATTTCGTTCTGTGTTCTGTGACCAGCACGTAAATATAAAGTCAGTGTTTAAGTGACTCGTTTGAAAGTGGGCATTAAGACATATACAACTTGCTGTAATAGAAAATAGAAAAGGTATAAGTAGATTTTTGGTAGGATCAAGAGAGGGAGATAATTTACTGCAAACTTTTGGGAAATGGATGCAAACTACCTTTTCAGGGAAAAACTATTTTTCTTTAAAGGGTGTCATGAAAATAGGGAAATCTAAGACCTTAGATTGCTGAATTGGGGCTCATTCTTGGTCATACATTTAACAAACCAAGCAAGAATTCAGTTGTAGGTCGACATTTCTTGAAACCATATGGCACCAAACTGTACTGTCTGTACTGAATTTTCTATTTTTATAGAAATATAGAGCATTTTAAAATTTGTATATATTTTTATTTTCCATGTAGTCCTTAACTAAACTGTCAGCTTTTTGACAGCTTTCGTATTATTAGTATGTCCTTATTTTATTAAGTGATGAATTTTTAGCTTTTCTTCTTATGTATTCACTTTAATTTTGGGCACAAGATAGAGTGCTTATAATTATAGATCTCCAATATGCATTAGGTAAGATTGTAGCTTAACAAATCTAGATGTCTTATTTGTATGATATATATATATATATATATATATATATATATATTTGTATGATATATATGTGCCTAGAGAGAATTAGGATGTGTATACTTAGGAAATTATTTAAAAAATTCTAAGAAAGCTTTTGTAGTATATCTTATAAGTATATATTTGTAATGAGAACCAATATGATAATATTTTATAAAATGTTAGGTAGAAGCAATGTAACAGGTACTAGACTACTGTGGTTAAAGTCCTCAAATGAATAGATTCTTTTTCTTAGAACACCCTCAAGTAGAAATTTTAGATTTATTTCCTTGGCTTGGAGTTTGTGGCTTTAGTCTCATCTTTCATGTAATTTTCTCTCGAAATTATGAAGCCTTGGAAATATGACTTTATAATGGAACTTCTGACAGATCTCTTTAACTGCATGTCACTTCTACACAGGGGTAATTTGTTACCTCTTTGAAGGTGTTTCAGCTTGAGAGGTGGAATATATGTTCTATATAAAGGTCAGTTTTAATTAATAAGCTATTTTCCTCATTTTAAAGTATTTTTTAAAGTTTATTTATTTTGAGAGATCATGAGTGCCAGTGGGGAAGCGGCAGAGAGAGGGAGAGAGAGAATCCCAAGCAGGGATTCCCCACACACTGTCAGCGCAGAGCCCGATATGGGGGGTCAGATCCATGAACGGTGAGATCATGACCTGAACTGAAATCATGAGTCGGATGTTTAACTGACTGAACCACCCAGGTGTCCCTATTTTCCTCATTTTTGCCTGATATGAATTGCTTTTACTTTAGTATACAGCATTCTCCCCCTTGTCCTTGGTTTAGTTTTCTGTGGTTTTAGTTATCTGTGGTCAACTGTGATGTGAAAAGCATTAAGTGGAAAATTCCAGAAACACACAATTCATAAGTTTTAAATTGTGGGCCATTCTGAGTAGCATGATGAAATCTCTTGTCAACCTGCCTGGGATGTGAATCATCCCTTTGTGCAATGTATTTACATTGTATAGGCTGCCTGTCTATTAGTCATTCGGTAGCCTTCTCAGTTATCAGATTGACTGTATCACAGTGCTTGTGTTCAAGTAACCCTTATTTTACTTAATAATGGCTTCAAATTGCAAGAGTAATTATGCTGGCAATTTGGATATGGCAGTGCAAAGCTTTAAAGAACTTCCTTTAGGTGAGAAGGTGAAAGTTCTTGACTTAAAATTTAGAAAAAAAATCGTATGTTGAGGTTGCTAAGATCTATGGTAACTTTTATTGCAGTATATTGTTATAATCATTATATTTTATTATTAGTTATTGTTGTTAACCTCTTGCTGTGCCTGTTAGAAATCTAGTTTTATCATAGTTGTGTATGTATGTATTGGAAAAAACATGACATGTACAGGGTTTGGTACTATCTGCAGTTTCAAACATCCGCTGGGGGTTTTGGAACATATCCCTCCCATATAAGGGGGGACTACTGTAAAGTATTCTCCATGTAAAAATGGAACAAATTCAGCCTTTGTAATATCCATCATCTTCCTACCCCATTTAAATTTCAAAAATTCTATGCCGCCCTAAAGTCTATTTCTAGATGTTTCAGCAGCCTATTAGCATAAAATAAGATATAATTATGATATTATATCTTAAGGTACATGCTACATCTATAGATATATATGTTTCTTTGTTTTTCCCTCTGTAAAATATGTTCATAAGTTTTATTGCTAAATATTTGTTATCCATGTAGTATTTTACAAAGGCATGCAAATAATAACAACATTATTATATTTAGGGTGTTATTTCCTTAAACCTCAATTGTTTTATTTTTTTCTTTTCTCTCTTCCTAACATCTTTAAATAGGAAAATTCATTGTGTTACTCTGACTCTATGTTTAGAGGCAAATATTTTACACACTATAATAAGAGTGTTTTATAGTGTGTAATTTAACTGGATGCTACAGTATTCAGTGTTTACTTCAAAGAAAAGACTTCCATTAAGACATTCTTTATGGATTTCAATACAAATTTTCCCTTCCTTTCTGAATCCTTCCTTATACTTTATAAGTTTGAATCTTTTATTCTTTTTTTAAATACACATCTTTGAAATACATGTATCTTAATAATGATGATGATGTAATGATAATGATGATAGTAATAATAATTGGCTACTTACTGAATAAATTCTATGTTCTAGGTGATTTACATATATTTTCTGTAGCCTTCGGAGCAACATAAGCAAACTCTAAGCAAACAGAAGTTAGGTTGAATTATTGAACAAAGGTTATACTGCATATGTATCTGCATTAGGTGTATTCAGTCTCAAGTCTATGTTATTTTGAAATCCAAATTCTTACTACTAATTCATGCTGCCTTAACTAAATGTGGGGGCATTATAAAATAAGAATGAAGAGTCTGGATTCAAAAAAATAGGTAAAACAGCTATTTGGCTGAACATTAAAATGCACAGAAGACAAGAAATTAACAGTTATTTCTTCTATAATAACTATTCCATTATTCCATGCCAACTTGGATTGTTTTGTACTAATGTAAATGCCATTATTTTTAATTATTTTACATACATGTGCTATGTAATTGAGATATGATTTTTCTGAGAATAACTGCATCTCTTGCCTTGTGTATTCAAATGATCAACAATCAATTGAATTAACATTATGAACTATAGTTTCATTCACCTTATTCCCTTTTTGGTCTTTGTGTCAGTACCCGCATGTTTTGTGGTATCTTGCTTTCTTTTACTATTTGGTCTTATTTTATCACAACTGTTTATTTTTGCAAACTGTAAATGTTAATGTGGTGTTCATTTATTTATTTTTATTTTAATCATTTAATTTTCCTCCATATTTTGTAAATTAATCAGTTAAACAGCAGTCATGTCAAAGCAAGGAGACTATCTGATTAAGAATATGATACTGATGTAATACACACTGCCCATGTCCAACGACTTCATGTCTTAGAGATATTACACATTTATGCCCTCATTTAAGATCAACATGTTATAGTCAGGACTTGTTATTAAGCATTAAAACACACACACACACACACACACACAAAACCTCATGGTTCATTCAGTAAGTGTCTATATCAACATATGTGACTATATCTCATTTCAAATATTAGCAATGGTATCCATGGTAAAATCTAAATAGTGTTTCAGGTAAGTGGGATTGTTAGTTTGACACTTCTTACTGCTCCTTGAATGATAGTTTTTACCAAATGCCACTACCTATCTTTGTGTGTTTTTTTTAAATTCAAGTTTTTATTTAAATTCCAGATAGTTAACATATAGTGTAGTAATAGTTTCAGGAATAGAATTTAGTATTTATCACTTACATAAACACCCAGTGCTCACCACAATAAGTGCCCACCTTTATACCCATCAGCCATCATACATTTAACACATTACCCCACCCACCTCCCCTCCAACAACCCTCTGCTCTCTGTAGTTAAGGGTCTGTTTTATGTGTAGAACTAATAAAAATTCTTAGGGAAGTGAAGAATAATGTATATAAACTATTTCTTTATCTTTGCTAGCAGAGTATCAATAGATACCGTTTGATGTTGATAAATTAATTATAGTATTGTGCTAGTTTTTGTCTGTTTGGTCCATCTGGTATTTGTTCCTTTTCTCCTCTTTTGTTCTCTGCCTTCTTTTGGATTGATTGGCTATTTTTTAAAATTTTATTTTATCTTCACTTTTGGGTAGTATATGATTTTTTTTTTTGGTGTTTGGCTTTTCAATGTACATCTTTAATTTATTATAGTTCATCTACTTTCAAACAATATAATACAGCTTTTTATTTAGTTTAAGAAACTTAAAACAGCATACTTCCAATTGCTCCCCCCCATCTTTTCTGCTACTTCTGTTATATATTTGACTTCTACATGTAGTATAATCTCAAAATAAATTGCTACTATTTTTTCTTTGTAGTTATTTATCTTTTGGAGTATTAAAGATGAGAATATTTGTATTTACCTTCATTATCATTTCTGGAGTCCTTCATTTCTTTGTGTGGATCTTAGTTTGTATCTGTTATCATTTTCTTTTGGCCAGAAGAAAATTAACATTTCTTACATCAGACTGCTGATAATGAATTTTCTCATCTCTTGTTTTCCTCAAAATTCTTGCATTATGGCCTTAATTTTTTAAAAATATTTATTTATTTATTTTGAGAGAGAGAGAGGAGAGAATGAGTATGATCGGGGGAGAGGCAGAGAGAGAGAGAATCCCAAGTGAGCTCTGCACTGTCAGCTCAGAGTCCAACACAGGGCTCAATCCCACTATTGGTGAGATGATGACCTGAGATGAAATCAAGAGTCAACTGACTGAGCCACCTAGGTGCCCCTGGCCTTAATTTTTTTTAAGGTGTTTTTCTTTCTGAGGAGGGGCCAACATGGCAGAAAAGTAGGGAGATCCGTACTTCCTGTGTCTCTCAAACAAAGAAGGGCTGAAGCCAAAGGACTTTGAACCCCAATACTCTGGGAGGAAAAGAGACTGAGTCTACCAGGGAAAAACCAGGACAACCTGATGGGCCATAGGTGGGTGATTATGAACTGGGGGTTATAAAGTGGGCTGCATAGGCATGGAGGGAAGGGATCCCCTTCTGTGGAGAGACAAAGGGAAGAGAAAGAGCGGCTGTGGAAGTGTAGGACTGTATCTGGACAAGAGAAAAACCTTGGACCAGGACGTAGAGGGATCCCATCTCTAACTGCAGGGTTTTCTTTGGACTGGGGACTGTTGCCCTGTTCGTGCACCTGGGGAGGAGGGGAGCTACCTCTGGGTTCGGTGGTAGGTCAAGGGTACAGTCCACAGCAGGAGAAACTGGTCCCATCCTCTGAAGTGCTGTGGCACAGGGCAAAACCAGCTGGGAACACATATCGGGTGGCATCCAGAGGCGCTTCCCCGATACTGGTGTGCATGGAGCGGGAGTTTAAATCCCTACCATCTTTTTGAAAGAAAAATACCTTTATTTTTTAAATATAATTTATTGTCAAATTGGTTTCTGTACAACACCCAGTGCTCATCCCAACAAGTGCCCTCCTCAAGGCCCATCACCCACTTTCCCCCCTCTCCCATCCCCCATCAACCCTTGGTTTGTTCTCAGTATTTAAGAGTCTCTTATGGTTTGCCTCCCTCCTTCTCTGTAACTCTTTTTTCCCCTTCCCCCATGGTCTTCTGTTAAGTTTTTCAAGATCCACATATGAGTGAGAACATATGGTATCTGTCTTTCTCTGACTGACTAATTTCACTTAGCATGACACCTTCCAGTTCCATCCATGTTGCTGCAAATGGCAGGAATTCATTCTTTCTCATTGCCATGTAGTATTCCATTGTATATATAAACCACATCTTCTTGATCCATTCATCAGTTGATGGACATTTAGGCTCTGTCCATGATTTGGCTATTGTTGAAAGTGCTGCTATAAACATTGGGGTACATGTGCCCCTATGCAACAGTACTCCTGTATCCCTTGGGTAAATTCCTGGAAGTACTATTGCTGGGTCATAAGATAGTTTTTAATTTTTTGAGAAACCCTCCAGAGTGGCTACACCAGTTTGTATTCCCACCAACAGTGTAAGAGGATGCCTGTTTCTCCACATCCTTACCAGCATCTATAGTCTCCTGATTCATTCATTTTAGCTATTCTGACAGGTATGAGGAGGTATCTCAGTGTGGTTTTGATTTGTATGTCTCTGATGATGAGTGATGCTGAGCATCGTTTCCTGTGTCTGTTGCCCATCTGGATGTCTTCTTGGGAAAAATGTCTATTCATGTCTTCTGCCCATTTCTTCACTGGATTATTTATTTTTTCAGTTGTTGAGTTTGGTAAGTTCTTTATACATTTTGGATACTAGCCCTTTATCCAATATGTCATTTGCAACTATCTTTTCCCATTCTGTCTGTTGCCTTTTAATTTTGTTGATTGTTTCCTTTGCTGTGCAGAAGATTTTTATCTTGATGAGGTCCCAATAGTTCATTTTTTGCTTTTAATCCCCTTGCCTTTGGAGATGTGTCGAGTAAGGAATTGCTGTAGCTGAGGTCAAAGAGGTTGTTGCCTGCTTTCTCCTCTAGGGTTTTGATGGTTTCCTGTCTCATGTTTAGGTCTTTTATACATTTTGAATTTATTTTTGTGCATGGTGTAAGAAAGTGGTATAGTTTCATTCTTCTACATGTTGCCGTCCAGTTCTCCCAGCACCATTTGCTAAAGAGACTGTCTTTAATCCACTGCATACTCTTTCCTGCTTTGTCAAAGATTAATTGGCCATACATTTGTGGGTCCAGTTCTGGGTTCTCTATTCTATTCCATTGGTCTATATGTCTGTTTTTATGCCAATACCATACTGTCTTGATAATTACAGCTTTGTAGTAGATGCTAAAGTCTGGGATTGTTCTGTCTCCCACTTTGGTTTTCTTCTTCAATATTACTTTGGCTATTTGTGGTCTTTTGTGGTTCCATACAAATTTTAGGACTGTTTGTTCTAGCTTTGAGAAGAATGCCAGTGAAACTTTGATTGGGATTGCATGAAGTGTGTAGATTGGTCTGGGTAGTATTGACATTTTAACAATATTTATTCTTCCAATTCATGAGCATGGAATATTTTTCCATTTCTTTGTGTCTTCTTCAATTTCCTTCATAAGCTTTCTATGGTTTTCAGCATACTGATCATTTACAACTTTGGTTAGGTTTATTCCTAGGTATTTTATGGTTCTTGGTAGAATTATAAATGAAATCAGTTTCTTATTTCTTTTTATGTTGATTTATTATTGGTGTATAAGAATGGAACTGATTTCTGTACGTTGATTTTGTACCCTGTGACTTTGCTGAAATCATGGATCAGTTCTAACAGACTTTTGATGGAGTCTGTTGGGTTTTCCATGTAGAGTATCTTGTTGTCTATGAAAAGTGAAAGTTTGACTTCATCTTTGCCAATTCTGATGCCTTTTATCTCATTTTCTCGTCTGATTGCTGATGCTAGGACTTTCAACACTATGTGAAACAAGACTTTCACTATGGACAACACTATGTCCAAGAGTGGACATCCCTATGTCCCTATGTCTCAGGGGAAAAGCTCTCAGCTTTTCCCCATTGATGATGATATTTGCTGTGGGCTTTTCATATGCCTTTTATGATGTTTAGGTATGTTCCTTCTATCCTGATTTTCTGGAGGTTTTTATCAAGAAAGAATGCTGTATTTTGTCAAATGTTTTTTCTGCATCTATTGAAAGGATCATGGGGTTCTTATAATTTCTTTTATTAATGTGATGCATCACATTGACTGATTTGTGAATATTGAACCAGCCCTGCAACCCAGAATGAATCCCCCTTGATCATGGTAAATAATTCTTTTTATATGCTGCTGAATTCAATTTGCTTGTATCTTGTTGAGAATTTTTGCATCCATATTCATCAAGGATATTGGCCTGTAGTTCTCTTTTTTTGCTGGTCTCTGTCTGGTTTGGGAATACAAGTAATGCTGGCTCATAGAATGAGTCTGGATTCAGTTTTTGTTTTGTTTTGTTTTTGTTTTTGTTTTTTTGGAACAGCTTGAGAAAGATAGGTACTAACTGCTTTAAATGTCTTGTAGAATTCCCCAGGGAAGCCAGCTGGTCCAGGACTCTTAGTTGTTTGGAGATTTTTGATAACTGATTCAATTTCTTCACTAGCTATGGGTCTGTTCACATTTTCTATTTTTTCTCGTTTGAATTTTGGTAGTGTGTGTGTCTTTAGGAATTTGTCCATTTATTCCAGGTTGTCCAATTTGTTGGTGTATAATTTTTCATAGTATTCCCTGATAATTACTTGTATTTCTGAGGGATTGATTGTAATAAATACATTTTAATTTGTGATTTTATCTATTTGGGTGCTCTCTCTTTTCTTTTTGAGAAGCCTGGCTAGAGGTTTACCGATTCTGTTTATTTTTTCAAAAAACCAACTCTTGGTTATATTGATCTGTTCTACTGTTTTTGTTTTGTTTTGTTTTTGATTCTATATTGTTTATTTCTGCCCTGATCTTTAATATTTCTCTTCTTTAGCTGGGTTTGGGGTGTCTTTGCTGTTCTGCTTCTAGTTCCTTTAGGTGCTGTTAGATTTTGTATTGGGAATTTTTCTTGTTTCTTGAGATAGGCCTGGATTGCAATGTATTTTCCAATTAGGGCTGCCTTTGCTGTATCCCAAAGGTTTGGATTGTTGTATTTTCATTTTCATTTGTTACCATATATTTTTTAACTTCTTCTCTAATTGTCTGGTTGACCCATTCATTCTTCAGTAGGATGTTCTGTAACCTGCATGCTTTTGGAGGTTTTCCAGACTTTTTCCTGTGGTTGATTTCAAGTTTCATAGCATCATGATCTGAAAGTGTGCATGGTATGATCTCAATTCTTTTATATTTATTGATGGCTGTTTTGTGACCCAGTATGTTATCTGTCTTGGAGAATGTACCATGTGCACTTGAGAAGAAAGCATATTCCACTGCTTTGGGACGCAGAGTTCTAAATATATCTGTCAAGTCCATCTGGTCCAATGTATCATTCAGAGCCATTGTTTCTTTACTGATTCTCTGTCTAGATGATATATCCAGTGCTATAAGTGGAGTATTAAAGTCCTCTGCAATTAGCATGTTCTTATGAATAAGATTGCCTATGTTTGTGATTAATTGTTTTATATATTTGGGTCCCCCGAATTTGGTGCGTGGACATTTATAATTGTTAGCTCTTCCTGATGGATAGACCGTGTAATTATTATTTAATGCCCTTCTTCATCTCTTGTCACAGCCTTTAATTTAAAGTCTAGTTTGTCTGATATAAGTATGGCTAGTCCAGCTTTCTTTTGACTTCTAGCATCATGATAGATATTTCTCCATCCCCTCACTTTCTATTTGAAGGTGTCTTCAGGCCTATAATGAGTCTCTTGTAGACAGCAAATAGATGGGTCTTGTTTTTTTTTTTTTTTTTTTAATCCATTCTAATACCCTATGCTTTTGATTGGAGTATTTAGTCCATTTACATTCAGTGTTATTAGTGATAAATATGGGTTTAGAGTCATTGTGTTTTTTGTAGGTTTCACGCTTGTAGTGATGTGTCTGGCCATTTGTGTTCTTTGCAACATTTCACTTGCAGAGTCACACTTAGGATCTCTTGTAGGGCTGTTTTAGTGGTGATGAATTCCTTCAGTTTTTGTTTGTTTGGGAAAACTTTTATCTTTCTTTCTATTCTGAATGACAGGCTTGCTGGATAGAGGATTCTTGGCTGCATATTTTTCCTGTTCATCACATTGAAGATTTCCTGCCATTCCTTTTTGGCCTGCCAAGTTTCTGTAGATAGGTCTCCTACTACCCTTATGTTTCTACCTTTGTATGTTAAGCCCTGTTTATCCCTAGCTGCTTTCCGAATTTTCTCTTTATCCTTGTATTTTGCCAGTTTCACTATGATACATCGTGCAGAAGATTGATTGAAGTTACATCTGAGGGGAGTTCTCTGTGCCTCTTGGATTTCAATGTCTGTTTCCTTCCCCAGGTAGGGGAAGTTCTCAGCTATGATTTGTTCATGTACCCTTCAGCCCCATTGTCTCTCTCTTCTTCTTATGGAATTACTATGATACGGACATTGCTCTATTTGATTGCATCACTTAGCTCTTTAATTCTCCTTTCTTGATCCTGGATCATTTTATCTCTCTTTTTCTCTGCTTCCTCTTTTTTCATAATTTTATCTTCTATTTCACCTATTCTCCCCTCTGCCTCTTCAGTCCGCACTGTGGCCGCCTCCATTTTATTTTGCACCTCATTTATAGCATTTTTTAATTCAATATGACTATGTTTAAAATTCTTGATCATTGCAGCAATGGAGTCTTTGCTGTCTTCTATGCTTTTATCAAGCCCAGCGAATAATTTTATGCTTATATCTGTTTTGATTAATTCTTTAGCTGTCACTTCTTCCTGGAATTTCTTTTATGGAGAATTCTTCCATTTTGTCATTTTGGCTAGTTTTCTGTCCCTTGTAAGTTTTAAAAGCTTGTTATGTGCTCTGCATCTGCAATCACTGCTATATTAAAGGGGGGTTATACAGTGTCCAGGGCTTGGCTGTTCAGGAAGTGTTTTTTGGAGAGTGTTACTTGCTCTCTGTTGTTGTGTCTTTGGTTATTTTATTTCCCTACTCGTAGTGATGTTTTGGACCTTCAACCAGGTGTGCTTTGATTTGTTCCTTGAAGTAGCCTTGGGAAGGAAAACAGACAAAACAAATTAGGAATCCAAAACATGCAAACATACAAACAAATAAACAAAAACAAAAAAGAAAACCCCAAAAAACAATCTAAGAGCAAAAAACCAGAAACACCAGCTACAAGTAGAGAACAGGGTAGAGGTGGTGCTGATGGAAGAGCATATACAAAGAGAGAAATGACAGGGGCGGGGAAAAGGAACAAATGAATATTGACCAGGCAGAGAGACTAAAAGGCTTAGTCTAGTGAGAGAGAAATGAGAATATGTACGGAGACGAGGAAAAAGAAATGAAGATAATGTTACCCAGAGAAACTATATAGTCTGATTATCCATAGAGAGAGAAAGTAAAGGAGATGTAGAACATGCATCAAGAGACTGGATTAAATATGTTTGTTTAAGCAAACCAATAAACAGAATAACCAGCCTAGAGGAGGGAAGATATAAGAAGGAGAAAAGGGAGAATAAATCTAAATAACAAGAATTATTGTAGAATTAATCCTGGCATTGCCACAGTGCTGGTCTGGAGAAGGGGGCAGTCTGGTTCCATAGTGCCTATCCAGCTGCAGTAGATACGTAATTCCCTGGCATTGAGGGGCATGGTTTGGTGTAGGCGGGTCCCGCCTCTACTGTGGGTCATGCGGGAGGATTTCTGAGGCCCCGCCTTGGTGGTTGTGGGAAGAACAGTTGCTACCCCCAGTCCTTTCTTCTCTGACCAGGTGTCCTAAATTGCTCCTTTGGATCTGTCTTCACTGTGCCGCGGGCACAGACATGGGGGTCTGTCTCACTCTGCTGTCTCTTGTGTCCTGTTCTTATCTGGGAATTCACCTCCTGGTCTGTGCACGTGGTCCATTGGCAGTGCCACAGCATTTCAGAGGAGGGGTCTGGTTTCTTCTGCTGCACACTGCGCCCCTGATCTACCACCGAGCTGGAGGCTGGCTTCCCTCCTACCCAGGTGTGTGAACAGCACAGTTGCCCCAGTCTGAAGAAATCCCTGCAGTTAGAGCTGGGATCCCTCTCCATCCCAGTTTGAGGTTTTTCTCTTGTCCAGATTTAAAGTCCTATGCTTCCCCAGCCACTTTTTCTCTTCCCTTTGTCTCTCTACTGAAGGGGATCCCTCCCTTATGTGCCTGCAGGGCCCATTTTATCACCTACAGTTTGCAATTATCCACCTATGGGGCTGTCCGATTTTCCCGTTTCTCCTTGGTAGAATCCATCCATCTCTTTTCCTCCCAGACTCTTGGGGTTCAAAGTCCTTTGGCTTCAGCCCTTCTTTGAGAGATGTGGGAAGTATGGATCCCCCTACTTCTCCGCCATATTGGCCCCTCCTCTGATAGAATTTTTTAAAATTATGATTTTGTTCTTTGTTGGGATATGTATTTTTAAGGTGTAAGCTATGATTTTTCCAACTTTCTACATCCTAGGTTTAAGTGAAACTTCTAATGTTAAAAATAAATTAAAGTTCCTATTAGGAAATATAACTTCTAGGTTAATTCAGTAGTTCTCAAATTATTTCTGATTATGGAACATTAGGAAGTTATAATTCTAGTTATAGAACTATTTCTTATATGAATTAAAGTAATGAAATATTTATGACAATTTAAATATGTTAACCATTTATTAAATACTTGATGCAATTTAATGAGCATTTTTTGGATTTCAGTAGTCATGCTAGATATTTTCATATCTAATTCTTATAAACCCCATTTTGCAGGATGGGTTTTGCTATTCCTTTATTATGGATGAGAACAACTGAGGCTTCAAGAAATTTAGTTAATTGCTTTGTATCTCAAAGAATTAATATGTAGTAGAGGCAAGATTTCAGACCTTAGTTTATGATTTCAAAATGTTTCTTATTTCTACACTACAACATTATGTAATTCATTTCTTACTCTCCGGTTTAGCAATAAATGATTAGGGGATGGGGAAAAATAAAATTAAAAATCTTGTTGGACTTCTTTAAATAAATATATTTTGATTTATGTTAAACATGAGCCTTTTTTTTTAAATAGGCAGTGATATGGGAAATGAAGATGCCATCGGAGGGAATGTGAGCAAATATACAGTGCTTCCATCTGGATACTGTGGGCAGCCCAAGAAAGGACATCTTATCTTTGATGCTTGTTTTGAAAGTGGTGAGTGTATTAAAGACCTTAGCTTTTGAATTTGTCATACTTTGTTTCAAAATACAATTCATCTGGCCATTCACTGTGATTCAACCCATTTAATATTTCATCATAATGGAACATGTTATCAGGGAAAAATCAATTTTCAAAGAATTAACTTGGAAGTACTTAAAAATGAAATGCTGTGTTTTTGTTGCAGTGTGATTAATGGTATAATGTTAATACTAATGATCATTGATATAGCACCTTATATTTTATAAAATACTTTTTCAGATTTTTTTTCGGGGATAAAGCTGACATAAATTGATTATATGATAAATCATTAATTATTGAATGTTTATCATGTATCTGGTTCTGTATGACATGCTCATAGAACTTAGTCTTTGTCAGAGAGAATGTCTTCCTATAACTAAATGACTAGGGAACAGATTCAGTTGAACACAAACAAAACAGCCAAAGTAATATTGGATCACAATTATCAAATATTATGGTTATTCCGAATGGGAAGATCAAAACTTGATTGTAAAATCCCATCCAGTAGGGAATGAATCTTGTTAACTTTTTTGTGCCCTGAGCCTCATTCTCTGAATGGCACATATTAGGTACTCAGAATATGTTGAAAATACTAATGAGAAAGGTAGATATAATTCTGTTTTATAAATAATTGTTAATCATTTTTGATTTTGAATAATGTGTTTGTGCCTCTGTGTGTGTGTGTGTGTGTGTGTGGGTGTGGGTGTGTGTGTGAGATTGGTTGAAGGGGCATGGCAGTTCAGTTATATGACACTTCTGTGAACCTTAAGAACATTGGTTGTTTATATCAATAATTGAAAACTTGTTTATGGAACGTTTTGCTCTTTGTTTATTACATGCTATTTTAGTTTGCTAGGGCTCCCATAACAAAGAACCACCAACGGTGTGGCTTAAACAACAGAAATTTATTATCTCACTGTCCTGGACGATGAAAGTCTGAGATCAGGGTGTCAGTAGGGTTGGTTCCTTCTAAGGGTTGTGAAGAAGAATATATTCCATTCCTTTTTTCTAGCTTCTCGTGGTTTGTTAGCAATCTTTGGTGTTCTTTGGTTTGTAGAATCATCACCCCAATCCCTGCCTTCATCTTTAGTTGGCATTCTCCCTGTGGGCCTGTCTTTCTCTAAATATTCCCTCTTTATAATGATGCCAGTCATGTTGGAACAGGTGCCACTCTAATGACTACATTTTAACTTGATTATCTTTGTAGAGACCCTATTTCCTATTAAGGTCACATTCTGAGGTATTGGGTGTTGAGACTTTAACATGAATTTTGGGGGCACATAATTAAACCTTTAAGATAGTACTATAGTGTTCTTCCTTTCAGACCCGAACACTGTCCATGTAATTAAGATCAATTTCCTTGAAGTTTGCATCATTGCTTTGTCTGGGATATATTTGGTGCCTAGAAAATATCTTTTGGATTTTTTACCTCAGTTAAAGACTTGAAGGCTCTTTATAATAATAGCAGCTCTCTAAGGGTCAGAATTATCCTCATTTTAAAGATTGTGTGTTGCTTTGGTTTACCTAAAGTCTGAAATAATCCAGATTTCTTTCCTAGAGCATATTTTCCTTAACGTTAGTTGTCTTTTTCCCTCCTTTAGTGAAAAGTTCAGTACCAGAAATTACCCAATGTGACCGCATGGTAACCAAATTAATAATGTATATTTCTCCAAAAGTGTATGAATAATTGGTTTATGTCAACTGAATCTGTGCAAGTAGTGCATAAGCCTTGCAGTAATAGTAGAGTGGTTAAGTGGACATGCTCTGGTGTCAGGCTAAAGTTTAAATTCTCACTTGGAAACTAAGCCATAGTTTCCTCATCATTTAATGGGGAATGATGCCTACCTTACATGTTAAAGAAAAAATATATACATTTCATTGTTTAAAAAATTAAAACACCTTACCGAAATAGATACAAAATAATAATAATATTTAAAAAATAGGTAAGTGAGAAAATCTTAGAAAAGGGAAATACCAAAAGAAAATTCAGCTGGAAGAGTACATAAAATACAAGCTATAAGTTGCCATAAACTTGCTATAGGTAGACAATAAATTTAACTGAGGGTTTTCTGGTAGCCAGCACCATGAGACAAACAATGTCCGTAAGATAAAAATAAACCAAATATTGAAATCTTATAGAAGGTCTTCCTATTGGTCCTCTAAAGCAGACACTGAAATGTGGTGAATAAAATCCTCAACAATATACCTATGGTATTTACAACAATGTATTTCATAGGTGTGTATTTGTAACATCCTTCAATGTAGACTGGGGGCATAATTCTAAAGGGCATCTTAGTGAAAGCAATTCAGTTGGCACTTGAAACAATTTATTTGACATATGCAGCTTTCATCTGATCTAATTTAAATTCAGGGATTTATTTTAGATTATTTAAAACAGGGAGGTCAGGGGTTTTCTCTTATGTGCTATCTCTGAGCTACTGACTGTGGATGACTGATGTGTTGTGTTGTGAAAAGGATTCTGTAGGTGTAGTCTTTTGGAGGAGTAGGGTGATTAATTGATTCAATAATTGGGAGGTGTTGTTTCATGTGGATGTAGTATATTGTCTTCAAATAGGCCCCCATAAATATTTTTTCTTTCTGAGTTGTGGAATATGTAAAGTGCCTAGTATATTGCCTGGCCCTGAACTGGTAGGTTATCTTTTTCTAATGAGGAAGAAGTTCTGCAGTTCAAATATGAACTCTCCATTGAATCCCTGTTCTGTTTTTTCCATACCCTCATTTCTATAAGTAATATCACCCTTAGAAAAACAGAAGACCACCATAAATTTATCTTTCTATAGATATCTGACACTTCTCATAATTTTTAAAAACTTGTTCTCTTCTACTACACTATAACCTGCTTAGGACAGAATCTGAGTCTGATTAATCCCTACTCTCCCACAGAACTAAGCAGAATGCTTACAAAATTAAGACTAAATTAATACTGTATTCATTTGATGAGTGAAGTAATTTGAGCAATAGAAAGATAGGGAGGAATTAACTTTCTTATAACTTTCATGAAAAAAATAATATTTAATTGCTTTCTATTCCCCAGTCTACCAACTTCTCTCAAGTCTTCATATATGTGCAGATACTGTTTTCTCTGTGACCTAGATCCCTTTCTCTTCCTGGTAAAATGTTAATTTAAACTCAGTCCAGCATTTCTTCCTCTGAGAAACAGTACCTCTCAGACAAGTTTGGCTGTCTCTACCTCTATATTTACAGGCATCTCATAGGCTCCTATATGATAGCCTTTATTGCAGTTTAGTCATTTAGTTGTTTCTTTCTTTTTTCCTTTTCACTGAAACCTTAAAGGCAGGGATGGTTTCTTATTAGTTTTTGTTCTCCAGTGCCTAATGTACTAATAGTCATATAACAAGGAGCTTAATAAATGTGTGAATAACTGAGAGAGGACAGATAGTGAACAAAATCATTTTCATAAAGTGAGATTTTAAGATTAATAAAAATCTTTTTATATTTAAATAAAAATTTAATATTAATAGCAGCAAGAACATTAGGAAGAAAAACAAAACAATTACTTGTTGCCTATCAGATATTATGATAAGTGATATCCACAATTTATCTCATTTAATACTCACTGAAACTTTCTGATGTACTATATATCTCTTGTAGGTGAAGAAACTAATGCTCAGATGTAAAGTTATTTCCCTTGAATTGCATGATTGACAAGATGTGTAGATGAATTTGAAAATGAGGATTTCCTGGCTCCAAAGGCCATACTTTTAACCATTGCATATACACATTACCTTATTATAGGCAAATTTATGATGTATGAATAATATATATATGTATATATGTATATAGTAAGATAGGATATATAGGTTTTGTGATAAGAAAAATAAGAAATTGTCTACTTGTTTTAAAATAAGCCATCCAAAGGGCACCTGGGTGGCTCAGTCACTTGAGCGTCTGACTCCTGATTTCAGCTCAGATCATGATCCCAGGGTTGTGGAATCAAGCCCCATGTCAGGCTCTGTGCTGAGCATGGAGCCTGCCTGGGATTCTCTCTGTCTCCTTCTGCCGCTCTCCCTGCTTGTGTGTGTGCTCTCTCTCTAAAAAAAAAAAAAAAAAAATAAGCCATGCAAGTAAATACTATTTGGTTGCCATGATATACAATATAAATATTGTTTTATAATTGATATGAATATATATATTGAATATGAGAAGAACAATATAATTTATACTACAAATTAGTCTCAGAGACTTAATATAATATTTAAATTACTGTGGCATGAAAGAGGGTCAGTGAAAGACATGGTTCAGTTGTTTATATACCATTTCAAAATGATGGAAATAAAAACTTAAAACTTTTATTTTATTTGTGGAATCTTTAAAAATTACTGTTTTATTTCCTTTTGAAAGAAAATAGTTTTTATTCTTGGCACAGTGTGAAAATGTGCCATGACTACAATAGAAACTAGGGGTTTTAGGCTAATATCTTACTTTTTTTTAGATATGCAAATGGTTGATACACTTTTCTTTTTAACTTTTGAGGAATAATTGACAAATATAATTATATATATTTAAAGTGTCCAATGTGATGGTTTGATATATATACATGTATATAAAATATTCTGTATGTAATATAGAATCATTACCAATATTAAGATAATTAACACATCCATGACCTCATATAATTGACATAGGTAACTTTTCTGCGTGTTAAAAATCCTTAAGATCTACTTTTATCAACTTTCAAATATACCATACTATATTATTAACTGCAGTAACCATGGTTTACATTAGAGCCTCAATACTTATTCATATAATTGAAAACCTTTTCAGTTATATCACCCCATATACTCTTTCTCCCAGTCTCTGGCAACTTTTCTATTTCCTGTGCAATTGACTTTATTGCAGAATTATTTAAAATAGCCAAGATATGGAAACAACATAATGTCCTCCCATATATGAATGGGCACAGAAAATGTGACATGCATGCACGTGCACACACACACACACACACACACACATATGTACAGAGGAATATTATTCAGCTGTTAAAGAGAGTAAATCCTTTTTGTGACAATGTGCATAAATCTGGAAGGCATTTTGTTAACTAAATTTTTTTAAATGGCATTATAATATAATGCCAAGCACACAGGTTTTGGTTTCAGACAGAACTGGTTTCATATATTAACTTACTCATCTGTAAAAATAAGGAAAACAAATATCTATATTATAGGATCATTATGCAAAGTAGTACAATATATAAAAGAGACTTACAATAGATAGCTGTCAACTTCAGGTTATAATTCTGGCACAGGTATAATATCATTTCAAGAGTGTTAAAATGTGCCAGGTACTTTTGTGGGTATGTTTATAGTGTTATTACCAATCCTTAGAACAACCCTACAACATAGGAACCTTAGATTAGGGATCATAATAATCAGGATCATACCCTGAGACAAGGACTTAGGTAAAGGTCGTTTATTTAGATGGAGATCTCAAAGGAGAGATACTCTCGGTATCTTGGTATATGCTTTTCTCAGCATATAGTATTCTTGATCATTCTAGTCTTAGTTCTTTAGGCTTGGAAAATTTAGGCAATCTAAGATTGTTCTGTGTGTTAATAAGAAAAATTATAAGAATATTTGGAGATTTTTAAGTTAACAATATTCTCCTTTGGCATCAGGAGTTAACTTTGTAGTTGTGGGAAGAACGATGTGTGGAGTTAGTTGATCTGGCTTTGAATCCTAGCCTGACTTGATCTTGGGAATTACTTTATGTCTTTGAACCCCATTCTATCAATCTAAAAATGGAGAAAATGCTTTACAAGGTTTTTAAAAGTGACTAATTATAGTTTTACCATTTTTCAAATGCCTACTATGTCTCAGTCTTTGAATAAGGAGCTTAATATGTATCACCTATAATACTTCTCTTTTCAGGACTCCCTAGACTAGGTTAGGATCCCATCTGTACAGACCTATCGCAGTCTATATACTTTCCACTTTACTAGAAGTACTTGTCTAAATGTCTGAAGTTTGTAAGCTCTGTAGGAACTCTTTTTTACCACCATATATCATGCTTAGTCCAGAGCCTGGTACATAATAAGTGTTCAATAAATGTATATGAAATAAATAAAATTATCAATACAGTTCTTCAGAGTAAGTATTATTCATGCTGATTCACAGATAAAGAAAATCAGCCTTAGAGACGTTAAGCAGATGTCAAAATTAAGCTGCTTTTAAGAGGTAGTGTCAGGATTTGAATCTGTGTCTGCCTATAATAGTTAATGGTCAGACATAGGTATTTTGTGAAGCTCAGAACATACTTTTACATACTTATCTCATTGAATCCTTAAATCTTTTGAGGTAAGTATTATTCTATCTTACAGATGAAGAAGTAGAGGCCTAGAGATGTTAAATAATTTGCCTATGACTATACAGTTAACTAATCAAGTATCAGACTGGGTATTTGAACTCAATTTTGATATGATTAAAGTAATAAAGTATTAAATACGAATATAGAATTTGCTCTGTGTCATGCAGATTTCTAAGTATTTAACGTAAGTCATTTAATTCTCATATCAAACCTATGAGGTAGTTTCTATTGTTACTTATTTCATTTAATAGGTAGAGAAACAGACACTAAGAGGTTAGATAGTTTTACCAAGATCACTCTGCTGCTAGGTTGTTGACCTGGGGTTCAGATCCGGTTCATCTCATTCCAGAATTTGTGCTTATAACCACTGTGCTATGTTGAATCATAATTTATATAACAGCTTAATCTCAGTGTCAGGCACTTAGTAATATTTTCATGATTTTTAAATTTTGCATTTAGGTCTTTATAATTTCTGAGAAAAACAAGATTGTTGTCACTTAAAGTTAAAAATATGATACTCAATTTCCCAAATTACAGAATGAAGTGATGTAGCAGAAAAATAGATTAGACTGGTCATTGATCACTCCAAACCAAGTTATGACCATTAACCTTTAAATTAAGAAAGGTTCTCTTGCAGAAAAGTATGTTGAGAGATGTTTCCAAATATTTAAAAATCAAATCATATAGTATATGAGGCCTAGATTTATAGCATCTCTAAGAAAAAATAAATGGTGAATTTTGTTTGTAGAATCTGCCTTCTTCATTTTTAAAGAAATTAGACAAACTCCTCTGTTTAAGGAAGAAGTTTTTTAAAGTTGTGTGTAATTATAATTATGATAGAGTTCTTGATTTAGATTGTTTGTGGGATGTGATAGAATCTTACCTTTTCTTTTCTATAAATATACCAATCAGCAGATATGTTTTACCCTGTGGGAGGAATACAAAACACAGTTCCTGGCTTAAAGAAGTTTAGTGGGAGAGACTGACAGAGGCTGTGATTTAATTGACCACAAAATTTATCTTCTAAAGCAAATATTTTTGCCCAGAACAAGTGCTAACCTGGAAAAGATGCTGGGACTAATGGCATGTTCTGGGGCCTGTCAGAGGCTAGCCATGATGTGTAGTACCTCTAATTCTAATAGGGGTAAGTACTGTGTCATGAGAAAGCATATCAAAAGCATGTCTTTTTCAGTAGGGTGTTGTAGGATGGTCGGGTAGCAAGTTGGCAGACTTCTTAGAAGAGACTACAATGAGCTGAGTATTAAAGGATTAGTAAGAATTATCTTGGTGAATTTTAGCAACCAGGAAAAACTACCTGGTTCTTGTGACATTATGTAGAAAGACCTGAATGCCAGAGTGATAATGGTAGTCTCAGGAAATGGAAAACTATAACTAACTCTCAGAAATGGAGAGTATTCCTGAGAATAAGAGCTCACTAAAACTCTTTAAATAATTAATTTAATAAAAAAAGCAAATAATTAATTTCTAATATATATGTAATCTCTCATTCTTTTCTTCATTCTCAAAGAAGTAAGTGTGCTTTACCTTTCCCCACTTTGCGCAAATATTATAATGACACCATCCATGTGTCTATATCCTAAACCTGACTTGAATGGGTCTCTCTGCTGGTTGGTCTCCTCCTCTCCACAACCTCATTCTGTATCATACCTCTGCCCTGTGGACCCTCATGACTTATATGTATCGCTGCATTGCTTGCTTTGCTAATCCGAAGTTTTGGCCCTGACCAGTGAGTTTAGCCTTTTGTCCTTACTGGAGTTTTTCCCATAGGATGGTAGTAAGAAAAAATATTAGGCAATGTACTCTGTTTTCCCTCTGCTTATTATTAAATGAATAATTATAAAATCTTGCAACCTTTTCAGCCCCACAACTTCAGTCCTAGACCACGTCCTCAGTAGGTTTGCTGGACTTGTATGGCAGCTTTCTGACTGGACTCTGAAGTTTATCCCCAACTCTCTCTGGTCCATCTTCCACAGTGCCACCAAAACTAAAATGTAAATCTTTGGTTATATTACTTTATTGTTTAAAATCTTTCATGACTCCCTGTTGTCCTCAGGATAAAATCCATATGCTTTTATTTGACAATGTTTTTAACATAAGATCTGATAAAAATTTCCTTCATATTGATATTATCATTTTATACCAGAACATGCCCCCTTCAAGGCCATTATCTCTTTTAGGGGAAAAAATTAGCACATTTAGGAGAAAACAGCATGGTTATGAAATATAAAGTGTTTTACTGTGTCTAGAAATTCTGTAGGAGAAATATTGGCAGCTATGAAACTGTAGATGAATAATTTAATTCTGTTGTTTCCAACTCATAATTGAAACAAAGCCGAACTTCTATTATTTTAGGGTTTTCATTTGTTTTTTAGATTTCTGACCTCTTTACTGAATTATATCTGGATAAATATGGTTATGTATCTACATATATATTTTTCTCTTTACTAGTTTCTCTTGTTCACTTTAAGGAAGAAGTAAAACATTTCATTCCCAAATAACTTTCCTCTAAGAATGATGACATTTTCAGTAGTAACATTCCTGAAACTAAGGGCCTTGGAAACAACAGTTGAAGAAGTAAGAACTATGTTTAATAAAACCTTATTTGCACATATCTTCAGCTGCTCTTTTTAAATCATCTGAGACAGTGTTTTAAAGGGGACTTCAAATACACATGAAACATCCCTCCTATGCTTTAGTAGTAAAATAACTACCAAAAAAAGGGAACATATCACTTGATTAAATGTGGTTGATTGAGTTTGTTTATAGCCCTCTTCTTTCCAAGATTTAAGATACTACTTGAATGATTATATGTGTGTAATAGTTTATAATCTAAACATAAAAACATTTTCAAGTGATAACCAAATGATACATTTTAAATTGGAATATTTAAAAATTTTCTATTACTGCTTTCATTTGCAAACAAAAATTTTAAATTATTTTAATTAGCAAAACTAGAATGTTATCTTTAGTTTTATGCTTTAATCTTTATGAAATAGTTCTACTTTGATAGTGTATTGCAGTATTGAAAAATCCATACAAATTGTGGATTGTCATAGAGCTTTCAGATAGACTTGCCTTCTGAAGGTATGAGGATATTTTGCGCAGGCCACCTGTTTGCAGTTTGTTTGATTTCTCATCCTTTTCCCAATTCTTCTCTGTATTGCAGGGTCCAACCTCTTGAAATTTGTACTTCCTGGGCTCCCTTATCATCTGGATTGTGACTAGGTTCAGCTTATAGGAAATTCTAGCAGGAGATTGAAGGGCAGGGAGAAAGGAGAAGCCTGGGTATTTCTCCCTTATTGTATTTGGTGCAGCATGTCCAGCAGTGTCTATATTCCCTTCATGGTTTTGCCAGACAGCCCCTTCCTTGTGATCCCAATTTTGTTGTACTGCTGTACTTTGTTTTATTTTTGTTTTATTTTTTTAATTTTTATTTATTTATTTATTTTAAACTTTATAGTTTATTGTCAGGTTGGTTTCCATATAACACCCAGTGCTCTTCCCCACAAGTGACCTCCACCAAGACCATCACCCCGCTTTACCTTTTCCCCTTCCCCTTCCCCCCCTCAGTTT
>CM053570.1:63696739-63738824 GCA_028646485.1 Cryptoprocta ferox
TTTAGGTTGTTTTTTCCCCTAAATGTCTCTGTGACCCTGTGTAAAATTTCAACTCTTATTTCCTGACATTTCCTAATCCCCTATCTGCTTTATTTTTTCTTCTTAGTACTTACCACTGTCTAATATAAATTTTATTCTTTATATTTTTTATTTGTTATATCCTCCATTAAAATATAAACTATGAAGGTTGAATTTTTCTTTCATACCCTGATGCCTAGAACAATGCCTGGCACATGAAAGGTGCTCAATAAATATTTTTCGAGGGTCACCTGGGTGGCTCAGTCTGTTGAGCATCTGCCTCTTGATTTTGGCGCAGGTCATGATACCACCATTCCTGGGATCAAGTCCCACATTGGGCTTGTCAGCATGCATCCTGCTTGGGATTCTCTTTCTCCCTCTCTCTCTGCCCCTCCCAGGTTTGTGCATGTGCTCACTTGCTCTCTCTCTCTCTCAATAAAAGAAAAACTTAAAAAAAATATATTTGTTGAAAGGATTATGTGAAAATGAGTAGAAATTGACCAGATGAAATTAGTTAATATGTACATTTGTTGTATTTTCACAACTATTGACTTCAAATTATAGAATGCAAAGTTGGAGAATTTAGCATGACTGTATTGATGTATAGAAAACAAACACATATCCAGCAACCTTATTTTTTGAGAGTATTACTGAGAACTTGGGTGGGATGGTGGGAAAACTTTGAAAAGTTAAAATAGTTGTAAAATACTTGCACTAAAGTTCATGCACCTTACTTCTCAAAGAAGACACTTAGCATTATTTCTTCTTGTTTAGACACAGTTTTAACTCTATTGATTATATGGGTTTTCAGCTCTGGAAATTTGTAGAATTTGAGGAGATAGGAATAATCTTCCGTGCGAACTCAAAGTGGACAAGCTGACAGAAGGGAGGAGGCAGAAAATATAAAAAGTAAACAAGAATATTTAAGCATATTACTTTATAGATATGTTGTTTATCATAAAGGTAAGATTAAATTATGTACATATGATTTTAGAAAGACTTCCAGTAAAAATAGCAATGTCTCTATATAGTTATTATATCTTTATCCTTTCAGTCTGGTTTGTATCCTCACTGTTCCAGCAAGATAGTTCTCTGAAAGGTTGCCAGAGACTTTAGTCATGTAATTCAGTGGTCTTGTCTTAGCTCTGGATTCCTTTGTAGTATATGATATTTCTAATGATCACCCTTACTTTTTGACATTCTTTTTCCTTGGCAGTGTTGACTCTTTCATCCTTATTCACCTGCCCCCTTCTCTGGCTTATCAGTCTTGTTTTCATCCACATGTGACCCTTAAGGCATTCCCCAAGGTTCAGATTACCTATTTTTAATCTTTATAAATCTTGAGTATCCTATCTAATAATTCATCATCCATCCATCCATCCATTGAGAATTATTATTATGCTTATTAAATATCCTGAAGCCATTAATTTCTTTCTATCTACCTTCTTCATTCAGACCATCAACATCTGTCAGAACTATTGTTCCTCTGGTTTCCTTCCATACATGCTCCCCACCCCCATTATCCATTCACAGCACAGCATCTAGAATGATCCTTTTAAAACTCAAAGCCAAGCATATTCCTGTTCTATTTAAAACATTACATTGCTTCCCATCAGAATTAGAATAAAATCCAGTCTCTTTATCCTGACTGTAAAGTGGTACATGATATGGCCCTTCACTACTTTTCTGACTATGTTATGCTCTTCTCATTCTTCTTAATAATAGCCTTAGTGACTTTCTGCCTGCTCATAGAAGAGGCCAGATTTGTTTCTGCTTCTGGCTGTTTGGTCCAGAGATTTCTTTACTCCTGAAATACTGATCTTTCTCCCCCTCCACCATCATTTTTGCGTCTTGGCATTCAGATCTCAGCTTACATATTGCTTCCTCAGAGAGGCCTTCTCTGACTAGCCAGTCTAAATGAGCCACTCTGTTACTTTGTCATATCATCCTGTTTTATTCTCTGCTTGTTTACTTACTTATTTGTCTGCCTCACCTACAATAAGAACAGTTACTTTGTCTATTTGCTCTGTTAAAAGAGCCTGACTTATAGTAGGCATTCAATTACTGTTTATCAAAAGGATGAATGAATTATGTGGTAGATATGGGGGTATAGAGATAATAGTATTAATTTATACTACTGTGGTTATTAGCCTTTCCTAGGTTGTAGACATTTTTGAGAATCTGGTAAAAGTGATATATTCTCTTCCAATAAAATGCATTGTATACATATAATAAAAATTTGCCTGAAAATTAGAGCACTTAATTTCTCGAGTACTTACTCTTTGTTAGCCACTTTATAAGTTTCCCTGGTCTCCTAGAAGCTGTGAAATATACTTTTATTAAGTCATAATCTTTATATGATTATGGGCACATAATGTAGTGCTTCTCAAAACTATGTGTGGTCAGGAACTGTTTTTGTTTTTTGTATTTTGAATTTCCAGTGTCATGTTTCTATATATGGTCCAACTGTACATATATGAAGCTCATGCTACATCCAGTTCACTGAATGAATTTGTCAATATCCAAACTGGTTTATTCTCCATTCAACTAGATAAGCACATCCGTCAAGAGTTTAAATGTCAAATGTCTATAAAAGAATCACACTGTACTTGTTTTATAGGCAATCTACACACTAAGCAGTTTGTAGGTCAGCAAACCAAATTTGGAATAGCAGTGCCTTAGAAAGTATCATCAGTCTGGAACTCTTTTCAAAGCATAAATCCCATATTTTAATATACCTAATTGTGTCTCTAGCTAGATATTTTATTGATATTTTAAACTGGTCATTCCTCAAACCAAACTTACAATGTTCTAACTTCAAAACAGAAGAGCTCCTTTGACCTTTCTTTTTAATTTCAAAAATTCCGATAATTTCTTGGTCATCCAGAATCATTTTTGACTTTTCTTTGCTATCCTATTCAATCACTCATTAAATCCTATTTTTCTGCTTAGAATTTTCTGAACTTTTTTTCATTATCACTTTGCTAAGGAACCCTTTTAGACCTTGTGTTTTCTTTTTTTTTAAATTAGTGTTTATTTTTGAGAGAGAGAGAGACAGAGACAGAGTACAAGCAGGGGAAGGGCAGAGAGACAGGGAGACACAGAAGGTGAAGCAGTCTCTGGGCTCTCAGCTGTCAGCATACAGACCGATGTGGGGCTCGAACCCATGAACTGTGAGATCATGACCTGAGCCGAAGTTGGATGCTTAACCGACTAAGCCACCCAACGTCCTGACATTTTGTTTTTCTAATCCCCCACCTGCACAAAACTGTACTTCTATAGATACGCTGTATATCAGTTTATGTATTGTAGCCTTTCAAAGGGCTGCAAATCATTTTAATACCTAAAACTTATCTGATTCTGTAGATACCACCTGTTGAGAATGCATGCCCTACATGTATAATTCTTCTCAGGTATACATTTTATCCTGTTACTCAATATTAAATTGTTATTATTTTCAGTTTGATAATGATATTCTCCTTGGGAGTTCTTTATTTCACATTTTTATTGAAAACAGATCATCTTCAAGGCCTGCCTTTCAAGTTATTTTTTCCATGCAGTTTTTTATGATCCTCCAGTTCTATATGACTTTTTCCTCTTCTAATTTTCATTTAGAACTTTACTGATACTTCTTTTATGGAACATAGATTTTTGTTTTGTTTTTAAACTTTATTTATTTTGAGAGAGAGAGAGAGGGAGCGTGAGAGCACATGAGTATGTAGGGGAGAAGAGAAAGAATCCCAAGCAGGCTCCTTGCTGTCATTGCAGAGCTTGATGTGGGGCTCGATCCCACAAACCATGAGATCATGACTGTGTGAGCTGAAATCAAGAGTCAGATGCTTAACTGACTGAGCCACCCAGGTGCCCCAGGGTTTTATTGTTGTCTGCAAACATAAGCTCCTTGAGAGCAGGAACAATGATTTCTTTCCTTGTCTTACAATGGCTAGCATTTATTAGGCACTTAAAAAATCCATGAATGAATGCATAAATGAAAATTCCTTAAAAATAAAAGGGTAGGTATAAAATGTTTGATAAGTTTCTGCTCAACTAAAAATCTTCATTCTCTTTTGGATGAATGAGACATTTTTCTGTAGTTTTCTGTTCTACCTTTGTCTTTGTCTTTACAGGGGTAGAGTTAGTACAGATGAAGTAATAGAAACCTAATATGGTTGTTTACTTTATCATTAACTCACACTTTTATAGGATATCCTAAAAAGAGCCAAGGGTAGATATATTAACCTGACTCAGTGTCTTGTCTCAATATTCAGCTAATCATCTATTCATAATTTGCACATCAGCCACAGAACATTTGTATTTGAATTGTCCCTTAAATATAGCAGAACATATTTGTTTGAAACAAATGTGTTGGAAGAAATATCTCATAGGGCAGATTTCATTGCAACATTTAGAAGCAAATGCTTGTATCCATATGTACTGGTTAATTCCTTACCAATATGTATTGTGTGTTTTAAATCTTCCTGTATGCTAAACGTAAGTTACAAAGACTTTCATCTTTTATCAGTTTTCAAATTTGTTTCTGAAGATTGCACCATCACAAGAAAGAAATGGCTTTTTTAATTATAAATTTGCAGAGTTATCGAAATAGTTTTAAGATGTTTTATAAAGGTAGGTTTCACTTTTAATATGTTTAATGCTTAAACATATTTTATGAAAAATCACGTGGCTAGTCTTAGCTTTGAAAATTGACATATCGGGTTGTGAATTCTGGTTTTACTATTTACTACCTGGGTGACCTTGTTTGAATTATTGGTATTGTACTAAGGGTCCTCCAGAGAAGCATGAAGTATCTATCTATCTATCTATCTATCTATCTAATTAAGAGACTTATTTTAAGGAGTTTTACTCATGAAATTATGGAGTCTGGCAAGTCCAAAATCTGCAGGGTGAAGTGGCAGGCTGGAGACCCAGACAAGAGCCTGTGCTATGGTTTAAGTTTGAAGGTTGGCCGATGGAAAACCTAGAGAAGAATTTATGTTGCAGTTCAAGTTGGAAGGCTGTCTCTTGGCAGAATTTCCTCTTGCTTGGAGTAGGTCAGTCTTTTTTTTTCCTTTCAGGCTTTCTTCTGATTGGAAGAGGCCCACTCACATAATGAAGGGCAGTCTGCTTTATACAAAATCTACTGATTTAAATGTTAATATCATCATAAAACACCCTCACAGAAACATCCAGAATAATGTTTGATCACATACATGAGCACCATGGCCCAGCAAAGCTGGTACATAAAATTAACCACCATACTTAGCATTCCTGAAATTTAGTTTTTTTCATTTTAAAATGTGTAGAGGTGTCTTGGGGGTGGGTGGTTCAGTTGATTAAGTGTCCAGCTTTGGCTCAGGTCATGATCTCACCGTTCATGGGTTCGAGCCCTGCTTCTGGCTCTGTGCTGACAGCTCAGAGCCTGAAGCCTGCCTCACATTCTGTGTCTCCCTCTCTCTCTGCGCCTCCCCCACTCAAGCTTGCCTGCTCGCGCGCTCTCTCTCTCTCTCTCTCTCTCTCTCTTTCTCAAAAATAAACACTTAAAATTTTTTTAAATGTGTAGAATAATAACTATCTCATAGAATGGCCATAAAGATCACTTAAGGTAATGTATCAAATGCCTTACACATGGTAGACACTCCATAAATGTCAACATTAATAACTCTACTCTCCTCCTCCTATTCCTTCTCCTCCATACTTCCCTGTTCTGACTTCTTTTCTTGTTTTCAGTAAATAGAAATAGACCCATGATTGGTTAGCATGTTATACAGAATATTCATGTAAGCTTAAAAAAAAGGTCATAGGAGGACCTATTGATTATTTAGAAAAACAAAAGAAAACGAGAGTTCTTTATCAATGAAGAAGGTAGAGTCATTTATAATCATTCATTGATTCACTGTTTTGAAAACAGTGTATTGAGTGCCTACTATATTCTGTCTGAGACTCATTGGGAAACTAAAAGAGGTTGGGTGACATCAGAGTGATCACTACTAGAATAGCAAATAAGTGAGGCCACATTTGAGTAAAACAGTCTGCTGAGTGGCATGGATCAAAATCAATCAAAATCATTAGTTTGTTAAGAATAAATAAGAATAAAAAAAAACTATAGAGAAGAATCTTCAAGGGATGCTCATTATCTATGAGATGAAGTCCAAGCCTTTAAATATAGAATTTAAAGCTGTCCTTGACTTGATAAAGTGCAGGGAAGATGGCAGAGTAGGAGGATTCTGTTCCACAGATACACTGAGTCAACAACTACACGTGTTGCAACTAATGCTGAAAATGATCCAAGATTTGCAGAACAGATCATCCACAGCTAGGTGTATAGAGAAACCACATTGAAAAGGGTAGGAGGGACAGAGATGTGGTTGGGAACCAAACCCCTGGTGCAGCTAACTACAAACAGGAGGGACATCACAAACATGTAGGAAAAAGGAGATTATATTCCCCACTGGGCACCCCTGTCCCTGGGCAGCCTGCACTGGAAAGATGAGTTCCCATAATATCTAACTTTGAAAAATTAGTGGGGCTTAACCCCAGGAGTTTAAAAATAAATTGGGTTAGGGGCGCCTGGGTGGCTCAGTCGGTTGAGGGTCAGACTTCAGCTCAGGTCATGATCCCACAGTTTGTGGATTTGAGCCCTGCATCGGGCTCTGTACTGACAGCTCAGAACCTGGAGCCGCTTCGGATTCTGTGTCTTCCTCTCTCTCTGCCCTCCCCTGCTCGCACTTTGTGTCTGTGTCTCTCAAAAATAAATAAACGTTAAAAAAACCAATTGGGCTTAACTCTAGGGGAGTTAGAGGACTATAGGAAACCAAGACTCTGTTCTTAAAGACTACTAAATGACTTGAACTGAGACACAGCACAGAAGCAGCAGTTTGAAAAGTGCTTGGGATATATGTGAAGATTTATTGACTAATTTTAGGACATATGCTGGAGAGGCAGGGGTCTGCAAGAGATTTTTTGGGGGAACAAAAGTGCTGATGGGCACTATTTTTCTTGTACTCTGCCAACTTAGATAGCCTGACAGGTTGTGGGAGCTAGTTCTAACACACTCCATATACCTTGGTAGCACCATGTGCCTCACACCAGTGTTCTCCTATGGACCTGCCCACCTTGCCTTTGCAGGTGCCCCCCCACCAAAGTGACTCCTGCCCTGTCACACCTGGAAGGCAACTGGGTTGAGACTGGTGACTCTCCAAAGTCACTCTTGTTTTGGGGAGTGGGGAAAATAACCCCATACAATAGTTTGCTGACCATTCTGGCAGTTGAGTCTCTTAGCTGGCTATACAAGGAACAAGTTCCTCCCTTCAGTGTGCCCACAGTTGTAACAGTGGCTAATTGCAGAAAAGTCAATCTAACTGTTGGCCTGACTTACCAGAGAGCCATAGCAATTGTGGCTCAGCCACAACAGGGGAGAATATTCATTGCACACAGGGTATACCCCTGTAGAGGGGCCACAGGGCACCACAGGACCTCTTTACATAGGTGACTTTCAAAACTAGGAAATATATCTGACCTACCTAATACATAGACATAAACATAAAGAATTAGACAAAATGGGGAGACAAATGAATATGACCCAAATGAAAGAACAAGATAGAAGCACAGAAAAAGAGCTCAACAAAGTAGAGATAAGCAAAATGCTTAATAAAAATTCAAAGTAATAGTGATAAAGCTATCACCAGACTTGAGAGAAGAGTGGATAAACTCTTCAAAGTATAGGGGAAAAAAATACAGTCAGAGCTCAAGAATACAGTAAATGAGATGAAAAAATACACTAAGGGAAATCAACAGTGGATTGGAGGATGCAGAAGAACAGATTAGTGATCTGGAAGATAGGGTAATGGAAAACAACAAAGCTCAGTATCCAAAATAAAAAAATAATAGAAAAGGAGAATAGGTTAATGGATCTCGGCAACATTATCAAGCATAGTAACATTCACATTATAGGGATCCCAGAAGGAGAAGAGGGAGACCGAGGCAGAAAATTTATTTGAGGAAATAATAGCTGAAAACTTTTTAAAAAATGTTCTTAAAAACTTATTTGAGAGCGAGAGAGAGACAGAGACAGAGAGACAGAGCATGAGTGGTAAAGGGGCAGAGAGAGAGGAAGACACAGAATCTGAAGCAGGCTCCAGGCTCTGAGCTGTCAGCACAGAGCCTGATGTGAGGCTTGAACTCACAAACTGTGAGACCGTGACCTGAACCAAAGTTGGACACTTAACTGACTGAGCCACCCAGGTGCCCCCTGAAAACTTTTCTAATCTGGGTAAGGAAACAGACATCCAAGAATAGGACACACAGAGAACCCCAAATAGGATGAACCCAAGACACCAAGACACATAATAATTAAAATGGCAAAACCTAAAGATAAAGAAAGAATTTTAAAAGCAGCAACAGAAAAGGAAACAGTTACATACCAAGGAAACCTCATAAGGTATCAGCTGATTTTTCAGCAGAAACTTTTCAGGCCAGAAGGGAGTGGTGTGATATGTTCAAAGTGCTAAAAGGAAAAAAATTTACAACCAAGAATGCAGTACCCTCCAACATTACCATTCACAATTGAAGAAGAGATAAAATGTTTCCCACACTAAGGTTCAAGGAGCTCATCTCCACTAAGCCAGCCTCACATGAAATGTTAAAGGAATTCTTTAAGTGGAAAGAAAAGACCATAACTAGAAGTAAGAAAATTATTGAAGAAAAATTCTCACTGGTAAAAGCAAACATGATGGTAGTAGATTAATCATTTAAAAAGCCATATGGAAGTTAAAACACAAAAGTAATAAAATCTATTGTATCTACCACAAGTAGTCAAAGGATACATAAAAGAAAAAGAATATATGACATCACATACCTAAAGTGTGAAAAGAGGAGTAAAAATTTAGTGCTTTTAAAATGTGTTCAAACTTAAGTGAACATCAACTTAATATAGATTGCTGTACATGTATAGGATGCTATATATGAACCCTGTGGTAACCACAAATAAAAAACCTGTAATAGATACATGAAAAACAAAGATAAAGGGATGTAAGCATATCACTAAAGAAAGCCATCAATCTACAAAGGAAGAGAGCAAGAGAAGAAGAAAGAAACTACAAAAATAATAAGAAAACAGATTGGGAGTTAAAATTGTGGAGGAGTAGGGAGTCTCTAAGCTTGTGTTGTCCCTCAAATATAGATACATTGTTATCAAATCATTCTGAGCACGAAATAAAAAATTTGGAGGCCTGATAGAACAAAAACTGCAAGTCTATAAGTAAAAAAGGACCAACTGCCTTTTGGAAGATTTTTTAACAAGCAGACCAAATGAACAGGATCTAAGTTTTTAATAAATTTTTAAATTTTGTTTTTGTTTGTCGGGGTTTTTTTTGTTTTTTTTTTTGTTTTTTGTTTTTTGTTTTTTGTTTTTTTGTGTGTGTTTTCTTTCTTCTTTTGTTCTCTGGACAAAATATGAATTGGAGAAATTCTTCCCAAAAGAAAGAGCAGGAAGTAGAACTCATGGCCAGAGATATAATCAATACAGATATAAGTATGATGTCTGATCTAGAATTTAAAATGATGATTATAAGTATATGAGCTGGGTTTAAAGTATAGAAAATACCAGAGAATCCCTTTCTGCAGAGATAAAAGTACTAAAATTGAGTAAGGCTGAAATTAAAAATTTCTGTAACCAATATGCATACCTGAATGAAAGTCAGGACAGTGAATATGAATGAGGCAGAGGAGCGAATTAGTGACATAGAAGATAAAATTATGGAAAATAATGAAGCTTAAAAGAAGAGGGAAACAAAAATCATGGATCATGAAGACAGAATTAGGGAACTCAGCGACTTATTAAAATGTAACAACATTTGTATCCTAGGAGTCCGAAAGATGAAGGGAGAGAATAGGGGGCATATGGTTTGTATGAGCGAATTAGTTGAAAACTTCCCTAGTTTGGAGAAGGACAAGGACATCAAATTTCAAGAAACACAGGGAACTCCTATTAAATTCAACAAAGTCGACCATCACCAAGACATACCATTGCCAAATTCACAAAATACACAGACAAGGAAAGCATCCTGAAAACAGCAAGGGAAAAAAACGTCTATAACCCACCAGGGAAGCAGATCAGGTTTATAGAAGATTGGTCCACAGAAACTGGGAAGGCCAGAAATGAGTGGCAGGATATATTCAGTGTGCTAAATGGGAAAATATGCAGCAAAGAATTCTTTATCAGGAAAGTCTGTCACTCACAATAGAAGGAGAGATAAAGAATTTCCCAGACAAAGAAAATCTAAAGGAGTTCATGCCACCTAAAGGAGCCTTGCAAGTAAGGAATATAGTTTGAGTTTGAGAAGAAGAAGAAGGAGAAGGAGGAGGAGGAGGAGGAGGGAGGAGGAGGGAGGAGGAAAAAGAAGGCGGAGGAGGAGGGAGGAGGAAAAAGAAGGAGGAGGAGGAGAGAGGAGGAAAAAGAAGGAGGAGGAGGAAGAAGGAGGAGGAGGAGGAAGAAGAAGAAGAAAGAAAGAAAGAAAGAAAGAAGAAGAAGACGACAACAACGACCAAGAGCAACAAAGACTTGAAAGGACCAGAGAGCATCACTAGAAACACCAAATTCATATCCTGCAATAATCACTCTGAGTGTAAATGGACTAAATATTCCTTCAAACGACATAGGGTATCAGAATGGATACAAAACCAATATCCATTTATATGCTCCCTACAAGAGATACATTTTAGACCTAAAGACACCTGGAGATTGGAAATAAGAGGATGAAGAACCATCATGTTAATGGATGTCAGAAGAAAGCAGAAATAGCCATTCTTTTATCAGACAAACTAGATTTTAAAACAAAGACTGTAACAAGAGATGGAAAAGGGCATTAGGTAACAATTAAGGGGTCTATACATCAAATAGATCTAACAATTATAAATATTTAGGCTCCCAACTTGGGAACACCCAGATATAGAAATCAATTGAAACAAACATGAAGAACCTCATTGATAACAATACCATAATAGTAAGGGACTTTAATACCTCACTTACAGCAATGGGCAGATCATCTAAGCACAAAATCAACGGGGCAACAATGACTTTGAATAACACATTGAGTCTGTTGGACTTAACAGATATATTCAGAACATTTCATCTTAAAGCAGAAGAATATATATTCTTTTTGAGTACACATAATCATTTTACAGAACAGACTACATACTGGATCAAAAATCAACCCTCAACAAGTATAAAAATACTGCGATAACACCATGCATATTTCCAGATCACAACACTGTGAAACTTGAAGTCAACCACAAGAAAAAATTTGGAAAGCTCTGAAATACATGGAGGTTAAAGAACATCCTAGTAGGAAATAAATGAGTTAACCAGGAAATTAAAGAAGAAATTAAAAATTCATAGAAGCAAATGAAGATGAAAACACAACAGTACAAACCCTTTGGGATGCAGCGAAGGCAGTCCTAAGAGGGAAGTATATTGCAGTTAAGGCCTATCTCAGAAAGCAAGAAAGGTCTCAAATACACAATCTAACCTTACACCTAAAGGAACTAGAAAAGGGACAGCAAATAAAGCCCACAGCCAGCAGCAAAAGGGAAAACATAAGGATGAGAGCAGAAAAAAAATGATATAGAAACAAAAAGCCAGTAAAACAGATCAATAAACCTAAGACTTGGTTTTTTGAAAGAATAAACAAATTTGATAAGCTCCTAGGCAGATTTATCAAAAAGAAAAGATAAAGGACCCAAATAGAAACAAACATGAATCAAAGAAGAGAGATCACAACCAACACCACAGAAATGCAAATAATTATAAGAGAATACTATGAAAAATTATATGCCAACAAACTGGGCAATCTGGAAGAAATGGACAAATTCTAGAACTCACAAAACTGCCAAAACTGAAACAGGAAGAAATGGAAAATTTGAACAGACATATAACCGGCAAAGAAACTGAATCCATAATAAAAAATCACCCAACATACAAGAGTCCAGGGCCAGATGGCTTTCCAGGGGAATTCTACCAAACATTTAAAAAAGAGTTAATACCTATTCTCCTCAAACTATTCCAAAAATAGAAATGGAAAGAAAGCTTTCAAACTAATTCTACAAAGCTAGCACTACCTTGATTATGAAACCAAAACTCAAATGGGAAGAAATTGAAAATTTGAACAGACCCATAACTAGTGAAGAAATTGAGAGAGTTATCAAAAATCTCCCAACAAATAAGAGTCCTGGGCCAGATGACTTTCCAGGGAATTCTACCAGACATTTAAAGCAGAGTTAATACCTATCCTCCCCAAGCTGTTCCAAGAAATAGAAACGGAAGGAAAGCTTCTGGACTCCTTCTGTGAAGCCAGAATTACCTTGATTCCCAATCCAGACAGAGACCCCACAAAAAAGGAGAATTACAGGCCAATATTCCATATGAACATGGATGCAAAAATTCTCAACAAGATACTAGCAAATTGATTTTCAACATATATTAGAAGAATTATTCACCATGATTAAGTGGGATTCATTCCTCGGCTGCAGGTCTGGTTCGGTATTTACAAATCAATCAATGTCATAACCACATTAATAAAAGAAAGGATAAGAACCATATGATCCTGTCAATAGATGCAGAAAAAGCATTTAACAAAATACAGCATCTGTTCTTAATAAAAAACCCTCAAGAAAGTTGGGATAGAAGGAACATACCTAAACATCATAAAAGCCATTTTGAAAAACCCACAGCAAGTATCATCCTTAATGGGGAAAAACTGAGAGCTTTACCCCTGAGATCAGGAACACGACAGGGATGTCCACTCTCACCACTGTTGTTTAACATAGTGTTGGAAGTTCTAGCATCAGCAATCAGACAACAAAAGCAAATAAAAGGCATCTAAATTGTCAAAGAAGAAGTCAAACTTTCACTTTTCACAGATGACATGATACTCTACATGGAAAACCTGAAAGACTCCACCAAAAGTCTGCTAGAACTGACACATGGATTCAGTAAAGTTGCAAGGTACAAAATCAATGTACAGAAATCAGTTACATTTTTATGCACCAATAATGAAGCATCAGAAAGAGAAATCAAGAAACTGATCCCATTCACAACTGCACCAGGAACCATAAAATACGTAGGAATAAACCTAACCAAAGATGTAAAAGATCTGTATGCTGACAGCTATAGAAAGCTTATGAAGGAAACTGAAGAAGACATAAAGAAATGGAAAAACATTCCATGCTCATGAATCGGAAGAATAAATACTGCTAAAATGTCAATACTACCCAGAGAAATCTACACATTCAATGCAATCCCAATCAAAATTGCACCTACATTCTTCTCAAAGCTAGAACAAACAGTCCTAAAATATGTATGCAACCGCAAAAGGCTCCGAATAGCTAAAGTAATATTGAAGAAGGAAACCAAAGCGGGAGGTATCCCAATCCCAGACTTTAGCCTCTACTACAAAGCTGTAATCATCAAGACAGTTTGGTATTGGCACAAAAACAGACACAGAGACCATTGGAATAGAAGAGAGAACCCAGACTGGACTCACAAATGTATGGCCAACAAATCTTTGACAAAGCAGGAAAGAGTATCCAATGGAAAAAAGACAGTCTCTTTAGCAAATGGTGCTGGGAGAACTGGATGGCAACATGTAGAAGAATGAAACTAAACCACTTTCTTACACCATGCACAAAAATAAATTCAAAATGGTTAAAAGACCTGAATATGAGATAGGAAACCATCAAAACCCTAGAGGAGACAGCAGGTGACAGACAACCTCTTTGACCTCAGCTGTAGCAATTTTTTGCTCGACACATCTCCAAAGGCAAGGGGATTAAAAGCAAAAATGAACTATTGGACCTCATCACCTCATCAAGATAAAAAGCATCTGAACAGCAAAGGAAACAATCAACAAGACTAAAAGGCAACCGACAGAATGGGAAAAGATATTTGCAAATGAGTTATCAGATAAAGGGATAGTATCCAAAATGTATAAAGAACCTACCAAACAAATAATCCAGTGAAGAAATGGGCAGAAGACATGAATAGACACTTTTCCAAAGAAGGCATCCAGATGGCAAACAGACATATGGAAAGATGCTCAATGTCACTCATCATAGGGAAATAAAAATCAAAACCACAAAGAGATAACACCTCACACCAATCAGAGTGGCTAAAATTAACAACTCAGGATATAACAGATGCTGGCTAGGATGTGGAGAAACAGGAACCCTTTTGCACTGTTGGTGAGAATGCAACTGGTATAGCCATTCTGCAAAATAGTATGGATGTTCCTCAAAAAATTAAAAATAGGATTACCCTATGACCCAGCAATAGCACTACTAGGAATTTATCCAAAATATATAGGAGTGCATATTCATAGGGGCCCATGTACCCCATTGTTTATAGCAACTCTTTCAACAATAGCCAAATTATGGAAAGAGCCTAAATGTCCATCAACTGATGAATGGATGAAGAAGATGTGGTTTATATATACAATGGAATACTACTTGGCAATGAGAAAGAATGAAATCATGCCTTTTGCAGCAATGTGGACGGAACTGGAAGATGTCATGCTAGGTGAAATTAGTCAGTCAGAGAAAGACAGATACCATATGATTTCACTCACATGTGGAACATGAGAAACTTAACAGAAGACCATGGGAGAAAGGAAGAGGAAAAAAATAATTACAAACAGAGTGGGAGGGAGGCAAGCCATAAGAGACTCTTAAATACAGAGATTAAACTGAGGGTTGATGGGAGGGAGTGAGGGAGAGGGGAAAATGGGTGATGGGCATCGAGGATGGCACCTGTTGGGATGAGCACTGAGTGTTGTATGTAAGCAATGAACCACGGGAATCTACCCCCAAAACCAAGAGCACACTGTACACACTGTATGGTGGCCAATTTGACAATAAATTATATAACACCAGCATTTTTTTTGCAGAACTAGAACAAACCTAAATATTTTTTGGAACCACAAAGGGCCTTGAATAGTTAAAGAAATCCTGGAAAGAAAAATAAAAGTGGAGGAATCACAGTTTTGGTTTTAGAGCTGTATTATGAAGCTGTAGTCATCAAGACAGTATGGTCCTGGCACAAAAACACACATATAGATCAACAGAACAGGATTAAAGTCCCAGAAATGGACCCACAATTGTATTGTAAACTCATCTCTGACAAAGCAGAAAACAATATCCAATGGAAAAATGACAGTTTCTTCAACTAAGGGTTTTGGGAATACAAGACAGCAAAATGCAGAAGAATGAAAATATACCAATTTCTTACAACATACACAAAAATAAATTCAAAATGGGTGAGAGACCTAAATGTGAGATAGGAATCCATCAAATCTTAGAGAACACAGGCAGCCTCTTTGATCTCTGCCAGACCAATTATTACTAGACACGTTGCTTAAAGTCGGAGAAACAAAAGGAAACATGACTGTTGGAATTTTATCAAGATAAAAACCTTCTGCACAGTGAAGGAAACAATCAACAAAACTAAAAGGCAGCCTTTGGAATGGGAGAAGGTATTTGCAAGGACATATCCGATAAAGGGTTAGTATCCAAAATCTATAAAGAACTTACCAAACTCAACACCCAAAAAACAAATAATCCAGTTAAAAAAGACAGGACAGAAGACAGGAATAGAAACTTTTCCAAATGAGACATCCAGATGGCTAACAGACATATGAAAGGATGCTCAATATCACTTATCATCAGGGAAATACAAATCCAAACCACGATGAGATACCACTTTACACCTGTCAGAATGGCTAAAATTAACAGCAGATGAAACAACAGGTGTTAGCGAGGATGTGGAGATAGGAACACTTTTTCACTGTTGATGGGAATGCAAAATGATGCAGCAACTTTGGAGAACAGTATGGAAGTTCCTCAAACCCCTAAAAATAAAAATACCCTACGATTCAGAAACTGCATTATTAGGTATTTACCCAAAGGATTCTAAAATACAGATTCAATGGCATACATGAGCCCTGATGTTTATAGTAGCATTATCAGCAATAGCCAAACTATGGAGAGAGCCCAAATGTCCACTGACTGATGAATGAATGAAGGAGGTGGAGTATGTGCATACACACACACCCACACACACAACTCAACATTACTCAGCCATCAAAAAGAGTGAAATCTTGCCATTTGCAACCTTGTGTATAAAGCTAGAATGTATTTCTGCTAAATGAAATCAGTCAAACTGAGAAAGACATATACCATATAATTTCACTCAGATGTGGGAATTTGAGAATTTAAGAAACAGAACAGATGAACATATTGAAGAAAAGTAAAGAAACCACAAGATACTCTTAACTATATAAAACAAACGGAGGGTTGATGGAGGGAGGTGAGTGGGAGATTGACTAGATGGGTGATGGGTATTAATGAGGGCACTTGTGACGAGCATTGGGTGTTGTGTGTAAGCGAGGAATCAGTGAATTCTACTTCTGAAACCAATATTTCACTGTGTGTTATGTAACTAAAATTAATAATAATAAAAAAATAAAGAACTTAAAAACAAAACTAATAAAACAACAGTTTTTTATTGCAGTATGTATGTAATTATCAATAATTTCTTTAAATATAAATGGACTAAATGCCCCAATCAAAAAACATAGAATGATGGAATGGATTAAAGAAACTAGACCCATGTACATGCTGCTTCCAGCCGACTCATTTCAGACGTACGGACTGACAGACTGAAAGTGAATGGATGTAAAAAGATATTTCATGCAAATGGATTAGGGAGGAACAAAAGCCAAAGTAGTAATACTTATATCAGACAAAATAGACTTTAAAACAAAGACCGTTTTAATGAAAGCAGGAGACAAAGACATTATATAATGATAAAAGGATTAATTCAATGAAAAGGTGTAACAAAGTGAATATTCACGCAACATAGGTCACCTAAATACACAAAGTTAATATTAACTGACCTAAAGGGAAAAATGGATGTTAATACAGTAAAAATAGGGGTCTTTTAAAAACAAATTTTTATGTATTTTACTGAGTGTAATTGACACATAGTGTTATATTTGTTTCAGGTGCATGACATAGTGATTTGACAAGTTTATACCTTATGCTATGTGTATCTACTCTTTGTCATCATTGCTTCTCTGACTTTTGGCTAAGATCAAGTGTAGTATCTGTCCTTTCAGTTTAATAGTAGGGGACTATAACACCTCCCTGACATCAATGGATAGATCACCCAGAGACAAAATGTATAAGGAAGTAGTGGCTTTGAATGATACATTAGACCAGATGGACTTAACAGATATTACAGACCATTCTATCTAAAAAAACAGTAGAATACACATTCCTTCTGAGGGCACATAAAACATTGTCCAAGATATGTTAGGCCACAAACAAGTCTCTGTCAATTTAGGAAGATCGAAATCATATCAAACATCTTTTCTGAGCACAATAGTAGGAAACTAGAAAACAATTACAAGAAAGAAACTGGAAAAAACACAACTACATGTCTAGTAAACAATGTGGTACTAAACAACCAATAAGTCAACTAAGAAATCTAAGGAAATTAAAAAAAATTACATGGAGACACATGAAAATAGAAACACAATAGTCCAAATTCTTTGGGATATAGCAAAAGTAGTCCTAAGAGGGAGGTTTGTAGTGATACAGGCTTAGCTGACAAAACAAAGAAAGTCTTAAAGAATATAACCTTACACCTAAAGGAACTAGAAAAATAAGAACAAAGCAAGCCCCAATTTAGTAGTAGGAAGTAAATAATGAAGTTTAAAGCAGAAATAAATAGAAAAAAAAAAAGATCAATGAAACCAAGAGCTGATTCTTTGAAAAGATAAACTCAATTGATAGTAAGCCAGACTCATCAAAAAAAAAAAAAAAAGGACTCAAGTAAAATCTGAATGAAGAAGGCAAAATAATAACTGATCCACAGAAATATAAAGAATTATAAGCGAATATTATAAAAAATTATATGCCAAAAATTGGACAAACTAGAAGAATTGGATAAATTCCTAGAAACATACAATCTTTAAAACTAATCAAGAAGAAATAGAAAATGTAAACAGATTGATTACTCATAATGAAATTGAAGTTGTAATCAAAAAACTTCCAATGAAGAAAAATCTAGCATCACATGGCTTAACAGGTGAATTCTGCCAAAGACTTAAAGAAGAGTTAATACCTATTCTTCTCAAACTATTCCACAAAATAGAAGAGGAAGAAAAACTTCCAAATTCATTCTTCAAGTCAAGCATTACTCAGATATTAAATCCAGACAGAGATATTACAAAAACAAAAGACTCTAAGTCAGTATCACTGATGAATATAGATGCAAAAATCCTCAATAAAATGTTATAAAACCAAAATCAACAATATATTAAAAAGATTATTCACCACAAACAAGTTAGATTTATCGCAGGGTTGCAAAGATGGTTCAATATGCACAAATCAATGAATGTGATACACCATATTAACAAGAGGAAGTATAAAAACCTGATGATCATCTCAGTAGATTCAGAAAAAGCACTTGACAAGTGTAATATTCATTAATGATACAACTTTTCACCAAAATGAGTTTAGAGGGATTATAACTCAACGTAATAAAGACCATATATGACAAAGTCACAGCTAACATAATAATCAATGGTGAATAACAGATTTTCTTTTAAAATCTGGAACACGATAAAGATATCCACTCTCACCATTTTGATTCAACATAATACAGGAAGTCCTACCCACAGCGATCAGAAAAAGGTATACAATTGGTAAGGAAGAATTAAAAGTTTCATTATTTGCAGATGATATGATACTATATATAGAAAAGACTAATGACTTCACCAAAAACTACTGGAACTAATAAATGAATTCAGTAAAGTTATAGGATACCAAATTAAAATACAGAAATCTTTTGCATTTTTAAACTCTAATAACAAAGTAACAGAAAGAGAAACTAAGAAAAATCCCCATTTATAATTGCATTAAAAAGGATAAAATACCTAGAAATAAACTTAACCAAGGAAATGAAATACCTCTAGTGTGAAAATCGTAGGACACTTATAACAAATTGAAGACGATACAAACAATGGAAAGATATACCACTCATGATTGTAAGAATTAATATTGTTACAGAGTCCACACTCTCTAAAGCAGTCTACAGGTTCAGTGTAATCCCTATCAATATACCACTAGCATTTTCATAGAACCAGAACAAATAATCCTATAATTTGTATGGAACCACAAAAGACCCTGACTAGCCAAAGCAGTCTTGAGAAAGAAGAACAAAGCTATAGATATCACAATCCTAGATTTCAAGATATACTACAAAGCTATAGTAATCAAAACCATATGGTACTGACACAAAAACAGACACAATGACCAATGGAACAGAATAGAGAGCCCAGAAATATACCCACATTTCTATGGCCAATTAATCTATGACAAAGGAGGCAAAAATATATGATGGGAAAAAGTCTCATTAATAAACAGTGCTTGGAAAACTGGACAACTATATGCAAAAGAATGAAAGTGGACACTTTCTTACACCGTACACAAAAATAAACTCACAGTGGATTAAAGACCTAAATGTGAGACCTGAAACCATAAACATTCTAGAAGTGAACATAGGCAGTAATTTTTTTGATACTGGTTATAGCAACATTTTTCTAGAAATGTCTCCTCAGGGAAGGTAAAGAAAAGCAAAAACAAACTATTGGTACTGCATCAAAATAAAAAGCTTTTGCACAGTGAAGGAAACCATCAAAAAATAAAAAAGGCAATGTTTAGAGCAGCACTTTCAACAATAGCTGAATTATGGAAAGAGCTCAAATGTCCATTTACTGATTAATGTATAAAGATGATATAAGAACTCACCATGCGTTCCCCTTGGTAGAACTCAGGTCTGAAGGAAAATAATAACCAGAAGAGCAAGACCAAGCAGAAAAACAAACATTTCCTAATATTTATATAGTGTTTTGTAGTTAACAAAGTGTTTTCACATCTCTTATGGTCTTTCATAAATTTTGGACAAAAAGGAAGGCAAGCATTTTATTCCTACTTTTGGAAAAGGAAAGTGAGGTTCATAGAATTTAAGTCACATCCTTAATTGCACAGAACTAATAAGTGGCAGAATCTGGAGTTCAACCCATGTCTATCATACCTGAAAGCCTGTGCTCATATACCTTAGTTCCTGGTTATTCAACACTGATTCATTTACTCACTGGCTTATTCATGACAACCTGAGCATTTCCAAGTAGGAGTACAAGCAAATAAGCAGTCTTATGTCCTTTATTAGCTCACAAGATGGCAATTTGAGACCCTTTGAATGGAGTAGATGGAATGTCCCTGCTACCACTTTGGGAGCTTTACCTCACTCCCCATTTGGGGTTTGAATATCTAATCTGGGAAGGCTGATTGAATGTAACATACCATATATTGTTGTTCCTCATTGATGAAAGTAGATAAATGAGTAGCGATTAATGTAGAAAAGGTGACATTTGTGGATTTGGAGAACTCAGTCCTTTAGGAATGGTCAAGAAAATGTCTTGGGTTTGAAATTGACAATTAAGTGTATGTTTTCAGAAGCATTTTGGCCTGTTTGTATGTTGTAGGTGTGGATCCTGGTTCACATGCTCAGCAAGAAATACCAAATTATTTTAGTTTATTTAAATCAACCCACTTCATTGGGATTTTGGGAAATTCAACTTCCCTACATCATTGAGGCTCTATGTCTTTCACTACATAAGATGGTAAGAGGTATACATGATACTTAGGCAATGAGATGAGTGCTTCTGATTTTCAGATGTCTGGGCACATGACATTCTTATCATCGAAGCTCATGTGGCTCCTGGAAGGTCGAATGCTTCACTGCAAGCAGGGAATGGGGATCTTCATGGAGGCCTTTGCCTAGATATAGAGCCCTACTGCCCAGAGTTCTTCTTCCCTAGGTGCCCTGCACAACCATTCTCTGCTGAGGACTGCCAGGGAGTACCACTTCCTTCCACTGCTCTTGGGATCATGGATTTCTATAACTATTTCAATGTGTGAGATTGTTTCCTCCCTTTCTCTGTTTCCAATGGAAGTCTCCTTCTTTACTAGCATAATCCTGGGTAATGTGAGGAAGAGAAATGTTAGAGGCTACTTTTGCCTTTTTACTATCATATGAACCTCCTCTGAAGCAAGAAATCTCAAAGGGCGTAGAGAAGAATTTGTATGGTGTGTCTGTGTGTGTTTGTGTAGGAGGGGTTTGTGTTAATGTGGAGTATCCTATACAAAACACCAAAACACATCAACATGTCAATAAATTATTTTATAAAACAGTTTGCTGTCACTGTGATTCCCCACCCCCCTTCACAGATTGGTATTGCCTAGGAATCAGAAGTCCTAGCACTTATTATGTATATAGCCTTGGGCAACTCACTTAACTTCTCTGAGTGTATGATCTAATCACTAAAATGGAGTAATGAAGCCTGTCCTGCCTACTTGACAATACTGCTATTACATGCAAATGATAGAAGATAGGGAAATATTCTGTAAGCTGTTAATATACTATAAAATATAAGAACTTTTGGTTTTGTGAATTTGTGGGAAGATATTTCTCACTATGGTTTTAAAGTAACAAAAAACCCCTTGGAATGATCATAAATAGTTTCCACTCACATTGTATTGACAAAAGCATGTGATATGGCCATGTCTATTTTCAGGAGGGCGAAAAGTGGAATTCTCCTATGTGTTCTGATGTGTGAGGGAAATATTGAGCATCTATTAACATGTGAGGCACTATGTAAAAAACATTACATACCTTAACTTTAATTCTAAGAAAGTCATGAAATAGGCACTATTTTAGGTGAGGATGCTGAGGGCCAAAATTTAGGTAAATTAGTAAATGATAAAATCAGGATATGACCTTCATCTGACTCAAAGGCCTGGGTTCTTTCCATTTGGTCACATATTTCCTTTTTTTCTACAGTTTGTTAGCCACAGATGACTTCTAATGGAAGATTTAGGGTTAGGTAAATAATTATCAATTAGTCAAAAATAACTAATATTTCCTGGGCATTAGGAACCCCAAGCTCACGTCTGGGTCTTTTTTTCTCATTCTTTGTTATGAAGGGATTTGGGGCCTGTACCTTAGGAGTTGATAGATGATCTCTAAAGTAGTGTGAATGTTTATTTTTCAACTTGACTGGGCCACGGAATGCCCAGACATTTGGTAAAACATTATTCTGGGTGTGTCTATGAAGGTTTTTCTGGATAAGATTAACATTTAAATTGGTAAACTGAATAAAGCAGGTTGCCCTCCCTACTGTGGGATGGCCTTATCTATTTAGTCAAAAGCCTCAACGGAACAAACAGGCTGAACCTTCCCTTAGTGAGGGGAAACATTTCTTGCCTGAGTGCCTTGAGCTGGGACATCAGCATTTTTCTGTGTTCAACTGAACTGAAATATCGGCTTTTCCTAGGTTTTGAGACTACGGTATTTGACTGGAACTATACCATTGGCTCTTGTGGGACTCTGGTTTGCCAATTTTGGATCTTGGGACTTGTTACCCTCCATAGTGGTATGAGCCAATTCTTTATAATAAATCTCTTTCTGCACACCCACACGTGCACACCCTTATTGGTTCTCTTTCTGTGGAGAACCCTGACTAATATAGGCATGAACAACTCTTGAGATTGTGTGATTATGAAATTCAGCAGTAACAGTGAAGAGCTGATGCTTATGGAAGAGGTTCAGACTCCATTCTCTTTTCAGTCAGCATTTTATCAAGATCCTTAATGGAATCTTTACATTGACATTTACATGTTGTCTTATTATATGTGTATTAAGTGGTTGTTACCAGTAGGATAATAATTGACCACAGATTTAATAAAACAAAAAAGTTTTTTTTTTCCTGAAAATACTGGCTGCCAGTATGAATCAATGTCATGGCATTTCAAGCAACATTTGGCTTACCTACCTAAAACAAGTCACAAAAAATTAAGAACAGAAAGATTGATTCTTTTCCAAGTTTTGGATTTTCTTCTGACAACTATTCTGCAACTTCAGGCATAGATTAATGAATGGAGTATGCACAATGTGATATCAGCTCACATATATGACATTACTCAGATGTCTCCAACTCCGGAAAAAGCATGGGAATGATTTATGGAATTGATATTAATCTCTTTCCAGTAAACGCATTACTTCAGATACATGGGAAATTGATGTTACTACTCTAAGGCCAAATTAATTTCTTTCTTGCTGGATCAGCATTGTAAATGGAATTAGATGTTAACCTTTTATACATCTAAACAGGGTAAAATATGGGAGGCAATTTTATAACTAAAATTTGGATGCTCATTTCTGAAGGGAAGGGTTTGTATTTTTCTTCTTTGTGTGCTTTCTTCTTCCTGAAATTTGTGGATCCTGGGATATTTGATCATATTTAAAGTATAACTTAATATCATTTAGGAATAGAATAATTATAATTGAATCTGAATATTTAACAGAGGACTATAAATAACAGTATAGCAAATGAGAATTACATATTATTAAAGATACCCCAAATTCTAAAGATCAAGACTATTTTTCAAGGGAAATTTTATCTAAGAATTATTAGTCACTCATAAATATTTTTAATCCATATGTAGGCATGTAGGAGACTGGAAAATTGTCAGTCTAGCCTCTTCCTTCTTCCATATATGCCTGGGCCAATATGGTGTTGGGTTTGTTTTCTCTTTATTTTCTTTGTGTTCCCAGCTTGTGGCTTTTACTTGCCAAACTATTGATTTTGGCCTGCTCAACATTGTCTAATAAGCACAGTCTTATATTTCAATTCTAAATTATCAGAAGGAAAATGTTATTGGCTGAGGCTGCATCTGATCAGTTTTGGTTAAAGAGGGCAGTCGGGTATATAGGGCTGCCTTTTAAGGGCAATGGATGGGACAGATTCTCTAAGAGAATTGATAGACATCTTTTATTTATATAGTTATGTTGGCTGGGCTGCAGTGGTTTTTTTTTTTTTCCCCAGCTTGACAGTTCTCTGATTTTATGGACCAGGTGCTATGCATACCTTTTCTCTTTATGACTCCTAGCAGTTAGATATACTGCTGATAGGCCTTGCCTTTCATCACAGTATGCCTCATTTCTGAGCCAGTCTTGACCAGAGCATAATGTCTGTGAGTAGTATCAGAGTTGCTGCCAGAGAGCAATTAGTTGCTGCCTTGCTCTCTGATGTGCAAGAGACCAAACCTAGACCCCAGTTTCAAAGTTGTAGCAATTCTTGCATTATTTCCATTGGTATAGTCTGCAGAACTGGGTTCTTTCTTGATAACTAGTTTTTTTTGTGTGTGTGTGTGTGTGTAACAGTTTTACCTAGCTTATAATCCTAGAATTATTATCTCTTTAAGCCTGGGGTGTTGCCTTGAATCCTTGTCTTCTTGATAGGAATCTGGGCTAGGTGGCTTAATTTTCACCATGTCTATATCCAGATTTTCTTTTTATTTTCCCAATAACTGGCTGTGATCCAGATGTGAATAGACAGATTTTCCTGGACCACTAAGTGACAGTTATACTTGGTCTACATTACTGCCTGCAGATAGACCTTTTGGAACCTTTTTCACCTGAAATCAGGGCTGAGTATTTTTAGGGTTTTGAGCACTGTACATCAGAGCCCCCGCCGTTCCTCTCTAGTATCATTAGATCTTCTGATCTAGCTCGGGATCCTGAAAGCATACTTTAAATGTGACAGTATGACTCTAGTTGCATCTGTAGAGTGGTACAGGCCAGTGTTAGGGATGGTGAATGTTTATATTACCTACATTTCAATATTGTTGTACCATTTGTTTCCATAGAGAATTTTGGTCTAGGATTTCTGCTCTTTATTTCCTATTCTAGATGTCTTTTGGTAACACAGCACCAAGATACCCTTTCTTGTGAGTGAGCTGGGGAAGGGCAGAGAGAGAGGGAGACACAGAATCTGAAGCAGGCTCCAGCCTCTGAGCTATCAGCACAGAGCCTGATGCGGGGCTTGAACCCATGGACTGTGGGGTCATGACCTGAGCCGAAGTCGGATGCTTAATCGACTGAGCCACCCAGTTACCCCTCCTTTCAGTGGTTTTACTTCTGTGGTCCTGTATTGTATGTGTACAACACTTGCCAGGCAGCAGAGGAAGGTGTGGGATGGGAAGAGGAAAAGGTACATATATCTGACATAGTCCTTGTTATCAGAAAACCTTAAACCCCAGTGAAGGAGGTAGTGCATATTTATCAGTAATACCAGGAAGTAAATCAAGCAAGGGAGAGAAAGATTGGATACTTACTCATTAATTACTCAAATATTTATTGAGTGTCCACGATGCTTGGTTCTGTTCTAGGCAGTGGAGACTCAGAAGTAACTAAGATTGGATCCATACTGTCAAGGAGCTGATAGTCTGATGGGGGATTCAGGTAACTATACCAAAAAGCTACAGGGGCTGATTGTATTCAAGTCACCATCATCTCTCATCTGACTGTTCTTTAAATACACTGTGCATGCTCTCACCTTAGGGCCTTTGCACTTCTGCTGCCTGGAATGCTCCGCCCCCAAGATACTTACATGGTACATCTATTACTTCATTTGAGTCTCTGATAAAATGTCATCATATCAAGGAAGTCTTTGCTGGCTACACAACTAGTATAGTACTCTCTTTTCATTTCTTCCATCCCTCTTACCCCATTTTATTTTTGTTCTTAGCACTTATCTCACCAGATTTGTTATATGATTATTTTTAAAATTGATTATTATGTCTCTGCCTCTAGCAAAATTTAAGTTCTATGAGAACAGGATTATGTCTGTATTATTGAGTACTTTATATATGTAGTATGCTGTCTGAGACAAAATGAATGCTCAAAAAATACTTGTTTACCAAGTAAGGGTATTAATGAATCAAGTGCAAGTGAGTAGAATCTGTATAGTGTATGATAGAGTTACTGAGATGGGAGTGGTTATTTTTACCTGTAGGCAAGGGGTGGTGTCAGGAAATGTGATTTGAGAATGGAAGGGGGAAGGGTAGACAGTTTTGTCATGTGGCACATTTCATGATAGAATATTCCAGACTTTATAGTAGGGGAGTATGTCTTTTATTATTTCAAAATTGTTTTTGATGTTTCTATTTGAGAGGGAGAGAGAGACAGAGTGCAGGCAGGGGAGGGGCAGAGGGAGGGAGACACAGAATCTGAAGCAGGTTCTAGGCTCTGTGAGCACAGAGCCCAACAAACTACGAGATCATGACCTTAGCTGAAGTTGGACGCTTAACCAACTGAGCCACCTGGTGTCCCATATAGTAGGGGAGTATGTCTTTTTTTTTTTTTTTAATCTTTATTTATTTTTGACAGAGAGAGTGTGAGAGGGGAAGGAACAAAGAGAGAGGGAGACACAGAATCTGAAGCAGGCTCCAGGCTCTGAACTGTCAGCACAGAGCCCAATGTGGGGCTCGAACTCAGGAACTGCAAGATCATGACCTGAGCCGAAGTTGGATGCTTAACTGACTTAGCCACCAAGGCACCCCATTAGGGGAGTATGTCTTAATCAGGAGTTGCTTTTAAATCCCATCCTAATGATGTGACAATTCTATACTAATAAAATTTTCAATTTTATTTTATTTTTTGTATATTCATATACTTTTTAATGGCTTCTGCCTACTAGTGAGTAGTCGTGAGCTTTTCCACTGGGTTGTGGGTTTCTTGAGGTAGGCAGGGTTTATTTATGTGTGATCAGACCCTGACACAGTAGCTGAGAATTATTTTGCCAGTAGTAGCTTTTTTCTTTAAATAGAAATTAATTATAGTTCCCTTGGAGCTAGAACATTCTACAATTCTGTGATTCTCCCCTAGCCTGATACTTCACCAGCTATTGTTTAAGATTCTTGCAGGGGCACCTGGGTGGCTCGGTAGGTTGAGCATCTGACTTCAGCTCAGGTCATGATCTCATGGTTAGTGGGTTCAAGCCCCATGTCAGGGTGTGTGCTGATTGCTCAGAGCCTGGAGCCTGTTTCGGATTTTGTCTCCCTCTCTCTTTGCCTCTACCCTGCTCATGCTCTGTCTCTCTGTTTCTCAAAAATGAACAATGTTAAAAAAATTAAAAAAAAATATTCTTGCAGGTGATACACTTTTTTGGTCTATTAAATCTTATAGTTCTGGCTTCTTTCCCATATATTTCATCTGGGATATTCATATATCTACTTCTCTCATTGCACTATAATGATTTGTTTACATGTAGGTCCTTCCATTAGATTTTCAGCTATTGTTGGACAAGGACTTGTCTTAGACTCTATATCTAATCTTAGACTCTTATCTCTCAGCTTAGACTCTATCTCTTTCTTATAGTGTAGCTTGGTATAGTATCTGTCACATAGTTGCTCTCCAGCAAATGTGGAATGAGTGAATAGTAAATTAATTAGTCCAAGGGTAGAAAATTAATATTTATCAAGGAAACCCAGGAGAAAGAGAAAAGATGATTTGTGTAACAAGATTTAAGTGATACATTTTAAACATCTTAGTGACTATTTCATGCTCGGATACTTCAATAGTTTCCTTAATGTCAGCATTCCTACAATAACCATTTAGCCCAGTGCTTCTTTCCTTAATGTGAGTGTTCATAGGTTATGTGGAGACACCTGTGAATGAACTTGCACTATTCTTCCTAGCCTTGAACTTGCATGTCAGCGTTCCTTAGGTGGAAAAAATGTTTATGAATGCATCTGTTTCACTGCATGAAGATATATTTAGTGTATCATTATCAAAGGGTCATAACTCTCTTTTTTTTTTCCAAATGTACACATTCATGCATATAGTCTTGTGGTTTCTGCTCTTAAGAGCCCCAGAGTATAGGTGCTAGTAACAATGATGCTTAGAGGCACTTCTATGTATATTTCTCTCTTCTGTTCTACCTTAGAAGTACTAGTATGCCCAAATAATAAAAATTTAGCAAATGTGAATCATGAGTGTTTTAGCAGTACACCAGAAGGAGAATGATTGTAATTGAAGTAGCACAATGGATATATTTTTTCAATGTCTACGTCTATGGATTCCAATTTTTCTTTTTCTTTTTTTAATGTTTATTTTTGAGAGGGAGAGGGAGGATGAGCAGGGGAGGGGCACAGAGAGGGGGAGACACAGAATCTGAAGCAGGCTCCAGGCTCTGAGTTGTCAGCACAGAGCCCAATGCCAGTCTCAAACTCACAAGCTATGAGATCATGACCTGAGCCAAATTCAGACACTTAACCTACGGCACCACCCAGGCACCCTGAGGGTTTAAATTTTCTTAAGAATTTCATTTTCCTTTTTGAGACTTCACTCAACAGATATTTATTAACTATTAATTATGTGCAGTGATTGCTTCTGTACAAAATTTAAATACTTAGGAGCAACCACAACAAAAAGCCAATAAATATTTTTTGAACATGTCCTTTTGTGCCCAGCACTGTGACATGTAACATGGTGGAGGCAGCGTGGTCTGAGGGAAAGAACACATATTCTGGAATCAGATAGCTCTGGATTCTGAATTACCTTTGCTTTTTTGCCAACTCTGTGTTGTGACAAAGTATATGGATTTCTTAGTGCTTTACCTTCTTTTTTCCTACTATGATTTCTTAGTTCAGGCTGCTAGGACTGTTGCAGTAATTTCCAAATTTACCTTTCTTCCTTAAGCCTCTGTTTTCCATATATTATATATACTTTTATGCAAGTCATATTCCTGAAACATAACTTGAATCACATTACTGCCTACTTAAAAACTTTAAGTAACTTCCCAGTTCACTTAGAATGAAATAAAATTTCCTCAACATGGAATTTAAGACCCTTTAGTATGGAGTCAACCTTTATTTGTAGTCTTCCTTTGCTTCATTCCACTCTATTACTCAGTGCCGTAGTCACTTATATTAAGTGTACTTTTTGCTGTGGTTTTTCTTCATTATTCTCTTCTCTTAGGCCTCTGACTCTATATAATTTCTTAATTCCCCCTCTCATCACTAAATTTTCACCCTTTGATAAAACAGTGTATTTTTGAAAACCTATGTCAAATGTAATTTCGTCCACAAAACCTTTCCTGAAATTTATGATGTCTCTCTTTACTAAAGCAATTGTTTGAACTTCTCTGATATCATATCTACTTTATAGTTTAGCTGCTGTTTTCTAGAATGTAATGAACTATTTAATGGCATAAATTTTTTTTTACTTTTTTTTAAATGTTTATTTTTGAGAGAGCGCAAGTGGGGGAGGGGCAAGGGGAGGGGGACAGAGGATCCTAAGTGGGCTCTGGGCTGGCAACAGCCAACCCAGTGTGGTGCTAGAACTCATGAATGGCAAGATCATGACCTGAGCCCGAAGTTGGATGCTCAATTGACTGAGCCACCCAGGTGCCCCTTAACCCCTCTTTTTAATCTCCTGATGGACTTGAAATAGAACCTTGTTCAGAATAGTGAAATATAGAGTGGAAGGAGCTTTGGAGTCAGACTTGACTTCAGATTGTATCTCTGCTATTTACTGGTTGCATATGTGGCTTTGTGCAAGGTACTTACCTGAGACTCAATTTCCTCATCTGGAAGGAAAACTTACACCTTACTGAGGGGTAAATGGTAAAGATTAAATGATATAATATATAGAGAGCATTTGAAACATAATAGATTTCATATTGAATGATAGTTATTGTTGATTTAGAAAAAAACTAATATTTATGGAATTGAAATAGTCACTGAAACAAAAATAATTGATATGGGATGGGAAGGTATGTTTGGAGAGTTAATGTATTTGATAGACCTGAATTTGAGTAATCTGTGGGTTTATATAGCAAGTTTTCTACTATTTTTAAATTTAGGCAGAGGGTTTTCATTATAACGTTCCAACATCAGTCACTTGAGATGGACAAGGCTGATTATTCATTGTATTCTGTCAAGTTGTACATATTTTTTCTCATATTTTTTTCTGTGCCATATTTAGGGAATTGGAAGCTGGTGTTAATTTTTCATTAATTATATTGCATCATTTGGGATTGAAATAAACTATCTGATTAGAGTAGATAGGTATTATGGTATGTTTGTGGAAAAGGGGAAAGCATTTTCTGTACTTTGGTTTATGGACCTGAGAGTTCTGATACAATATTTCTGCCAAATCTTGATAGAGACTGCATTTTAACAGCGCTGGTGTTATCCAAAACATCATTTTTGATTTTTTAAAAATGTCATTGGCTTTTAAGAAAGAATTTTTAGCATCCTTCCTGTGCAGCTGAGAACCTATTGTAATAAATATATAATGTTCAATAGTAATATTCCATTGTGAATGTATAACTGTTAATATTTACACTGATTGATTATCTCCCAAGTGCTTAACTGCCTACCACATTCAGATTTTTCCATGTTAATTTTGATATAGTGTTTTTTATTTCTGAAAGCAAACAGGGAACACACCATATATTATCACAGCATGTTTTTTTTTCAGAAGCTATCGAGAACTTCAGAATCTATAACAATGAAATAATGTGGAGGTAAATTAACATAATATACAAGGGGATTTCATAACCTAGCAATATTCTATAGACTTGCCAACTTGAATCATAGCCATGTGCAAATTATCTGTATGCTATGATGTCACAAACATAAATTAGTACCTACCATGATAGGAAAAGAACATTTTTCTGATAATTTCAACATGTTTTTTCTCCTAATATTTATAAATATTTAGGAATAGTAAGTTGTCCTATGCAAGATGAGTGGCAATCTTAAACTACTAATTCATTGCTTTAATTTTGAATCCCAAAGGGCAGTACAGAAGTATGGAAGGAATGCCACGCATATATGTATACACTATTTTTTTAATTTTTCTTGTTTTTTGAGAGAGAGAGAGAGAGAGAGCACAAGTGGGGAGGGGCAGAGAGAGAGAGAGAGAGACAGAGACACAGAATCTGAAGCTGACTTCAGTCTCTGAGCTGTCAGCACGGAGCCTGACTTGGGGCTTGACCTTGGAAACCACGAGATCATGGCCTGAGCCGAAGTCGGATGGTTAACCGACTGGGCAACCAAGTTGCCCCTGTATACAGTATTTTAAAAATTATTTTAGTAATAGAGAAGGAGTTGGTGGGTTGTAATGATATTGACCTTATGCCATTATAACTAAATTCAGCTCTTTGCAAAATTATGAAGGAGGTTGTCTGAGAGATACCACAAATTCAGTGTGCTTTATGCTTAGTGATCTCAACCTTGATCTTCCTGTTTTCTTTATCTGAGTTTACAGGCACCCCCATCTACTCTGTCACTCCAACAAGAGATCTCCTCAAGGCTGGGACTATGCTTTGTGTCCCAGTGGCCTAGTACAGTCACTGATAGGTAATATACAATCAATAAATAGAGAAATATAAGCAATTGGAAGACTATATCCACCCACTGACTTGTCTCTCTGCCCTTATATATGTTTTCTTACCTTCTTTTACTGGAGGAACTGTTTCTTGTTTTATGAGGTTAACCTTCCACTTACATTTCCTCTCATCTACTCAAGGATATCACTTCAGCAATTATTCCCTCTATCTTCATTATTGATATTTTTTCTCTGTACTGTGTCCTTTCCATCAGCATATCAATATGCTGAGATTGAGGGAAAAAACTGTGTTTTGTAGACATAGAGTGAGAGAATGGATAAAAAGGAAGACCCATATATATGCTGCCTGTAAGAGACTTATTTTAGACCTAAAGACACCTGCAGATTGAAAGTGAGGGGATACAGAAACATTTATCATGCAATTGGATGTCAAAAGAAAGCCAGAATAGCAATACTTATATTGGATAAACTAGACTATAAAACAAAGACTGTAACAAGAGACAAAGAAGTGCACTATATAATAATGAAGGAGGCAGTCCAAAAAGATATAACAATTGTTAATATTTATGCATCCATCATGGGAACATCTAAAAACATAATACAGTTAATAACAAACATAAGTGAGCTACTCAATAATAATAATAAAATTATAGTAGGGTACTATCTAAACAGAAAATCAACAAGGAAACAATGGCTTTGAATAACACAGGACCAGAGGGATTTAATAGGTATATTCAGAACATTCCATCATAAACATCTGAATACACATTCTTTTCATATGCACATAGGACATTCTCCAGAATAGATCACATGTTAGGCACAAAACAAACCTATACAAATTAAAGAAGATAGAAGTCATGTCATGCATCTTTTCTGACCATAATGCTATGAAACTGTAAGTCAACCACAAGAAAAAAATCTAGAAAGACCCCAAATACATGGAGGTTAAATAACATGATACTAAACAATGAAACAGGGCCACCAAGAAATAAAAGAAATTAAAAAGTACATGGAAACAAAGGAGAATGAAAACATAATGGTCCAAAACCTTTGAGATGCAGCAAAAGTTGTTCTAAGGGAAAGTTTATAGCAAGAAAAATCTCAAATAAACAACTTAACCTTCACTTAAAGGAGCTAGAAAAAGAACAATAAACAAAACCTAAAACCAGCAGGATGGAATGAGAAAGATTAGACCAATAATAAATGATTTAGAAACTGAAAAAAAAAATAAAAAGGATCAATGAAACCAGGAGCTGGTTCTTTGAAAAAATCAGTAAAATTGATAAGTTTCTAGCCAGAATTATCAAGAAAAAAAAAAAGAGAACTCAAATAAATAAAATTACAAATGAGAGAGGGGAAATAACAAACATCACAGAAATAGAAATAATTATAAGAGAATATTATGAAAAACTATATGCCAACAAATTGGACAACCCAGAAAAAATGGGTAAATTCCTACAAACCTACTAAAACTGAATTAGGAATAAATACAAAATTTGAACAGACTGATTACCAGTAGTGAAATTGAATAAGTAATCAAAAAAACTCCCAACAAACTGGATAGGACCAGATGGCTTCACAGGCACATTCTACCAAACATTTAAAGATGAGTTAATACCTGTTCTTCTCAAATGATACCAAAAAATAGAAAAGGAAGGAGAACTTTCAGCATTAACCCTGATACCAAACCAGATAAAGACACCACAAAAAAAGAACATGATAGGCCAATATTTCTGATGAACATTATGTGCAAAAATCTTCAACAAAATACTAGCAAACCAAACCCAACAATACATTAAAAACATCATTTCCATGATTAAGTGGGATTTATTCTTGGGTTGCAAAGGTGGTTCAGTATTTGGAAATCAGTCAACATGATACATCACATCAATAATAAAGGATAAGAACCATATGATCATTTCAATAGATGCAGAAAAAGCATTCTACAAAGCACAACATTTATTCATGATAAAAACCCTCAACAAAGTAGATCTAGAGTGAGTATATATCAATATAATAAAGCTAATTTCTGAAAAACCCACAGTTAATATCATCCTCAATGGGGAAAAAAGAAAAATTTCCCTAAAATCAGGAAGAATATGAGGATGTCCACTCTCACCACTTTTATTCAACATAGTACTGAAAGTCTTAGCCATGTAATCAGACAACAAAAAGAAATAAAAGGCATCCAGATTGGTAAGGAAGAAGTAAAATTTTCACTATTTGCAGATGACATGATACACTGTATAGAAAACCCAAAAGACACCACCAGAAAACTGCAAGAATTGATAAATGAATTCAGTAAAGTCTCAGGATACAAAATACATGTACAGGAATATGTTGCATTTCTATTCTCCAGTAATGAATCCGCAGAAAGAGAAAGAAAACCATCCCATTTATAATTGCACCAAAAATAGTAAGATAATTAGGAATAAACCTAATCAAATGGGTAAAAGACTTACACTCTGAAAACTATAAAACACTAATTAAAGAAATTGAAGAGGACACGAAGAAATGGAAGAACATTCCACACTCAAGGATTGGTAGAACAAATATTGCTAAATGTTTATACTACCCAAAGAAATCTACACATTTAACGTAATCCCTATCAAAATACCACCAGCATTTTTTTTGCTGAGCTAGAAGAAACCATCCTAAATTTTGTATGGAACCACAAAAGATTCTGAGTAGCCAAACCAATCTTGGAAAAGAAAAGTAAAGCTGGAGGCATCAGAATTCCAGACTTCAGGTTATATTATACAGCTGTAGTAATCAAAACAGTATGATACTGGCACCGAAATAGACACAAAGATTAATGAAACAAACTAGAACACCCAGCAATGAGGCCACAATTATATGGTCAATTAATCTTTGACAAAGCAGGAAAGATTATTGAATGGGAAAAAGCCTCTTCAACAAATAGTGTTGGGAAAACTTGACACAACATGCAAAAATGGAACTGGAATATTTTCTTAACCATACACAAAAATAAATTCAAAATGGATTAGTACCTAAATGTGAGACCTGAAATCACAAATATTCTGGAAGAGAGCACAGGCAGTAACTTCTCTGAGATCTGGTGTAGCAAGATTTTTTCTGGATAGGTCCCCTGAAGCAAGAGAATGAAAGCAAAAATAAACTATTGGGATTACATCAAAATAAAAAGCTTGTGCACAGTGAAGGAAACAATCAAAAAAACCAGCATTCAGATGGAATTGAAGATTTTTGCAAATGACCTATCTGATAAAGGGTTATAATCCAAAATATATAAACAAAATCTACAATTCAGCACTGAGAAAAACAAATAATCTAAGAAAAAATGAGCAGAAGAAACGAACAGACACTTCTCCAAAGCAGACATGCAGATGCCCAACAGATACATGAAAAGACACTTAACATTACTAATCATCAGGGAAATGCAAATCAAAAGCACAATGAGATATTACCTCATACCTGTCAGAATGCTAAAATCAACAACACAGGAAAAAACAAGTGTTGAAGAGGATGTGGAGAAATAGGAGCCCTCATGCACTGTTGTTGGGAGTGCAAACTGGTGTAGCCACTATGGAAAATAATATAGAGATTTCTCAAAAAGTTAAAAATAGAACTACCCTATGATCCAGCAATTGCAGTACCGGGTATTTACCCAAAGAACACAGGATCACCAATCTTAGGATATATACACCCCTATTTTGAAAGCAACATCTTCTTCAGTAGCCAAATGATGGAAGCAGCTCAAGTGTCCATCGATTGGTGAATGGATAAAGAAAATGTGGTATACTGTATATACATAATGGAATATTATTCAGCCAAATAAAATAATGAAATCTTAACATTTGCAATGACATGGATGGTGGCAGAGAGTATAATGCTAAGCCAAATAAGTCAGTTGGAGATAAGCAAATATCATATGATCACTCATATGTGAAATTTAAGAAACAAAACAAATGGGCAAAGGGAGAAAAAAGAGAGAAAGAGACAAACCAAGGAACAGACTCTTAACTAGAGAACAAACTGATGGTTACTAGAGGGGAAGTGGTTGGGGGTGTGGGTGTTAGGGAATAAGGAGTACGCTTGTCATGATGAGTACCCAGTGATGTATGGAATCATTGGATCACCTAAAATTAATATTTCACTGTATGTTAACTAATCGTAATTTAAATAAAATCTTAAAAACAGCTTTAAAAAAACTGCATTTCACCCCACAACTCTATCAACTACTACTTTTCTCTGTTCCCTTTTACAGAAAAAAATATTGAGAGTTGTCTGCCTCTGGTTCTGGCCTATTAAATCAGGCTTTCATGAATCATACCCCTCTCTCCAAATTGCCTTTCTCAAGGTCATTAATGACTTCAGGTGCTAAATTCTCAGTTCATATTCTTATAGTTCTATTAGTAGGATTTGACCCATTTGGACTACTCCCGTTCTTTCCTCTTAGACATATTTACCTTTTTAGCTTCAATGATGCATACCAACTTCCTAGGTATTTTCCCCTCTTTGGTGGCCACTTCTGTACATTGATTGGTTACAACTCATTTCTTTACCTTCTTTTTTTTTTCTAAGTTTATTTATTTTGAGAGACAGAGATAATGTGAGCAGGGGAGAGGCAGAGAGAGAGAGAGGGAGAGAGAATTCCAAGCAGGCTCTGCAGTCAGTGCAGAGTCTGATGCAGGGCTTGATCTCACAAAGTGTGATATCATGACCTGAGTGGAAAATCAAGAGTCTGATGCATAACTGACTGAGTCACCCAGGCCCCCCTAGTTCTTTCCCTTCTAAATACTAAAATGTTTAAGCACAAGGTTCCTGAACCTTTTCTTTTCTCTATCTACAGTTACCCCCTTTGATTTCTCTTCAGACAACTTTACATATTATCTACACACTGATTTATATCTCTAGTACAGACCTCTCCCTTGTACGTTAGACTCATATATTCACCAAGAGTGAGCCCAGATGAACCACTGGCCAATACATACAATTGGAGGAAATAATATATGCTGTTGTTTTAAACCATAGAGTTTTGTTGTTTTGTATGCTGCTATGTATATACTAATTTAAGAGTTGACTTCATCATCCTAAAAGCAAATGTAATGTGTGAAAACTGTGATTTTAAAAATTGTTTATTTGCAGAATGTATTGATAGATTTCAATCTTAACAGGGAATAGAGATGATTGTTGGTTCATGAAAATGCAAATTATTTATCCCTTTTCCCTAAAAAAAATTCATTATCCATGATGCATAATAATAGGAAATAAAAATAACAATTATGTTGTCTCCATGCATGCAAAGAGTTACTCTAGTTAGTCCAACACTACAATTAATGAATAAAGGTGGAATCCAAATTTATGAATCACTCAGTATGTCCAGTCTTTGGTAATTTAACAAAACTATTAGTGCTTTTTAAAATAATAAATGCAGTGTATTGAATACATTTTTTGTCCTTAATCTGGGCCATTATGGTATGAATTACTTGCATATAGGTAAAATTATACCTCATAATAAACATTGAATATACTTAAGTAAATAATTTTAATTTACTTACTGTTCTTTTTTAATCTCATGCATTGTGTACTATACTAAGAGAAAGACTTATACTAACATATTTACTGTTTTTTCATGAAAGAGGAAAACTACTTTTAAAATTATACTTCAAAATAAAAGACTGTTATGGTTTCAAATTTGAAGTATTTTTGTAAGAAACTGTAAGTATAAATTGCCAAATTTTAACTGTTAATTAAAAAAACCTTGACTTTGTAAGTTTTATCAACAAATTTTTAGAGATTAGCAACACATCCTAGTTGAAGAGCAGTCGAGAGGTGCAGTTTTCTAGTGTGAATTTAAGCCATCAACACTTTCTTTAACATCTTTTTTTTTGTGTATTTATTTATTTTGAGAGAGAGACAGACAGACATACAAACAGTGCATGCATGCGAGTGAGGGAAGGGCAGAGAGAGAGGGAGAGAGAATCCTAAGTAGGCTCCATGCTGTGAGCACATAGCCTGACTCAGGGTTTGATCTCATGAATTCCGTGATCATGACCTGAGCCGAAATCAAGAGTTGGACCACTACTTAATTTATTTAATTTAAAAAAATTTTTAAATTTTAATTTTAATCAGTTAATATACAGTGCATTATTGGTTTCAGAAGTAGAATTCAGTGATTCATCACTTGCATACAACACCCAGTGTTCATCACAGCAAGTGCCCTCCTTAATACCTATCATCCATCTATCCCATCTCTGACCCACCTTCCTCCATCAATCCTAAGTTTATTCTCTATTGTCAAGAGTTTCTTGTGGTTTGTTTCCTTTTCCTCTCTTCCCCCACTATCCCATATTTTCATGTGTTGGTTTTTTAAATTCCACATCTGAGTGAAATTACATGGTATTTGTTTTTCTCTGATTGTCTTATTTTACTTAGCATAATACATTCTAGCTCTATCCATGAGGTTGCAAGTGGCATGATTTTATTCTTTTTGATGGCTGAATAATATTCCATTGTATATACCACATCTTCTTTATCCATTCATCTTTTGATGGAAATTTGGGCTCTCTCCATATTTTGGCTATCGTTGATAATGCTGTTATAAACATTGAGATGCACGTATGCCTTTTAATCTGTATTTTTGTATCCTTTGGGTAAATACCTAAGAGTGCAATTTCTGGATTTTATTTTTTTGAAAAACGTCCATGCTATTTTCCAAAGTGGCTGCAACGGTTTGTATTCCCACCAACAATGCAAGAGGATTCCAATTCTCCACATCCTAGTTAACACCTGTTGTTTATTGTGTTGTTAATTTTAGCCATTCTGACAGTTGTGAGGTGGTATCTCATCATGGTTTGGATTTCTGTTTCCCTGATGATAAGTGATATTGAGCATTCCTTCATGTGTCTGTTAGCCATCTCTGGATGCCTTGTTTGGAAAAGTATCTATTCATGTCTTCTGCCCATTTCTTAACTAGGTTGCTTTTTGGATGTTGAGTTTGATAAGTTCTTTATAGGTTTTGGATATTAACCCTTTATCAGATATGTCCTTGCAAATAACTTCTCCCATTCCAAAGTCTGCATTTAGTTTTGTTAATTGTTTACTTGCCTGTGCAGAAGCTTTTTATCTTGATAAAGTCCCAATAGTCAGGTTTAGTCAGGTTTCCTTTTGTTTTTTTTTGCCTTCCGCAATGTGTCTAGTAAGAATTTTCTGTGGCTGAGGTCAAAAAGGTTACTGCCTATGTACTCCTTTAGGATTTTGATGGTTTCCTGTCTCACATTTAGGTCTTTCATCCATTTTAAATTTATTTTTGTGAATGATGTAAGAATGTGGCTGAGTTTTATTCTTTTGGATATTGTTGTCCTGTTTTCCACACACCATTTGATGAAGAGACTTTTTCCCATTGGATATTCTTTCCTGCTTTATTGAAGATGAGTTGACCATGTAGTTGTAGGTTCATTTTTAGGTTTTCTATTCTGTTCTCTTGATCTATGTGTCTGTTTTTTATGCTAGTACCATATTGTCCTGATGTCTACAGCTTTGTAATATAGCTTCAAATCTGGAATTGTGATGCCTCCAGTTTTGTTTTTCTTTTTCAGTATCACTTTCGTAATCGGGGTCTTTTGTGGTTCTATACAAATTTCAGAATTTTTTGATCTAGCTCTGCAAAGAACGCTGGTGGTATTTTGCTAGAGATTGCATAAATATGTAGATTGTTTTGGGTATATAGATATTTTAACAGTGTTTGTTCTTCCAATCCATGAGCATGGATTTTTTTCCCATTTCTTTGTATCCCTTTCAATTTTTAAATTAAGTTTTCTATACTTTTCAGAGTACAGATCTTTTTACTTCTTTACTTAGATTTATTCCTAGGTATCTTATTGTTTTTGTTGCAGTTGTAAAAGAGATTGATTTCTTTTTCTGCTCCATTATTGGTGTATAGAAACACAACAGATTTCTGCATGTTGATTTTATACCCTATGACTTTGCTAATTCATGTGTTCGTTTTAGGAATTTTTTGGTGGAGTTTTTCAGGTTTTCAATATAAAGTGTTATGTCATCTGGAAATAGTGTAAGTTTGACCTCTTCCTTGCTGATTTGTATGTCTTTTATTTCTTTTGGCTGTCTGATTGCTGAGGCTAAGACTTCCAGTACTATGTTAAATAGTAATGGTGAGAGTGGGCTTCCTTGTCCTGTTTCTAACTGTAGAGTAATGGCTCTCAGTTTTTTCCTATTGAGGATATTAGTTGTGGGTCTTTTGTATATGGCATTTATTATGTTGAGGTATGCTCTGCTGTCCCTACTTTGCTGAGAATATCTTTCAAGAAAGGATGCTATGTTTTGTCAAATGCTTGTTCTGCGTCTATTGATAGGATCATATGATTCCCCCTACCCTTTCCTTTATTATTGTTGTATATCACTTGAATTGATTTGTGAACACTGAACCAGCCCTGCAGCCCTGTAATAAATCCCACCTGATAATGGTGAATAATTCTTTTAATGTACTGTTGAATTTAATTTGCTAGTATCTTCTTGAGAATTTTTATATCCAGGTTCATCAGGGATATTGGACTGTAATTATCCTTGTTAGTGGGGTCTTTGTCTAATTTTGGAAACAAGGCAATGCTGGCTTTGTGAATGAGTTTGGAAACTTTCCTTCCAAATTTGGAACAATTTGAGAAAAGTGGATATTTTCTTTCTTTATTTGTTAAAACAATTTTGTTTGTTTATTTTGAGAAAGAGAATAAGCAGGGTAGGGACAGAGAGAGGAGGAGAGAGAGAATCCCAAGTAGGTTACACGCTGTCCATGCACAGCCGGATGTGGGGCTCGAACTCACAAACTGTGAGATAATGACCTGAGCCGATTTCAAGAATTGGACACTTATCCAACTGAGCCACCCAGGTGCCCCAACTTTTCTTTAAATGTCTTGTAAAATTCTCCTGGTAAGCCATGTAGCCCTTGACTCTTGTTTGTTTGGAGATTTTTGATTACTGATTCCATTTCTTTGTTGGTTATGTGTCTGTTTAAAATTTCCATTTCTTCCTGTTTCAGTTTTGGTAGTTTATACATTTCTAGGAATTTTTCCATTTCTTCCAGAATGCCCATTTTATTGGCATGGCATAATATTCTATTATTGTTTGTATTTCTGCTGTGTTGGTTGTGAGATCTCCTCTTTCATTCTTGATTTTATTTATTTGGGTCCTTTCCTTTTTCTTTTTGATCACACTGACTAAGGGTTTATCAATTTTGTTAATTCTTTCAAAGAACCAGCTTCTGGTTTCATTGATATGTTCTACTGTTTTTTTGTGTGTGTGTTTGTTTGTTTTGATAGCATTGATTTCTGCTCTAATCTTTATTATTTCCTGTCTTCTGCTGCTTTTGCATTTTATTTGCTGTTCTTTTTCCAGCTCTTTAAGGTGTAAGCTTAGGTTGTGTATCTGAGACCTTTCTTCCTTCTTTAGTCAGGCCTGGATTGCTATATACTTTCCTCTTACGATTGCCTTTGCTGTGTCCCAGAGGTTTTGGACTATGGTGTTATCATTTTCATTGATGTCCATGTACTTTCTAATTTCCTCTTTAACTTCTTGGTTAGCCCATTCATTCTTTAGTAGGATGTTCTTTAGTCTTCAAGTATTTGTTACCTTTCCACATTTTTTTCTTGTGGTTGATTTCGAGTTTCTTAGTGTTGTGGTCTGATAACATGCATGGTATGATCTCGATATTTTTGTACTTGTTGAGGGCTGATTTGTGTCCTAGTATGTGATCTATTCTGGAGAACATTGCATGAGCACTGGAGAAGAATGTGTATTCCGCTGCGTTGGGGTGAAATATTCTGGATATCTGTTAAGTCCATTTAGTCCAATGTGTCATTCAAAGCCATGGTTTCCTTGTTGGTTTTCTGTTTAGATGATCTGTCCATTGCTGTAAGTGGGGCATTGAAGTCCCCTACTATTATGATATTACTACCAATGAGTTTCTGTATGTTGTTGATTAATTGATTAATATATTTGGGTGCTGTCACGTCTTGGGCATAAATGTTCACAACTGTTAGATCTTCTTGGTGGATAGACTCCTTAATTATTATCTAATGTCCTTCTTCATTTTTTCTTCCAATCTTTATTTTAAAGTCTAGATTTTTTTTTGAATTTTTATTTTTGAGAGAGAGAGAGAGACACAGAGCATGAGCAGGGGAGGGTCAGAGAGAGAGGGAGACACAGAATCAGAAGCAGGCTCCAGGCTCTGAGCTGTCAGCACAGAGCCTGATGCGGGGCTCGAACCCACAAACTGTGAGATCATGACCTGAGCTGAAGTTGGCCGCTTAACCAACTGAGCCACCCAGGCGCCCCAAAGTCTAGATTTTCTGATATAAGTATGGCTACTCAGGCTTTCTTTTGGCAACCATTAACATGATGGGTAGCTCTCCATCCCCTTACGTTCAATCTGAAGGTGACTTCAAGTCTAAAATGCGTCTCTTGTAAACAGCATATAGATGGACCTTGTTTTCATATCCATTCTGTTACCCTACATCTTTTGATTAGATTGCAGCATTTAGTCCATTGACATTTAGAATAATGAAAGATATTAATTTATTGCCATTGTGTTTCCTGTAGAGTTGGAGTTTCTGGTGGTGTTCTCTGGTCCTTTCTAGTCTTTGTCGCTTTTGATCTTTTTTTTCATTTTTTCCCTTTCCTCTTTTCTCCCCTCGGAGAGTCCCCCTTAAGATTTCTTTTAGGCATGGGTTAGTGGTCATGAGCTCGTTTAATTTT
>CM053570.1:63739324-63776295 GCA_028646485.1 Cryptoprocta ferox
AACCACTCTGAGAGGTTTCCCTTTGTATGTTAGGGCCCTTTTATCCCTAGCTGCATTCAGAATTCTCTCTTTGTCTTTATATTTTGCCAGTTTCACTATGATATGTCATGCCGAAGGTTGGTTCAAGTTACATCTTAGAGGGATTCTTTGGGTCTCTTGGATTTCAATGGCTATTTCTTTCCCCATATTCGGGAAGTTTTCAGCTATAACTTGATTCAGCACCCCTTTCGGACCTTTTTCTCTTTCTTCATCTTCAGGAATTCCTATGATACGGATATTGTTCCGTTTGATTGTATCACTCAGGTCTCCAATTCTCCTTTCGTGCTCCTGTATCAATTTCTCTCTCTTTTTCTCGGCTTCCTCTTTTGCTATAACTGTGTCTTCTAATTCACTTATTCTCCTCTCTGCCTCTTCAGTCCGTGCAGTGGTCGCCTCCATTTTATTATGCACCTCATTTATGGCTTTTTTTTTTTAACTCGACACAGCTATTTTGAAGGTCCTTAGTCTGTGTATCAATAGCCTCTTTGATGTTTTTTTCAAGTCCAGTAATTAATTTTATGACAATTTTTCTAAATTCTTGTTTGGTTATGTTGCTTAAATCTGTTTTGAGCAGTTCTGTGGCTGTGACTTCTTCTTGGAGTTTCTTTAGATGAGAGTTCTTTCGTTTCGTCATTTTGGCTAGCTTTCTGTCTCTTGTCAATTTCAAAATCTCCTTATGCCCTGTGCACCTGTTAGTATTGCTCTATTGAAGGAGGCTCATTGACGATCCAGGGCCTGTCGTTTCAGAAAGTGTTCTTTTAATGGTGTCTCTCGGTTTCTCTTGTTGTGCCTTTGATTATATTACTTACCTGGTCAGTGTTATTTGGGACTCTCCACCATGTGCACTTTGGCTTGTTTCTTGATGTAGCCCTGAAGAGGAAAACAGACTAACGTACAGGGAACAAAAGCATGCAAAAGTTCAGACAAATCAAACAAACAAGCAAACCAAAAGGGAAAAGGAAGTAAAGAAAAGGAATGGAAAGGAGCGAAAAGAGAGAAGAGAAGAAGAAAAAGAAGAAAAAGAAAAAGAACAAAAACAAAAATCAAAATAAGGGGGGGTCATAGACAGCAAAATACTCTGGACAGTCTAATAGTGTATAACCAGCCAAGAGGAAAGATAAGAATAAGAGAAGGGAAATATATCTGGATGGCAGGAGAAAAGAAGGAGAAGCATAGAAAAAAGTGAAAAGAAATGAAAAAAAAGGCAACTTCCCTGTGCAGATGGGCGTGGTTTGGCATAGGTGGGTATGTCTCGGGGGCTGCTCTCCGAGGCCCCGCCTTGGTGGTCTTGGAGAGAAGAATGGCGACACTTCAAGCTCTGCTCGAACCAAGCGCTGCAAGCCGCTCTTCTGATTCCAATCTCCCTGTGCTGCTGGCGAGCCAAACTGTATTCTCCAAGCTCCACCTCATTTCCAAATCCTTGTCCATGCAGTTCAGCACTACCACTGGCGATGAGATGCGTTCCCGCTGGCGGCCGGCCTCCTGGCCAGGTCCCCCTCCGCGCCGTCGCACTCTGAGCGGCTTGTGCTGTAGGAGGGCCGCCACCTGCCGCCGCTTCCGGTGCTGCTTGGAATGCATGCAGCTGCCGCTGCGTCCAAGGAAGATTTCACCAACCAGATGGGATGGATTTCTCTCCTGTCGCCCAGCAGTTATTTATATGGGGAGACAGGCAAGCTTTTCCTCCCTTAGAGATGGTTCTATGAGTGTTTTCAGTCTCTCTTTCTCTTCTCCTTGTCTCTCTGGGGCACAGCCCGCTCTCCCTGTGTTGGGTTGGGGCTCCTTTCCCCCTGCACCTCTGTGGCCCGCCTCTCTTCCAATTTCCAGTTCACAGTCACTCACTCAGGCATCTTTGAGGTTGTCTTCTTTCTGGCGTCTGTTTCTTCTCTTCACCCACTTGCAAATCAGCGTATTCTCCCTTCAGTCCTTCTCAGTTCAATCGATGGAGGCGAGCGCAGACTACAGAGCTCCCTATTTCTCCGCCATCTTGCCCCTCTCTGATACACCTTGTTGATGGTCAGTTTTTGTTGAATCTTGTGGGAGTCCTCTCTGCCTCCTGGATTTTGATGTCTGTGTCTTTCCCCAGGTTATAAATGTTTTCTGCTATAGTTTGCCCACATAACCCTTCTGTTTTTATCTCTCTTCATCTTCTGGGTCCCCTATGATTCTGATATTGTTCTTTTTTAATGAGTCACTGATTTCTCTAATTCTTACATTGTGCTCTTTTGCCTTAGTCTTCCTTTTTTTTTTTCTGCTTCATTGTTCTCCATAAGTTTGTCCTCTATGTTGCTGATTGTCTGTTCTGCCTTACCATCCTTGCCACTGTGGCATCCATTCTAGTTTGCAGCTAGTTATAGCATTTTTTATTTCATCCTGACTAGCTTTTACTTCGTTTATCTCCACAGAAAGGGATTCTAATCTATTTTCAACATCAGCTAGTATTCTTATTATTTTGATTCTAAATTCTGGTTCAGACATCTTGCTTGTATCTGTGTTGATTAAGTCCCTGGCTTTCATTTCTTCCTGTTATTTCTTTTGGGATGAATGCCTTCATTTCATCATTTTGAAGGAAGAAAAGGAATTAATAAGGTCAAAAAAATTAAATTAAAAAATTAAAAACAACACACACACAAAAAGGATGCTAGATCCTAGGTGTTTTCATTCTCTTGATAGGAGCTTGATAGATTCAAGAAAAAAGGGAAAGATAAGAAAAGAAAAGAAAGGAAAAAAGAAAAGAAAGGAAAGTGTTTGCAAATTTGAAAAAATGAATACAATGAAATAGAATAAATGAAATGACGGAAGTAAAATAGGATTTGAAAAATTTACTAAAAAGTAACAAATATAGTAGAAAAGTAAAGAAAATGTTTTTAATAAAAAGGGAAAATGAAAATAATTTTTTTCTCTTTCTGTATTCAAGAACAAGAAGAGAAAAACAAATTGAATAGATGGTCCAGCAAACAGACAGAAATACAATTGAAATTACATCAGTTTCTCCTAGAAATTAAACTATGAAGCACTTAATAGTCCATAAACTAAGCAGGCGGAGAGACTTGTGGCGTTCCTGAAGAGTGAGGTTGGCCCAGTTGGGCGGGCCTTAGTGTAATGGCTCCGTTCTCCCTTGGATGATGCTGCTTAGCTTACTGGGGTGGATTGTTGTGGTGCTTGTAGGTGTGTATGCCCAGGCTCAGGAGGGGTGAAAATGTGTCTACCCAGCTACCCAGTCTCTAGTTTCAGAATTCTGTTTTCCTTGACCAGCGATTGGGCACATCTTCTTTGTCTCTGGCTTCTGTCCACTCCCCACTTTTATACTGCCTGTGACCAACCCGGGCGGCACCTCCTTCCTGAGTTTTATCTCAGATGTGGCTGTGTTTCCCAACCCCTCACTTCTGAGGGACTGTGGCTTTGATGCATTCTCACTGAGCAATGGCCAGCTGCCCACCGTCCCCAGGAACGTTCGCAGGACCATGCTGCTGCTGATGCCCAGAGACTGTGGCTGTGTGCCAGCCACCCCCCAAGAAAAAGTTCACATGATCCTGTAGCAGCACCATTTTAGGGAGTATGGTAAATCACAACACACAACTGGCACCAGGCTTCCCACTTATTGTCCTTGTTCCAGCACCAGGGAATATAGTTGTTCTCCAGGGCCCAATGGGACCTTTGCCTACAGGGTGGCCGCACAGCCTCTACCTAATGTCCTCCCAGCAGGGGAACTTCCTCTCCCCTTGTGGCCTGATGACCCCTTGGACCTCGCTCTCTGCTCCTGGGGATTCGCCCTTCCCACAAGAGCACTGCCAGGTATTGAGCTGTGGAGTTTCAGACTCTGCACTTGCCCTGTTTATAGAGTCTTAATGGAATTTAAACCCTCTGCTTTCTCCTTTCTCCCTTTTTTGTTCAGTCCCTTACGTACCCTTTCTTTTCTCTCCATGTGTTTTTGGGCCAGGGGGATGCTTTCCTGTATTCTCCCCCCATCTCTTCTCTGTCCTCTTTCTGCAAGCAAAAACAGCTCCCTGCCCTCCACAGCTTCTCCGTCCCCCAGTTCACCTCTCTGCGCAGCGTACCTGCTGAGTTCTGTGGTTCAGGTTATGCAGTTAGCTGTGTTAATCCTCAAATCAGTTTTCTAGGTGTGTAGGATGGTTAAGTAATGATCCGGCTGCATTTCAGTGATGAGAGATGTAAAAAAATCTTCCATGCTCTTTCTGCCATCTTGGCCCCTCCCCCTGTTGCTTTTTTTCTTAAGGGTGTGGCTGTGATATAATGCTAAATGTCGTAAAGGATCAGACACCTTGCAGAACCACCCCCCTCCTTTGGAGTAGAGCCTCTCCACACTGTGTCTTATGTTCTTTATCCCCGAAAAACAGTCCCACACCCGAGTAGTGTGTGAAATCTATAGTGTAGCACTGCTAACAGCAGCAGTAGGTTATACCCCCTCTGTGCATGCCTTTGTCCCTTGCTCCTTAAAGGCCTTTTTTTGGTGCCTACTTGGTCTTTTGTACTTGGAGAGGCATTATATCCTTTTCCAGAAAAGTACTCCAGTAAGGGGAATGTTCTCTTCCAGTGTGCCCGGAAGACTCCCTGTGCCACTCTGTGCAATCAGTGCCAGTTTCCTCCTTCTGCCCAGGTGCGTGCTCCACAGCTCGGCTCTGGAGAAAGTTGTGCACTTCCAAATCCCCAGAGTTTGAGTTCCACGTGCTGTGGGGGGGGGGGGGGAGTCAAAACAAACAAAATAAACAAAAAACACCCTGTGACAGTGTGACAGTCAGTACTTCTCGCTCCCCAGTCTGTGGTTCAGGAGGTTTTCCTCTTGTGGAAATCCAGTGCTGCACTCTTTTAACCCCCCTCTTTCTTTCTCTCCCTTTTGTCTCTGCACAGAAAGGTTTCCCTCCCCTCTGCAGCACTGCCGTTTTACTTTCTCCCAATTCACTTTGATGCATTTGGCACCTGCCATGCTTTCTTCTTTCAGCCGTGGAGATCATTCTGCCAGTCCGCAGATTGATTTCCTGGCTGATCAACCAAGTGATCTGACCTCAATACAGATCTGTTTCAGTGATGAGGAAAGCCCAGGGTCCCTACGTCTCTACCATCTTAACTGCTTCCAGGATTAACTTCTTTTAAGTAGCAGTATTTATTGTTCCTCAAAAGCAACATTAAAACAAATACAATATAGGAAATATTAATCATCAATTCTATCAGATCTTTTAGTTGACATGAAATTAGAAAAACTGGGTTAATTAAAATAGTACAGTTATTGAAACCTGGCCATAATAATGATAATTAGAGTAACTATTTATATTTGTAAAATACTATAGTCTCATCTTTCAAAGGTTTTCCAAGTTATTTATCTCATTTTATTATTGCAGTTGAAGCAAATGTTAGATTATCATCATCATCATTTTCACTCCCATTTTAGACATGAGGAGATTGTACTTCAGGTAAGTAGAGTGAATTTCCCAAGATCATATAACTGGCAAGTAGCAGACCTGGGAGTAGGATTTCAAATTCTTTTATTTTTTTTTAACTTTATTTATTTTGAGTTAGAAAGAGAGAGAGAGAGCAAGCGTGCGCAGGGGAGGGGGCAGAGAGACAGGGTGAAAGAGAATCTTAAGCTCCACACTCAGTGTGTCTGGATGTGGGGCTTGATCTCACAACTGTGAGATCCTGACCTGAGTTAAAATCAAGAGTTTGTTGCTCAACCCACTGAGCCACCCAGGCGCTGCAGGATTTAAAATTCCTATAAAGCTCTGTTTAACATGAATGAACACTCAAAGTATTTATTAAATGTCTTAGAAATTAAAACCAAAAATAACTTTTAAGAGGAATGGAGAATATTATTTACATTTTCCTATTCCAGTTGATGGGTTAGAAGTCCTTCCTAAAACTGTAGAGGCAAAGTAGAGAGATGAAATCTATCATTCTGGCTCCAAAGCCAATATGTTTTGTACTACAAAAATTGCCTCTCAGCATTTTACATGTATCTCATTTCATGTTTCCTTCTTTTGTTACTTGTTTTTACCCATGTATTCCTTGTTAGATTATAGTTTTCTTAAAGACAGAAATCATACCTCTTATCACACCCTCCTAACCCTTTACTCCCTTGTACCTATCAGTATCTTGCATAGGCTTCAGTAATGCTTGCTTCAAAGAAATGAAACCTATTATTGTATTGTTAAAGGAGACTAAGACATGTTCTGTGCAAATCCAATGTATCTCCACACATTTATTTCAAACTGTTTATTATATATGTAAATATGTACCCACCGTATTCTAGTATAAATTTGTGTTTAGAGGTACTGAATCAGACAGACTTTGGCTAAAAACTAGCTCTGACATTTACTGAATGGTCTTAGGCATGTTGCTTATCCTCTTGGAGCCATTGGTTTTTTTTAGCCCTTTTTTTTTTTTAGCTTCATGAGAGTAATCTAAAACATACCTCTAGGGAATAAAATTAGGTAATGTGTACAAAGAACTTTGCCTTATGTTTTTTGTGCTGTATTCTTGCTAGCCATTACTTTCTTAATCTCGTTCTTAACCATCACTTAAAATTCCCTAGTGAAAAGACAATAGATATGACTTAAGTCTGAATGATTTTGTTTCCCATTGTATTTATTGTGGTTTTACCATTATTTTCAGATATGACTTTCCAGAGTATAAGGTGTAAAAATTGGTGAGTCAGGAGCAGTGCCTAGAATAGATTTTTCTGTGAGCCTGGCCTTGGTGCTAAAATTGTTTGTCTTTCCAAAGAAGGGCATTCATGGAACCTTGGACTATAGGTATAAATTAAGTGCATCAGGCAGATATTGTTGATCTCAGGCACAGGATTTCTTTGAGACGGTTTCAACTAATGTACTACAGTTCTGAGATTTATGTATTTTGAAAAGTTTTCTGAAGCTGAGTCTGTGGATTTCTCTATGTGATTTACAACCTTGGCTTCTACAGCTTCTCTTCACATTTTATTTTTCCATAGTGAAGCAGGGCTAATTATTAGAGTGACAAAGGAAGTCATATATTTTAAAGCTTTCTGTGTGGCCAAGGGGTGCTCTTAATGAAAATTAACTTTAGTGCGACATTTGCAATGCACATGCTGCACCACTGATATAGTAATTCATTTTATACCCTTTCTGAGAATCTAAATTCATTGCTTCATAGAACCAATTTTTCTGTACCTCAGTCTAATGGATAGTACATGATATACTAGAGAATTCTCTATTTCAGAACTATTTTTTTGACATGCTCATTTTCTTAGCTACCAAAGTAAAGATAAGTAGCTATGATTTTGAAGGATTAATATGAATTATCATTTTATCTGCAACCAAACATTTGAATATCCGTTGACATTTTCTGTGGGAGATTAACATTTGATTTATAAAAAAGCTGGAAATCGTTGAAATAAAGTAAAATGCTTTCCGAGTTTGTAAAATGAAATGACAAATATTTAGTGCAAAGACCTTTGAATGTAATATTGTAATTGTCATATAAAATCTTTGGTTGCATTCAAAATGTCAATATTGAATTATCAGTCTAAACCACATAAAGAAAGTAATCAGAAGTTAAATAAAAAGAACTTAACCATTTAATGTATTAGCAGATGAATAGAGGTCTCATAGAGAAGCATTTGGCCTGTAGTTGGATTCTTCAATAATTGAACTAGACCATGAAATTATAAAAATGATATATTATGTTTTATTTGTAAAAACAAATGTACAAGATTGAGATTTTAAAATCTATTAAAAACATGGGTAACTAGAGAAGTTTAAATGCATGTATTAGTAGAGTAAATTAAGCATTTTGGTAATGAATAATTTTATATCGCTCTAAAAAGTATCAAGGTAACTATTTACATGTATTACCAGTTGTTTACTTTGGTCCAGAACTTACAAGGTGCCAGCTTTTGTTTTTGGCGTTTTACATTGCTTAAGTCATTAAGGAGACCTTTGAGGCTGTTTTTGTTGTTTTCATTTTTTTAAACGTTTATTTATTTTTGAGAGAAAGAGACAGAGCGTGAGCTGGAGAGGGAGAAGGACAGAGAGGGGAGACACAGAATCAGAAGCAGGCTCCATTCTCTGAGCTGTTAGCACAGAGCCTGATGAAGGGCTCCAAGGCACCAGCGGTGAGATCATGACCTGAGCCTAAGTCGGACACTCAACCAACTAAGCCACTCAGGCGCCCCTGTTGTTTTATTCTTAATGATAAAGAGTAAAATAACATCTTCTCCTCATACCATAATGTAACTGCAACTGAACCTTCATTGTCCATTTTCTGGTTACTTAATATGATATGTATCAGATTTTTTTTATTGTTTCGTTGGCCACATGACACTTTTGCCATTTTATTGATAAAGAGCACTGCCAAGAGTTGGGAGGGACAGGAAACTTTATTTTATTTTATTTTATTTATTTTATTTTATTTTATTTTTATTATTTTTTAAGGAAACTTTAAAAAAGATAAATAATGTAATTTACTGTTTTACCTCTTGATGATGACTCACAAAATAACAAATGTAATCTTTCAGTTATTCTAGGTAGAGTTACAGTCTTGGCTCCCAAAAGCATTAATCTTTTGAGGTTCAGAATAATCTTAAATAATATCAGAAGAGAACTAAATGAATTTTAAGATATTACAGTTCTGTCATTGATTTGTACAACCGTAATGTAAGCTAATTTAGGAACTTTCTTTCCCAAAACTCAGAATGTAATAAGGGTAAACCAAATATTTAAAATTTTTAAAGTCACTTTTAAATATTAAAATAGTAATATGTAATCATTATTTGCAAAGAGTAGAAAATATAGTGAAGGAAAGAAGATAATCTGTGATTTAAATCTATAATTTTACCACCTAGAAATAAATTCTGTTAACCTGTGCATTTGTTTTGATTTATATAAAAACTCAGAAATGCAGTTGTTTACAACATGGTGGAGGTTATTTATAAATAGTTAAAAATTTTTTGTGCTTTTCACTTTCCATTATATTATGTACATTTTAAGTCATTTAAATATTTCAAAAGATAATTTAAATAACCCATGTGACAGAATATTATGCAATGATTGGAATTATTTAGTGGTTTCCCTATTGTTGAAGATTTAGTAGCTAATGTTGCTATTATGAATAGTGCACTTAAAAATTTTTGTTTTCATTTCTTCTTATTTTGTGAAGATACTGTACTTAGAAGTGAAATTACAGTTTCAAAGGATGTGAGTCTTTTTTTAAAGCCCTTAAAGACTGCTGTTAATTGCTTTTCAGAAAGATTATACCAATTTAAGTTTCTACAAAAGTTTGGGAAAGTCACTCTATACTTAACCAATATTGAGAATAATCACTGTAGGAACCTTTCCTTATTCTTATAGGCAAAAAAATGGCATCCCATTGTTTTGATTTGGATTTCTTTGATCATTGGTAAGGTTGATCTCATTTCATATATTTGTGAACATTCAGTTATCTGCTTTTGTAAATTGCCTGTTCATGTAATCTTTCTATTGGAGTTTTGGTATTCTTCTAGTGCTGTATGAGTTCTTTATGGTTTAAAAATATTAATAAGCCTAGGGCCCCTGGGTGGCTCAGTTGCTTGTGTGTCTGACTTCAGCTCAGGTCATAATCTCACAGTTGGTGGGTTCAAGCCCCACATTGGGCTCATACTGACAGCTCTAAAGCCTGGAGCCTGCTTCGGATTCTGTGTCTCCCTCTCTCTCTGCCCCTCCCCCACTCATACTCTGTCTCTCTCTCAAAAATAAATAATAAAAACATTAAAAAATTTAAAAAAATTAAGCCTTAGTTATCTTTGTGGCCAGTGTTTTTTCTTAGCTTATATATTTGAATTTTATGATCATGTTTTTGACATAAGAGAGCTAACATATTTTTATGTAGTCGGATAATGAATTTTTAAATATTTCCTACCATTGTCTTTATGGTTAATCTTTCCAAATCAGAAATATATTTAGTTTACTTCTAGCCTTTTTATAGTTTTGTTTCATATGTTTAATTTTTTAATCTTTACAAAAATTATGTAAGTATAGTAAACTGAAGTTCTAACTTAAAATTTTCTGAATAACTATGTTTATCAGTTACTTAGGGAATAATAGCCCCCCCCCACACACACTTACATATCATGTGAATTTTTTAATGAATTTTGGCCTTAGACTTCCCAGTCAGAATAATCTAAGGTTCTTCCTAAAATACATCTTCCTGGGCCCCAAATCTGGAATACTAAATTAGAAACTCTGCAGGTATAGTTTATGAATGTATTTCTCCCCTTATGGAAATTTTACACCCCTGTCATTTATTTACCTTCTAGATAAATTTTTGAGTTGATTTATTTAAAGAATGCCATTGACATTCTGGTGAGAATTACATTCAACTGTACATTTATTTGTGAAACAATAGTAACTTCTTATCTAGGTACATGATATATCTGGCTATTTGTTAATGTCTTCCTTTTTATCTTTTCGGAAAACTCAAAGGATTTAAATTGAAATGAAAATGAAAATTCTCATGTACTTTAGGATGATGCATGCATATCTTCAAAAAAATCTCAGCTTAATGCTTATGTTTGTGACAGTTTGTAGGACTATACCTAATATTTACTATTGCATTAAAGTCTTATTTGAATTGTTCTTTGTCCCAGTGTCTTTCTTCTTTTTCTTAATTTATCATATATTAACTTTTTAAAAATTTTCCTTTTTCTTTAATATGAGCATCTGGAAGGGAGAAGTTTTGTCTTACTATTTTCTGAATTCATTTTCTTTACCTCTCAATATCCTGCATAATAGATGCTACAACAAGTATAGTTGGTGAATTATATTGAATTACCAATACTGATCTAGACCTTAAAACGAAATAGCTATGAGTGAATTAATATTTATGCTCTTGGGACAATAGATGATATTCTCCATTGAAGTTCTCACATATATTCTTTCATTCAACATTAGTTTTACCAAATATTTACTGCATTTCTATTATAAGTCATGCATTGTGTTAGGAGCATGAGGATACATACATAAATAATTTTTGTAATCAAGATTTTTACTAGGCGTTGAAAAGAATCTGTATGCAAATAATTAAAATCCAAAGTGTAAAACAGAGGTGAGTCATAATGCTATGAGTGTATTCCTTCATATTGGCAACAGTTACGTGGCAGCACTCTATAGTAGAAACTTTAACATTTTCTTGGTCAGGATTAGAATCCGTAGCTCTCTTAATGCCAACTACTTTGTAACCTTGAGCAAGTTACTAGTACTTTGAAAATAATTTTCTCACCTAAAATAGAGAAAATCATATTTGCCTCAAAGATGTGATGTGAATTTAAAATAACACGCATATATAAATTGAAATATATTGTACAAAACAAATTCTCTCCTCTTGTTCGTTGGAAGACCTTGAAATGTGAGTAATTCAAGTTAAATCAGTTTTCATTTTCATCCTCTGGGAGTAACTTACAAATAAGAATTCTATACATAATTTTTTAAGAAATAGAGAAAATATTGACAATATTTTTATTTTAGTGGTCATAATCTTTCTCTTCCAACTTGCAGAGCCTGTGTTCTAAAGGAGCAGAGTGTTTCAAACACTGTCACAGTGTTTCCACTTTCTTGCTTCCCAGTTTTTCTTCAACTCATTCCAATCTGTTTTCTATTCTTAATGACTCCTCTGAAATTGTTTTTATCAAAATCATCAGTGACCACTTTATGGCTCAGTTTATGGCTAAATTAATTACACAAAAATTGATCTCAGTAACTTGCAAAATAATTGACTTTTATCTCCTCGAATCAGTCTTCTTCCTTGGACTTTGCAATAACTCAATCTCTTGGTTTTTCTTTGATCATACAGAGTGCTCCTTCTCAGTCTCTTGTATTGGATCCTCTTCCTCTCTTTAAGTCTTAAGAGTTAAAGTTTCTCAGATTATGGTTCTGGGCCCTTTTCTCTTTTCTCTCTCTCTTTTGCTATCCTACTTATAATTCTTAAATATAAATTTCCTACCTGGACCTCCATTCTTAACTGACTATATGTTCAATGATCTGGTTGACATTTGCACCTGGGTTTTCATGGGCATCTCAAAAATAATGAGATCCATGTAGATCTTCCCCTTGAACCCATTCTCCCAACTTCATCTTTCTTCTGTTTGCACAATTTTTCAAGCCAGAACTATGGGAGTCAACTAGTCTTTCTGTTTACTCACCCATAATGTTTAATGTATCTGCAACTTACATTGATTTTACTTGAAAGCATTTCAGAATTCTGTATGCTTCTCTCCAGTTCTGTTACCATCATCATAATTTAGGGAGTGTCTTCTCTCTTGGATTCCTTCAACATATTTTGTATTTGAGGAAGCAAGTGAGTTCTTTGGTGTGCCTAAAGACTGAGAGGTATGGAGAAACATGGTCAGAGAAGCTGGAAAGCCATTTAGTTTTAAATGATGGAGTGCCTTGTATGTCATGGTAATCTACTTAGACTTAATTCTATAGTTGATGAGTATTATCTGAAGAAATTAAAGTCAGGAATTTTGAGTACCAGCTATGTGTCAGTTTGTTTCTAGGCTCTGAGGATGTAGCTGTCACCAAAATTGACAAAGTTCTTGCTCTCATAGACCTGATATTATTGTGGGGGGGGGATAATTTATAAACATATATATGTATAAAAATAGATACATAATATAGTACAAATGTTTTAGTCCATAAATATATATATTTTTGAGAGAGAGTGCGAGCATAAGTGAGTTTGGGGAGTGGCAGAAGGAAAAGGAGAGAGAGAATCTTAAGCAGGTTCCACACTCAGCATGGAGGGCTTGATCCCACGACTGTGAGGTCATGACCTGAGCTGTAATCAAGAGTTGATGCTTAACCAACTGAGCCACTCAGGCACCCCTTAAATATGTTTAAATATGCTATATAATGTGTGTATATATATATAAATATATATATATATATAAATAAATATATATATATATATATATAAATATACATCTGAATAAAAATAAAGGGATAGAGAGTAATGGATTTTCATTATTTTTTTTTGTATGGTGTTCATTCATGCAACAAGTCATGATTGAGTGCCTTACCTCATTCAATGCTGTCATGTATACACTCATACTTTCTCCGTAGTATAGCAATATGAAATGAGTATTATTATTAACATTAAGCAAATGAGAAATTTGAGTCTGGTGAGATAAAGTTATTTGTCCATATTTAGGAGAATAGAAAGTACTTGGTTAAGAGCTCAAATCTGTTTTCTGACTATACCTATTGAATTCGTATGATATTCCTCTTCTCTTTTAACAGAAGATGGCATGGAGGCAGTTTGGTGGTTTGGTATATGTGGTTATGTAACGCTTTCATTTTGGAGAGCAATGAGAGTTCAGATGAAATATGATAAAGGCCTGGGGTAAGAAAGGACGGAATCGACTTATTTACCAAACAAATACATAGAGGCCAAATATATTGCTTTGCCAAGGAGCTGTGTCAAGTATGTAGCTTTCTTTTTCCTATCAGCAATTTTCTATTCATTTCCATAAGTGATTTATAGTAATTAGGAGACCGTAACTATTCTTTCTTTTCATCATCACAAACTAGTATTTGCCTACCCTTCAGAGTTTAAGCGTTTCTGCTTTTGTATATGATCTGTTTTGCTTCTGGCTTAAGCAGTACATTTTTATTTTTCCAGTTACCACCAGTTATAGACTTTCAGTTTTGTGTAGTTGCTGATTTTTACTATATTCTCTATCAGAAAACTGTGTTAAATATGTATTTTATATTATAAATATAAATGAGCAGATTTTAAAAATACATGTATGAGTGCTATTGCTGATGTATAACCATGGCTGCACTGAAATTAGTGGGAATCCTCCCAGACTCTGCTCTTGATATTTTAAGATGTGATACCAGCGTATTATAAAAAGGAAGAAGAATGATGAAATTACTGTGGAGAATATATCTATGATGATACTGGGCATGCAAACTTTATCAGCATTGCCTGTCATTTCATAAGGGGAAAACTTACCAGGAGACTCTTGTATTGTAGGTTTATATATATATATATATATATCTTTTATTTAACACATATTTATTGAATACATTCTGTGTTTCATGCACAATGCTAAGCATGGGGTATACATGAGTGAACAAAAAAGTGGTTACTATTCTTCATGAGAAAGTCAGTAAATTAACAAACACATATATAATTGCATATTTTGAGAAGTGCTATGAAGGAAATAAAGAGAATTCAGTGATAGAAATTTCATGGAAACTTTTAGGGTTCTTAGGATAGACTTCTGTGATGAGATAAGCATTGAGCTGAGATCTGAAAGATAAAGAGGTATCCATGAGAAGGCAGGGGAAGAGATAGATGGAAAAAGACCTTGATGCAGATAACATTTGTTCTAGGTCCTGAAAAGAGGAGCGTGCATTAAGAAGGAGTGGCAAAAGATTAAACAAGAAAGAGACAGGGACTAGATCATGCAGTATCTCATCGCATTTGTGTTTTATTTGATGTGTGTTGGGAATCCATTGAAGAGATTTAAAAAAAGTTTTGTTTTTCTTTTTTAATTTTTTTTAATGTTTTATTTATTTTTGAGACAGAGAGAGACAGAGCATGAGAGGGGGAGGGGCAGAGAGAGAGAGGGAGACACAGAATCCGAAGCAGGCTCCAGGCTCTGAGCTGTCAGCACAGAGCCTGACGCAGGGCTCGAACCCGCAAACGTGAGATCATGACCTGAGCCGAAGTTGGAGGCTTAACCAACTGAGCCACCCAGGCGCTCCATTGAAGAGATTTAGATAGGAGACTGATGTGATCTGACATCTGGGAAACTAATATAGTTATGTTGAGGAGGGAGATTTTAGCTGAGATTGTAATGGACTTTTAAAATTGAAATCAACAAAGGCAGAAATTTTCTTTGATTTCACAGTAATATTACTTAACATGTATATAAGCATATATTATTCTACTTTATTCTCTTTGTTGGCTTCTTACCTATACTTTCTTTTATGTATGTGTGTATTTATGTGTGTATGTATGTATGTACGTAAATGGTTGTTGCTCTATGGCTAATGATATGCATCCTTTTGTACCACTTTGTACTTCATACTTTCTATGTTATGCTTCCTGTATTTCACTTCATACTTAACACTTCATACTTCACACTTACATTTCACTGTAAAATTTTATACATCATAGAATAGTTTAATTCCATTTACCTGTTCGTCCCTATCATTTAACTTAAACTCCACTTTACAATGTTAATATTTTGGCTTCAGTCAGTTGGTTTAAGAACTTATGAAATAAAAACATAGTTTTAAAAATATATAACCATGTATCTATAATTTCTACTTTTCCTCATTTTTTTACTGTAGATCCATGTTTACATCAAGCTTTTCTTCTGTACACCTCAGTTTCTATCAACCCCAAAACATCCTTTAGTATATATCTTGTTGTGCAAGTGTGCATCTTCTTGCACTAAGTTCTCTCAGCTTTTGTTTATATGAAATTACTTTTATTTTACTCTTGTTTTTGATTTGATCTAGAATTCTGGTTGGAAGGATTTTTTCTTTTGTTTTTCTTTTAACACTAATGATATTATTTCATTATCTTTTAATCTTCATTGTTTCTAATGAGAACTCTGATGTTACACTTTTTATTGGTCTGCTGTATGTAGTATATCTTCTTTGTGCTTTTAAGATTTTTTTCTGTCTTTGGTTTTAAGCAATTTGACTATGATATGTCTACGTTGGATTTTTTGTATTTGTGTATTTTTCCTGCTTGGGGTTTATTGAGCTTCTTAGATCTGTAATTGTTTTTCATCAAATTTGGAAAAAATTTAAGGCTGATTTCTTCAAATGTTATTTCGTCTACATTTTAATTCACTTTTCTTTCAGAAACTCCTATTACACATTTGCTATTTTCCCATGGGTCCCTGAAGCTTGTTAAGTGAAAAAAAAAATTTCTCTGTGTTCTTCGTATCAGAAATTTTCTGATGATGTCTCTTTATTCTGGAATTTTCAATCTTCTGTGGAACCCATTCAGTGTACTTTTTATTTCCAGTATTGTAAGTTTTAATTCTACAATTTCCATTCAGTTCTTTTTATAGTTCTCAATTTCCAATTTAATTTTCTTTCTATGTTCACTCTGAAGGCCATATCTTTCTTTAATTCTTTGAAATACTTTAGCTATTTTAATACATTTTTAATATTTTCTTTGTTTACTAAAGCCAAAATCTGGGCCATTTCAGTGTTGTTTTCTATTGACTGCATTTTTCTTTTAATTGTAGAAGCTCTGGTTCTGTTTTCATCCTTTCAAGAGATGATTTTTGATCCAGTTATCATAAGTTCAGATAGTGGTTTTTATTACCTTCAACTTAGATTAACTTAGTGAAATTTATAAGTTTATATATCTAAGTTCAAGGTGATAAACCAGTCCTCTAACTTGGAATTTGTATAAAAAAGAATTAACTAAACAGGAATGGGATTCTTAAACCTGTACATTCCCAAGAACCGTCTGTTTTGTGAGCAACCTTTGGCTGGTTCCTAGAATGCTCTTGGAATGTTCTGATAAGAATTTTTTACATGCTTGGTGCTAGTATGGAATACTGTACTAGCTTAGGTAAAATTGTTAACTTATGGTGAACATCTGCTTTCCTTCTGGGGTCTGGGGTTTCAATGAGTGACTTGACTACTCTAAAAACCTTTGGGTTCTTAGGCTCAGGCAAGCTTCCCTGGTAGACAACACTTCTCATGTGTTCTCATAATTAAATGATATAAGAATTAAGTGTGTTTAATGTGACATTCCTGGGAGAGTACTGTTGGAATCCTGTGCTTGGTTTCCTGAAGACATCTCCCATGTGCCTTTTCCTTTTGCTAATTTTGATTCGTGTCCTTTCAGTAAAAAAGTATATTTTTTGGGGCACCTGGATGGCTCAGTGAGTTGAGCATCTGACTCTTGATCTCCTCAGGTCTTGACTTTAGGGTCCTGAGTTCAAGCCTGGCATTGGGCTCCTTTCTCCTCCTCCTTCCTCCTCCTTCTTTCTCCTCCCTCTTCCTTCTCCTCCTTCCCTTCCTCCTTCCCGTCTTCTTCCTCTTTCTCCTTCTCCTCCTTCACCTTCTCCTCCTTCTTTTTCTTCTTGTTCTTCTTCTCCAGAGAGAGAGGGAGAGAGAGAGAGAGAGAAGTGGGGCTTACCCAAAGTGGCTCGCGCTCACCTGAAGGGGGGCTCAAGCTTGCCCAAAGTGGGGCTTGAACTCACAAGCCATGAGATCATGATGCTTAACTGACTGAGCCAACCAAGTGCCTCACTTGAGTCCTTCTTCTGAACTGACAAACTTGAGAGTGATTTTGGGAATTTCTGACAGAGAACTCAAACTTCAAATGCTGTTCTTCCTTAGGATTTTTATCTGGGTTTGATTTTAGTCTTTATTAATGTGAGTCTAGGTTAGGTTGTACATTATGATGTGAAACTTACTCCTTTCTCTTTTTCCATTATATTCCATGACTGTTAATTAAGTGTTCAGAAAGGTCTCTATACTCAGGCTGGGCTGGACCTCTTTAACCTCTCTATTCCATTGTCACAGGACTTTAAGTAGACTGTCAGTGAAAACTTGTATAGAACTGGAGAAACTATAGAAACAAGACTGCATTTAAGAAGGCTTTAGGCGAAAGCATAAAAGAAAGTGAAAAAAATGTTATTGGAAATGGGAGGAAAATGGATTCTTGTTATATAGTGATGGAACATTTAGCAACACTGTCATTGAAGTTATGTGGAAAGTAGAAAATAAACTAAGTGAACTGAGATGATGGATCTAAGGAAATCGCTGTACAGAAAGTTGAAGGGGCTGCCTGGTTTCTACTCACTGCTTATAGCCAGATGTGGGAAGAGAGAGAAACTAAAGGAAGGACTGTTAAACATGAAGGAACCAGGACTAGATGATTTAAATACTAACTAAGCCTTTTCAGATGACAAATGATTCTAAAATTATTCGTTCCAGGTAAATATCACTAGGAGGGTACTTTCAGAAAAAACTTGGTCTAGAGATGGTAAAACTAAGGATGGGACTGTAAAATCCTTTGTTGAGATCTAAGAAAGATCAAAGATTAAAGTACTAAGTTAGAAAAAAAGACCCTCTACAGATTTTAAGGGTATTGCTTCACTAGTCCTTTCAGTGAAAGAATAAGCTGGAACAAACTATCCTAAAATTCGTATGGAACCAAAAAAAACCCAGAATAGCCAATTCTGACTATTCTGTCAGCCAAACCTGACAATAAACTATAAAGTTTAAAAAAAAAAATAAAATATTCAAGTCACACTAAAAAAAAAAAAAAAAAAAAAAAGAATAGGGCTTATGAGAAGGTCAGAAATTTTGCCACTCCACAGAAACCCAAGGTAGGAAATGGTTAATCCTAGAGAGGCACAGAAGCTGTGAGATAATCTTTTTTTTTTTTTTTATAGTTTATTGTCAGGTTGGTTTCCATATAACACCCAGTGCTCTTCCCCACAAGTGACCTCCACCAAGACCATCACCCCCCATTACCTTTCCCCCTCCCCCTTCCCCCCTCAGTTTGTTTTCAGTATTCAAGAGTCTCTCGTGATTTGTCTCCCTCCCTCTCCATAACTCTTTTCCTCCTTCCCCTCCGCATGGTCCTCTGTTGGGTCCTCTGGAGATAATCTTTGTTTTAAGCTACAAAGCTTTGAGTTAATGTATTGTGCAACAATGGATAGGATATGATATTAAGTCAAATAAGTGATACTGTATATATAGTTTAGTCTCAACCACATGAAAATATGAATATTTATAGAAAAAGACATGAAGAAGATACCCCAGATTTTAGCAAAGATTTTCTCGCACGGTGAAATTTTTTGTCTTTATTTATTGTATTTATTCATGTATTTACTTATATGTTGTTATACTGTAATCAGAAAATGTTTATCTATGTATTTTGGAATATTTTGAAATAATAGTGGGATAGATAAAAGGTTTATATAATATTTTGATTTCACATTTGACAATCTCCCTGAGACTGACTAATGAGCTTTAATATGAAAAGATGGCTATTCTTAATTCCTGATAACTTTATCCATAACTTATATGGGTCTAGCCTTAGAAAATATATTTTTTCCTGATATTTTCCTTTACTATGGAATTATGCTTATTGATAGTCAGTGATTCTGAGAGGTATTCTTTGACACTTCTTGTGACATGTATTTCCAGCTTGTTGTTTTGTCATTCTTCCTAATGGGAAACTATGGAGGAGGCTGAATATGTGAGCAGGTGGTATATGTGATTAAAAAAAAAAAAAACTTGCCAATAGCTTTCAAGAGTTTTAGCTGAAATTAAATTTGGTCTGTAGAATTTGCAATAGGATTAGAATTCCCATTGTATATAATCTCAGAATACATTGGTGTCATTGCTATACTGAAATAGGATATTAGTACCATAGCTGTACAATTAATGCTATTCAACAAAGTTTTGAATGTGACAACAGTAACATTATAAATGCTTTAATTTGTTGGATTACTCCTATAAATTCAGTGCAATGCTAGATGCTTTACATATATTCTTTGAAAAATTCTTACTGCAAATTGTGTTTAATTGTTTTTATCTTATGGATAAATAAACTGAGGTTATGATGCTAGTATGTGGCAGAGCTGGAATTTAAACCTAGATCTAATTATAATATATATATGATATATATGATATATATAATATAATATATATATATATTTCTTTATCTGTTCATCTATGAGTGGATTCGGGTTGCTTCCATATCTTGACTATTGTAAATAATTCTGCAATACATATGAAGTATGTATAGTGTTTTCATTTTCTTTGATAAATACCCACTAGTGAAATTCCTGGATCATATAGTATTTCTTAAAAAATTTTTTTAAATATTTATTTTTGGGAGAGAGAGAGACAGAGTGGGAGAGGAACAGAGAAAGAGAGAGAGGGAGACACAGAATCCAAAGCAGGTTCCAGGCTCCGAGCTGTCAGCACAGATCCCAAATGTGGGGCCGAACTCAGGAACAACAAGATCATGACCTGAGCCAAAGTCGGACACCCATGCGACGGAGCCATTCAGGCACCCCCATATGTTATTTCTATTTTCCAAGTTTTTGAGGAGCCTGTGTTTGCACCAGTTTACATTCCCACCAACACTGCATAACGGTTCTTTTTTCTCTAGATCCTTGTCAACATCTATTAGAGAGAGATCAAGAGAGTGAGTGGGAAAGGGGGCAGAGTGGGAGAAAGAGAGAGAGAGAGAGAGAGAGAATCTCAAGCAGGCTCCATGCTGAGCAAGCTCCACATTCTGCGTGGATCCCCATATGGGGCTTGATATCATGGCTCTGTGATCATGACCTGACCCAAAATCAAGACTTGGACTCTCAACCATTTGAGCCACCCAGGTGCCCCGTTTCTTGTCTTTTTGATACTAGTTATTCTGATTGGTATAGGATGATATCTCAGTGTGGTTTAGGTTTGCACTTCCCTGATGATTAATGATGTGCAGCATCTTTTCTTGTTCCTATTGCCCATCTGTATTTATTCTTTGAAGAAAATGTCTGTTGAGGTCCTCTGCCCATTTTGTTGGTTTGTTTAGTTTTTATTTAAATTATCTGCCCATTTTTTAATTGTATTATTTAGGGGCTTTTTGGTGTTTTTAATTAATTTGGTGTTTTTTAATTGGATTATTTAGGGTTTGGGGGGGTTTGGTGTTGAGTGATATGAGTTATTTATATATTTTGTATATTACTCCTTATCCGGTATATCATTTGCAAATATCTTCTCCCATTCACTAGGTTGCCTTTTTGTTTTGTTCATAGTTTCCTTTGCTATGCAAAAAGCTTTTTATTTTGATGTAGCCCCAGTTCTTTATTTTTGCTTTTGTTTCCTTTGCCTGAGGAGACATATTTAGGGAAATATTGCTAAGGATAATGTTCAAGAGATTGCTGACTATATTTTCCTTTAGGAGCTTTATGGCTTCAGGTCTCATATTTAGGTCTTTAATCCATTTTGAGTTTATTTTTGTGTATGTTGTTAGCAAATGGTCCAGTTTCATTCTTTTGCTGGTAGCTGTCCAGTTTTCCTGGCACCATTTGTTAAAGAGACTGTCATTTTCCCATTGTATATTCTTGCCTCCTTTGTCATAGAATAATTGACCATGTAAGGTGGGTTTATTTCTGGGCTCTCTATTCTGTATCACAGATCTGTGTGTGTATTTTTGTGCCAATAACATGCTGTTTGGTCATTATAATATTGTAATACATCTTAAAATCTGAGATTGTTATATCTCCAACTTTATTTTTCCTTATCAAGATTGCTTTGGCTATTCAGGGTCTATTGTGGTTTTGTACAAATTTTAGTATTATTTGTTCTAGTTCTGTGAAAAATGCCATTGGTAATTTGATAGGGATTACATTGAATCTGTAGATTGTTTTTGTAGTAGGGACATTTTAACAGTGTTAATTCTTCCAGTCCATGAGCATGGAACATGGAATATCTTTCCTTTTTTTTTTTTTTTTTTGGTCTTTTTCAATTTCTTTTATCAAGGTTTTACAGTTTTCAGAATATAGGTCTTTCATTTGATGTTTTTTTCAAACACTTTTTATACCTCCCATCCTTTGCCTATTCAACAATTTATTCAGTCAATAAATAAATATTGAATGCCTGTTTTCTATCAGTGTTTTCTGTGCCAGAATGCTATTTTCCCTATTTACTTATTCACTAAATATCTATGAACACCTATTCTGGTTAAATACTGTGGTAAGTGCTGGAAATATAGGGATAGCAAGATACACATGGTCTGAGTCATTATAGAGTTTATAGTCTAGCTGGGGAGATAGACACTGAACATAATGAGGAAATAAATATATGGTTATAGAATTATGAGAGAAGTGCTGTGTATGAAAAATATGCTGTTGTAGGAGCAACAATGATGGGAAAGATTAAGAAGGTCAGAGAAAACATCTTGGATGAAATGATATTTATACTCGAATCTTGAGATGAGTGGGAATTATTCATGTGAAGAGCAGTGAGGAAGAGTAATTCAGACAGAGGGAAAAATATATATTTTTTAAAAAAAGCAAAAGCCCATAGATGACATGTAGTGCACTTAGAGAATAGTAGCTCAATCCAGATGAGAGGGAGGGCCCTCATCATATAAGGCCTTTTCAGTAGAATTAAAGATTTTGGATTATTTCAGATTTTATCTTAAAAATCACTGAGGGGTTCTATACAGGATGGGGATATATTCTGTTTACATTTCCTTCCTTCCTTTCTTCCTTCCCTCCCTCCTTCCTTCCTTCCTTCTGTCCTTCCTTTCTACCTTCCTTCCTTTCACCTGTTTCCTTTCCTCCCTTCCTTCCTCCTTCCCTTTCTCCCTTCATTTCTTTCTTCCTTTACTTTCCTGATTGAATGTTTTATTCTCATTCCACCATTACGTGACTGGGGATCCACAAAATTAATTCTGTCTTGCACTTTAAAAATGTAATCCTGAAACTCCCCAACTCTTTCACCAAGATTTTTCCTCTTCTTTTTTGGATGTTAATATGCACTACTGAAGAGAATAAATTCCTGTGCCTATACAATTATATAATCCAAAGAAATGTTAGAGACAACCAATTACTGAATCTATGCAGTGTTAGTTCTTGAGAAACTAAGAGTTAAAAATACCTGTTTTTTAAGACAACTATAAATCAGTTAAATAATCTAATGAAAGAATTTTTAGTATTCCCTCAACTTGCATTCAAGTATATCTTTGCTATACCAGATCACCAGTTGTTTTAAGAAGGTAATTCTGGCTACTGCTGGAAAAGACATTGGAGTAGTTATTAGAATAAGAGTTGGGAAAACTAGTTTAGAATGCTATTGCAGGTGATGAAAGATAGGCTGGGGACAATATAGCGATGTTATTTTTCTGGACTGTTTTGTTCTTCAAGATCTGAGGGAAATGTTGCTCATTTTCCTAGACAGAACTGACCATTTCTTCCTCTAAGCTTCCAACAGCTTCCTGATCACAGCACTCTATTAGTACTGTACCATACTCTACGACTCTGTATTGTCATTGGTTTTTATATCTATTTCTTTCACTTTACTCTACCCTATGTCAGAGAATGGACCTTGTATTATTTTTCTTTGTAGTATACAATATATGTTCAATATATTTGTTTTACCCAAAGCCAGTTGGCCACTAAGGATCAGAAAGGTAATTTGATCCAAGATCTCACCAACTCCAGAACTCTTACCCTTTTCATTACAATATAGTATCCTTAAATCTTGTGGGGTTTTTTTTTTGGTTATCCTCATATCTGGCAATATTATTTATTGTAGTGATTATAGGATTGAAGTCTTTATTCATTTGTTCATTCAGCAATTCTTCATTCAGCTTCTATGATATATAAGACAGTGATACAGTAAACATCTATAATGTGATGAATTAGACAGTTACTGCCTTCAAGAAGCATATACTTGGGTGGGAAAAAAGATGTATGTTAATTATAATTAGTTATTGCTTTATCTATTATAAAATAACTTATGTTTTGGTGGGAAAATCTATAATTCTTTCAGAAATTCCAAAATACAAAGAATAAGCTATGACTCCCAAATCCATACTTAGATAATGTTTTGGTGTACATCCTTGTAGATATTTCCATTTGCATATTTATGTATAACTATATTAGATTGCATTATGTGTGAATAATTAACATTTTAACAATTTGATTGGATGACGATAATGAACATTGGTAAAATTTAAATTAGTGAATACTTATATTACAGGCACATAGAAATCTTGCTTGCCTGTATTATCTTATTTAATCTTTCTTTTTAGCAATCTTAGGAGGTAGATAACGTTGCCTTTATTTTACAGGTTAGGACACTGAGCCCTAGGATGGTTAAGTTACTTGCTCAGTGTCACTGAACTAGTTAAGTGGATGATTATAGATTAAAATTCAGGACTATCTGATTGCAGAGTCTGAGGTCTTAAACATTTTGTTGTATTGCCCTTTCCTTTTGTTTTCAAGCTCTTTTCCCCCCCCACAACTCAATAATATAATATAGATGTACCCATGATTATGATTAAAAAATTTTTTTTATGTTTTATTTATTTTTGAGACACAGAGAGAGCATAAGCAGGTAAGGGGCAGAGAGAGAGGGAAACAGAATCAGAAGCAGGCTCCAGGCTCTGAGCTGTCAGCACAGAGCCTGTTGTGGGGCTTGAACCCATGAACCGTGAGATCATGACCTGAGCTGAAGTCGGCCGCTTAACCGACTGAGCCACCCAGGCGCCCCTAATTATAATTTTTTAATGTTTAAGAGAGGGAGAGAGAGTGCGAGTGGGGGAGGGGCAGAGAGGGAGGGAGAGAGAGAATCCCAAGCTGTTAAGGTAGAGCTCAACGTAGGGATCATTCCTATAAACTGTGAGATCATAACCTCATGATAAAAAATCAAATGTTTAACCAACTGAACCTCACAGGGGTGCCTACATATCTATAATTGTTGATAAACCTTATTTTTAATGGCTGTGTTGTATTATACTCTTGTGTCTCATAAAATAAGTTGTTTCTTATTCAAGGACATTTATGGTGTTTGTTTTTCATGACCATTATATGCTTTTTTGTATATTTAGCTATGTGCATTTGTCTCCTTGGAGTACACTGCTAGACACAGGGTTCCTGAGTCAAAAAATATGCATATTTTTATATTTGGTTATATATTGCCACTGACTGTATTGAATGATGGTATTGGTTTATACTCCTACCAATAGTTCATGAGAATGTCTGTTTCAAACATTCTCCACCTGTCCCCCATTAGGCTCTTAGTGTCACCTCTCTTGTAATCAGATAAATAGGCAGCTCAAATAGCCTCTGATGACAGAATTCCTGCAGGCATGCTAGAAAATCAAATCAGAGTAGAAGAAAAGATATTCTTTTCAGTAAGAATCACAGAAAGTTAGAACTGAGATCATTTAGTTACATAATCTTCATTTTTAAATATGAAAAAATTGGGGTCCACAAAGGCAAACAGAATTGACCAAAGTCCCAGAGGTAGTCCCTGAACAGGACTTGAATACAGTTCTTTGCCTATTAGATTAGGGGATCATTTCACTGAGATTTTTTTTCAGATGCTATGACTTCTTAGACCTTTCACTGTCATGACATAGCTTTGCATACATATATTTCCTCACATTCTTGATTTAACTTCTCTAATAGATTACTTAAGAGTTTTGCAAGAGAGGCACATGGGTGGCTTAGTCAGTTAAGCCTCCAACTCTTAATTTTAGCTCAGGTCATGATCTCACAGTTTGTGGGTCTGAGCTCTGTGTTGAGCTCTGCACTGATAGTGCGGAGCTTGTTTGGGATTCCCTCTCTGCCTTTTTCCTTCTCTCTGCCTCTCAAGAATGAATGAATAAATGAATGAATAAATAAGAGTTTTGCAAGAAAGTGGTATTTATATTGATTTGTTATGATGGATAAGAAAAAACTACTACAGCTTTCTACTTTTAAACATAAAGTTTTTATTTAAAATAGTTTTAGGGGTGCCTGGGTGGCTCATTTGGTTAATTGTCCAACGCTTGATTTCAGCTTAGGTCATGGTCTCATGGTTTGTGACGTTGAGCCCCGGGTCAGGCTCCATGCAGACAGCACAGAGCCTGCTTGGGATTTTCTCTCTGACCCTCCCCTGCTCACACACACACTCTCTCTCAAAATAAATAAACTTAAAAAAATAGTTTTATATTTCTTTACATTGATACTTTGTTTTTTTTTCAATTTTTAAAAAATGTTTATTTATTTTGAGAGAGTGGCATAGACAAGCGGGGGAAGGGCAGAGAGAGAGGGAAAGAGAATTACAAGCAGGCTCCACAAAGGTGGAGCCTGTCATGGGTCTCTCTCTCTCTCTCTTTTTTTCCTTTATAGTTTATTGTTAAGTTGGTTTTCATATAACACCCAGTGCTCATCCCCACAAGTGCCCTCTTCCATGCCCATCACCCCCCTTCCCCTCTCCCCCTCCCTCATCAGGCCTCAGTTCTCAATATTCAAGAGTCTCTTATGGTTTGCCTCCCTCCCTCTCCCCAACTATTTTTCTTTCCCCTTCTCCTCCCCCATGGTCCTCTGTTAAGTTTCTCCTGTTCCACATATGAGTGAAAACATATGGTATCTGTCCTTCTCTGCCTGACTTATTTCACTTAGCATGACACCCTCGAGTTTCATCCACGTTGCTATGAATGGCCAGATTTCATTCTCTCTCATTGCCATGTAGTATTCCATTGTATATATAAACCACATCTTCTTCATCCATTCATCAGTTGATGGACATTTAGGCTCTTTCCATGGTTTGGCTATTGTTGAAAGTGCAGCTATGAACATTGGGGTACATGTGCCCCTATGCAACAGCACTTCTGTATCTCTTAGGTAAATTCCTAGCAGTGCTATTGCTGGGTCATAGGGGAGTTCTACTCTTAATTTTTTGAGGAACCTCCACACAGTTTTCTAGAGCAGCTGCACCAGTTTACATTCCCACCAACAGTATAGGAGGGTGCCTGTTTCTGCACATCCTCGTCAGCATCTATAGTCTCCTGATTTGTTCATTTTAGTCACTCTAACCGGCTTGAGGTGATATCTTAGTGTGGTTTTGATTTGTATTTCCCTGATGATGAGTGATGCTGAGCATTGTTTCATGTGTGTGTTGGCCATCTGGGTGTCCTCTTTGGAGAAGTGTCTCTTCATGTCTTCTGCCCATTTCTTCACTGGATTATTTGTTTCCTGGGTGTGGAGTTTGGTGAGTTCCTTATAGATTTTGGATACTAGCCCTTTATCCGATATGTCATTTACAACTATCTTTTCCCATTCTGTCGGTTGCCTATTAGTTTTCTTGATTGTTTCCTTTGCCGTGCAGAACCTTTTTATCTTGATGAGGTCCCAATAGTTCATTTTTGCTCTTGATTCCCTTGCCTTTGGAGATGTGTCGAGTAGGAAATTGCTGCGGTTGAGGTCAAGGAGGTTGTTTCCTGCTTTCTCCTCTAGGGTTTTGATGGTTTCCTGTCTCACATTCAGGTCCTTCATCCATTTTGAGTTTATTTTTGTGTATGGCGTAAGAAAGTGGTCTAGTTTCATTCTTTTGCATGTTGCTGTCCAATTCTCCCAGCACCATCTGTTAATGAGGCTGTCTTTTTTCCATTGGATACTCTTTCCTGCTTTGTCAAAGATTACTTGGACATACATTTGTGGGTCCAGTTCTGGGTTCTCTATTCTATTCCATTTGTCCCTTCCTTCTAGGTCTATGTGTCTGTTTTTGTGCCAATACCATACTGTCTTGATGATTACAGTTTTCTAGTAGAGGCTTAAGTCTGAGATTGTGATGCCTCCTGTTTTGGTTTTCTTCTTCAATATTGCTTTGGCTATTCAGGGTCTTTTGTGGTTCCATACAAATTTTAGGATAGTTTGTTCTAGCTTTGAGAAGAATGTTGGTGCCATTTTGATTGGGATTGCATTGAATGTGTAGATTGCTTTGGGTAATAATGACATTTTAACAATGTTTATTCTTCTGATTCATGAGCATGGAATGTTTTTCCATTTCTTTGTGTCTTCTTCAGTTTTCTTCATAAGTTTTCTATAGTTTTCATCATACAGATCGTTTACATCTTTGGTTAGGCTTATTCCTAGGTATTTTATGGTTTTTGGTGTAATTGTGAATGGGATCAGTTTTTTTCTTTTTGCTGGGTGATTTGCTTGATTTTTTTGCTGGGTGTCTGTCTGGTTAGGGAATCAAAGTGATGCTGGCTTCATAGAATGAGTCTGGAAGTTTTCCTTCTATTTCTATTTTTTGGAATAGCTTGAGAAGAATGGGTATTAACTCCCCTTTAAATGTCTGGTAGAATTCCCCTGGAAAGCCATCTGGCCCTGGGCTCTTATTCATTGGGAGATTTTTGATCACTGATTCAATTTCTTCACTGGTTATGGGTCTGTTCATATTTTCTATTTCTTCCTGCTTGAATTTTGGTAGTGCATGTGTGTTTAGGAATTTGTCCCTTTCTTCTAGGTTGTCCTGTTTGTTGGCATATAATTTTTCATAGTATTCCCTGATAAGTGCTTGTATTTCTGAGGGAGTGGTTGTAATAGATCCATTTTCATTAGTGATTTTGTCTATTTGGGTGCTCTCTTCTTTTTGAGAAGCCTGGCTAGAGGTTTATCAATTTTGTTCATTTTTTCAAAAAACCAACTCTTGGTTTCATTGATCTGTTCAACTATTTTTTTCGATTCTATATTGTTTATTTCTGCCCTCATCTTTATTATTTCTATTCTTCTGCTGGGTTTGGGGTGCTCTTGCTGATCTGCTTCTAGTTCCTTTAAGTGTGTTGTTAGATTTTTTATTTGTGCTTTTTCTAGTTTCTTGAAATAGGCCTGGATTACAATATACTTTCCTCTTAGGACTGCCTTTGCTGCATCTGAAAGAGTTTGTATTGTTTTATTTTCATTTGTTTCCATATATTTTTAAATTTCTTCTCTAATTGCCTGATTGGCCCAATAGTTCTTTAGTAGGGTTTTTTTTAAATCTCCATGTTTTTGGAGGTTTTCCAGACTTTTTCCTGTGATTGATTTCAAGTTTCATGGCATTGTGATCTGAAAGTGTGCATGGTATGATCTCAATTTTTTTATATTTATTGAGGGCTGCTTTATGACCCAGTATGAGGTCTATCTTGGAGAATGTACCATGTGCCCTCGAGACGAAAGTGAATTCCACGACCTCAGGATGTAGAGTTCTAAATATATCTATCAATTCCATGTGTTCCAATGTGTCATTCAGGTCTATTCTTTCTTTAGTGATTTTCTGTCTGGTTGATCTATCCATTGCTGTAAGTGGAGTATTAAAATCCCCTGCAATTAGCATATTCTTATCAATTAGATTGTTTCTGTTTGTGATTAACTCTTTATGTATTTGGGTGCTTCCATATTTGGTGCATATATGTTTATAATTGTTAGCTCTTCCTGATAGATAGATCCTGTAATTAATATATAATGCCCTTCTTTATCTCTTGTTAATGCTTTTAAAGTCCAGTTTGTCCAATATAAGTATGTCTACTCCAGCTTTCTTTTGACTTCCATTTGCATGATAGATACTTTTCCATCCCCTTACTTTCTATATGAAGGTGTCTTCAGATCTAAAATGTGTCTCTTGTGGACAGCATATAGATGGATTTTCTTTTTTTATCCATTCTGCTACCTTATGTCTTTTGATTGGAGAATTTAGTCCATTTACATTCAGAAAATATGGGTTTAGAGTCATTGTGTTCTCTGCAGGGTTCATGCTTGTAGTGGTGTCTCTGGTACCTTGTATTCCTTGCAACATTTCCCTCATAGAGTCCCTCTTAGGATTTCTTGTAGGGCTGGTTTAGTGGTAATGAATTCCTTCAATTTTTGTTTATTTGAGAAAAGCTTTATCTCTCCTTCTATTCTGAATGACAGACTTGCTGGATAGAGGATTTTTGGCTACATATTTTTTCTGTTCATCACATTGAAGATTTCCTGCCAACCTTTCTGGCTTGCCAAGTTTCCGTAGATAGATCTCCCTTTGTATGTTAGGGCCCTTTTATCCCTAGCTGCTTTCAGAATTCTCTCTTCATCCTTATATTTTGCCAGTTTCACTATGATATGTCATGCAGAAGGTCAATTCAAGCTTTGTATGATGGGAGTTCTCTGTGCCTCTTGGATTTCAATGTCTGTTTCCTTCCCCAGATTGGGGAAGTTCTCGGCTATAATTTGTTCCAGTACTACTACTACTACTACTACTACTACTACTACTACTACTACTACTACTACTACTTCTTCTTCTTCTTCTTCTTCTTCTTCTTCTTCTTCTTCTTCTTTTTTCTTCTTCTTTTTCTTCTTCTTCTTCTTCTTCTTCTTTTCTCCTTCTTCTTCTTCTCTTCTCCTTCTTTTCTTCTTCTCCTTCTCCTCCTTCTCCTCCTTCTCCTTCTCCTCCTTCTCCTTCTCCTTCTCCTCCTTCTCCTTCTCCTTCTCCTCCTTCTCCTCCTTCTCCTTTCTCTTTCTTCCTCTTCCTCTTCCTCTTCTTTCTTCTTCTTCTTTTCTTCTTCTTCTTCTTCTTCTTCTTTTCTCCTCCTCCTTCTTCTTTCTTCTTTCTTCTTCTTCTTCTTCTTCTTCTTCTTCTTTCTTCTTCTTCTTCTTCTTCTCCTTCTCCTCCTCCTCCTTCTTCTTCTTCTCCTTCTCCTCCTCCTCCTCCTTCTTCTTCTCCTTCTCCTCCTCCTCCTCCTCCTCCTCCTCCTCCTTCTCCTTCTTGAATTCCTATGGTACGGATATTGTTTCATTTGATTGTATCACTCAGTTCTCGAATTCTCCTTTCGTTCTCCTTGATCAGTTTCTCTCTCTTTTTCTCGGCTTCCTTTTTTTCTATAATTGTGTCTTCTAATTTACCTATTCTCCTTTCTGTGTTTTCAATCTGCGCAGTGGCCACCTCCATTTTATTATGCACCTCATTTATAGTATTTTTTAATTCATCACAACTATTTTTAAGGTGCATAATCTTTGTATCTGTAGTTTCTCTGATGTCTTCCATGCCTTTTTCAAGCCCAGCGATTAGTTTGACGGTTGTTCTAAATTCTTGCTCAATTATGTTGCTTATATCTGTTATGAGCAATTCTGTTGCTGTGTCTTCTTCCTGGAATTTCTTTAAAGGAAAGTTCTTCTGTTTCATCATTTTGGCTAGCTTTCTGTCTCTTGTCATTTTTAAAACCTTGTTATGCACTCTGCACCTGTGAGGATTGCTATATTAAAGGAGGCTCATTAACTGTCCAGGGCCTGTCCGTTCAGGAGGTGTTCTTTTAATGGTGTCCCTTGGTCTCTCTTGTGCCTTTGGTTATTTTATTTCCCTACTTGTAGTGATATTTGGGACTCTCCAGCATGTGTACTTTGGCTTGTTTCTTGAGGTAGCCCTGATAAGGAAAACAGAAAGACAAATACACAGGGAACTAAAGCACGCAAATGCACAGACAAATCAAACAAACAAGCAATCCAAAAGGGAGGGGTGGATAGGGGAACAACAACAACAACAACAAAAAAAAAACCAAAAGACAAAGGACAGTCTAAAAGCATAAAACCATAAATCCCAGCTACAAATAAAGAGCAGGGTAGAGGCAGTGCTGATGGAAGAGCATATACAAAGAGAGAAGTGACAAGGGTGGAGAGGAAGCGAAATTGAATATTGACCAGGCAGAGAGACTTAAAGTCTTAATTCAGAGAGAGAAAGAGGAGAATATGGTAGGAGGCGAGGAGAAAAAACTAAGATAATGTTGCCCAAAGAAACTATATAGTCTGATTTTTCCAGAGAGAGATAGAGAGAGAGATAGGAAGGTAGTGATGGAGGTATAGAGTATGCATCAAGAGAATGGATTAAATGTGACTGTTTAAGCAAACCAATGACCAGAGTGCCCAGCCCAGTGGAGGGGAGAGATAAGTATCATATAAGAGAAAATATATCTGAATAACAAGAATTGATCTAGACTTAATCACGGCAATGCATCAATGTTGGTCTTGCTCCAGACGCTGGGGAAAGAAAAAAAAGGGCACCTCTCCAGCATGGATGAGTGTGGTTTGGTGTAGGCAGGTCTTGCCTCTACTGTGTCCCCTGAGCCGCTCCCTGAGGCCCCACCTTGGTGGTTGTGGGGAGAAAAATGGCGGCGCCCCAGTCCTTTCTCAAACCAAGTGTTGCAAATCACTCTTTTGGGTCTGATCTCCCTGTGCTGCGGGCGTAGCCAAGGTGGGCCGAGTTGTATTTCCCATGCCCCGCCTCGTTTCCAGATCTTAGTCCATGGTCTTTAATAATAGTGCCCGAAATGTACTCCCACAGGCCAGGCGGCTTCCTAGCCGGGGATCAAGTAGGGGGAGTAGGGGAGCAGTTTCTCCTGGCGCCACCTGGGATCGGGACACCTAGCCCAAGGAAAGCGCCACAGCTAGAGAAAGGATCTCTCAGAATGTCCTGCAGTTACCGATGGGATGATAGGATCCCTCTCTGTCCCAGGCCGAGGTTTTTCTCTTCTCCAGAGACAGCTCTATGAGCGGTTTCAGCTTCTCTTTCTCTTCCTCTTGTCTCTCCGCAGCTCTCCAGAGAGGGCTCCCTCCACTCTGACCCTCCAGGTCCTGGCCCCCCCTTTTTTTTTTTATCTTCCCCAGTTCGAAATCACGCACCTATGAGGCTGTCGTCTTAGCGGACTCTGTCTCTTTTCCTCCCAGACTCTGGCGGTTCCCTGTCTTATGGTTTCAGTTCTTCTTTGTTTGAGGGATGCGGGCGGCAAAGAAGTACAGAGCTCCCTACTTCTCTGCCATCTTGCCTCACATCCCGCCTGTCATGGGTCTCAAACCCATGATCTGTGAGATCATGATCTGATCCGAAATCAAGAGGTGGATGCGTAACCAACTGAGCCATCCCGGTGTCCCAATAAATTGTGTTGTAGATTAAAGTCAGGAACATAAAATTAACCATTTTAAATTGTACAATCAGTGACAATTATTACTTTTACAGTGCTGTGAAACCATTACCTCTATCTAGTTCCAAAATTTTTTTATCTCTCCTAAAGGAAATCTCATACTCATTAAGCAATTACTTTTCATTTTTTGCAAACTTCCCCACCCCCTCCCCATCCCTGCAGCCTCTGACAAACACTGGTCTACTTTCTGTCACTATAGATTAACCTATTCTGTGTATTTCACATAAATGAAGTAACATATGTGAACTTCTGTTTTTGGCTTCTTTACCCAGAATGATTGTCTCAAGATTTATCCATGTTTTAGCATGTATCAGTATCTTATTGTTTTTCAGGGCTTTAAAAATATTCTATCATGTGGATATACCACATTTTCAATCCATTCATCTGTTGATGGACATTTGTTATTTCCACCTAAAATAGTTTTAAATTTACAGAGAAATTGCAAAGATGGGGCACATATGTTTTTATACCTGTTCCCATTTTTCTCCGTAGTTAATATCTCACATTAGTAAACTACATTTGTTATAATCAACCAACATTGATACATTATTATTCACTATCATCTATACATTATTCATATTTTCTTAGTTTTTACTATTTTTTTTCTGTCTCAGAATCCCATTGAGGATAACAAGTTATTTTTGTCATCATGTTCCATTATGCAAATCAGGACCAAGAGAATTTGCAGTCTTTCCTTATTCTTGATGACCTTGACAATTTGAGGAGGAGTAGCCAGGCATTTTTTAGAATGTCCCTCATTTGAGTTTGTCTGATTTTTTTTGGTAATTAGATAGGGACGATTGGTTTGGGGGAAGAAGACCAGAGAGAGGTAAAGAGCTCTTCTCACATATGAAGAATGCATACTATTAAATATAATGTTAACTTTGATTACCTTCCTGAGCTAATGTTTGTCTAGATTCTTCTCTATAAAGTAACTTGTTCCCCCTTTTTATACTGTACTCTTTGGAAGGTCACTATGGGGAGCCCACACATAAAGAATGGAGAGTTATGCTTTACCTGATTTAGGGTGGAGTAAGTACAAATTGTTTGGAATTTATGAACAGGAGATTTGTCTCTTCTCCCCTATTTGTTTATTCATTTATTTATCTATATGTGAACTTATAAGTATTTAGTTTACATTTTGGGTTATAATCCAATATTATATTTGGTTACTCAAATTGTTCCATCTTTGGCTATTGGGAACTCTTTTAGTTGGCTCCTGTGTCCCTTCGACTTACCCTCACCATTCGTTTTTTGAGCACTTCCTTATTTTCTGGCACTAGGACATGCTCTGTGCTCATTTTGTTTATTTCCTGTCCCAACTCTTGAATCAGCAATTACTCCAAGAAATCCTGGTTCCTTTTATAGGACAGTGGTATTACAAAGCAAGATCTGCATGCTGGGTATGCTTTTTGTTACTGGGGTGACATTGCTTCTAGGCCCTTTCAGTGGACAGAGCTTCAAAATAAATGTATGTATACTAACACATGTATACCTATAATTATTTCTTTATTTGTACATCTACATCTATATTAAGACGAACATTAGTTCATGTTGATGTATTCAATTCTTACTTAGTGTCACACGGTTTATTTTAGTCTTCCCTCCTTGCTTATGTCCTCCTCCAACAGAGGGAAACCTGGCTTTTGCCATCTGCCATCCATTTACTCATTTGTTTAATATAAGTATACTTGTACAGAAGTTTCAGAATTGTTAACCTGTATTCCTGTGGGAACCAATTTTACCAAGAAGAGTACAGTGTCTGTGTGCATTTTCTTTTTTCTTCAGTCTTCTAGTCTGCTCTCATTTCCCACATTGCTTAGGTCAGCACCCATCTAATCAGCAATGTTATGTCATACATTCTTAATATAGTTATGTTATTTTCTCATTCTGTATTCCGTCCTGGGTTCCCCTGTCTTCTGAGTTTTTAAAAATTTGTATACATTCAGGTTTACTCTTTGTACTATAAAATCCTGTGGGTTTTGGTAGGTTTTTAATGGACTTAATTTTTTAGATTCATAAAAAAGTTTAGCAGAAGGCACAGTGAGTTCTGATATACTTTCTGCATGCACATATACACAGCTTTTCCCTCTGTCTTAGTCCATTCTGGCTGTTGCTGTTACAATAATACCATAGTCTGGATGTTTTATAAACCACAGAAATGCATTTTCCACAGGTCTGGAAGCTAGGAATTCCAAGATCAAAGCACAAGTGGATATAGCGTCTAATGAGGAACCACTTCCTGGTTCATAGATGCCATCTTTGTGCTGTAGCCTCACAAGGCAGAAGGGATGAGGGAGCTTAGTAGGGCCTCTTTTATAAGAACACTAATTCTATTCATGAGGACACAGCCAAAACTCTATCTCCAAATACTGTCACATTGGGGATCAGGTTTCATCATAGGAATTTGGGGGATTGGGGGATACAAACATTCACTCTATAGCATGCATTTTCAGAATTCTACACCAGAATGATACATTTGTTATAATCAAACCGATGTTGACACATAATTATCACCAAACATCCATAGTTTTTGTTAGTGTTCACTCTTGGTGTTGTATGTTTTGTGGGTGTGGACAAATATATGACATGTATCCATCATTATAGTGTCACACATAGTAGTTTCACTGTCCTAAAAATTCTCTGTTTTGTGTCTATTTATCCCTCCCTCCTCAGCTCCTGAATACCATTGATCTTTTTGTTGTCTTCATAGTTTTGTCTTTTCCAGAATGCTACATTGTTGGAATCATATAGAATGTAGACTTTGCAGATTGGCTTTTTAATTTAGTAGTATGCATTTAAGGTTCCTGTATGTCTTTTCATGACTTAATAGCTCATTTAATTGTAGTGCTGAATAATATTCCATTGTCTGGATGTACTACAGTTTATTAACCTATTCAGGTACTGATGGATGTTTTGGTTGCTTTCAAGTTTTGGCAGTTATAAATAAAGGTGCTATATAAACATTCATGGTCATATTTTTTTGTGGATGTTAAGTTTTTAACTCCTTCGAGTAAATACCAAGGAGTGTAATTGCTGGATCATATGGTAAGAGGGGTGGGTTTACTTTTGTAAGAAACTGCCAAATTGTCTTTTAAAGTGGCTGTACCCTCTTGCATTCCCACCAGCAGTGAATGAAAGTTCCTTTTGTTCCACATCTTCATCAGCGTTTGGTATTGTTAGTGTTCTGGATTTTGGTTTTTCTAGTAGGTATGTAGTGGCATCTAATTGTTTTAATTTGCAGTTCCCTAATAACATATGATATTTAATATTATTTCATATGTTTATATGGCACCCATATACCTTTGGTGAAGTGTTTGTTCAGGTCTTTGGCCCAACTTTTAAAAAGGTTGTTCATTTCATTATTGTTGAGTTTCAAGAGTTGTTTATATATTTTAGGTAACAGTCTTTTATCACATGTCTTTTGCAAATATGTTTTCCAATCTGTTGCTTGTCTTTTCATTCTCCTCACATTGTCTTTTGCAGAGAAGTTTTCTCCCCCCTGGAGGTTTTTAATTTTTTTTTAATAGTTTATTGCCAAGTTGGTTTCCATATTAACACCCAGTGCTCATCCCAACAAGTGCCTTCCTCAATGCTCATCACCCATTTTCCCCTTTTCCCCACCCTCCCATAAACCCTCAGTTTGTTCTTAGTATTTAAGAGTCTATTATGGTTTGCTGAAAGTTTTTAATTTTAATGAGTTCCGGCTCATCAGTTCTTTCTTTCATGGATTGTGTCATGGAATGATCTTAAAAGTCATCATTATACCCAGGGCGCCTAGGTGGCTTAGTTGGTTAAGTGGCCAACTTCAGCTCAGGTCATGGTCTCATGGTTTGTGAGTTTGAGCCCCACATCAAGCTCTGTGCTGACAGCTCAGAGCCAGGAGCCTGCTTCTGATTCTGTGTCTCCCTCTCTCTCTGCCCCTCCCTGCTCACTTTCTGTCTCTCTCTGTCTCTCAAAAGTAAACATTAAAAAAAAAAGTCCTCACCATATCCAATGTCACTTAGATTTTCTCCTATTATGTCTCATACGAATTTTATAGTTTTGTGTTTTATATTTATGTATATAATCCATTTTTGTTCATTTTGGTGAAAAGTGTAATGTCTTTGTCTAGATTGATTTTTTTTGCACATGGATGTCTAGTTGTTCCAACACCCATTTGTTGAAAAGAGTGCTGGAAAACACTTTTTTCCCTTTACTCCTTTGTCAAAGATTAGTTGCCGGTAGGTCTATTTTCAGAATCCTTAATCTGTTGCATTGATCTGTTTGTCTACTCTTGTCAGTACCACAATGTGTTGATTATGGTAGCCTTATAGAACATTTTGAAGTCAAGTAACCTAAGTCTTCCAACTTTGTTCTTTTCTTTTAATTGTATTGGCTATTCTGTGTCTTCTGCATCTCCATATAAACTTTATAATAAGTTTGTTGATATCCAGAAAGTAACTTGCTTGGATTTTGACTAGGATTGCATTGAATCT
>CM053570.1:63776795-63801562 GCA_028646485.1 Cryptoprocta ferox
TCGGGTCTATTGTGGTTCCATACAAATTTTAGGATTGTTTGTTCTAGCTCTGTGAAGAATGCTGATGTTATTTTGATATGGATCGTTTTGAATGTGTAGATTGCTTTGGGTAGTATTCACACTTTAATAATGTTCTTCCAAACCATGAGCATGGAATGTTTTTCCATAGTTTTGTGTGTTGAGTTCTTTCATAAGTTTTATATAGTTTTCAGTGTATAGATTTTTCACTTCTTTGGTTAGGTTTATTCCTAGGTATTTTATGGCTTTTTGTGCAATTGCAAATGGGATTGTTTCTTTGATTTCTCTTTCTGCTGCTTCATTACTGGTGTATAGAAATGCAACTGATTTCTGTTCATTGATTTTATGTCCTGAAGCTTTGCTGAATTCATGTATTGGTTCTAGCAGTTTTTTGGTGGAGTCTTTTATGTCATCTGTGAAGAGTCAAAGTCTGACTTCCTCTTTGCTGATTTGGATGCCTTTTATTCCTTTCTGTTGTCTGACTTCTGGGGCTAGGACTTCCAATCCTATGTTAAACAACAGTGGTCAGGGTGGACATCCCTGTCGAGTTCCTGATCTTAGGGGTAAAGCTCTCAGTTTTTCCCCATTGAGGGTGATATTAGCAGTGTGTCTTTCATATATGGCTTTTATGATGTTGGGTATGATCCTTCTATCCCTACTTTCTTGACGGTTTTTATCAAGAAAGGATACTGTATTTTGTCAAATGCTTTTTCTGCACCTATTGAGAGAGGATCATATGGTTTTTGTCCTTTCTTTTATTGATGTGATGTATCACATTGATTGTTTTGTGGATATTGAACCAGCCCTGCATCTCAGATATAAATCCCATTTGTTCTTGGTGAATAAATCTTTTTATATATTGTTGGATCTGGTTGGCTAGTATTTTGTTGAAGACTTTTGCATCCATGTTCATGAGAGAAATTGGTCTGTAGTTCTCCTTTTGTGTGGGGTCTTTGGTTTTGGAATCAAGATGATGCTGGCTTCATAGAATGAGTTTGGAAGTTTTCCTTTCATTTCTATTTTTTGGAACAGCTTTGAAAGAATAGTTGTTAACTCTTCTTTAAATGTTTGTTAGAATTTCCTTGGAAAGCCATCTGGCCCTGGACTCTTGTTTGTTGGGGTATGTTTGATTACTGATTCAATTTTGTTACTGGTTATGGGTCTGTTCAAATTTTCTATTTCTTCCTGTTTCATTTTGGTAGTTCATATGTTTCTAGGAATTTGTCTATTTCTTCTGGATTGCCCAATTTGTTGGCATGTAATTGCTCATAATATGCTGTTATTATTGTATTTATGCTGTGATGGTTGTGATCTCTCCTCTTTCATTCATGATTTTATTCACTTGCATCCTTTCCTTTTTATTTTGATCAATCTGGCTAGAGGTTTATCTATTTTGTCAATTCTTTCAAAAACCATCTCCTGGTTTCATTGATCTGTTCTACTGTTTTTCTGTTTTGATATCAGTGATTTCTGCTCTAATCTTTATTATGTCCCTTCTTGCTGATTTTGGGCTTTCTTTGCTGTTATTCTTCCAGCTCTTTAGGGTGTGAGGTTAGGTTGTGTATCTGAGACCTTTCTTCCTTCTTTAGGAAAGCCTGGATTCCTATATACTTTCCTTTTATGACCGTCTTTGCTGCACCCCAGAGGTTTTTGTTTTGGCTGTTGTGTTTTTATTTTCATTGGCTTCCATGAAACTTTAATTTCCTCTTTATTTTCTTGCTTAACCCATTCATTCTTTAGTAGGATGTTCTTTAATCTCCAAGTATTCATGATCTTTCCAAATTTTTTCTTGTGGTTGATTTTGAGTTTCCTAGTGTTGTGGTCTGAAAATATTCAAGGTATGATATTGATCTCTTTGTACTTATTGAGGGGTGATTTGTGACCCAGTATGTGGTCTACTCTGGAGAATGTTCCATGTGCACTGGAGAAGAATGTGTATTCTGCTGATTTAGGATGAAATGATCTGAATATATCTGTTAAGTCTATCTGGTCCAGTGTATCATTCAAAGCCATTGTTTCCTTGTTGACTTTCTGCTTACATAATCTGTCCAATGCTGTAACTGGGGTGTTGGATTCTCCTACTATTAGGGTATTATTATCAATGACTTTCTTTATGTTGGTGATTAATTGATTTTTATATATTTGGGAGTTCACTTTAGGGGAATAAATATTTACATTGGTATATCTAATTGGTGGCCAGACCCCTTAATTATGATAAAATGCCCTTCTTAATTTCTTGTTATAGTCTTTATTTTAAAATCTAGTTTGCCTGATGTATGTATGGCTAGTTCAGGTTTCTTTTGAGGACCATTAGCATGATAGATGGTTCTTGATTCCCTTACTTTCAATCTGAAGGTGTCTTTAGGTCTAAAATAGTCCCTTGTAAACAGCATATAGATGGGTCTTATTTTCTTATCCATTCTGATACCCTATGTCTTTTGATTTGAGCATTTAGTCCATTGGCAATTAGAGTGAGCACTGAAAGATATGAATTTAGTGCCATTGTGTTACCTGTAGAGTTGGTGTTTCTGGTAATGTTTTCTAGTCCTTTCTAGTCTTTGTTGCTTTTGGTCTTTTTTTGTGTTGTTTTGTCTTTTCTGCACTCAAAGAGTCCCCCTTAAAATTTCTTGCCGGGCTGGTTTAGTGGTCACAAACTCCATTAGTTTTTGTTTGGGAAACTCTATCTCCCCTTCCATTTTGAATGATAGCCTTGATGGGTAAAGAATTATTGGTTGCATATTTTTGTGATGTATTACGTTGAATATAGCCTGCCACTCCTTTCTGGTCTGCTAAGTTTCTGTGGATAGGTCTGGTGGAAACCTGATCTGTCTTACCTTATAGTTTAAGGATGTTTTTCTTATGATGCTTTCATAATTCTTTCCTTGTCTGTGTATTTTATGAATTTGACTATGAAATGCCTTGGTGATTGTTGGTTTTTGTTGAATCTAATGGAGTTCTCTGTGCTTCTTGGATTTTGATATTTGTGTCCTTCCCCAGATTAGGAAAGTTTTCTGCCATAATTTGTCCCCATAAACCTTCTGTACCCTTTTTTCTTCTTCATCTTTTGGGACTCCTATGATTTCGATGTTATTCCTTTTTAATGAGTCACTTAGTTCTTTATGTCTTACATGTGTTTGGAGGGCATAGTTGGGTGGGGCTTGGTGTAATGACTCCACTCTCCACTAGGTGGCGTTGCTGAACGTACTGGGGTGGATCAGTGTGCTGGCATGCATCTGCATGGGAGAGGTAGAAATGGCTTCACCCAGCTCCCTACCTCTGGCTTGGTATTTCGTGCACCCACCCTTTGTGTCAGGCCTCTGTCCACTCCCTGCGTCTACCCTGTCCTTGTTTAGGCTGTATGCCTGCTAGGTGGCACCTCCCTCCAGAGTTTTATCTCAGATGGGGTTGTACTTCAAAACTCCACACTTCAGAGACACCCCCACCCCCCATCCCTGCTGCTTGGACTTGCGCTGTCTCTCTGGGGGAGGTTCTAGATGAGCAATGGCCAGGTGCTTGCTTGCCCCAGAGAGCATTTGCATGATTGCACAGTGGCCGAGGTTCAGAGATTATGGCAAATCACAACACGTATCCTGTGCCAGGTTTCACTGCACTCTGGTGTTTTTGTCCCAATCGCATCAAGCATGGCTGTTCTCTGGCTTCCGCTGGGAGCTTTGCCTGTGTGGAGGCTATATGTCCTCTACCAAATACACTCCAAACAGCAGATCTGCTTCCCCCTCTGTGACACAGAGACCCCTCAGGCGCTGCTGCCTGTTCCTGGGGATTCGACCTACTGCCTCACTAGAGCATCCCCAGGCACTGAGCTCTGGAACTTCAGACTGTGCGCAGAGCCTGAAGTTCCAGAGCTCAGTGCTCCACTGTTTATAGAATCCTAATCGTATTGAAACTCTCTCCTTTCTTCTTCTCAGTGTTTTTAGGGAACAGGTTTCTTGTTCAATTCCTTGTGAGTGTTTTCACTCTTTTTCTCTCTTTCTCTTCAGCTGTTTTCGAGGGAGTACTTTTCTTACATGATCCTGTTGTGCCATACTCTCCCCCTTTCTCTTTCTCTGTCCTCTTTCTGCAAAAACAACTCCCTGTACTCTGTGGCTTTTCTCTTCCCCAGTTCACCTTTTTGCACTGCATACCTGCCAAGTCCTGTGGCTCAAGTTATGCAGATCATTGTGTTAATTCTCAGATCACTTTCCTAGGTGCTCAAAATGCATTTTGGGGATGGGAAATGGTCAAGGTCTCCATGCTGCTACACCATCTTAACTGGTGTGATATGATATCTTATTGAGGTTTTGAGTTGATTTTCCGTGATGATTACTGATGATAAGCATCTTCTTATGAGTCTCTTGACTATCTGTATATTTTCTTTGGAAAATTGTCTATTTAGATACTTGACCATTTTTTTTCTTTTCAAATTTTTATTGAAATTATAGTTAGTTAACATACATTGTAATATTGTTTTTGGGAGTAGAATTCAACGATCTGTCACTTACACATTAACACCCAGTGTTCATCCCAGCAAGAGCCCTTCAAAATACCTGTCATCCATCTAGCCCATCCCTCACCCACCTCACTCCCTCAAACCTTAGTTTGTTATTTATCTTTAAGAGTTTTCTTATGGTTAGAGCTAGAGTGTATTATTCTAAGTGAAATAAGTCAGTCAGAGAGAGACAAATAGCATATGATTTTACTCATGTGAAATTTAAGAAATAAAACAGATGAACATATGGGAGATGGGGGAAGAGAGAGGGATCCCTGAGTAGTTTTTAATAAGATTTTTTGTTTTTTGGTTGATAGGTTTTTTTATATATATTAGATATTATGCGTTTGGGGTGCCTGGGTGGCTTGCTCAGTAGGTTAAGTGTCCGAGTCTTCACTTTGGCTCAGGTCATGATCTCAGTGTTTGTGAGTTTGAGCCTCGAGTTGGGCTCTGTGTTGACAGCGTGAATCCTGCTGGGATTCTCCGTCTCCATCTCTCTCTAGCCCTTCCCTACTTGTTCTCTCTCTCTCTCTCTCTCTCTCTCAAGTAAGCATTAAAAAAATATTCTCTGGATATTATCCCCTTAGCAGATACATGATCTGCAAATATCTTCTTTCATTCAGTAGACTGACTTTTCATTTTGCTGATAGTTTCTTTAGCTGTCCAGAAGCTTTGCAGTTTCATGTAATCCTACTTGTTTATTTTTTCCTTTGTTTCCCCTCCATTTGGAGTCAGATAAAAAAATAATTTACTAAGATCAGTGTCAAGGAACTTACTACCAGGGATTTTATGGCTTCAGGTCTTAGTCATTATTCCATTTTGAGTTATTTTTTGCATATGGTATAAAATAGTGTTCTGGTTATACTCTTTTCCATATGGTTGTACAGTTTTTTTCTGGCACTATTGAAGAGACTGTCCTTCCCCCATTGTATATTCCTGCCTCTTTAGTCATAAACTAATTGAACATATATGTGTGGGTTTATTTCTGGGTTTTCAGTTATGTTCCATGATTTATGTTATCTGTTTTTATGGAAATATCATAGTATTTTAATTACTAGCACTTTGTAGTATAGTTTGAAATCAGGGAGCATGATACCTCTAGGTTTGTTCTTCTTAAAATTATTTTAGCTATTCTGCGGTCTTTTGTGTTTCTGTATAAATTTCAGAAATATTTTCTACTCTTATGACATTGTTACTCTAATTTGATAGGGATTGCATTGAATCTGTAGATGCTTTGGGTAGAATCAATATTTAATAATATTAAATTATCCAGTCCATGAACATCTTTATATTTATTTGTGTCTTTATTTATATCTGTATATTTATTTGTGTCTTCTTCAATTTCTTTCAATAATATCTTAAAATTTTCAGTGGTCTTTCACCTCCATGGCTAAATTTATTTCTAAGTATTTTATTCTTTTTTGAATAAATGGGTTTTTATTCTTTTTTGAATAAATGGGTTATAAATGGGTTTTTAAAAAATTGTCTCTTACTGATAGTTCATTATTAGTGTATAAAAATAGTATAATTTGGGGTAGGAGGAGCTAAGATGGTGTTGCAGTAGAAGGACCCTAGGCTTGCCTCATTCCTCAAACACAGATAGATAACTATCAAATCATTCTGAATACCCAAGAAATAAACCCTGAAAACTTACAGAAATGCACATCTAGCAGGAGAAAAGAGGCCATATCGAGGAAGGTAGGAAGTGCGGAGATGTGGAATTAGGGAGAAACAGATCGTGGGTGCTGTGGAGGGGAGGGAGCCTTGCTCTCAGAGTAAGATGAGAGAGAGTGGAATGCACAGGGATACACCAAAGAAAACCCTCCCCCAAAGCCAGTGCCTGGGAAAATTAGAGGGGTTGATTTTTGTTAATTTTTGCAATCAGGGACTCAAAGACTAGAGTTTTAGAGGTCTGTGGTATTGGCTGGGATAGAGACCTTGGTGTATTTCCCTATTCCTCGAGAGAAGGCAGGCAAGCAACTAAGATGGCATGATCAGAGGATTGCCTAAGGTGCACAGGGAGAGACTGTTGCCTCTTCTTGGAGCCCATCTATGAGAGGTGGCATTGCCTCTCCAGGGACAAAACAGCAGGTGGGTGCCATTTCATTCCCCTGACCCTCAGCATAGGTGGAGACACATTTGCTGAGGGTGGCTAACCCAGACACTGTGTATCTTCCTTTGTTCCAAATCCCACACCCCTGCACTCTGTCATGACTGCCCTTCTTGGTCAAATCTGCATGAGGCCCAATGTGGGGAGACCCTTCCCCAGAAGACCAGGGCAGGTCCCCACCATTACAGGTCCCTAATGTTTGGAGTTTTAAAAGTCAGCAGACTTGGCTGGGATAAAACCCAAAGTGCCCTGTGCTGATCCAGTCAGGCAAGCAACCTGGAGACAGACAGTGTGGAAACAACAATCTGAAAAACACCTGAAACAGATGAGGGGAAATTACTTGCTCTTCTGGGAGGCCTTCCCCGAGGGCAGCAAGCACAGACTTCCCTCTACAGGGACAAAGGAGCTGGCTGGCACCATTTCCTACCCCCCACCTCTCAGCATAAACCAACTGTAGTAAGCATCACAGTGCCAACACTGGGTGTCTAACCTGCTTACACCAAGCCCTGCCCCCCTGTGCTCCACTGGTACCGATTTTTTTGGGCAAGTGTATGTAATGACCCGTGCAGTGGGCCTCTCCCGCAGATGACCAGTACAAATACCCATATGCATGTCTATTTACCATAGTGTTCTGCAAAGCTTCAGTTCTACCGAAAAAAGTATGAGGACTCATTTAACAAGGAGATCAGAACACCTAGTTAAAACTTGCCACACTCTGGCCAAGGTCCAAACACTGCCCACTGCAGGCAAGGAGAACCTCTGCAGACAACTGATCTGAGGGAGAGAGCAGTCAAAGCACTGCAGCACAATGCATGCAGCTTACACAGTAGATGCTTCCTGAAGCAGCAATCCCCAGACATTGTAAGGCCTTTTCTTCATAAAACCATAACTGTCGGGAACAGGAAACATAACAGGATTTTCTAATACAGAGAAGAAGAGAGAGACCTACATAAGATGCCAAGATGAAGGAATTCATCCCCAGAGAAAGAACAAGATAAGGTCACGGCCAGGGATCTAATCAAAACAGATAAAAGTATTATGTATGATGCAGAATTTTTAAAATAGAATCATTACATCTTTTAGTTTTATTTATTTATTTTGAAAGAGATAGAGGGAGGGGCAGAGAGAGGGAGAGAGAGAATACCAAGCAGGCTCCACACCAGCAGTACAGAGCCCGATGTGGGGCTCAAACTCACGGACTGTGAGATCATGACCTGATCTGAAACCAAGAGTCAGATGCTTAACCAAGTGAACCACCCAGGCCCCCCGTGTGATGCAGAATTTAAAGCAACAATGAAAATGATACTCGCTGCTTCAGAAAAGAATGGAAGACTCCAGGAATACCATTATCACAGAGATAAAAGAGCTAAAAAAAGAATCAGGCATAAATGCAAAATTCAATAGCTGAGATTTAAAAATGGATGGATGTCACGACCACAAGGATGGAAGAAGCAGAAGAACAAATAAGTGATAAAGAAGACAGAATTATTGAAAATAATGAAGTGAACAAAATAGAGAAGGAAGAATGATGGATTACAAGAGTAGACTTATGGAACTCAGTGACTCCTTCAAATGTCATAACATTCATATCATAGGAGTTTCAGAAGAAGACATAGAAAAGGGGGGCAGAAAGATTATTTGAAGAAATAATAGCTGAAACATTCCCTAATCTGGGGAAGGAAACAAACATCCAGATCTAGGAGGCATAGAGAACTCCCATCAAAATCAACAAAAGCAGGCCATATTGTAAGACATACTGTAGTTAAATTTGCAAAGTATAGTGATATAGAAAAATTATAAAGATCAAGATGAAGCCCCTAACTTATAAAGAAGACCCATAAAGCTACCAGCATTTATCTCCACAGAAACTTGGAATGGCAGAAGGGAATGGCATGATATATTCAAAGTACTGAATGGGAAAGATCAGCAGGTAAGTCTATCGTTCAGAATAGATGGAGAGATAAAAAGTTTCCAAGATCAAAACTAAAGGAGTTCATGTCCACTAAACAAGCTGTGAAAGGGGACCCTTTGAGTGGGAAGGAAAGACAAAAAGTGATAAAGACTAGAAAAGAACAGAGAAAATCTTAAGAAACAACGACACAATAAGTAATAAAATGACACTAAATACATACATATCAATAATTACTCTGAATGTAAATGGACTAAATGCTCCCATCAAAATACATGGTGTGTCAAAATGGATAAAAAAGACAAGACCCATCTATATGCTGCCTATAAGAGACTCATTTTAGACCTGCAGACACCTGCAGAATGAAAGTGAGGGGATAAAGAAACATTTATCATGCAAATGGAGGTTAAAAGAAAGCCAGAGTAGCAATACTTCAATCAGACAAACTAGATTTTATTTATTTAATTTAATTTAATTTAATTTTATTTTATTTATTTTTTATTCTATTTAAAAAGTTTATTTATTTTGAGAATGAGAGAGAGCATGGGAGGGGCAGAGAGAGAGGGTGTGGGAGACAATCCCAAGCAGGCTATGCACTGTCAGCATGGAGCCTGATGCAGGGCTCAAACTCACAGAACCTTGAGATCATGACCCGAGCCGAAACCAGAAGTTGGATGCTTAACCAACTGAGCCACTCAGTTGCCCTTATTTTATTTTGTTTTATTTTATTTTATTTTATTTTTAAAACGTTTATTTATTTATTTTGAGAGAGAAAGAGAGAGTGTGAGAGGACCAAAGAGAGAGGGAGAGAGAGAATCCCAAGCTGGGTCTGTGCTGTTAGTGCATAGTCCAACGTGGGACTCAGTTTTATGAACTCGGAGATCATAACCTAAGCTGAGATCAAGAATCAGATGCTTAACTGACTGAGCCACCCAAGTGCCCCAGAGAAAGTATTTTTAACCCTGTAACTGTAACAAGAGATGAAGAAGGGCACTATATCATAATAGAGTGTACTATTAGATAGTCCCCTATCCAACAAGATGATCTAACAATTGAAGATACTTATGTCCCTGACTGGAAGCACCCAAATATATAAGACAATTAATAAGAAACATAAAGGAACTCATAGAAGAGCACTTGGGTGGCTCAGTTGGTTGAGCTTCTGACTGATTTTGGCTCAGGTCATGATCCCAGGGTCTTGGAATTGAGCTCTGTGTTGGGTTCTGTACTGAATGTAGAGACTGCTTGGGATTCTCCCTCTCTCTCACTCTGTACCTCTCCCTCACACACACTCTCTCTCTCACAAGAAAAAAAAAAAGAACTTATTGATAATAATACAATAATGGTAGCAGACTTTAACACCCCACTTACATCAATAGATCATCTTACCAGAAAATCAAAAAGGAAATTATGGCTTTGAATGATACAGTAAACCAGATGGACTTAACAGAGATATTCAGAACATTCCATCCTAAAGCAGCAGAATACACATTCTTTTCAAGTGCACATGGGACATTCTCCAGGATAGATGCCATACTAGGTCACAAATAAGGCCTCAACAAGTACAAAGAGATTGAGATTGTGCCATGCATATTTTCATACCACAACACTATGAAACTTGAAGTCAGCCAAGAAAAAATTTAGAAAAACCACAAATACATGGAGGTTAAGAACATGCTACTATAGTATGAATGGGTTGACCAGGAAATTAAAGAAGAAATAAAAGAAATGTATGGAAACAAATGAAAATGAAAACATGACAGTCCAAATCCTTTGTGATGTATTGGAAGAGGTAATAAGAGGGAAGTGTATAGCCATATAAGCCTACTTCAAGAAGTAAGAAAAATCTCAAATACACAGCTTAGCCTTACACCTAAGGAACTAGAAAAAGAACAAATGAACCCTAAAGGCAGCAAAAGAAGGAAAATAATAAAGATTAGAAAAGAAAAAAATGATAGAGAAACGAACAAAACCTAGTAGAACAGATTAATGAAACCAGGAGCTGCTTTTTTGAAAAAAAATTAACAAAATTGACAACCCCTAGTCAGACTTATCAAAAAGAAAAGAGAAAGGACACAAATAAATAAAATAACAAAAGAGAGAGGAGAAATAACAACGAATATGATAGAAATTCAAACAATTATAAGAGAATATTATAAAAAATTATATGCCAACAAATTGAACGATCTGGAAGAAATGGATAAATTCATAGAAACATATATACTAACAAAACTGAAACAGTAGAAATAGAAAACTTGGACAGACCAATAACCAGCAAAGAAATTGAATCAATAATTAAATAGCTCCGAATGAACAAAAGTCCAGGACCAAATGGCTTCCCAGGCGAATTCTCCCACACATTTAAGGAAGATTTAAAACCTATTCTTCTCAAACTGTTCCAAAAAATAGTAATGGAAGGAAAATTTCCAATCTCATTCTACAAGGCCAACATTAACTTGATTCCAAAACCAGACAAAGGCCTCACTAAAAACAAGAAATATAGGCCTAAATTCCTGATGAACATGGATGCAAAATTTCTCAGTGAAAGACTAACAAATGGAATCCCAAAGTACATTAAAAGTATCATTCACCAGGGTCAAGTTTGATTTATTCCTAGGATGCAAGGTTGGTTCAATATTTGCAAATCAGGTGTGATACACCACATTAATAAAAGAAAAATTAAGGATCATAGTATCCTCTCAATTAAAGGGGGAAAAAACATTTGCCAAAGTACAGCATCCACTCATAATAAAAACCCTCAACAAAGTAGGGATAGGGGATGATACCTCAACATCATGAAGACTGTATATGAAAGACTCACAGCTATTATCCTCAGTGTGGAAAAACTGAGAACTTTTCCTAAATGGTCAGGAACAAGATAGGGATATCCACTTTCATCACTTTTATTTAACATAGTAACTCCTCAGACAACAAAAATAAGTAAAATGCATCACAGTCGGCAAGGAAGAAATCAAACTCAGTATTTTCAGATGACATAATACTCTATATAGAAAACCCAAAAGGTTCTACCAAAAAATTACTAGAATTTATAATGGAATTCAGTAATAATGTCACAGGATGCAAAATCAATATACAGAAATCTGTTGCATTTCTATACACCAATAATGAAGTAGCAGAAAGACAAATCAAGGAATCAATCCCATTTAAGTTGCATCAAAAATCATAAGATAATCTAGGAGTAAACCTAATCGGGGCTCCTGGGTGGCTCAGTCAGTTAATTGTCCAACTTCGGATCAGGTTATGATCTCGTAGTTCATGAGTTCGAGCCCTGTGTCAGGCTCTGTGCTGACAGCTCAGAGCCTGGAGCCTGCTTCGGATTCTGTGTCTCCCTCACTCTCTGCCCCTCCCCCCCTCAAAAATAAAAATAAACATTGAAAAAATTAAAAAAAAAACTAATCAAAGAGGTAATAGATCTGTACTCTGAACCGTAAAACACTAATGAAAGAAATGGAAGATGACGGAAAGAAAAGGAAAAACATTCTATGTTCATGAATTGTAAATTCATGGGACTTTGTGCTAGAATCGGAATTATTAAAATATCTATACCACCCAAAGCAATCCACATACAATGCAATCCTCACCAAAATATCACTAAGCTAGAACAAGCAATGTTAAATTTGTATGTAATCACAAAAGACCCAGAAGAATGAAAGCAATTGAAAAAGAAAAGAAAATTGGAGACATCACAATTCTGGTCTTCAAGCTATATTACAAATCTGTAGTCATCAAGACAGTACAGTACTGATACAAAAACAGATACATAGATCAATGGAATAGAATAGAAATCCTAGAAATGGACTAACAACTATATGGTTAATTAATCTTTGACAAAGCAGGAAACAATATCCAGTGTCAAAAAGACATCTCTTCACCAAATGTTGTTGGGAAATCTGGACAGCAATATGCAAAAGAATGAAATTGGATCACTCTCTTACATCATTCTCAAAAATAAATTCAAAATGGATGAAAGACCTAAATGTGAGACTGGGAGCCATCAAAATCCTAGAGGAGAACACAGGCAGTAACCACTTTGACCTTGGCTGTAGCAACTTTTTATTAGATATGTCTCTGGTGGCAAGGAAAACAGAAGTGAAAATTACTATTGGGATTTCATCATATAATAAGCTTCTACATAGTGAAGAAAACAATCAACAAACTAAAAAGCAACCTATGGAATGGGAGAAGATATATGTAAATGACATATGATAAGGGGTAGTATCCAAAATATATAAAGAACTTGTAAAACTAAACTCTTCAATAACAAATAATCCAGTTAAGAAATAGGGAGAAGAGGGGTGACTGGGAGGCTCAGTCAGTTAAGTGTGGGACTCTTGGTTTTGGCTCAGATCATGATCTCACAGTTCGCAAGATTGAGGCCTGCACTGGGCCCTGTGCTAGCAGCTGGGTGTCTGCTTGGGATTCTCTTTCTTTCCCTCTCTCTGCCCCTCCTTTGCTCATGCTTGCTCACTCTCCCTGTCTCTCTGAAAATAAATAAACATTAAAGAAATAAAAATAAATGTTTAAAAAGTGGACAGAAGATATGAATAGACATTTTTCTAAAGAAGACTGATGGATGGTTAACCGGCACAGGAAAAGATGCTCAACATCACTCATCAGCAGGGAAATACAAACCAAAACTACAATGAGGTAACATCTCACACCAGTTAGACTAGCTATAATAAACAACAAAGGAAATAACAGATGTTGGTAAGGATGCAGAGAAAGAGGAACTCTCTTACATTTTAGGTGGGAATGCAAACTGGTGCAGCCGCTCTGGAAAATAGTGTAAAGTTTCCTCAAGAAGTTATCTATGATTTAGTAATTGCGCCACTAGGTATTTACCCAAAGGATACAAAAATATTGATTCAGAGGTATACATACACACTGATGTTTTTAGCAGCATTATCAACAATAAGCAAATTATGGAAAAAGCCCAAATGTACATTAATCGAGTTGCCATTTGCTACAATGTGAATGTAGCTAGAGAGTATTATGCTAAGTGAAACAAGTCAGCCAGAGAAAGACAAATATATGATTTCACTCATGTGGAATTTAAGGAACAAAACAGATGAACATGGGGGGTGGGGAAAGAGTAATCCAGAAACAGACTCTTTTTAAAAATTTTTAATGTTTATTTATCTTTGCGAGATAGAGTCCCTGTGGAGGAAGGGCAAAGAGAGAGGGAGACACAGAATCTGAAGCGGCTCCAGACTCTGAGCTGTTAGCACAGAGCCTGATATGTGACTTGATCCCACAAACTGTGAGATCATGACCTGAGCTGAAGTTGGAAGCTTAACTGACAGAGCTACTTAACTAGAGAACAAAACTAAGGGTTACTGGGAAGGGGATATGGGTGGGGGAATGTTTTTAAGGGTAATGGGTGTTAAGGAGGGCACTTGTGATTAGCAATGGATGTTTTGTAGGTAGATGATGAATCACTAAATTCTACCCCTGAAACTAATATTACACTGTATGTAAACTGATTGCTATTTAAATAAAAATTTGAAAACATTTCGTTTTTTACTTTTTATTCTACAACTTTATTGAATTTGTTTTCTTCCAATTTTTTTGGTGCAGACTAACAGTAGTTTTTGTGAAGAATTTTTTATATAAACTGTCATGTTGTTTGCAAATGACAGTTTTATTAATTCCTTTCCAATTTAGATTCCTTTTATTTCCTTTTCTTGCCTAATTTTTGTGACAAGGACTTAGAATAGTATGTTGAAAAAAAGTGGGGAGAATGGCCATCCTTGTGTTATTTCAGATCTTAGAGTAAGATACTTTGAGAAAGATAGTAGCTAAAGGATTTTCATACATGGCCTTAATGTTATGAGATACATTACCAGTATATTCACTTTTGGGAGAGTTTTTAATCATAAAATGATGTTTAATTTTGTAAAATGCTCTTTCTGCATCTACTAAGATGGACATCTGATCTTTATCTTATATTTTGTTTATGTATCACATTGATTGATTTGCAGAGGTGGATTCATTCTAGTATCCCAGTAATAAATCCTGCTTGATCATTGTGTATGATAATTTTAATAACATATTAAATATTTAGTAACATATATTAAAACAATATATGTTGGCATATAGTTGTTCATACTATTTCCTTATAATCATTTTAATTTCTGTAGTGTCACAATGTCTCTACAGTATGGTCTGCAGTGTGTCATCTTTCACTGCTGATGTTGCCAATTTGTTTTTTCTGTGACTTTTTTTTTCATATTTGGTGTAACTTGTTATAGCAAAACTTTTTTTTTCCTCTCTGAAGGATCAGATACTAATTAATTCTGGTTTTGCATGCCAGATGGTTTCTTTCAAAACTATTCAATTCCATTATTCTATCACAAAAGGAGCTAGAGACAACATATAAGTGAATGCATGTACTTTATTCCAATAACACTTTATTTATAAAAACAGGCTGTGGTCCACATATGGTCTATAGGCTTTAATTCACTAACCACTGATCTACTTAATCATTTTCAATTTTTTTCATATTTTTAAAGGGTCAGATTTTAGTTTCACTGACTTTATATATATATTTTTTTAAATTTCATTCATCTTTGCTTCAATCTTTATTATTTTTTTCTTTTATACACTTTGTGTTCACTTTTGCTCTTGTTTTTATAATTTTTTAAAGTTAAATCTTAGATTATTGATTTGAAATCTTTATTCTGGTCTAGCATATTTATAGGTATAATTAGCCCTATAAAATTTTATATGTTTTTCATTTTTCTTAACTTCCAAATATTTTTTACTTTTTTGTGATTTCCCTTTTGATCTATAATTTATTTAAAATGTTTAATTTATAAATGTGTGAATATTTCTCAGATTCATTTTGTCGATTTTAATTGTCTTATTATTAGAGAATTGCCTTTTTATGATTTTAAACTTCCAAATTTGTTTTAAAAATTGTATTGCCTAGAATATGATCTACCTTGGAAAATGTACTATTAGTTCTTAAAAATCTTTTTTATATGGGTGCAGTCATTCATTAGTTGAAGTGTTTTGTATATGTAACTTAGATTGAGCCAGTTGTTAGTGTTCAAATCTTTTCTAACCTTGCTAATTTTCTTTATTTTTTAAGTTTATTTATTTATTTTGAGAGAAAGAGAGCATGCATGCATGAGTTGGGGAGGGGCACACACAGAGAGAGAGAGAGAGAGAGAGAGAGAGAGAGAGAAAGAGAGAGAATCCCAAGCAGGCTTTGCACTGTCAGTGCAGAGCCTGATGCAGGGCTCAAACCCATGAACCGTTTAACTGTGACCTGGGCTGAAACCAAGAGTTGGGTGCTTAACTGAGTGAGCCACCCAGGTGCCCCCTCACTAATTTTGTTAAAACATTTTGATCAATTATTGAATGTAGAGATGCAAAATCATTTGCTATAAATTTTGACATTGTTTAATTTGTATAAAATTTTGTCAATTTTATGCATTTTGAGATTAGATGCATGTGCCTCTTACTGATGTATTGATCCTTTTATCATTTTGAATGTCTTCTGGCTTTAATGATATTTCTTATGTTAAAGTATTTTTTCTAATCTAAATATTGCCATTTTAGCCATCTTATGTTTATGACTTACCTGGTATGTCTTTGTTCCATTTTTTTACATTTATGACTTACCTGGTATGTCTTTGTTCCATTTTTTTTTTTTTTTACTATCAGCCTACTTTTTGTCTTAGAATCTAATATTTGCTTTTTGTAGACAGTATAGAGTTGGATCTTGCTTTTTTATTTTTAAATACAATTTGACAGTATCTGCCTTTAATGGGGTACTTTGGCCATCCACATTTAATGCAATTATTTTTATAGTTGATTTATTTTTGTCTTATTGCTATAGGTTGTTTTATATATGTGTTCTTTTTTGGGCTCTGGCCCTCCTTCACTGTCTTCTTTTAAATATATATTTTTATACTATTTAAATTTCTCTGTTGCCATTTTTTGAGTTATTTTTCTTAGTGGTTTTCTAGGAATGACAATATGCATTTTAAAAACCACAATCTAGTTCAGGAATCTGTGAATTTATTTCCTAAAACTCTGATAGAAACTTCTCTCTGATACAAATAATTCTTTCATCCTTTTTTTATGCTATTATTGTCATATGTATTCCATGTACATATGTTTGAAACCCCAAAATATAGTGTTATAATTTATATATGATCTTTTGTCCTTCATTTGCTTATTTTTTAATGTTTACTTTTGAGAGAGAGAGAGAAGAGAGAGAGAGAGAGAGAGAGAGAGAGAGAGAGAGAGAGAGAGAGAAAATGTGAGTGGGGGGGAAGGGCAGAGAAAGAGGGAGACACAGAATCCAAAGCAGGATCCAGGCTCTGAGCTGTCAGCACAGATCCTGATGCGGGGCTTGAACTCATGAACTGTGAGATCATGACTCGATCTGCTGAAGTAGGGTGCTTAACCGACTGAGCCACTCAGGTGCCCCTGATCTTATGTCTTTTAGAAAAGAGACGAAATGAGAAGAAATGTGTATTCTCTCTACCCACATACTTACTATTTCTGGTGTTCTTCATTTCTTACTGTGCATTTAATTTTTTATCTGGTATCGTATTCTCTTAGTTTGAAGAATATCCTTTAATGTTTCTTGCAAGGCATGTCAGCTAGATATTAATTGTCTCAGTCTTTGTTTATCTCGAATGTTTTCATTTTTCCTTCATTTTGAAGGATAGCTATGCTAGATATAAAATTTTTGGTGAAAATTGTTTTTAGCACTCTGAGTATGTTATAAAATTGCCTTTTGGCTTCCTTTTGCTCTGATGGGAAGTTAGCCATTAATTTTATTCGGATTATTTTACACTGTTTAAACTTGCTTTTCAGGGGAATATTTACTTCTCACCTCACTTGGTCATAGCCAGAATGTCTAGTTTCACTTTCATTTTCAAGTTTGAGTTTTGAAGGTTGGTACCTACTTCCTTTCACCTTTATGAAAGGCTGTATGTATATACTTAGAATACTTTCTTGAATAATACATATTTTTAATAATTATCAAAGTGCTTCTATAAATGATTGTTTTATTTTGTCGCTTATATTTTCTTTCATAAGACCTTGTTGTCTAATTGATAGACTTCACCACTCATCTCACTCTCCTTCAGATTTCAGGTATTTAACTAGGACTTGACTTTCAATCTTAACTATGTATAGTTTTTATTGATTGATTCAGCAAATATTAATTGGTCATTTGATATGTGCTAGACATATGTGACAAAGTTTTTTCAACTAACAAAGTAATCAAGTAAATAAGCCTTATGAATGGTGCCTTATAATTTATAGAATAGTCTCACTGTATCTGTAAGATTATGGCAGGAAACAAAAGACTTGTTTAACTTGATAATTTTGGATAATTTGGTAAAGGGATTAGATAAAAAGGTATGAGTCAGATTAAGGGAAGTCATGGTGGCATTTTAGGTTCTTAGGTTGCTAACAACAGAGAGCTATTTACCAGGCCTAGACCTACAGGGGAAAGGAGAGCAAGTGTTACTAGGAGCCATCAACAAGGCTAAATGTAGAGGGACATCTGACAGGAGATAATGGTCTTCAGCGGAACAACACAGCCCACAAGTTGTAACTAAGTAGGGAGGGAGCCAAGGGAATAAGTAATCTAACTTCACTATTTTCCTATCCTTCTTCCCCTGGGCTGGTGACATCCATTAACCAACCTCAACCAAAAGTTAGAGAAGAGGCAGCCCATTGATGCAGTCCAGAGAGGTCTATTTTCTGGAGCACAAAGCAGGAAGAAGAAGGTGGAGAGTGGTTCTGGAGGAACAAATGAAAAATACTCAACTCACTCACCTTCATACCTTGATAAATGCCATTAATCCTTTCTATAGAGATGTCTATCATATATGTCCTTTATTTCCATTCTCATTACCACTATTGTAGTTCAGGTCTTTATCAGGTCTTTATCATTTCTTGATTACAAGATAGAAATAATCTCTTCTTTCAGATTCCCCTGTAACTCTACTTAAAGTGGAGTTTAGACATAAGTCTTCTGACATCAAGTTCTTTTTCCCTTCCCTGCCTTGCCTCCACATACGCTTATATTTTTCAGAAATAAATGAATTGAAGATTCTTTCTTTTGTTAATCTGAAATTGGAAGGAAAAAAAAAAGAAAAATCTTTTTCCTGATTTACAGCTCTTGAAATTCACATATGAGTCTTTACTCAATTTTGTCAGGTGGACTTTTTTTTTTTTTTAATTTGACCAGTTGTCAAAAATTTTCAGTGAAAATATAAAATCCTGTTTCTTAATTATCTTGGATTTGAGGCCCAAATGGTAAGATAATTTTTCTAGGCCGGGCTGTTCTTCAGTTGTTTTTGTTTAAAGAATTTGTATAGATTGAAATGCAGCTGCAAGTGTATTAGTGATTTTCTGTTGCTTACTTGTCAAGATTTTTATTGTTTGGTTGAAAAACAGTATTTCAAAACCTGGCAGCATATTGACAAAAAACAGAGGAGCACTTTATGTAATTCTCTTTTTGAAAAACTACCTCTTTAAAAGACAAAGATTGCTATTGCTACTTCTATTCACATGTATTTCCAACAATAGATTTATTGACAGCTCTTAGATAAAGTTTAATTCTTTACCCTCCCCCATTTATCTTGGTCTACACTATTCTGTATGAAGAGAGGCTGATTAGGCTCCAGTAAGTAAACACACAATATGGAGGTGGCCTAGGTGTATGGGGAAGTATTTGACCTTTTGTTACTAATCTGTGACAAGTACAGAGTTTTCCCGGCTTTTTATTTTATTTTATTTTATTATTTTATTATTTTATTATTTTATTTTATTTTATTTTATTTTATTTTATTTTATTTTATTTTATTTTACTTTATTTTTAATGGGCTTAATTTGAGAGTGCAAACCTGCCCCTTGAAACCAGCATTTTATGGAGCTGTCTTGGGATAAAGCCCCTGAGCTGGGAATGGACAGCTAAACTGGATACTCTCTGGATTTCCCTGTGTTTACAACTCAGTCTTTAGGAGTGTAATTGAGGATGGCTGTTTTATGTTAGACCTCCATTGTCTTCTTTGCATTTTTCCTCCTCCTTTGTGTTCCTCCTCCCACTTCTTTCTCACCACAAGAAAAAGTCTGCAGTTTCTGAGCTGGGGGTGGCCCATAGTCACAAATTTGTTTCCTGTATCATTCCTGGCAAGCTCCTTAAAAAGTAATTGTGGCCCACACTCAAGTGCACTTCCTTTAGGACCAATAGTTGTAAATAAGGAGGTGCTGGAAGCTGGTTGATAAGTTTTTCTGAAGATAGTGGTGCTTTTTAACAGAATTTTTGACCTTTTTTATATTTCCTCAGACCTAAGACCGTCAAGGTCTATTTCTCATCTTAAAAATCATCTATAGGAAAACACAGTGTGTGGCTTAAGAAGAACTTCAAATTGCTTCAAAGGGCTCAACAACTCTCTTTCTGTATCTTTTTAAAAAAATGATAATTACAGTTATACTGGGTAATCTCCCTATTATTTGCAAAATGGATTTTTCTTCTTCCAGTAATGGATAATTTTTTATTGACTTTGGAAGCAACATGTTGAATATTTAATGAAGACTAAATGTATAGGGTAGGAGAGGTAAAAGTATTTTAATATATATGGAGAAAAGCAACATTTTATGCAACTTGAAAATTACTTCCGAGCTAATAAAACTCTCAAGCTTTATTATTTATTCTTGCATCAAGGTAATTGTCAGTTTTGATATGAATGGCTATTCAAAACTCCTACAATACATTTTTTTCTTCCCTGTTGTTATAAATATCTAATTGAACCACAAAATGGAGAATTTCAGGAAACATCATTTCTCCTTGGGGAATATGGTTATAGACATTAAGAAGCCAAAATGTTTAAGTCCACTTAGTAGAACCTCTGTAGTGTCAAATACCTGGAGTTTTGATAACATACCTCCAAATTGTTTCAGAAGATTTGGATCATTATTTTCCAAGATAGATTAAACCAAATTTTCTGTTAGTGAGAAGAAGTAGAAAGCTTCTTGGGTTTATAAATCTTGGGACAGAACTGCAATCAGGATAGCAGTTCTTGTGTTTGGTAGATACATATTGTGTTGTATCCACCTAGGATGCAGAATTTTTTCTCTTCTTTCATAAAATAATACCATCCATATGCATTTTCAAGTGGTTGTTTTGAAATCTCCAATCATCTCAAATTTCTGCCAAAATATTTTTAGAGACTGCTAGGACATTATTTTCAAGTAGTCTTCACTATACCAGGAAGGATATTCTCTGGATATAATGCTTTTATTTCAGAAATGAAATTTCAGTATTCTTCTAAATCATTAATTGTGACTGTCACATACTTTATATAAATCTCAATCTTGTGCAAAGAAAAAATTAGTGGTTATTAAAATTACCTTTCAAAGGATCCATGATACCTCAAACTTAACATTTCTAAAAATTTTCCTTTCATATCTTTTTCTTTTCCTATACATCCTATTACAGTTTATGCATCACTAATCTAAGTCACCAAGCTGGAATTCTCAACTAATCACCATGAGCTAGTCTCTTACTCCCTTTGTGATTGATACAAATTGATGTGGCTGGCTCGATGATACATGTTTATATCCTTCTGCTACTAATAACAGATTATATTTCATTGACTAAGGGGTCAGTAGATAACTAGGGTGGGTTACGGCATCCTAGCCACTGGATAGATTGGTTTGTGGGGTGGGCATATGACCCATGTTTGGACCAGTCAGAACCAGAGAGAGTTTGAAGAATTCTTAATTTTATTTAAAAAAAAAGAGGAGAGAGGGGAAAATACCACAAGAGACCCTTAATGACAGAGAACAAACTGAGAGTTGTTGGAGGGAGGTGGCTGGGAGAGGACTAGATGAGTGATGGGTATTAAGGAGGGTACTTGTTGTGATGAACACTGGGTATTGTATGTTCACTGAATTCTACTCCTGAAACCAATATTGCACTGTATGTTAACTAAATAAAAATTTAAAAATTACTGTAAATAGAGAGAGAGGCACTTTCTTGCCTTTAGGGTCATACAGCTAGAAGAATGTGTTTTGGGGCTTTCGGTGACCATGTTACTCCTCATGTGGTGTAAGCTTATCTGCCATAGAAGAGAATTAAGTGAAGAAATCTTAATGAGAGTGTGAGAAATAATGCAAACAGCATTTAAATTCCCTGTGCCAAACACACTGTGTTCCTTAGAGCTGTGCTGGTTTTTGACATTTTTCTTTTGTTTCTAAAGGCTTCTAGTTTTTCTTAAAGCTAACTGGAGTTGAGTTTCTGTCACTTTGAACTCCAAAAGATTTTGCTTTCATTCAATCAAAAAGATAGGTGAATTATGTTTTATAAATATGTTAACACCCTCTTCTTTTCTTTACACTACTACTGCTTTGGTTTTGGTCTCTCCCTTCTCATATTTTGGACTGCTTTCCACTCTGTCTAGCCCCACCCTGTTAGTTATCCTTCTACTCTACTTAAACTGAGCTATGATTCTAAGCATTTTAACACACACTTTTCTGTTTAATTTATTTTAGTGTCACCTCAGTTTAAATTTCTAGCCTGGTTTCTACGTTTCTTTAAAATCTGACTACCTCATTTCCCCTGCCCCCCCCCCCCATATATTCTATGCTCTAGCCACACCAAAAGATTGCCACTTTTTAATTATGCCAGTCTATTTCACATATTTGTGATTTTGCACACATTTTCCCCTTTGCCTAGAATCTTGCCTCTCTCCAAATCTTAGCCATATCAATCTGGTAAATCTATAATGCTTTAAATCTCAAATGTTCTCCACATAGAACTAATTAATCTCCCTTTCGTGTTGTTATACTTACATCATTGTATTTATATTAATTTCCTTATATATCTCTCTCACAGTCCCCACCGGCCTCCAGGCTATCAGGTATAACTATGAGACTCTGTCTTAGTAGTCATCGTTATGGTCTCAGCATTCAGTAGGACACTTAGTTTCATTTCTCATTTATAGTTCAGCTCTCTGGAATGCACAGGTTGTTGTTCAGCAAATATTTATTTACCTTTCCAGTATAGGTGGGGTATAGTTCCCTTGCTCCTTTGATTTTGGGCTTGGTCACTTGACACTCTTTGGTCCATGGAATATTAATGGGGTTGATTCTGACGGAGGCTTTAAATATGCTTTGTGTGTGATTTGGCTTTAGTGTGCTACTGATTTGCCATGAGAACAGATGGTTGACATGTGAAATATACCTTCATTCAAACTCAGCCTAGTGATAAGCCCAGCCTACCTGTAGCCTAAAGCAGAGCTGCTCAAGTCTACTGAAGATTGGCCAAACCATAACCTGCAAACCAGTGAGCTTAAGAATAAATGCTTATGGTTCTAAACCATGAAGATTGGGGTAATTTAATTTGCTATTCACTTACAAAAGCATGTTCATTTTATGGATTTGGAAAGACCTGTAGCCAGAAAAGTTTTGAAATAAACTCAACAACACTTTAGTAACACTTGCTAAGTTGAAAGTACTCCACCAAATATTATGGGAGTGGCAAAGATAAATTCAGAGAGATGCATAAATTAATATAGATGCATCTTTCTTTTAAGGTAAAATAAACATTAGGCTAGACCCTCACATATACAGGAGCTTCACCTGATGAAATCCATTATATTCTGAAAGGAGAAAATGTTACTTTGCTAGGAAAGTAGTAAAAGCAAGTACTTTCCTTTTTTTTAAATTTTAGGATTAAATTCAAGATTTGTAATTTTTAGAATTCTTAGTCCTATCAGGTTACCATAAAAAATACTCATAGACTGCATGGCTTAAACAACAGAATATTAGTTCTTACAGTTCTGGAGGTTGGACTATTCATGATAAAGTTCCAGGAGGGTTCAGTTGCTGGTGAGAGAGCTCTCGTCTTGGCTTGCTAACCCCCTTCTCAATCTGTCCTTCCACACACAGTGAAAGAGAGCAAGTGAGTGAGCTCAAATGATTGAGTGCATACTCTCTGGTGTCTCTTCTTATAAGGATATTAATCCTACCAGATCAGGGGCCCAACCTTATGAATTATGTAACCTTAACTATCTTCTTATAGGCTCTATGTCCCAAGTATAGACACATTGGGGATAGGGTTTCAACATGTGAATTTTGAGGGAGACACAAACCATTCATTCTAGTAGCAAGAAATGCCTACTTTCTCATACTCTAAACTAGATTAGATTATCCTATTGTACATTTCTATAATATGAGGGATATATCCCTTCATAATTCTTATTCTAGGAAATAATTCAATTAATCTTTATCTTCTCTATAAAAGCATAAAGTCCTGAGTATAGAGACTGTGTCTGTTTCATTCATTGTCATTACCACAGCAATAATTATATGTTGGCCCACAATTTATAGTCAATAAATATTTTTGTTAAGTGAATATTTCATAAAAGATAGGAGTTGGTTAGTTTACATCCTGAAAAAGAGAATTAAGACATTTCATTTTATTTATTTATTTATTTTATAGTTCATTGTCAAGTTGGTTTCCATATAACACCCACTGCTCATCCCCACAAGTGCCCACCTCGATGCCCATCACCCCCCTTTCCCTTTCCTCTCCCTCACCAACCCTCAGTTTGTTCTCAGTATTCAAGAGTCTCTCAGGGTTTGCCTCCCTCCCTCTCCTCAATTATTTTTCCCTTTTCCTCTCCCCCATGGTCCTCTGTTAAATTTATCCTGTTCCACATATGAGTGAAAACATACGGTATCTGTCCTTCTCTGCCTGACTTATTTCACTTAGCATAACACCCTCGAGTTCCATTCACGTTGCTAAAAATGGCCAGATTTCATCCTTCTCATTGCCATGTAGTATTCCATTGTATATATAAACCACATCGTCTTGATCCATTCATCAGTTGATGGACATTTAGGCTCTTTCCATGATTTGGCTATTGTTGAAAGTGCCACTATGAACATTGGGGTACATGTGCCCCTGTGTATCAGCACTTTTGTATCCCTTGGGTATATCCCTAGCAGTGCTATTGCTGGGTCATAGGGGAGTTCTATTGATAATTTTTTGAGGAACCTCCACACTGTTTTCCAGAGTGTCTGTGCTGCTGCAATTTTGATTGGGAATGCATTGAATGTGTAGATTGCTTTGGGGAGTATTGACATTTTAACAATATTTATTCTTCTGATCCATAAGCATGGAATGTTTTTCCATTTCTTTGTGTCTTCTTCAATTTCCTTCATAAGTTTTCTATAGTTTT